>OY720162.1:35062022-35662022 GCA_963082805.1 Hemicrepidius hirtus
AATACAGGGGGTTAATGTTAAAGACGCAGATGGCTGTAACATGTGCATTTGTTTTTATTTTGAAAAACCCCCAACGGCACTGAATTGGAAATAAAAAATACTAGAATTTTCATGTTTTAAACTTTTTCGTATCTTAAAAACAAATCCCAATACAGGGGGTTAATGTTAAAGACGCAGATGGCTGTAACATGTGCATTTGTTTTTATTTTGAAAAACCCCCAACGGCACTGAATTGGAAATAAAAAATACTAGAATTTTCATGTTTTAAACTTTTTCGTATCTTAAAAACAAATCCCAATACAGGGGGTTAATGTTAAAGACGCAGATGGCTGTAACATGTGCATTTGTTTTTATTTTGAAAAACCCCCAACGGCACTGAATTGGAAATAAAAAATACTAGAATTTTCATGTTTCAAACTTTTTCGTATCTTAAAAACAAATCCCAATACAGGGGGTTAATGTTAAAGACGCAGATGGCTGTAACATGTGCATTTGTTTTTATTTTGAAAAACCCCCAACGGCACTGAATTGGAAATAAAAAATACTAGAATTTTCATGTTTTAAACTTTTTCGTATCTTAAAAACAAATCCCAATACAGGGGGTTAATGTTAAAGACGCAGATGGCTGTAACATGTGCATTTGTTTTTATTTTGAAAAACCCCCAACGGCACTGAATTGGAAATAAAAAATACTAGAATTTTCATGTTTTAAACTTTTTCGTATCTTAAAAACAAATCCCAATACAGGGGGTTAATGTTAAAGACGCAGATGGCTGTAACATGTGCATTTGTTTTTATTTTGAAAAACCCCCAACGGCACTGAATTGGAAATAAAAAATACTAGAATTTTCATGTTTTAAACTTTTTCGTATCTTAAAAACAAATCCCAATACAGGGGGTTAATGTTAAAGACGCAGATGGCTGTAACATGTGCATTTGTTTTTATTTTGAAAAACCCCCAACGGCACTGAATTGGAAATAAAAAATACTAGAATTTTCATGTTTTAAACTTTTTCGTATCTTAAAAACAAATCCCAATACAGGGGGTTAATGTTAAAGACGCAGATGGCTGTAACATGTGCATTTGTTTTTATTTTGAAAAACCCCCAACGGCACTGAATTGGAAATAAAAAATACTAGAATTTTCATGTTTTAAACTTTTTCGTATCTTAAAAACAAATCCCAATACAGGGGGTTAATGTTAAAGACGCAGATGGCTGTAACATGTGCATTTGTTTTTATTTTGAAAAACCCCCAACGGCACTGAATTGGAAATAAAAAATACTAGAATTTTCATGTTTTAAACTTTTTCGTATCTTAAAAACAAATCCCAATACAGGGGGTTAATGTTAAAGACGCAGATGGCTGTAACATGTGCATTTGTTTTTATTTTGAAAAACCCCCAACGGCACTGAATTGGAAATAAAAAATACTAGAATTTTCATGTTTTAAACTTTTTCGTATCTTAAAAACAAATCCCAATACAGGGGGTTAATGTTAAAGACGCAGATGGCTGTAACATGTGCATTTGTTTTTATTTTGAAAAACCCCCAACGGCACTGAATTGGAAATAAAAAATACTAGAATTTTCATGTTTTAAACTTTTTCGTATCTTAAAAACAAATCCCAATACAGGGGGTTAATGTTAAAGACGCAGATGGCTGTAACATGTGCATTTGTTTTTATTTTGAAAAACCCCCAACGGCACTGAATTGGAAATAAAAAATACTAGAATTTTCATGTTTTAAACTTTTTCGTATCTTAAAAACAAATCCCAATACAGGGGGTTAATGTTAAAGACGCAGATGGCTGTAACATGTGCATTTGTTTTTATTTTGAAAAACCCCCAACGGCACTGAATTGGAAATAAAAAATACTAGAATTTTCATGTTTTAAACTTTTTCGTATCTTAAAAACAAATCCCAATACAGGGGGTTAATGTTAAAGACGCAGATGGCTGTAACATGTGCATTTGTTTTTATTTTGAAAAACCCCCAACGGCACTGAATTGGAAATAAAAAATACTAGAATTTTCATGTTTTCAAACTTTTTCGTATCTTAAAAACAAATCCCAATACAGGGGGTTAATGTTAAAGACGCAGATGGCTGTAACATGTGCATTTGTTTTTATTTTGAAAAACCCCCAACGGCACTGAATTGGAAATAAAAAATACTAGAATTTTCATGTTTTAAACTTTTTCGTATCTTAAAAACAAATCCCAATACAGGGGGTTAATGTTAAAGACGCAGATGGCTGTAACATGTGCATTTGTTTTTATTTTGAAAAACCCCCAACGGCACTGAATTGGAAATAAAAAATACTAGAATTTTCATGTTTTAAACTTTTTCGTATCTTAAAAACAAATCCCAATACAGGGGGTTAATGTTAAAGACGCAGATGGCTGTAACATGTGCATTTGTTTTTATTTTGAAAAACCCCCAACGGCACTGAATTGGAAATAAAAAATACTAGAATTTTCATGTTTTAAACTTTTTCGTATCTTAAAAACAAATCCCAATACAGGGGGTTAATGTTAAAGACGCAGATGGCTGTAACATGTGCATTTGTTTTTATTTTGAAAAACCCCCAACGGCACTGAATTGGAAATAAAAAATACTAGAATTTTCATGTTTTAAACTTTTTCGTATCTTAAAAACAAATCCCAATACAGGGGGTTAATGTTAAAGACGCAGATGGCTGTAACATGTGCATTTGTTTTTATTTTGAAAAACCCCCAACGGCACTGAATTGGAAATAAAAAATACTAGAATTTTCATGTTTCAAACTTTTTCGTATCTTAAAAACAAATCCCAATACAGGGGGTTAATGTTAAAGACGCAGATGGCTGTAACATGTGCATTTGTTTTTATTTTGAAAAACCCCCAACGGCACTGAATTGGAAATAAAAAATACTAGAATTTTCATGTTTTAAACTTTTTCGTATCTTAAAAACAAATCCCAATACAGGGGGTTAATGTTAAAGACGCAGATGGCTGTAACATGTGCATTTGTTTTTATTTTGAAAAACCCCCAACGGCACTGAATTGGAAATAAAAAATACTAGAATTTTCATGTTTTAAACTTTTTCGTATCTTAAAAACAAATCCCAATACAGGGGGTTAATGTTAAAGACGCAGATGGCTGTAACATGTGCATTTGTTTTTATTTTGAAAAACCCCCAACGGCACTGAATTGGAAATAAAAAATACTAGAATTTTCATGTTTTAAACTTTTTCGTATCTTAAAAACAAATCCCAATACAGGGGGTTAATGTTAAAGACGCAGATGGCTGTAACATGTGCATTTGTTTTTATTTTGAAAAACCCCCAACGGCACTGAATTGGAAATAAAAAATACTAGAATTTTCATGTTTTAAACTTTTTCGTATCTTAAAAACAAATCCCAATACAGGGGGTTAATGTTAAAGACGCAGATGGCTGTAACATGTGCATTTGTTTTTATTTTGAAAAACCCCCAACGGCACTGAATTGGAAATAAAAAATACTAGAATTTTCATGTTTTAAACTTTTTCGTATCTTAAAAACAAATCCCAATACAGGGGGTTAATGTTAAAGACGCAGATGGCTGTAACATGTGCATTTGTTTTTATTTTGAAAAACCCCCAACGGCACTGAATTGGAAATAAAAAATACTAGAATTTTCATGTTTTAAACTTTTTCGTATCTTAAAAACAAATCCCAATACAGGGGGTTAATGTTAAAGACGCAGATGGCTGTAACATGTGCATTTGTTTTTATTTTGAAAAACCCCCAACGGCACTGAATTGGAAATAAAAAATACTAGAATTTTCATGTTTTAAACTTTTTCGTATCTTAAAAACAAATCCCAATACAGGGGGTTAATGTTAAAGACGCAGATGGCTGTAACATGTGCATTTGTTTTTATTTTGAAAAACCCCCAACGGCACTGAATTGGAAATAAAAAATACTAGAATTTTCATGTTTTAAACTTTTTCGTATCTTAAAAACAAATCCCAATACAGGGGGTTAATGTTAAAGACGCAGATGGCTGTAACATGTGCATTTGTTTTTATTTTGAAAAACCCCCAACGGCACTGAATTGGAAATAAAAAATACTAGAATTTTCATGTTTTAAACTTTTTCGTATCTTAAAAACAAATCCCAATACAGGGGGTTAATGTTAAAGACGCAGATGGCTGTAACATGTGCATTTGTTTTTATTTTGAAAAACCCCCAACGGCACTGAATTGGAAATAAAAAATACTAGAATTTTCATGTTTTAAACTTTTTCGTATCTTAAAAACAAATCCCAATACAGGGGGTTAATGTTAAAGACGCAGATGGCTGTAACATGTGCATTTGTTTTTATTTTGAAAAACCCCCAACGGCACTGAATTGGAAATAAAAAATACTAGAATTTTCATGTTTTAAACTTTTTCGTATCTTAAAAACAAATCCCAATACAGGGGGTTAATGTTAAAGACGCAGATGGCTGTAACATGTGCATTTGTTTTTATTTTGAAAAACCCCCAACGGCACTGAATTGGAAATAAAAAATACTAGAATTTTCATGTTTTAAACTTTTTCGTATCTTAAAAACAAATCCCAATACAGGGGGTTAATGTTAAAGACGCAGATGGCTGTAACATGTGCATTTGTTTTTATTTTGAAAAACCCCCAACGGCACTGAATTGGAAATAAAAAATACTAGAATTTTCATGTTTTAAACTTTTTCGTATCTTAAAAACAAATCCCAATACAGGGGGTTAATGTTAAAGACGCAGATGGCTGTAACATGTGCATTTGTTTTTATTTTGAAAAACCCCCAACGGCACTGAATTGGAAATAAAAAATACTAGAATTTTCATGTTTTAAACTTTTTCGTATCTTAAAAACAAATCCCAATACAGGGGGTTAATGTTAAAGACGCAGATGGCTGTAACATGTGCATTTGTTTTTATTTTGAAAAACCCCCAACGGCACTGAATTGGAAATAAAAAATACTAGAATTTTCATGTTTCAAACTTTTTCGTATCTTAAAAACAAATCCCAATACAGGGGGTTAATGTTAAAGACGCAGATGGCTGTAACATGTGCATTTGTTTTTATTTTGAAAAACCCCCAACGGCACTGAATTGGAAATAAAAAATACTAGAATTTTCATGTTTTAAACTTTTTCGTATCTTAAAAACAAATCCCAATACAGGGGGTTAATGTTAAAGACGCAGATGGCTGTAACATGTGCATTTGTTTTTATTTTGAAAAACCCCCAACGGCACTGAATTGGAAATAAAAAATACTAGAATTTTCATGTTTTAAACTTTTTCGTATCTTAAAAACAAATCCCAATACAGGGGGTTAATGTTAAAGACGCAGATGGCTGTAACATGTGCATTTGTTTTTATTTTGAAAAACCCCCAACGGCACTGAATTGGAAATAAAAAATACTAGAATTTTCATGTTTTAAACTTTTTCGTATCTTAAAAACAAATCCCAATACAGGGGGTTAATGTTAAAGACGCAGATGGCTGTAACATGTGCATTTGTTTTTATTTTGAAAAACCCCCAACGGCACTGAATTGGAAATAAAAAATACTAGAATTTTCATGTTTTAAACTTTTTCGTATCTTAAAAACAAATCCCAATACAGGGGGTTAATGTTAAAGACGCAGATGGCTGTAACATGTGCATTTGTTTTTATTTTGAAAAACCCCCAACGGCACTGAATTGGAAATAAAAAATACTAGAATTTTCATGTTTTAAACTTTTTCGTATCTTAAAAACAAATCCCAATACAGGGGGTTAATGTTAAAGACGCAGATGGCTGTAACATGTGCATTTGTTTTTATTTTGAAAAACCCCCAACGGCACTGAATTGGAAATAAAAAATACTAGAATTTTCATGTTTTAAACTTTTTCGTATCTTAAAAACAAATCCCAATACAGGGGGTTAATGTTAAAGACGCAGATGGCTGTAACATGTGCATTTGTTTTTATTTTGAAAAACCCCCAACGGCACTGAATTGGAAATAAAAAATACTAGAATTTTCATGTTTTAAACTTTTTCGTATCTTAAAAACAAATCCCAATACAGGGGGTTAATGTTAAAGACGCAGATGGCTGTAACATGTGCATTTGTTTTTATTTTGAAAAACCCCCAACGGCACTGAATTGGAAATAAAAAATACTAGAATTTTCATGTTTTAAACTTTTTCGTATCTTAAAAACAAATCCCAATACAGGGGGTTAATGTTAAAGACGCAGATGGCTGTAACATGTGCATTTGTTTTTATTTTGAAAAACCCCCAACGGCACTGAATTGGAAATAAAAAATACTAGAATTTTCATGTTTTAAACTTTTTCGTATCTTAAAAACAAATCCCAATACAGGGGGTTAATGTTAAAGACGCAGATGGCTGTAACATGTGCATTTGTTTTTATTTTGAAAAACCCCCAACGGCACTGAATTGGAAATAAAAAATACTAGAATTTTCATGTTTTAAACTTTTTCGTATCTTAAAAACAAATCCCAATACAGGGGGTTAATGTTAAAGACGCAGATGGCTGTAACATGTGCATTTGTTTTTATTTTGAAAAACCCCCAACGGCACTGAATTGGAAATAAAAAATACTAGAATTTTCATGTTTTAAACTTTTTCGTATCTTAAAAACAAATCCCAATACAGGGGGTTAATGTTAAAGACGCAGATGGCTGTAACATGTGCATTTGTTTTTATTTTGAAAAACCCCCAACGGCACTGAATTGGAAATAAAAAATACTAGAATTTTCATGTTTTAAACTTTTTCGTATCTTAAAAACAAATCCCAATACAGGGGGTTAATGTTAAAGACGCAGATGGCTGTAACATGTGCATTTGTTTTTATTTTGAAAAACCCCCAACGGCACTGAATTGGAAATAAAAAATACTAGAATTTTCATGTTTTAAACTTTTTCGTATCTTAAAAACAAATCCCAATACAGGGGGTTAATGTTAAAGACGCAGATGGCTGTAACATGTGCATTTGTTTTTATTTTGAAAAACCCCCAACGGCACTGAATTGGAAATAAAAAATACTAGAATTTTCATGTTTTAAACTTTTTCGTATCTTAAAAACAAATCCCAGTACAGGGGGTTAATGTTAAAGACGCAGATGGCTGTAACATGTGCATTTGTTTTTATTTTGAAAAACCGCCGACGCCATTGAATTAGAAATAAAAAATACTACAATTTTGCTTATTTAATCGTATTCGTATCTGTACAAACAAAAAAGTTAAAGGCTCTAAATTTTCATTAACTTTTTAATGCAAGTTAAAACGTAAAATCTGAAAGGAGCCATCTGAGAGCGGATCTGGCCCAAAATGTCCCTTTAACTCGGTTATTTGTAATTATTTTGAAAGGATCACATAAGACTTTTAGATAGAGAACACTTGGATACATCCAATCATCCAAAATATATACAGGGCGTTACGAAAAAACAAACAGACAAAGGGTCAAAGGGCTGTAACTCTGCAACCAGTAATTTTTTCAAATTTCTATACGCGTCAATGAATCAGAAATAAAAAATACTACAATTTTGCTTATTTAATCGTATTCGTATCTTTACAAACAAAAAAGTTAAAGGCTCTAAATTTTCATTAACTTTTTAATGCAAGTTAAAACGTAAAATCTGAAAGGAGCCATCTGAGAGCGGATCTGGCCCAAAATGTCCCTTTAACTCGGTTATTTGTAATTATTTTGAAAGGGTCACATAAGACTTTTAGATAGAGAACACTTGGATACATCCAATCATCCAAAATATATACAGGGCGTTACGAAAAAACAAACAGACAAAGGGTCAAAGGGCTGTAACTCTGCAACCAGTAATTTTTTCAAATTTCTATACGCGTCAATGAATCAGAAATAAAAAATACTACAATTTTGCTTATTTAATCGTATTCGTATCTTTACAAACAAAAAAGTTAAAGGCTCTAAATTTTCATTAACTTTTTAATGCAAGTTAAAACGTAAAATCTGAAAGGAGCCATCTGAGAGCGGATCTGGCCCAAAATGTCCCTTTAACTCGGTTATTTGTAATTATTTTGAAAGGATCACATAAGACTTTTAGATAGAGAACACTTGGATACATCCAATCATCCAAAATATATACAGGGCGTTACGAAAAAACAAACAGACAAAGGGTCAAAGGGCTGTAACTCTGCAACCAGTAATTTTTTCAAATTTCTATACGCGTCAATGAATCAGAAATAAAAAATACTACAATTTTGCTTATTTAATCGTATTCGTATCTTTACAAACAAAAAAGTTAAAGGCTCTAAATTTTCATTAACTTTTTAATGCAAGTTAAAACGTAAAATCTGAAAGGAGCCATCTGAGAGCGGATCTGGCCCAAAATGTCCCTTTAACTCGGTTATTTGTAATTATTTTGAAAGGGTCACATAAGACTTTTAGATAGAGAACACTTGGATACATCCAATCATCCAAAATATATACAGGGCGTTACGAAAAAACAAACAGACAAAGGGTCAAAGGGCTGTAACTCTGCAACCAGTAATTTTTTCAAATTTCTATACGCGTCAATGAATCAGAAATAAAAAATACTACAATTTTGCTTATTTAATCGTATTCGTATCTTTACAAACAAAAAAGTTAAAGGCTCTAAATTTTCATTAACTTTTTAATGCAAGTTAAAACGTAAAATCTGAAAGGAGCCATCTGAGAGCGGATCTGGCCCAAAATGTCCCTTTAACTCGGTTATTTGTAATTATTTTGAAAGGATCACATAAGACTTTTAGATAGAGAACACTTGGATACATCCAATCATCCAAAATATATACAGGGCGTTACGAAAAAACAAACAGACAAAGGGTCAAAGGGCTGTAACTCTGCAACCAGTAATTTTTTCAAATTTCTATACGCGTCAATGAATCAGAAATAAAAAATACTACAATTTTGCTTATTTAATCGTATTCGTATCTTTACAAACAAAAAAGTTAAAGGCTCTAAATTTTCATTAACTTTTTAATGCAAGTTAAAACGTAAAATCTGAAAGGAGCCATCTGAGAGCGGATCTGGCCCAAAATGTCCCTTTAACTCGGTTATTTGTAATTATTTTGAAAGGATCACATAAGACTTTTAGATAGAGAACACTTGGATACATCCAATCATCCAAAATATATACAGGGCGTTACGAAAAAACAAACAGACAAAGGGTCAAAGGGCTGTAACTCTGCAACCAGTAATTTTTTCAAATTTCTATACGCGTCATTGAATCAGAAATATAAAATACTACAATTTTGCTTATTTAATCGTATTCGTATCTGTACAAACAAAAAAGTTAAAGGCTCTAAATTTTCATTAACTTTTTAATGCAAGTTAAAACGTAAAATCTGAAAGAAAGCCATCTGAGAGCGGATCTGGCCCAAAATGTCCCTTTAACTCGGTTATTTGTAATTATTTTGAAAGGGTAACATAAGACTTTTAGATAGAGAACAGTTGGATATATTCAATCATCAAAAATATATACAGGGCGTTACGAAAAAATAAAAAACAAAGGGTCAAAGGGCTGTAACTCCGCAACCAGTAATTTTTCAGATTGTCGTGTGCGCCATTGAATCAGAAATAAAAAATACTACAATTTTGCTTATTTAATCGTATTCGTATCTTTACAAACAAAAAAGTTAAAGGCTCTAAATTTTCATTAACTTTTTAATGCAAGTTAAAACGTAAAATCTGAAAGAAAGCCATCTGAGAGCGGATCTGGCCCAAAATGTCCCTTTAACTCGGTTATTTCTAATTATTTTGAAAGGGTAACATAAGACTTTTAGATAGAGAACAGTTGGATATATTCAATCATCAAAAATATATACAGGGCGTTACGAAAAAATAAAAAACAAAGGGTCAAAGGGCTGTAACTCCGCAACCAGTAATTTTTCAGATTGTCGTGTGCGCCATTGAATCAGAAATAAAAAATACTACAATTTTGCTTATTTAATCGTATTCGTATCTTTACAAACAAAAAAGTTAAAGGCTCTAAATTTTCATTAACTTTTTAATGCAAGTTAAAACGTAAAATCTGAAAGAAAGCCATCTGAGAGCGGATCTGGCCCAAAATGTCCCTTTAACTCGGTTATTTGTAATTATTTTGAAAGGGTAACATAAGACTTTTAGATAGAGAACAGTTGGATATATTCAATCATCAAAAATATATACAGGGCGTTACGAAAAAATAAAAAACAAAGGGTCAAAGGGCTGTAACTCCGCAACCAGTAATTTTTCAGATTGTCGTGTGCGCCATTGAATCAGAAATAAAAAATACTACAATTTTGCTTATTTAATCGTATTCGTATCTTTACAAACAAAAAAGTTAAAGGCTCTAAATTTTCATTAACTTTTTAATGCAAGTTAAAACGTAAAATCTGAAAGGAGCCATCTGAGAGCGGATCTGGCCCAAAATGTCCCTTTAACTCGGTTATTTGTAATTATTTTGAAAGGGTCACATAAGACTTTTAGATAGAGAACACTTGGATACATCCAATCATCCAAAATATATACAGGGCGTTACGAAAAAACAAACAGACAAAGGGTCAAAGGGCTGTAACTCTGCAACCAGTAATTTTTTCAAATTTCTATACGCGTCAATGAATCAGAAATATAAAATACTACAATTTTGCTTATTTAATCGTATTCGTATCTTTACAAACAAAAAAGTTAAAGGCTCTAAATTTTCATTAACTTTTTAATGCAAGTTAAAACGTAAAATCTGAAAGGAGCCATCTGAGAGCGGATCTGGCCCAAAATGTCCCTTTAACTCGGTTATTTGTAATTATTTTGAAAGGGTCACATAAGACTTTTAGATAGAGAACACTTGGATACATCCAATCATCCAAAATATATACAGGGCGTTACGAAAAAACAAACAGACAAAGGGTCAAAGGGCTGTAACTCTGCAACCAGTAATTTTTTCAAATTTCTATACGCGTCAATGAATCAGAAATATAAAATACTACAATTTTGCTTATTTAATCGTATTCGTATCTTTACAAACAAAAAAGTTAAAGGCTCTAAATTTTCATTAACTTTTTAATGCAAGTTAAAACGTAAAATCTGAAAGGAGCCATCTGAGAGCGGATCTGGCCCAAAATGTCCCTTTAACTCGGTTATTTGTAATTATTTTGAAAGGGTCACATAAGACTTTTAGATAGAGAACACTTGGATACATCCAATCATCCAAAATATATACAGGGCGTTACGAAAAAACAAACAGACAAAGGGTCAAAGGGCTGTAACTCTGCAACCAGTAATTTTTTCAAATTTCTATACGCGTCAATGAATCAGAAATATAAAATACTACAATTTTGCTTATTTAATCGTATTCGTATCTTTACAAACAAAAAAGTTAAAGGCTCTAAATTTTCATTAACTTTTTAATGCAAGTTAAAACGTAAAATCTGAAAGGAGCCATCTGAGAGCGGATCTGGCCCAAAATGTCCCTTTAACTCGGTTATTTGTAATTATTTTGAAAGGGTCACATAAGACTTTTAGATAGAGAACACTTGGATACATCCAATCATCCAAAATATATACAGGGCGTTACGAAAAAACAAACAGACAAAGGGTCAAAGGGCTGTAACTCTGCAACCAGTAATTTTTTCAAATTTCTATACGCGTCAATGAATCAGAAATATAAAATACTACAATTTTGCTTATTTAATCGTATTCGTATCTTTACAAACAAAAAAGTTAAAGGCTCTAAATTTTCATTAACTTTTTAATGCAAGTTAAAACGTAAAATCTGAAAGGAGCCATCTGAGAGCGGATCTGGCCCAAAATGTCCCTTTAACTCGGTTATTTGTAATTATTTTGAAAGGGTCACATAAAACTTTTAGATAGAGAACACTTGGATACATCCAATCATCCAAAATATATACAGGGCGTTACGAAAAAACAAACAGACAAAGGGTCAAAGGGCTGTAACTCTGCAACCAGTAATTTTTTCAAATTTCTATACGCGTCAATGAATCAGAAATATAAAATACTACAATTTTGCTTATTTAATCGTATTCGTATCTTTACAAACAAAAAAGTTGCAGCCTGTAAATTTTCATTAATTTTTCAATGCGAGTAAAACGTAAAATCTGAAAAGAGCACCGTAGCGCGGAGCAAGCCACAAAATGTGCTTTAACTCGGTTATTGTTAATTATTTTGAAAGGGTCACATAAGGGTTTTAGATAGAGAACAATTCGATACATCCAAATATCGAAAGATATACAGGGTGTTGCGTAAAGATACCATCGCCTTTTTACAACATTCCAAACCGTTTAACTTTTATTCGATAATTCCATTGCTCATGCGATTATAAGCTTGTTTTATTTATTTGTTCAACAAAACACATAATATAGAATATAAAGATTACTTAACCCCATTAACGTCAAATAAAGAAAAACATAGTAGGATACTTATACAATCTCAGTTAATAAAATGCTTTTCTATAGAAATTAAAAGCGGAAATTACGATCGTTGGTCAAACAAGTGGAAGTTCAGATAATTCTCTGAAATTTATCGCTCCTAAGTCTTGGCTAAATCTTTAGCTTTACCTTTCGCTTCTCTTGCAGTATAAATGGAATCTATAAATTAAAGATCAAGGTTGAAATCACCCCTTTGAAATAGTGAAGCCTAAAATTAAGCAATTTAATTTAAAATAGGTTGACAACCCTTGTCTTGTACGCCACGTTTTCCCTTTAAACAGTTTCACAGTTCGTTGATTTGAACACGAGTTCGTATTGAATGCAGGTCAGTGCCCAAGCCGCAAAACAAAAACAAACACTTTATTTGACACGGAATTTGACAATTCACCCTACAAGAAATGTTTTAATACTCGTAGGAATATCAATAAAAGTTTTCCGCAAGCTTAAGACATTCGAAACGCGTGTTGTATATTTTACGGAATTTATTTACTACCACTGCTCTCGCTGACATTCTGAACTATCCATAACTTTCCGAAACTTTACTTCCTGTGGAAATTCGAGGAAAACGGAAAAAGAAAGCAATCAAATAAAAACGAATATCGTGGAGATTTGAGCAAACAAGTTTGCTTAGGTTTAATGCAAGGTAAACAATATTTAGAAAATTCAGGAGCAACAGGGAAAACTTTTACATATTTTTTAATCTGTAAGGGAAATTTCTGGATAAATAAATATCAACCAGGGATTTTGTTTTTTCTAACCAATTCTTAAATAATGTTTGGATAAAAAATAAGAAATATACAAACAGAGCTCGCTGTCTCATGTAACTTTTCCGGAGTATCAATGCAAGGAAAAAAGACTAAAAAAAAAATTTTCCTTGTTCATGACTCATCCATATTGCCTGTTTGTTCTTTGATAACAAATATCTAAAAGATTTAAATTTTTGTTTAATATTCTTGTTGAAGAGGAAAACTTCTCTAATATTTGACAAAGGGGAGAACTTTTCTAGCTGGACATTTTATTGCATTATCTATGTTGGGTAAAGCTATACCCTTTCCGGTTATGAAACACGATGCAGTAATAGTATATCATGTACTACAACAAACATTTCAGTCTGTCAATAATGTCATATCGAGTTGCTCAGGATTCAGTATAGAACGGATACGGTTTGGCATATCCGGAAAATATCTAGTTATTGTCATGCGAAAATCCGGTAGTTTCCTGGACGAGCTCTAAACAATTCGGGTTCAAGCAAACTCCTTACAATGAGGATTCTAGTAATCCCCGGGTGATGTACGACTGGGTCCGATAAAAATCGGTACAAATTGAGTGCTAAATCCTACAGGGCGGGATAATAAAGAAATATGTGAGACACATTTATTATAAGTTTGGTGTCGTAAGATTATAGGGCTGCCTGCGAATGCGTCGTCAGCATTCCTAAATTTTTGTGCCCCCGAGAATCGTCTTTTTTTGCTTGTTCATATCCTCTTCCCTGCTTCGTATTCGATGCAATTAAGAGTCAAGGAATTTCAGTAAAGAAGAGCAAAACTGCCGTATTGACGAGCCTTATGTGGTTCGATTTATACAAATTGTTAAAACGAGCTCGCTGTCTTGATCTCGTTTGGTTAACCTAAATATCGGTCGGAGTAAATCCCAATCGGGAACGAAAAATTTAAGCGCATCATTTTAAACCAAAAGGCATTATGTAAAGCTTCGCAGGTTTCAATACCGCTTTGTTCTCAATCCCTCTGTAAGTTAGCGAACTACTTTACCCCATGCAGGGTATCATAGTCGGAATTTAAAGAGCTTAGAACTTTAGCATATGAGAATCGCAAGGTGCCTTTTCACACATATTTTGCATGGTTCAATTAAATTTCCTATTGTTCTCATTTGCAGAGCTTGAGGGAATAAGGAATTGCGTTAAACGGTTAAAAGGAATTTCAAACAATCAATGGAATGGTATAATCGCCAAATCTCTAGAAGGATTGTGACATCCCCTAAGAATTTTTAAAGTTGAAAGGAAAATTTAAAAAAATTTCAAAATAGTTTAATTTTTAAAAATTTATATTTCCAAATTTTGAAACCGGAAGTTCTTTAAATTCGGTTTTCTGATAGACAAAACTAAGGGCTTTAATTTGGTATAATCGTAAAACCTCTAGGGCCATTGTGACATCACTTACGAATTTTTAAAGTTGAAAGGAAAATTTAAAAAAAATTCAAAATAGTTTAATATTTAAAAATTTGTATTTCCAAATTTTGAAACCGGAAGTTCTTTAAATTCGGTTTCCTGATAGACAAAACTAAGGGCTTTAATTTGCTATAATCGGCAAACCTCTAGGGCGATTGCGACATCCTCTACGAATTTTTAGAGATGAAAGGAAAATTTAAAAAAAATTCAAAATTGTTTAATTTTTAAAAATTTGTATTTCCAAACCTCTAGGGCGGTTGTGACATCCCTTACGAATTCTTAAATTTGGAAACCGGAAGTTCTTCAAATTAGGTTTCCTGATAGACAAAACTAAGGGCTTTAATTTGGTATAATCCCAAATCTCTAGGGCGATTATGACATCATTCCCGTAGCCTTTTGTTTATCAAAAATTGAACTGTTGATTCCATAATCAGGTTACCCTATAAACGTACAAAAAAGAAAATATGGTGAAGTTTTCTGTAAAAACACAAAGCAGATCAAAGGTTAAGATGTTGTTTTCTATTATGTCAGAAAGACGTATTATAAAAGCATTTCGAAAACAATTCTGAGACACGAAATCACCCTCCAGCAAAGAAATTGATGGACTGATAAGAAA
Source organism: Hemicrepidius hirtus (assembly GCA_963082805.1). Lineage (NCBI taxonomy): Eukaryota > Metazoa > Arthropoda > Insecta > Coleoptera > Elateridae > Hemicrepidius > Hemicrepidius hirtus. Next base: position 35,077,272 of record OY720162.1, read on the forward strand.
GTGTTTTCAAACCAATTTTATATTTTTTATGGCCGTCCAAAGCAGGAGGCGCAAAAAGTAGGATAGGTTATGATACGTAAACTCCATCAAGAGAAGGACACTCGAGGGGAATCTTAAAGGACACGAAGCTGACAGTTCAAATCCCAAGCGAATACTTACAAACCGTCTGTGATTATTGCTTCTGAAAGCCGCTTTTACACAGCTTTTGGTATCAAACACCATCACCCACTTAAACGTTTCACAATACCCCGGAAGTCTAATTTTGGAATGATAAATTTAATTCCAGGGAGTGGTTCTGTAGGGGTGTATAAATACTTGACAATGAAAGGGCTTAGAAATGTACAATGTAAAGTCATTTTGCGTAGATCAAGCTCTCCCGTGCTCTGCCTCAGTCAACAGGCAAACAAAATGGGGACAAGTAGGGAATCAAATTATGCAGACACTGCGTTCCTGTAATACCTTATTTACATATTATTAACTAGCCAGTGGAAAGTTCAACATCAAAAGACGCTACGCTAACACACACGTTATAATTTCCTCCGTTTAAAAATTTTTCATTCAAACCATAAGTTAATTAAATTTTTATATAATAAGGGTTCGTACCTAGACGTAAAAAATTTAAATTGGACCAGGGCGCGATGACATGGGAATAAACGTTTTCAAAGGGAATATAAAAAATGCACTTGATTTTTCTATACACCAGACTGATAAACTTCCGTTAACAAGGGGACGTGAAATATTTGACGCTAAGGATAGCGAGACAGGAGTAAGCAAGGGTAACTCAGTTATATCAGTGTCGGATCAACGTGAACGAAGTGTGATTGGGAAATGCAATCGACTGGACGCAGTCACGTTCTAACAGAACTCCCAAGCTTGTAGATATTTCTTTAAAAATAGTTGAATCAAGGAAATATACTTAGTTTGGATTAAGAAAGGCGTAACAGTGTTGAAGGGGTGAAAAAAACAGGTTTTTAGAACTGATTGCGATTTTCCTCTTGTGATAAAATTATTTCTTTTTTCAAAATAGTTTTGTACTTAAAAATTTGCAATTTCAAATATCTAAGTCAGAAGTTCATCGTATTTGGTTTCCGGATAGACAAAACTAAGGGCTTTAATTTGGTACAATCGGCAAACCTCTAGGGCGATTGTGACATCCCCTACGAATTTTTAAAATTGGAAAGAAAATTAAAAAAAAATTCCAAAATAGTTTAATTTTTAAAAATTTGTATTTCCAAATTTTGAAACCGGAAGTTCTTCAAATTCGGTGTCCAGATAGACAAAACTAAGGGCTTTAATTTGGTATAATCGCGAAACCTCTAGGGTCATTGTGACATCCCCTACGAATTTTTAAAGTTGAAAGGAAAATTTAAAAATTTCTTAAAATGGTTTACTTTTAAAAATTTGTATCTCCGAATTTTGAAATCGGAATTTCTTCAAATTGAGTTTCCAGATAGACAAAATAAGGGCTTTAATTTGGTATACTCGCGAAACCTCTAGGGCGATTGTGTCAACCCCTACGAATTTTTAAAAAGTTCAAAGGAAAATTTAAAAATTTCTCAAAATGGGTTAATTTTTAAAAAATTGTATCTCCGAATTTTGAAACCGGAAGTTCTTCAAATTCGGTGTCCAGATAGACGAAAATAAGGGCTTTAATTTGGTATAATCGCGATACCTCTAGGGTAATTGTGTCATCCCCTACCAATCTTTAAAGTTCAAAGGAAAATTTAAAAATTTCCCAAAATTGTTTAATTTTTAAAAATTTGTATCTCCCAATTTTAAAATCGAAATTTCTTTAAATTCAGTTTCCAGATAGACAAAATTAAGGGCTTTAATTTGGTATAATCGCCAAACCTCTAGCATTACTCTAAGAACCCCTACGAGGATCTTGAAAAGACTCTAGGGTACTGGAGTTTCCGTGAATTAGACTCCGGAGATGCAGTACTTGGAGTCTCTTGGGGATTCTAAGGGTATTTGAGCAACTCCGACGATTCTAAAAATCTGAAACAACCTCGGGATATTTTCTAATATTTACAATATCTACAATATTAATTATTTTTATTTGAATATTACGCTAACGTTTAAAATTAACAGGAATCCGCAATCAAAATTGCAAACTAAATTATTAATCCACTTGTTTACTGGATCAGAAATTGATGTTTATCTTGTATTATATATCTATAATTGCGAAATTTCCCTGCGTTATAGTCATATTTAGCTAACAAAGCAGACATTGTTATTATATTTTAATGATTCCGCAATACAAAGCGTATAATCAGCGACAACAGTGACCACAGAAATCAAGTAGGCATATTGGAATTATAATTTCAGTTAATTGTAATTTTGTTTCTTTCTACTAAGACGGATTAACAGCAATAGAGAAAACCCCTGAAAATTTAATCAACCCTCTAAAAATAATTAAGAAAAATAATTATTACAGGTCATACAGGTTTAATTTTTTACAATCGATTAGATTCGTCAAATAAATATTCCTTTGTTTCTTTGTTAAAATTATTTATTCAACTAATTATAACGAACACGAAAGCAAGTAAATGAGATTATCTCATATATAAAGGATCTAATAGTGTTAGAGCACTAGATCAGTCAGTAATCCTAGGATTATGCTTGATCTGACCGGCTCGAACGCAGGATTAAGGCGGCGAAGGGCCAGTTTCAGTCGCGGTAACTTGATTTCAGGTTCGGTTCCCTTGACACACTCTATTCATTCCGATTTAATTAATCCTACGTTTAAACTTGGTCTGCTTATTAACGAAAAGGTTAAACCAATGAATAAAATTAAAAAGAAAATTTTATTTACATGTTGAGAAAATGAATTTGAGTTCAAAGAGCAAGATTGGATTTTTTTCCAAGGGTTACATGAAACTCATCGCTGTGTTAGGTAATTATTTTGTCATTAAAATTCAGAGTCTTGCTTCCTTAATATTTATGTAAGGTGTTTTTGTGAAATTAGAATTTCCAAATCATTTTGCATAAGAAGTGGACCCTAAAATTAATTTAACCATGAATTTGTCTTGATACGTCTTCTTGTAGACCTTCGTAAGAACTTTAACTACATCTTGTCGTCATCAATATTGAAAGTAAAGGCAATGGGGTAACGGAAGATACTATTTTTTACTTTCCCATACCACTACTGGTATAATAAGGAAGTATTGATATCATGAAAATTTTCGAAATCGAGATTTTCGCGAAAATACGTCTTTTGGACCTCCAGGAACCCAAAAAAGTGGTCTACAAAAAATGTCTGTCTGTGGGTGCGTAGGTGGGTGGGTTAAGTAACGCCTCTAACGTAAAAACTACTGGACCGATTTTGATGAAATTTTAAATGAATGGGAATATCGAAAATTCATCGACAAAATAAGCTTTTCCAAATAAATCCGAAACCGGAAGCGGAAGTTAGACATGTTTTTTTGGTATCATTTTTTTCAGAAGCGGGATTTTGAAACTCTGAGTAGGGAATATGAAATAAGGGCATAATTCAAGTTAAACAGTTTTTTACCGCACTCTCTATCTTCAAAATGGCGGTCGCTATGAATTTTTCAAAATTTCGATTTTAACGCCCCATAACTCAAAAACCTGTTATCTGATCAGGTTCCGCAGCAACTTGTTTGAAAGCCCTTTGGCCTATATTTTAATATTTATTTTATATTTATTTTCTTATTTTAATATTTATTTTCTTATTTTAAAATTTATTTTCTTATTTTAAAATTTATTTTCTTATTTTAAAATTTATTTTCTTAATTTAATATTTATTTTCTTAATTTACATATTTTTTCATGGTGTAGTACCGTCAAGGGGCTTTCAAACAAGTTGTTGCGAAACCTGATCAGATAACTGGTTTTTGAGTTATGGGGCGTTAAAGTCGAAATTTTGAAAAATTCATAGCGGCCGCCATTTTGAAGTTAGAGAGTCGGGCAAAAAACTGATTCCCTTGAATTATGGTCTTCTTTCATATTCGCTACTCAGATTTTCAAAATTCCGCTTCTGAAAAAAATGCTACCAAAAGAACATGTCAACTTCCGCTTCCGGTTTCGGATTTTTTTGAAAAGCTTATTTTGTCGATGAATTTTCGATATACCCCTTCATTTCAAATTTCATCCAAATCGGTCCAGTAGTTTTTGCGTTAGAGGCGTTACATACACACCCACAGACAGACATTTTTTCTAGACCACTTTTTTGGGTTCCTGGGGGCCCAAAACACGTATTTCCGCGAAAAATCTCGATTTCGAAAATTTTCATGATATCATACCAGTGGTGGTATGGGAAAGTAATAAACTCGTTATTGATTGGGTCTACAAATCCGATTGGAATTCTCGATAACGTTTGCAATTTAAAACTAAAACCACAATAATTTTCGTATTGTATTGTTCTCATTTTGGTGCATCGATTGGTATTGGAAAACTTTACCCTATATTACGTTCTGTTCACCCAAAGCTATGTTCAAGGTGAATCGAATGGAAGCGTAAGGTGGAATTCGGTAGGCTTTGCGGTAATAGACTGCTTGGGGTGCTTTAATTACAGTCAACTCCACCCTTCCCTCATTCCAAGATTCTCAGATTCGTGCTAGATTCCAAAGATATATTTGATAAATGATAAATACTCAAAAATATTTTAAAAGAGGCTTAGGAATCAATTTAGGAAAAAACTTTTAATCAAAATTAATGGATTTACTAATCAGAGAATTTATTTTAGGATTAAAAAAAGGAATTGGATAAAGTATTAGGTACATTTATTTCCACATTAGTTACATGTGTAAAGGGTTGAACAAATGTTACAATTAAACTCGAAACAAACTGAGCTTTGAAGTTTTAAACTTGAACAAGGAAACTTATAGAACGGATGGAAACAGAACACGTCCATGGGTGTTAACTAGGATTTAACAATTAGTTAAAGTGTTGAAGTTCTGTCGTAATTGGCTGATTCGTGTTCTGTTTGTAAATTTCTAAACCGGTACCAAGACAAAGAGAAACATTTATTTATAAAAAGTTAAGTTTTCTTCTACGTGTCGTAAAATAAATTTTTTCAGGTCTTCTGCAACTGTCCCTCAGTTAAATATTTTATTACGTGACTAATAACAACAAAACTTGTAACAATAAAAATAAAATATCAGTTATCCCATCTTACGAAATTAATATTTTTTTATTGCGGATAATAAACAAAGAAATATTTTCAGCTTTATTGGTTACTCTTTCAGTTTTAGTACGGAACTAAAACCACATGAAAATCAAATAAAAATACGGTTTCCTTTCTTGAAATAAAATCGAGAAGGCTTTGAAAGTTTTAGCAAATTGTGTTACCTAATAGGAATGAATGTGTAAGTGTTGTTACACACAAGAGAGATGACAAATAATGAAGATCGAGTTCCGATTTTACATTTAACATTTCCCTTTGCGTCCATTTATCATGATATAAAGTTTGATAAGAATTTCCTTATAATAAGGAAGTAAATCGATCGATGAGTTGTACTTCATCAAGTAACCCATAATAGGATGAAACTTTTTCTTCGTGTGTGTTTTTACGTTTGACTCCTTTTGGTATATTTTAATGGGAGTAATTAAAATAATTCAAGGTCCTTTTGGAAATTACTAATCGTTTAGTAGTTTTAGTGGAAATACTAAAATTTAATCAGTTAATGCAGTGCTAAGTGCTGCGTGCAACACGTGCTCACTGGGAATTACCGTAACCGCGTTACCGCTTTTACCAGTTCACCCTTAATTTCCGGGGCGGTTCGCAGGTGCTTACGGCAGTCTGCCCTCGTTATCCTGGACGAACGTTGCTTTTTCCACTCCTATATTTTTATTTTACAGCCTTCTTCAGATTTATACTTGTTACACAAATAGAAATAAGGGCACGTCTTCTTATTTCCTTTTGCTTAAATTTAATGTGCAAGTGTATCCGACGAAATTTTACACCTGCACCTTTTTTTTGTTTGGAATAATAATTATGGTTAACGATACTGGAACTTCTATTAATGCAAAATATATTTTCGTTTAAATCCAAGGGGGTTTAATTAATAAATACCGCAGCAATAATTAAATGTGTTGCACGTGCTGCAAACTAGACTCGCTTATTCAACCATGTCGTATGTTAATTGTATGAAGGGATTACATTTCCACATATTGAAACAAATCTGCGTATAAGAACAATAATTCTCTTCTACATATTCCAAAAATAACTCAGAAATCCCCTTGCACCCTTTTTTCTATTACATATCGCATAAAATAAAAAAATCGTACAGGAACTTTTTCCTAGTGGATCCGAATCAGCAGAAAAATTATTTTATTTCCTTTTTTATTTCAGTCCAATTGACCCTTTTATTTTTTTTACAGCGTGTCGACAAATGGAATATGGGGTTCAAGCAATTTTTGGTCCATCCGATCCTGTATTAGGGGCGCACATACAAAGTATTTGTGAAGCCCTCGACGTTCCACACCTGGAGGCGCGGATAGATTTTGAACCTTTTTCAAAAGAACTGTCGATAAATTTACACCCCAGTCAAGAGTACATGAACCGAGCCTTTAGGGATTTAATGACCTACCTTAATTGGACGAAAGTGGCCATCATCTACGAAGAAGACTACGGTAAGTTTTAAAATTTTATTTTTTGTTGTTGTTTAGGAGATAATTTTTTTTATTTGATTTAAGTAACATAGAAAATATTTTTGCTAATTATTTATCTATGGTAAGTTTGGTAATAATTGAAAAGGTTCTAGTAAAGGAAATTCAAAAACAATTCCATAATCGATTTATTTCAGAATTATTCATGAATCTCTCTATTCCATAATTAAGGACTTTCCAATTTACTTCCTTACCCAATCCACTTCTACGTAATATCATTAAATAATAATTCAAATATAAAACATTATCAGAAAGGGGAAATAAAACTCTCTTTTATAATTCCACGAGTAATCAATCTTTTCGTTTTAACATTTTATTTAGGTTTGGACAATGAAAGCATAAGGGCTGTAAACCGGTAGAAAAGTTAGGTGAGAAGACGGACTAGTAAGTGACTTAAAAATGACGGGGGTGGCAGATAGAAAAGTGTGCAGACAGTGATACGAGAGCAAGGGCGCATCCGGAGGACTAATCAACGTCAGTGGGTATTCCCGATTGTGATCGCGAGAACAGGACTTGGATTGGTAAGTAACATTTTATTTAAATGCATTTTGATATGTGGGGAATGTAAATTCCCCAAAGATGAAAATGCAGTTAGCTCACAACTCTTACACATTTCGTGAATCATCTTTGCAGCCGCTGAAAGGTAGCGTCTGAAATCCTGCTTCCCTATGGCGAGTGATCGGCTCAACCGCTTCGAAAAACAATATTTTAAAAAGAATCAACTGCGTGAAGGCAAACTACAGGATGGATACAGGATTCCTCCCGCAAGATCCTACCAATTAATGCAGAAAGATGTGGCGCCTCCACCAAAATGTACACGTAAATTATTATAATTTAATTTTTATATTTATGTAGGTATATTATATTTTTTAAAGTGCTAGCTAATGATCTTCAGTAATCAATTTATAATTTATAAAGTAGGGTGTCTATAAAAGTGTAAAAAGTAAAGGGAAAACTCACCTCCAGGGGTGGCTTTTAGATATTAGAGTTAAAATTATAGGTTAATAGGTAGATTAATAAAATAACCAATTAAGAACATTTTTTCTTTCGCAGACTATCAAATACACCCCCCACCTCATTACATCGATTGTATTTATATTATTATAATAATTTATTTTACTATTTATGTTAATTAGAATCAGTACATTTGCAATTGCTCCCATTTGTAATAATATGTGTATGTACCAATGTAATAAATAAAATTGCAATGCCTTTATTTTTGTGTTTCTTTTCTCTGACTGACGTAGCCGAAAAACTATTTGGGAAGAGAGAGAGCTGGCGGTCCGCCAACTTGGTAACAGTCTAAACGCAAACATTTTTATTTCAACCGTGGTGGAAAAGTGTGGTGGGGTCACAAAATTTTAATTTTAAGATATGACCCCACGACACTTTTCCACCACGGTTGAAAATGTACATTAGAATGTGACCCTGTTGGCGGTTTCGTGGGGAGCGTTTAGACTGTGACCGTGTTGGCGGGCCGAGTTGTACATTAGAATGTGACCGTGTGGGCGGTTTCATGGGGAGCGTTTAGACTGTGACCGTGTGGCGGGTCGAGATGTACATTAGAATGTGACCGCGTGGGCGGACCGAATATGTACCTTAGACTGTGACCCTGTTGGCGGTTTCCTGGGGAGCGTTTAGACTGTGACCGTGTTGGCGGGCCAAGGTGTACATTAGAATGTGACCGTGTGGGCGGACCAAAAATGTACATTAGAATGTGACTCTGTTGGCGGTTTCGTGGGGAGCGTTTAGACTGTGACCGTGTTGGCGGGCCGAGATGTACATTAGAATGTGACCGTGTAGGCGGACCGAAAATGTACATTAGACTGTGACTCTGTTGGCGGTTTCGTGGGGAGCGTTTAGACTGTGACCGTGTGGGCGGGCCGAGATGTACATTAGACTGTGACTCTGTTGGCGGTTTCGTGGGGAGCTTTTAGACTGTGACCGTGTTGGAGGACCGAAAATGTACATTAGAATGTGACCGTGTGGGCGGACCGAAAATGTACCTTAGACTGTGACCCTGTTGGCGGTTTCGTGGGGAGCGTTTAGACTGTGACCGTGTGGGCGGGCCGAGGTGTACATTAGACTGTGACTCTGTTGGCGGTTTCATGGGGAGCGTTTAGACTGTGACCGTGTTGGCGGGCCGAGGTGTACATTAGAATGTGACCGTGTGGGCGGACCGAAAATGTACCTTAGACTGTGACCCTGTTGGCGGTTTCGTGGGGAGCGTTTAGACTGTGACCGTGTTGGCGGGCCGAGGTGTACATTAGAATGTGACCGTGTGGGCGGACCGAAAATGTACCTTAGACTGTGACCCTGTTGGCGGTTTCGTGGGGAGCGTTTAGACTGTGACCGTGTCGGCGGGCCAAGGTGTACATTAGAATGTGACCGTGTGGGCGGACCGAAAATGTACATTAGAATGTGACCGTGTCGCAGTTTCGCGAGTAGCGTTTAGACTGTGACCGTTTAAATTATACCCAGCGACTGACGCTAACTTTGGAAACTCTTTCTTTAAAATTTTTATTAGTCCTGTAAAGGACTGTTTTTATTTTGTAACCCTAAAAAGGGCTGTCCCTCTCACAGGATGGTGGTCAGGTGCTGGACGGCGGCTTCTCCGGGTTGAATTTGTCCAAGGAACTCCAGGAAATCCTAAAACAAGAAATATCCAAGTGTACACCCCCCAAATAACATTCAGGGAAAATCCTTACGAGATCTGAAGGGGTGAAATTTTTTTCCCAAAAATGAGCAAAGACTATAGTCTTTCCTTTTTTTTTTCGAAAATTTTTCGACCCTCTCCGATTTCCTTAGGAAAATTTCAGAATGTAATATGAAGGCTAAAGACTTGAAAAATATGTGCCAAACATCCCCCATCCCCTCCCATCTGTTCAAAAAAAATTCAGAAAGGTTTCAAAAGGAATTAAGTTCTGAACGTTTTCTAACCACGCGGGAAGGAATGCGAAGGGGTGAGGGAAGTTTGCCCCATAATTTCCAAGTGTACACACCCCAAATAACATTCTGGGAAAATCGGGGCGAGATCTGAAGGGGTGAAATTTTTTTCCCAAAAATGAGCAAAGACTATAGTCTTTCCTTTTTTTTTCGAAGATTTTTCGACCCTCTCCGATTTCCTTAGGAAAATTTCAGAATGTAATATGAAGGCTAAAGACTTGAAAAATATGTGCCAAACATCCCCCATCCCCTCCCATCTGTTCAAAAAAAATTCAGAAAGGTTTCAAAAGGAATTAAGTTCTGAACGTTTTCTAACCACGCGGGAAGGAATGCGAAGGGGTGAGGGAAGTTTGCCCCATAATTTCCAAGTGTACACACCCCAAATAACATTCTGGGAAAATCGGGGCGAGATCTGAAGGGGTGAAATTTTTTTCCCAAAAATGAGCAAAGACTATAGTCTTTCCTTTTTTTTTCGAAGATTTTTCGACCCTCTCCGATTTCCTTAGGAAAATTTCAGAATGTAATATGAAGGCTAAAGACTTGAAAAATATGTGCCAAACATCCCCCATCCCCTCCCATCTGTTCAAAAAAAATTCAGAAAGGTTTCAAAAGGAATTAAGTTCTGAACGTTTTCTAACCACGCGGGAAGGAATGCGAAGGGGTGAGGGACGTTTGCCCCATAATTTCCAAGTGTACACACCCCAAATAACATTCTGGGAAAATCGGGGCGAGATCTGAAGGGGTGAAATTTTTTTCCCAAAAATGAGCAAAGACTATAGTCTTTCCTTTTTTTTTCGAAGATTTTTCGACCCTCTCCGATTTCCTTAGGAAAATTTCAGAATGTAATATGAAGGCTAAAGACTTGAAAAATATGTGCCAAATATCCCCCATCCCCTCCCATCTGATCAAAAAAATTCAGAAAGGTTTCAAAAGGAATTAAGTTCTGAACGTTTTCTAACCACGCGGGAAGGAATGCGAAGGGGTGAGGGAAGTTTGCCCCATAATTTCCAAGTGTACACACCCCAAATAACATTCTGGGAAAATCGGGGCGAGATCTGAAGGGGTGAAATTTTTTTCCCAAAAATGAGCAAAGACTATAGTCTTTCCTTTTTTTTTCGAAGATTTTTCGACCCTCTCCGATTTCCTTAGGAAAATTTCAGAATGTAATATGAAGGCTAAAGACTTGAAAAATATGTGCCAAACATCCCCCACCCCCTCCCATCTGTTCAAAAAAAATTCAGAAAGGTTTCAAAAGGAATTAAGTTCTGAACGTTTTCTAACCACGCGGGAAGGAATGCGAAGGGGTGAGGGAAGTTTGCCCCATAATTTCCAAGTGTACACACCCCAAATAACATTCTGGGAAAATCGGGGCGAGATCTGAAGGGGTGAAATTTTTTTCCCAAAAATGAGCAAAGACTATAGTCTTTCCTTTTTTTTTCGAAGATTTTTCCACCCTCTCCGATTTCCTCAGGAAAATTTCAGAATGTAATATGAAGGCTAAAGACTTGAAAAATATGTGCCAAACATCCCCCATCCCCTCCCATCTGTTCAAAAAAAATTCAGAAAGGTTTCAAAAGGAATTAAGTTCTGAACGTTTTCTAACCACGCGGGAAGGAATGCGAAGGGGTGAGGGAAGTTTGCCCCATAATTTCCAAGTGTACACACCCCACATAACATTCTGGAAAAATCGGGGCGAGATCTGAAGGGGTGAAATTTTTTTCCCAAAAATGAGCAAAGACTATAGTCTTTCCTTTTTTTTTCGAAGATTTTTCGACCCTCTCCGATTTCCTCAGGAAAATTTCAGAATGTAATATGAAGGCTAAAGACTTGAAAAATATGTGCCAAACATCCCCCATCCCCTCCCATCTGTTCAAAAAAAATTCAGAAAGGTTTCAAAAGGAATTAAGTTCTGAACGTTTTCTAACCACGCGGGAAGGAATGCGAAGGGGTGAGGGAAGTTTGCCCCATAATTTCCAAGTGTACACACCCCAAATAACATTCTGGGAAAATCGGGGCGAGATCTGAAGGGGTGAAATTTTTTTACCAAAAATGAGCAAAGACTATTATAGTCTTTCCTTTTTTTTTCGAAGATTTTTCGACCCTCTCCGATTTCCTCAGGAAAATTTCAGAATGTAATATGAAGGCTAAAGACATGAAAAATATGTGCCAAACATCCCCCATCCCCTCCCATCTGTTCAAAAAAAATTCAGAAAGGTTTCAAAAGGAATTAAGTTCTGAACGTTTTCTAACCACGCGGGAAGGAATGCGAAGGGGTGAGGGAAGTTTGCCCCATAATTTCCAAGTGTACACACCCCAAATAACATTCTGGGAAAATCGGGGCGAGATCTGAAGGGGTGAAATTTTTTCCCAAAAATGAGCAAAGACTATAGTCTTTCCTTTTTTTTTCGAAGATTTTTCGACCCTCTCCGATTTCCTTAGGAAAATTTCAGAATGTAATATGAAGGCTAAAGACTTGAAAAATATGTGCCAAACATCCCCCATCCCCTCCCATCTGTTCAAAAAAAATTCAGAAAGGTTTCAAAAGGAATTAAGTTCTGAACGTTTTCTAACCACGCGGGAAGGAATGCGAAGGGGTGAGGGAAGTTTGCCCCATAATTTCCAAGTGTACACACCCCAAATAACATTCTGGGAAAATCGGGGCGAGATCTGAAGGGGTGAAATTTTTTCCCAAAAATGAGCAAAGACTATAGTCTTTCCTTTTTTTTTCGAAGATTTTTCGACCCTCTCCGATTTCCTTAGAAAAATTTCAGAATGTAATATGAAGGCTAAAGACTTGAAAAATATGTGCCAAACATCCCCCATCCCCTCCCATCTGTTCAAAAAAAATTCAGAAAGGTTTCAAAAGGAATTAAGTTCTGAACGTTTTCTAACCACGCGGGAAGGAATGCGAAGGGGTGAGGGAAGTTTGCCCCATAATTTCCAAGTGTACACACCCCAAATAACATTCTGGGAAAATCGGGGCGAGATCTGAAGGGGTGAAATTTTTTTCCCAAAAATGAGCAAAGACTATAGTCTTTCCTTTTTTTTTCGAAGATTTTTCCACCCTCTCCGATTTCCTCAGGAAAATTTCAGAATGTAATATGAAGGCTAAAGACTTGAAAAATATGTGCCAAACATCCCCCATCCCCTCCCATCTGTTCAGAAAAAATTCAGAAAGGTTTCAAAAGGAATTAAGTTCTGAACGTTTTCTAACCACGCGGGAAGGAACGCGAAGGGGTGAGGGAAGTTTGTCCCATAATTTCCAAGTGTACACACCCCAAATAACATTCTGGGAAAATCGGGGCGAGATCTGAAGGGGTGAAATTTTTTTACCAAAAATGAGCAAAGACTTTCCTTTTTTTTTCGAAGATTTTTCGACCCTCTCCGATTTCCTCAGGAAAATTTCAGAATGTAATATGAAGGCTAAAGACTTGAAAAATATGTGCCAAACATCCCCCATCCCCTCCCATCTGTTCAAAAAAAATTCAGAAAAGTTTCAAAAGGAATTAAGTTCTGAACGTTTTCTAACCACGCGGGAAGGAATGCGAAGGGGTGAGGGAAGTTTGCCCCATAATTTCCAAGTGTACACACCCCAAATAACATTCTGGGAAAATCGGGGCGAGATCTGAAGGGGTGAAATTTTTTTCCCAAAAATGAGCAAAGACTATAGTCTTTCCTTTTTTTTTCGAATATTTTTCGACCCTCTCCGATTTCCTTAGGAAAATTTCAGAATGTAATATGAAGGCTAAAGACTTGAAAAATATGTGCCAAACATCCCCCATCCCCTCCCATCTGTTCAAAAAAAATTCAGAAAGGTTTCAAAAGGAATTAAGTTCTGAACGTTTTCTAACCACGCGGGAAGGAATGCGAAGGGGTGAGGGAAGTTTGCCCCATAATTTCCAAGTGTACACACCCCAAATAACATTCTGGGAAAATCGGGGCGAGATCTGAAGGGGTGAAATTTTTTCCCAAAAATGAGCAAAGACTATAGTCTTTCCTTTTTTTTTCGAAGATTTTTCGACCCTCTCCGATTTCCTTAGAAAAATTTCAGAATGTAATATGAAGGCTAAAGACTTGAAAAATATGTGCCAAACATCCCCCATCCCCTCCCATCTGTTCAAAAAAAATTCAGAAAGGTTTCAAAAGGAATTAAGTTCTGAACGTTTTCTAACCACGCGGGAAGGAATGCGAAGGGGTGAGGGAAGTTTGCCCCATAATTTCCAAGTGTACACACCCCAAATAACATTCTGGGAAAATCGGGGCGAGATCTGAAGGGGTGAAATTTTTTTCCCAAAAATGAGCAAAGACTATAGTCTTTCCTTTTTTTTTCGAAGATTTTTCCACCCTCTCCGATTTCCTCAGGAAAATTTCAGAATGTAATATGAAGGCTAAAGACTTGAAAAATATGTGCCAAACATCCCCCATCCCCTCCCATCTGTTCAGAAAAAATTCAGAAAGGTTTCAAAAGGAATTAAGTTCTGAACGTTTTCTAACCACGCGGGAAGGAACGCGAAGGGGTGAGGGAAGTTTGTCCCATAATTTCCAAGTGTACACACCCCAAATAACATTCTGGGAAAATCGGGGCGAGATCTGAAGGGGTGAAATTTTTTTACCAAAAATGAGCAAAGACTTTCCTTTTTTTTTCGAAGATTTTTCGACCCTCTCCGATTTCCTCAGGAAAATTTCAGAATGTAATATGAAGGCTAAAGACTTGAAAAATATGTGCCAAACATCCCCCATCCCCTCCCATCTGTTCAAAAAAAATTCAGAAAAGTTTCAAAAGGAATTAAGTTCTGAACGTTTTCTAACCACGCGGGAAGGAATGCGAAGGGGTGAGGGAAGTTTGCCCCATAATTTCCAAGTGTACACACCCCAAATAACATTCTGGGAAAATCGGGGCGAGATCTGAAGGGGTGAAATTTTTTTCCCAAAAATGAGCAAAGACTATAGTCTTTCCTTTTTTTTTCGAATATTTTTCGACCCTCTCCGATTTCCTTAGGAAAATTTCAGAATGTAATATGAAGGCTAAAGACTTGAAAAATATGTGCCAAACATCCCCCATCCCCTCCCATCTGTTCAAAAAAAATTCAGAAAGGTTTCAAAAGGAATTAAGTTCTGAACGTTTTCTAACCACGCGGGAAGGAATGCGAAGGGGTGAGGGAAGTTTGCCCCATAATTTCCAAGTGTACACACCCCAAATAACATTCTGGGAAAATCGGGGCGAGATCTGAAGGGGTGAAATTTTTTTCCCAAAAATGAGCAAAGACTATAGTCTTTCCTTTTTTTTTCGAAGATTTTTCGACCCTCTCCGATTTCCTTAGGAAAATTTCAGAATGTAATATGAAGGCTAAAGACTTGAAAAATATGTGCCAAACATCCCCCATCCCCTCCCATCTGTTCAGAAAAAAATCAGAAAGGTTTCAAAAGGAATTAAGTTCTGAACGTTTTCTAACCACGCGGGAAGGAATGCGAAGGGGAGAGGGAAGTTTGCCCCATAATTTCCAAGTGTACACACCCCAAATAACATTCTGGGAAAATCGGGGCGAGATCTGAAGGGGTGAAATTTTTTTCCCAAAAATGAGCAAAGACTATAGTCTTTCCTTTTTTTTTCGAAGATTTTTCGACCCTCTCCGATTTCCTTAGGAAACTTTCAGAATGTAATATGAAGGCTAAAGACTTGAAAAATATGTGCCAAACATCCCCCATCCCCTCCCATCTGTTCAAAAAAAATTCAGAAAGGTTTCAAAAGGAATTAAGTTCTGAACGTTTTCTAACCACGCGGGAAGGAATGCGAAGGGGTGAGGGAAGTTTGCCCCATAATTTCCAAGTGTACACACCCCAAATAACATTCTGGGAAAATCGGGGCGAGATCTGAAGGGGTGAAATTTTTTTCCCAAAAATGAGCAGACTTTCCTTTTTTTTTCGAAAATTTTTCGACCCTCTCCGATTTCCTTAGGAAAATTTCAGAATGTAATATGAAGGCTAAAGATTTGAAAAATATGTGCCAAACATCCCCCATCCCCTCCCATCTGTTCAAAAAAAATTCAGAACGGTTTCAAAAGGAATTAAGTTCTGAACGTTTTCTAACCACACGGGAAGGAATGCGAAGGGTTGAGGGAAGTTTGCCCCATAATTTCCAAGTGTACACACCCCAAATAACATTCTGGGAAAATCGGGGCGAGATCTGAAGGGGTGAAATTTTTTTCCCAAAAATAAGCAAAGACTATAGTCTTTCCTTTTTTTTTCGAAGATTTTTCGACCCTCTCCGATTTCCTCAGGAAAATTTCAGAATGTAATATGAAGGTTAAAGACTTGAAAAATATGTGCCAAACATCCCCCATCCCCTCCCATCTGTTCAAAAAAAATTCAGAAAGGTTTCAAAAGGAATTAAGTTCTGAACGTTTTCTAACCACGCGGGAAGGAATGCGAAGGGGTGAGGGAAGTTTGCCCCATAATTTCCAAGTGTACACACCCCAAATAACATTCTGGGAAAATCGGGGCGAGATCTGAAGGGGTGAAATTTTTTTCCCAAAAATGAGCAAAGACTATAGTCTTTCCTTTTTTTTTTCGAAGATTTTTCGACCCTCTCCGATTTCCTCAGGAAAATTTCAGAATGTAATATGAAGGCTAAAGACTTGAAAAATATGTGCCAAACATCCCCCATCCCCTCCCATCTGTTCAGAAAAAATTCAGAAAGGTTTCAAAAGGAATTAAGTTCTGAACGTTTTCTAACCACGCGGGAAGGAACGCGAAGGGGTGAGGGAAGTTTGTCCCATAATTCCAAGTGTACACACCCCAAATAACATTCTGGGAAAATCGGGGCGAGATCTGAAGGGGTGAAATTTTTTTCCCAAAAATGAGCAAAGACTTTCCTTTTTTTTTCGAATATTTTTCGACCCTCTCCGATTTCCTTAGGAAAATTTCAGAATGTAATATGAAGGCTAAAGACTTGAAAAATATGTGCCAAACATCCCCCATCCCCTCCCATCTGTTCAAAAAAAATTCAGAAAGGTTTCAAAAGGAATTAAGTTCTGAACGTTTTCTAACCACGCGGGAAGGAATGCGAAGGGGTGAGGGAAGTTTGCCCCATAATTTCCAAGTGTACACACCCCAAATAACATTCTGGGAAAATCGGGGCGAGATCTGAAGGGGTGAAATTTTTTTCCCAAAAATGAGCAAAGACTATAGTCTTTCCTTTTTTTTTCGAAGATTTTTCGACCCTCTCCGATTTCCTCAGGAAAATTTCAGAATGTAATATGAAGGCTAAAGACTTGAAAAATATGTGCCAAACATCCCTCATCCCCTCCCATCTGTTCAGAAAAAAATCAGAAAGGTTTCAAAAGGAATTAAGTTCTGAACGTTTTCTAACCACGCGGGAAGGAATGCGAAGGGGTGAGGGAAGTTTGCCCCATAATTTCCAAGTGTACACACCCCAAATAACATTCTGGGAAAATCGGGGCGAGATCTGAAGGGGTGAAATTTTTTTCCCAAAAATGAGCAAAGACTATAGTCTTTCCTTTTTTTTTCGAAGATTTTTCGACCCTCTCCGATTTCCTTAGGAAAATTTCAGAATGTAATATGAAGGCTAAAGACTTGAAAAATATGTGCCAAACATCCCCCATCCCCTCCCATCTGTTCAAAAAAAATTCAGAAAGGTTTCAAAAGGAATTAAGTTCTGAACGTTTTCTAACCACGCGGGAAGGAATGCGAAGGGGTGAGGGAAGTTTGCCCCATAATTTCCAAGTGTACACACCCCAAATAACATTCTGGGAAAATCGGGGCGAGATCTGAAGGGGTGAAATTTTTTTCCCAAAAATGAGCAAAGACTATAGTCTTTCCTTTTTTTTTCGAAGATTTTTCGACCCTCTCCGATTTCCTTAGGAAAATTTCAGAATGTAATATGAAGGCTAAAGACTTGAAAAATATGTGCCAAACATCCCCCATCCCCTCCCATCTGTTCAAAAAAAATTCAGAAAGGTTTCAAAAGGAATTAAGTTCTGAACGTTTTCTAACCACGTGGGAAGGAATGCGAAGGGGTGAGGGTAGTTTGCCCCATAATTTCCAAGTGTACACACCCCAAATAACATTCTGGGAAAATCGGGGCGAGATCTGAAGGGGTGAAATTTTTTTCCCAAAAATGAGCAAAGACTATAGTCTTTCCTTTTTTTTTCGAAGATTTTTCGACCCTCTCCGATTTCCTTAGGAAAATTTCAGAATGTAATATGAAGGCTAAAGACTTGAAAAATATGTGCCAAATATCCCCCATCCCCTCCCATCTGATCAAAAAAATTCAGAAAGGTTTCAAAAGGAATTAAGTTCTGAACGTTTTCTAACCACGCGGGAAGGAATGCGAAGGGGTGAGGGAAGTTTGCCCCATAATTTCCAAGTGTACACACCCCAAATAACATTCTGGGAAAATCGGGGCGAGATCTGAAGGGGTGAAATTTTTTTCCCAAAAATGAGCAAAGACTATAGTCTTTCCTTTTTTTTTCGAAGATTTTTCGACCCTCTCCGATTTCCTTAGGAAACTTTCAGAATGTAATATGAAGGCTAAAGACTTGAAAAATATGTGCCAAACATCCCCCATCCCCTCCCATCTGTTCAAAAAAAATTCAGAAAGGTTTCAAAAGGAATTAAGTTCTGAACGTTTTCTAACCACGCGGGAAGGAATGCGAAGGGGTGAGGGAAGTTTGCCCCATAATTTCCAAGTGTACACACCCCAAATAACATTCTGGGAAAATCGGGGCGAGATCTGAAGGGGTGAAATTTTTTTCCCAAAAATGAGCAGACTTTCCTTTTTTTTTCGAAAATTTTTCGACCCTCTCCGATTTCCTTAGGAAAATTTCAGAATGTAATATGAAGGCTAAAGATTTGAAAAATATGTGCCAAACATCCCCCATCCCCTCCCATCTGTTCAAAAAAAATTCAGAACGGTTTCAAAAGGAATTAAGTTCTGAACGTTTTCTAACCACACGGGAAGGAATGCGAAGGGTTGAGGGAAGTTTGCCCCATAATTTCCAAGTGTACACACCCCAAATAACATTCTGGGAAAATCGGGGCGAGATCTGAAGGGGTGAAATTTTTTTCCCAAAAATAAGCAAAGACTATAGTCTTTCCTTTTTTTTTCGAAGATTTTTCGACCCTCTCCGATTTCCTCAGGAAAATTTCAGAATGTAATATGAAGGTTAAAGACTTGAAAAATATGTGCCAAACATCCCCCATCCCCTCCCATCTGTTCAAAAAAAATTCAGAAAGGTTTCAAAAGGAATTAAGTTCTGAACGTTTTCTAACCACGCGGGAAGGAATGCGAAGGGGTGAGGGAAGTTTGCCCCATAATTTCCAAGTGTACACACCCCAAATAACATTCTGGGAAAATCGGGGCGAGATCTGAAGGGGTGAAATTTTTTTCCCAAAAATGAGCAAAGACTATAGTCTTTCCTTTTTTTTTTCGAAGATTTTTCGACCCTCTCCGATTTCCTCAGGAAAATTTCAGAATGTAATATGAAGGCTAAAGACTTGAAAAATATGTGCCAAACATCCCCCATCCCCTCCCATCTGTTCAGAAAAAATTCAGAAAGGTTTCAAAAGGAATTAAGTTCTGAACGTTTTCTAACCACGCGGGAAGGAACGCGAAGGGGTGAGGGAAGTTTGTCCCATAATTCCAAGTGTACACACCCCAAATAACATTCTGGGAAAATCGGGGCGAGATCTGAAGGGGTGAAATTTTTTTCCCAAAAATGAGCAAAGACTTTCCTTTTTTTTTCGAATATTTTTCGACCCTCTCCGATTTCCTTAGGAAAATTTCAGAATGTAATATGAAGGCTAAAGACTTGAAAAATATGTGCCAAACATCCCCCATCCCCTCCCATCTGTTCAAAAAAAATTCAGAAAGGTTTCAAAAGGAATTAAGTTCTGAACGTTTTCTAACCACGCGGGAAGGAATGCGAAGGGGTGAGGGAAGTTTGCCCCATAATTTCCAAGTGTACACACCCCAAATAACATTCTGGGAAAATCGGGGCGAGATCTGAAGGGGTGAAATTTTTTTCCCAAAAATAAGCAAAGACTATAGTCTTTCCTTTTTTTTTCGAAGATTTTTCGACCCTCTCCGATTTCCTCAGGAAAATTTCAGAATGTAATATGAAGGCTAAAGACTTGAAAAATATGTGCCAAACATCCCTCATCCCCTCCCATCTGTTCAGAAAAAAATCAGAAAGGTTTCAAAAGGAATTAAGTTCTGAACGTTTTCTAACCACGCGGGAAGGAATGCGAAGGGGTGAGGGAAGTTTGCCCCATAATTTCCAAGTGTACACACCCCAAATAACATTCTGGGAAAATCGGGGCGAGATCTGAAGGGGTGAAATTTTTTTCCCAAAAATGAGCAAAGACTATAGTCTTTCCTTTTTTTTTCGAAGATTTTTCGACCCTCTCCGATTTCCTTAGGAAAATTTCAGAATGTAATATGAAGGCTAAAGACTTGAAAAATATGTGCCAAACATCCCCCATCCCCTCCCATCTGTTCAAAAAAAATTCAGAAAGGTTTCAAAAGGAATTAAGTTCTGAACGTTTTCTAACCACGCGGGAAGGAATGCGAAGGGGTGAGGGAAGTTTGCCCCATAATTTCCAAGTGTACACACCCCAAATAACATTCTGGGAAAATCGGGGCGAGATCTGAAGGGGTGAAATTTTTTTCCCAAAAATGAGCAAAGACTATAGTCTTTCCTTTTTTTTTCGAAGATTTTTCGACCCTCTCCGATTTCCTTAGGAAAATTTCAGAATGTAATATGAAGGCTAAAGACTTGAAAAATATGTGCCAAACATCCCCCATCCCCTCCCATCTGTTCAAAAAAAATTCAGAAAGGTTTCAAAAGGAATTAAGTTCTGAACGTTTTCTAACCACGTGGGAAGGAATGCGAAGGGGTGAGGGTAGTTTGCCCCATAATTTCCAAGTGTACACACCCCAAATAACATTCTGGGAAAATCGGGGCGAGATCTGAAGGGGTGAAATTTTTTTCCCAAAAATGAGCAAAGACTATAGTCTTTCCTTTTTTTTTCGAAGATTTTTCGACCCTCTCCGATTTCCTTAGGAAAATTTCAGAATGTAATATGAAGGCTAAAGACTTGAAAAATATGTGCCAAATATCCCCCATCCCCTCCCATCTGATCAAAAAAATTCAGAAAGGTTTCAAAAGGAATTAAGTTCTGAACGTTTTCTAACCACGCGGGAAGGAATGCGAAGGGGTGAGGGAAGTTTGCCCCATAATTTCCAAGTGTACACACCCCAAATAACATTCTGGGAAAATCGGGGCGAGATCTGAAGGGGTGAAATTTTTTTCCCAAAAATGAGCAAAGACTATAGTCTTTCCTTTTTTTTTCGAAGATTTTTCGACCCTCTCCGATTTCCTTAGGAAAATTTCAGAATGTAATATGAAGGCTAAAGACTTGAAAAATATGTGCCAAACATCCCCCATCCCCTCCCATCTGTTCAAAAAAAATTCAGAAAGGTTTCAAAAGGAATTAAGTTCTGAACGTTTTCTAACCACGCGGGAAGGAATGCGAAGGGGTGAGGGAAGTTTGCCCCATAATTTCCAAGTGTACACACCCCAAATAACATTCTGGGAAAATCGGGGCGAGATCTGAAGGGGTGAAATTTTTTTCCCAAAAATGAGCAAAGACTTTCCTTTTTTTTTTCGAAGATTTTTCGACCCTCTCCGATTTCCTCAGGAAAATTTCAGAATGTAATATGAAGGCTAAAGACTTGAAAAATATGTGCCAAACATCCCCCATCCCCTCCCATCTGTTCAGAAAAAATTCAGAAAGGTTTCAAAAGGAATTAAGTTCTGAACGTTTTCTAACCACGCGGGAAGGAACGCGAAGGGGTGAGGGAAGTTTGTCCCATAATTCCAAGTGTACACACCCCAAATAACATTCTGGGAAAATCGGGGCGAGATCTGAAGGGGTGAAATTTTTTTCCCAAAAATGAGCAAAGACTTTCCTTTTTTTTTCGAATATTTTTCGACCCTCTCCGATTTCCTTAGGAAAATTTCAGAATGTAATATGAAGGCTAAAGACTTGAAAAATATGTGCCAAACATCCCCCATCCCCTCCCATCTGTTCAAAAAAAATTCAGAAAGGTTTCAAAAGGAATTAAGTTCTGAACGTTTTCTAACCACGCGGGAAGGAATGCGAAGGGGTGAGGGAAGTTTGCCCCATAATTTCCAAGTGTACACACCCCAAATAACATTCTGGGAAAATCGGGGCGAGATCTGAAGGGGTGAAATTTTTTTCCCAAAAATGAGCAAAGACTATAGTCTTTCCTTTTTTTTTCGAAGATTTTTCGACCCTCTCCGATTTCCTCAGGAAAATTTCAGAATGTAATATGAAGGCTAAAGACTTGAAAAATATGTGCCAAACATCCCTCATCCCCTCCCATCTGTTCAGAAAAAAATCAGAAAGGTTTCAAAAGGAATTAAGTTCTGAACGTTTTCTAACCACGCGGGAAGGAATGCGAAGGGGTGAGGGAAGTTTGCCCCATAATTTCCAAGTGTACACACCCCAAATAACATTCTGGGAAAATCGGGGCGAGATCTGAAGGGGTGAAATTTTTTTCCCAAAAATGAGCAAAGACTATAGTCTTTCCTTTTTTTTTCGAAGATTTTTCGACCCTCTCCGATTTCCTTAGGAAAATTTCAGAATGTAATATGAAGGCTAAAGACTTGAAAAATATGTGCCAAACATCCCCCATCCCCTCCCATCTGTTCAAAAAAAATTCAGAAAGGTTTCAAAAGGAATTAAGTTCTGAACGTTTTCTAACCACGCGGGAAGGAATGCGAAGGGGTGAGGGAAGTTTGCCCCATAATTTCCAAGTGTACACACCCCAAATAACATTCTGGGAAAATCGGGGCGAGATCTGAAGGGGTGAAATTTTTTTCCCAAAAATGAGCAAAGACTATAGTCTTTCCTTTTTTTTTCGAAGATTTTTCGACCCTCTCCGATTTCCTTAGGAAAATTTCAGAATGTAATATGAAGGCTAAAGACTTGAAAAATATGTGCCAAACATCCCCCATCCCCTCCCATCTGTTCAAAAAAAATTCAGAAAGGTTTCAAAAGGAATTAAGTTCTGAACGTTTTCTAACCACGTGGGAAGGAATGCGAAGGGGTGAGGGTAGTTTGCCCCATAATTTCCAAGTGTACACACCCCAAATAACATTCTGGGAAAATCGGGGCGAGATCTGAAGGGGTGAAATTTTTTTCCCAAAAATGAGCAAAGACTATAGTCTTTCCTTTTTTTTTCGAAGATTTTTCGACCCTCTCCGATTTCCTTAGGAAAATTTCAGAATGTAATATGAAGGCTAAAGACTTGAAAAATATGTGCCAAATATCCCCCATCCCCTCCCATCTGATCAAAAAAATTCAGAAAGGTTTCAAAAGGAATTAAGTTCTGAACGTTTTCTAACCACGCGGGAAGGAATGCGAAGGGGTGAGGGAAGTTTGCCCCATAATTTCCAAGTGTACACACCCCAAATAACATTCTGGGAAAATCGGGGCGAGATCTGAAGGGGTGAAATTTTTTTCCCAAAAATGAGCAAAGACTATAGTCTTTCCTTTTTTTTTCGAAGATTTTTCGACCCTCTCCGATTTCCTTAGGAAAATTTCAGAATGTAATATGAAGGCTAAAGACTTGAAAAATATGTGCCAAACATCCCCCATCCCCTCCCATCTGTTCAAAAAAAATTCAGAAAGGTTTCAAAAGGAATTAAGTTCTGAACGTTTTCTAACCACGCGGGAAGGAATGCGAAAGGGTGAGGGAAGTTTGCCCCATAATTTCCAAGTGTACACACCCCAAATAACATTCTGGGAAAATCGGGGCGAGATCTAAAGGGGTGAAATTTTTTTCCCAAAAATGAGCAAAGACTATAGTCTTTCCTTTTTTTTTCGAAGATTTTTCCACCCTCTCCGATTTCCTCAGGAAAATTTCAGAATGTAATATGAAGGCTAAAGACTTGAAAAATATGTGCCAAACATCCCCCATCCCCTCCCATCTGTTCAAAAAAAATTCAGAAAGGTTTCAAAAGGAATTAAGTTCTGAACGTTTTCTAACCACGCGGGAAGGAATGCGAAGGGGTGAGGGAAGTTTGCCCCATAATTTCCAAGTGTACACACCCCACATAACATTCTGGAAAAATCGGGGCGAGATCTGAAGGGGTGAAATTTTTTTCCCAAAAATGAGCAAAGACTATAGTCTTTCCTTTTTTTTTCGAAGATTTTTCGACCCTCTCCGATTTCCTCAGGAAAATTTCAGAATGTAATATGAAGGCTAAAGACTTGAAAAATATGTGCCAAACATCCCCCATCCCCTCCCATCTGTTCAAAAAAAATTCAGAAAGGTTTCAAAAGGAATTAAGTTCTGAACGTTTTCTAACCACGCGGGAAGGAATGCGAAGGGGTGAGGGAAGTTTGCCCCATAATTTCCAAGTGTACACACCCCAAATAACATTCTGGGAAAATCGGGGCGAGATCTGAAGGGGTGAAATATTTTTACCAAAAATGAGCAAAGACTATTATAGTCTTTCCTTTTTTTTTCGAAGATTTTTCGACCCTCTCCGATTTCCTCAGGAAAATTTCAGAATGTAATATGAAGGCTAAAGACTTGAAAAATATGTGCCAAACATCCCCCATCCCCTCCCATCTGTTCAAAAAAAATTCAGAAAGGTTTCAAAAGGAATTAAGTTCTGAACGTTTTCTAACCACGCGGGAAGGAATGCGAAGGGGTGAGGGAAGTTTGCCCCATAATTTCCAAGTGTACACACCCCAAATAACATTCTGGAAAAATCGGGGCGAGATCTGAAGGGGTGAAATTTTTTTCCCAAAAATGAGCAAAGACTATAGTCTTTCCTTTTTTTTTCGAAGATTTTTCGACCCGCTCCGATTTCCTCAGGAAAATTTCAGAATGTAATATGAAGGCTAAAGACTTGAAAAATATGTGCCAAACATCCCCCATCCCCTCCCATCTGTTCAAAAAAATTCAGAAAGGTTTCAAAAGGAATTAAGTTCTGAACGTTTTCTAACCACGCGGGAAGGAATGCGAAGGGTTGGGGGAAGTTTGCCCCATAATTTCCAAGTGTACACACCCCAAATAACATTCTGGGAAAATCGGGGCGAGATCTGAAGGGGTGAAATTTTTTCCCAAAAATGAGCAAAGACTATAGTCTTTCCTTTTTTTTTCGAAGATTTTTCGACCCTCTCCGATTTCCTTAGAAAAATTTCAGAATGTAATATGAAGGCTAAAGACTTGAAAAATATGTGCCAAACATCCCCCATCCCCTCCCATCTGTTCAAAAAAAATTCAGAAAGGTTTCAAAAGGAATTAAGTTCTGAACGTTTTCTAACCACGCGGGAAGGAATGCGAAGGGGTGAGGGAAGTTTGCCCCATAATTTCCAAGTGTACACACCCCAAATAACATTCTGGGAAAATCGGGGCGAGATCTGAAGGGGTGAAATTTTTTTCCCAAAAATGAGCAAAGACTATAGTCTTTCCTTTTTTTTTCGAAGATTTTTCCACCCTCTCCGATTTCCTCAGGAAAATTTCAGAATGTAATATGAAGGCTAAAGACTTGAAAAATATGTGCCAAACATCCCCCATCCCCTCCCATCTGTTCAGAAAAAATTCAGAAAGGTTTCAAAAGGAATTATAAGTTCTGAACGTTTTCTAACCACGCGGGAAGGAACGCGAAGGGGTGAGGGAAGTTTGTCCCATAATTTCCAAGTGTACACACCCCAAATAACATTCTGGGAAAATCGGGGCGAGATCTGAAGGGGTGAAATTTTTTTACCAAAAATGAGCAAAGACTTTCCTTTTTTTTTCGAAGATTTTTCGACCCTCTCCGATTTCCTCAGGAAAATTTCAGAATGTAATATGAAGGCTAAAGACTTGAAAAATATGTGCCAAACATCCCCCATCCCCTCCCATCTGTTCAAAAAAAATTCAGAAAGGTTTCAAAAGGAATTAAGTTCTGAACGTTTTCTAACCACGCGGGAAGGAATGCGAAGGGGTGAGGGAAGTTTGCCCCATAATTTCCAAGTGTACACACCCCAAATAACATTCTGGGAAAATCGGGGCGAGATCTGAAGGGGTGAAATTTTTTTCCCAAAAATGAGCAAAGACTATAGTCTTTCCTTTTTTTTTCGAATATTTTTCGACCCTCTCCGATTTCCTTAGGAAAATTTCAGAATGTAATATGAAGGCTAAAGACTTGAAAAATATGTGCCAAACATCCCCCATCCCCTCCCATCTGTTCAAAAAAAATTCAGAAAGGTTTCAAAAGGAATTAAGTTCTGAACGTTTTCTAACCACGCGGGAAGGAATGCGAAGGGGTGAGGGAAGTTTGCCCCATAATTTCCAAGTGTACACACCCCAAATAACATTCTGGGAAAATCGGGGCGAGATCTGAAGGGGTGAAATTTTTTTCCCAAAAATGAGCAAAGACTATAGTCTTTCCTTTTTTTTTCGAAGATTTTTCGACCCTCTCCGATTTCCTTAGGAAAATTTCAGAATGTAATATGAAGGCTAAAGACTTGAAAAATATGTGCCAAACATCCCCCATCCCCTCCCATCTGTTCAGAAAAAAATCAGAAAGGTTTCAAAAGGAATTAAGTTCTGAACGTTTTCTAACCACGCGGGAAGGAATGCGAAGGGGAGAGGGAAGTTTGCCCCATAATTTCCAAGTGTACACACCCCAAATAACATTCTGGGAAAATCGGGGCGAGATCTGAAGGGGTGAAATTTTTTTCCCAAAAATGAGCAAAGACTATAGTCTTTCCTTTTTTTTTCGAAGATTTTTCGACCCTCTCCGATTTCCTTAGGAAAATTTCAGAATGTAATATGAAGGCTAAAGACTTGAAAAATATGTGCCAAACATCCCCCATCCCCTCCCATCTGTTCAAAAAAAATTCAGAAAGGTTTCAAAAGGAATTAAGTTCTGAACGTTTTCTAACCACGCGGGAAGGAATGCGAAGGGGTGAGGGAAGTTTGCCCCATAATTTCCAAGTGTACACACCCCAAATAACATTCTGGGAAAATCGGGGCGAGATCTGAAGGGGTGAAATTTTTTTCCCAAAAATGAGCAGACTTTCCTTTTTTTTTCGAAAATTTTTCGACCCTCTCCGATTTCCTTAGGAAAATTTCAGAATGTAATATGAAGGCTAAAGATTTGAAAAATATGTGCCAAACATCCCCCATCCCCTCCCATCTGTTCAAAAAAAATTCAGAACGGTTTCAAAAGGAATTAAGTTCTGAACGTTTTCTAACCACACGGGAAGGAATGCGAAGGGTTGAGGGAAGTTTGCCCCATAATTTCCAAGTGTACACACCCCAAATAACATTCTGGGAAAATCGGGGCGAGATCTGAAGGGGTGAAATTTTTTTCCCAAAAATAAGCAAAGACTATAGTCTTTCCTTTTTTTTTCGAAGATTTTTCGACCCTCTCCGATTTCCTCAGGAAAATTTCAGAATGTAATATGAAGGTTAAAGACTTGAAAAATATGTGCCAAACATCCCCCATCCCCTCCCATCTGTTCAAAAAAAATTCAGAAAGGTTTCAAAAGGAATTAAGTTCTGAACGTTTTCTAACCACGCGGGAAGGAATGCGAAGGGGTGAGGGAAGTTTGCCCCATAATTTCCAAGTGTACACACCCCAAATAACATTCTGGGAAAATCGGGGCGAGATCTGAAGGGGTGAAATTTTTTTCCCAAAAATGAGCAAAGACTATAGTCTTTCCTTTTTTTTTTCGAAGATTTTTCGACCCTCTCCGATTTCCTCAGGAAAATTTCAGAATGTAATATGAAGGCTAAAGACTTGAAAAATATGTGCCAAACATCCCCCATCCCCTCCCATCTGTTCAGAAAAAATTCAGAAAGGTTTCAAAAGGAATTAAGTTCTGAACGTTTTCTAACCACGCGGGAAGGAACGCGAAGGGGTGAGGGAAGTTTGTCCCATAATTCCAAGTGTACACACCCCAAATAACATTCTGGGAAAATCGGGGCGAGATCTGAAGGGGTGAAATTTTTTTCCCAAAAATGAGCAAAGACTTTCCTTTTTTTTTCGAATATTTTTCGACCCTCTCCGATTTCCTTAGGAAAATTTCAGAATGTAATATGAAGGCTAAAGACTTGAAAAATATGTGCCAAACATCCCCCATCCCCTCCCATCTGTTCAAAAAAAATTCAGAAAGGTTTCAAAAGGAATTAAGTTCTGAACGTTTTCTAACCACGCGGGAAGGAATGCGAAGGGGTGAGGGAAGTTTGCCCCATAATTTCCAAGTGTACACACCCCAAATAACATTCTGGGAAAATCGGGGCGAGATCTGAAGGGGTGAAATTTTTTTCCCAAAAATGAGCAAAGACTATAGTCTTTCCTTTTTTTTTCGAAGATTTTTCGACCCTCTCCGATTTCCTCAGGAAAATTTCAGAATGTAATATGAAGGCTAAAGACTTGAAAAATATGTGCCAAACATCCCTCATCCCCTCCCATCTGTTCAGAAAAAAATCAGAAAGGTTTCAAAAGGAATTAAGTTCTGAACGTTTTCTAACCACGCGGGAAGGAATGCGAAGGGGTGAGGGAAGTTTGCCCCATAATTTCCAAGTGTACACACCCCAAATAACATTCTGGGAAAATCGGGGAGAGATCTGAAGGGGTGAAATTTTTTTCCCAAAAATGAGCAAAGACTATAGTCTTTCCTTTTTTTTTTCGAAGATTTTTCGACCCTCTCCGATTTCCTTAGGAAAATTTCAGAATGTAATATGAAGGCTAAAGACTTGAAAAATATGTGCCAAACATCCCCCATTCCCTCCCATCTGTTCAAAAAAAATTCAGAAAGGTTTCAAAAGGAATTAAGTTCTGAACGTTTTCTAACCACGCGGGAAGGAATGCGAAGGGGTGAGGGAAGTTTGCCCCATAATTTCCAAGTGTACACACCCCAAATAACATTCTGGGAAAATCGGGGCGAGATCTGAAGGGGTGAAATTTTTTTCCCAAAAATGAGCAAACACTATAGTCTTTCCTTTTTTTTTCGAAGATTTTTCGACCCTCTCCGATTTCCTCAGGAAAATTTCAGAATGTAATATGAAGGCTAAAGACTTGAAAAATATGTGCCAAACATCCCCCATCCCCTCCCATCTGTTCAAAAAAAATTCAGAAAGGTTTCAAAAGGAATTAAGTTCTGAACGTTTTCTAACCACGCGGGAAGGAATGCGAAGGGGTGAGGGAAGTTTGCCCCATAATTTCCAAGTGTACACACCCCAAATAACATTCTGGGAAAATCGGGGCGAGATCTGAAGGGGTGAAATTTTTTTCCCAAAAATGAGCAAAGACTATAGTCTTTCCTTTTTTTTTCGAAGATTTTTCGACCCTCTCCGATTTCCTTAGGAAAATTTCAGAATGTAATATGAAGGCTAAAGACTTGAAAAATATGTGCCAAACATCCCCCATCCCCTCCCATCTGTTCAAAAAAAATTCAGAAAGGTTTCAAAAGGAATTAAGTTCTGAACGTTTTCTAACCACGCGGGAAGGAATGCGAAGGGGTGAGGGAAGTTTGCCCCATAATTTCCAAGTGTACACACCCCAAATAACATTCTGGGAAAATCGGGGCGAGATCTGAAGGGGTGAAATTTTTTTCCCAAAAATGAGCAAAGACTATAGTCTTTCCTTTTTTTTTCGAAGATTTTTCGACCCTCTCCGATTTCCTCAGGAAAATTTCAGAATGTAATATGAAGGCTAAAGACTTGAAAAATATGTGCCAAACATCCCCCATCCCCTCCCATCTGTTCAAAAAAAATTCAGAAAGGTTTCAAAAGGAATTAAGTTCTGAACGTTTTCTAACCACGCGGGAAGGAATGCGAAGGGGTGAGGGAAGTTTGCCCCATAATTTCCAAGTGTACACACCCCAAATAACATTCTGGGAAAATCGGGGCGAGATCTGAAGGGGTGAAATTTTTTTCCCAAAAATGAGCAAAGACTATATTTTTTCCTTTTTTTTTCGAAGATTTTTCGACCCTCTCCGATTTCCTTAGGAAAATTTCAGAATGTAATATGAAGGCTAAAGACTTGAAAAATATGTGCCAAACATCCCCCATCCCCTCCCATCTGTTCAAAAAAAATTCAGAAAGGTTTCAAAAGGAATTAAGTTCTGAACGTTTTCTAACCAAGCGGGAAGGAATGCGAAGGGGTGAGAGAAGTTTGCCCCATAATTTCCAAGTGTACACACCCCAAATAACATTCTGGGAAAATCGGGGCGAGATCTGAAGGGGTGAAATTTTTTTCCCAAAAATGAGCAAAGACTATATAGTCTTTCCTTTTTTTTTCGAAGATTTTTCGACCCTCTCCGATTTCCTTAGGAAAATTTCAGAATGTAATATGAAGGCTAAAGACTTGAAAAATATGTGCCAAACATCCCCCATCCCCTCCCATCTGTTCAAAAAAAATTCAGAAAGGTTTCAAAAGGAATTAAGTTCTGAACGTTTTCTAACCACGTGGGAAGGAATGCGAAGGGGTGAGGGTAGTTTGCCCCATAATTTCCAAGTGTACACACCCCAAATAACATTCTGGGAAAATCGGGGCGAGATCTGAAGGGGTGAAATTTTTTTCCCAAAAATGAGCAAAGACTATAGTCTTTCCTTTTTTTTTCGAAGATTTTTCGACCCTCTCCAATTTCCTCAGGAAAATTTCAGAATGTAATATGAAGGCTAAAGACTTGAAAAATATGTGCCAAACATCCCCCATCCCCTCCCATCTGTTCAGAAAAAATTCAGAAAGGTTTCAAAAGGAATTAAGTTCTGAACGTTTTCTAACCACGCGGGAAGGAATGCGAAGGGGTGAGGGAAGTTTGCCCCATAATTTCCAAGTGTACACACCCCAAATAACATTCTGGGAAAATCGGGGCGAGATCTGAAGGGGTGAAATTTTTTTCCCAAAAATGAGCAAAGACTATAGTCTTTCCTTTTTTTTTCGAAGATTTTTCGACCCTCTCCGATTTCCTCAGGAAAATTTCAGAATGTAATATGAAGGCTAAAGACTTGAAAAATATGTGCCAAACATCCACCATCCCCTCCCATCTGTTCAAAAAAAATTCAGAAAGGTTTCAAAAGGAATTAAGTTCTGAACGTTTTCTAACCACGCGGGAAGGAATGCGAAGGGGTGAGGGAAGTTTGCCCCATAATTTCCAAGTGTACACACCCCAAATAACATTCTGGGAAAATCGGGGCGAGATCTGAAGGGGTGAAATTTTTTTCCCAAAAATGAGCAAAGACTTTATATAGTCTTTCCTTTTTTTTTCGAAGATTTTTCGACCCTCTCCGATTTCCTCAGGAAAATTTCAGAATGTAATATGAAGGCTAAAGACTTGAAAAATATGTGCCAAACATCCCCCATCCCCTCCCATCTGTTCAAAAAAAATTCAGAAAGGTTTCAAAAGGAATTAAGTTCTGAACGTTTTCTAACCACGCGGGAAGGAATGCGAAGGGGTGAGGGAAGTTTGCCCCATAATTTCCAAGTGTACACACCCCAAATAACATTCTGGGAAAATCGGGGCGAGATCTGAAGGGGTGAAATTTTTTTCCCAAAAATGAGCAAAGACTATAGTCTTTCCTTTTTTTTTCGAAGATTTTTCGACCCTCTCCGATTTCCTCAGGAAAATTTCAGAATGTAATATGAAGGCTAAAGACATGAAAAATATGTGCCAAACATCCCCCATCCCCTCCCATCTGTTCAAAAAAAATTCAGAAAGGTTTCAAAAGGAATTAAGTTCTGAACGTTTTCTAACCACGCGGGAAGGAATGCGAAGGGGTGAGGGAAGTTTGCCCCATAATTTCCAAGTGTACACACCCCAAATAACATTCTGGGAAAATCGGGGCGAGATCTGAAGGGGTGAAATTTTTTTCCCAAAAATGAGCAAAGACTATAGTCTTTCCTTTTTTTTTCGAAGATTTTTCCACCCTCTCCGATTTCCTCAGGAAAATTTCAGAATGTAATATGAAGGCTAAAGACTTGAAAAATATGTGCCAAACATCCCCCATCCCCTCCCATCTGTTCAAAAAAAATTCAGAAAGGTTTCAAAAGGAATTAAGTTCTGAACGTTTTCTAACCACGCGGGAAGGAATGCGAAGGGGTGAGGGAAGTTTGCCCCATAATTTCCAAGTGTACACACCCCACATAACATTCTGGAAAAATCGGGGCGAGATCTGAAGGGGTGAAATTTTTTTCCCAAAAATGAGCAAAGACTATAGTCTTTCCTTTTTTTTTCGAAGATTTTTCGACCCTCTCCGATTTCCTCAGGAAAATTTCAGAATGTAATATGAAGGCTAAAGACTTGAAAAATATGTGCCAAACATCCCCCATCCCCTCCCATCTGTTCAAAAAAAATTCAGAAAGGTTTCAAAAGGAATTAAGTTCTGAACGTTTTCTAACCACGCGGGAAGGAATGCGAAGGGGTGAGGGAAGTTTGCCCCTTTCCTTTTTTTTTCGAAGATTTTTCGACCCTCCCCGATTTCCTCAGGAAACTTTCAGAATGTAATATGAAGGCTAAAGACTTGAAAAATATGTGCCAAACATCCCCCATCCCCTCCCATCTGTTCAGAAAAAATTCAGAAAGGTTTCAAAAGGAATTAAGTTCTGAACGTTTTCTAACCACGCGGGAAGGAATGCGAAGGGGTGAGGGAAGTTTGCCCCATAATTTCCAAGTGTACACACCCCAAATAACATTCTGGGAAAATCGGGGCGAGATCTGAAGGGGTGAAATTTTTTTCCCAAAAATGAGCAAAGACTATAGTCTTTCCTTTTTTTTTCGAAGATTTTTCGACCCTCTCCGATTTCCTTAGGAAAATTTCAGAATGTAAGATGAAGGCTAAAGACTTGAAAAATATGTGCCAAACATCCCCCATCCCCTCCCATCTGTTCAAAAAAAATTCAGAAAGGTTTCAAAAGGAATTAAGTTCTGAACGTTTTCTAACCACGCGGGAAGGAATGCGAAGGGGTGAGGGAAGTTTGCCCCATAATTTCCAAGTGTACACACTCCAAATAACATTCTGGGAAAATCGGGGCGAGATCTGAAGGGGTGAAATTTTTTTCCCAAAAATGAGCAAAGACTATAGTCTTTCCTTTTTTTTTCGAAGATTTTTTCACCCTCTCCGATTTCCTTAGGAAAATTATATAACATTGAAATGAATGGCAGCCCGCGGATTACGTCCAAAAATAAAATGTTTTTTGCATTATGTAATGTATTTTGGACGTTTTAAACCGTTTTTTGGGCCCCCAATCGTTTCAGAACCCATATTTTACTTTTAAACTCGCAAACCTGTTGTTGATTGCATAATGTGTTGTATTGATTAAAACCGTTAAAACTTAAAACAAGCAATTTTATATACAAGAGTGCTATTTCTCGAGAGCACTTGTTCAGTTCGGTTCGGGCGGTTAAATCCATCCGATCGGCAAAAATCAATATAACATTGAAATGAATGGCAGCCCGCGGATTACGTCCAAAAATAAAATGTTTTTTGCATTATGTAATGTATTTTGGACGTTTTAAACCGTTTTTTGGGCCCCCAATCGTTTCAGAACCCATATTTTACTTTTAAACTCGCAAACCTGTTGTTGATTGCATAATGTGTTGTATTGATTAAAACCGTTAAAACTTAAAACAAGCAATTTTATATACAAGAGTGCTATTTCTCGAGAGCACTTGTTCAGTTCGGTTCGGGCGGTTAAATCCATCCGATCGGCAAAAATCAATATAACATTGAAATGAATGGAAAATTTCAGAATGTAATATGAAGGCTAAAGACTTGAACAATATGTGCCAAACATCCCCCATCCCCTCCCATCTGTTCAGAAAAAATTCAGAAAGGTTTCAAAAGGAATTAAGTTCTGAACGTTTTCTAACCACGCGGGAAGGAATGCGAAGGGGTGAGGGAAGTTTGCCCCATAATTTCCAAGTGTACACACCCCAAATAACATTCTGGGAAAATCGGGGCGAGATCTGAAGGGGTGAAATTTTTTTCCCAAAAATGAGCAAAGACTATATAGTCTTTCCTTTTTTTTTCGAAGATTTTTCGACCCTCTCCGATTTCCTTAGGAAAATTTCAGAATGTAATATGAAGGCTAAAGACTTGAAAAATATGTGCCAAACATCCCCCATCCCCTCCCATCTGTTCAAAAAAAATTCAGAAAGGTTTCAAAAGGAATTAAGTTCTGAACGTTTTCTAACCACGTGGGAAGGAATGCGAAGGGGTGAGGGTAGTTTGCCCCATAATTTCCAAGTGTACACACCCCAAATAACATTCTGGGAAAATCGGGGCGAGATCTGAAGGGGTGAAATTTTTTTCCCAAAAATGAGCAAAGACTATAGTCTTTCCTTTTTTTTTCGAAGATTTTTCGACCCTCTCCAATTTCCTCAGGAAAATTTCAGAATGTAATATGAAGGCTAAAGACTTGAAAAATATGTGCCAAACATCCCCCATCCCCTCCCATCTGTTCAAAAAAAATTCAGAAAGGTTTCAAAAGGAATTAAGTTCTGAACGTTTTCTAACCACGCGGGAAGGAATGCGAAGGGGTGAGGGAAGTTTGCCCCATAATTTCCAAGTGTACACACCCCAAATAACATTCTGGGAAAATCGGGGCGAGATCTGAAGGGGTGAAATTTTTTTCCCAAAAATGAGCAAAGACTATATAGCGATTTGCCGAAGAAGACGGAAAAGAAAGCCTAAAAGAGGACAACACCGACAAACAGTTCCTATCAAGAACCCCCCTTTACTGTAAAGAGCAGTTACGTTGGATTCGTGCGTTAATTGCAGTTGCCTCGCTATATAGTCTTTCCTTTTTTTTTCGAAGATTTTTCGACCCTCTCCGATTTCCTTAGGAAAATTTCAGAATGTAATATGAAGGCTAAAGACTTGAAAAATATGTGCCAAACATCCCCCATCCCCTCCCATCTGTTCAAAAAAAATTCAGAAAGGTTTCAAAAGGAATTAAGTTCTGAACGTTTTCTAACCACGTGGGAAGGAATGCGAAGGGGTGAGGGTAGTTTGCCCCATAATTTCCAAGTGTACACACCCCAAATAACATTCTGGGAAAATCGGGGCGAGATCTGAAGGGGTGAAATTTTTTTCCCAAAAATGAGCAAAGACTAGTCTTTCCTTTTTTTTTCGAAGATTTTTCGACCCTCTCCAATTTCCTCAGGAAAATTTCAGAATGTAATATGAAGGCTAAAGACTTGAAAAATATGTGCCAAACATCCCCCATCCCCTCCCATCTGTTCAAAAAAAATTCAGAAAGGTTTCAAAAGGAATTAAGTTCTGAACGTTTTCTAACCACGCGGGAAGGAATGCGAAGGGGTGAGGGAAGTTTGCCCCATAATTTCCAAGTGTACACACCCCAAATAACATTCTGGGAAAATCGGGGCGAGATCTGAAGGGGTGAAATTTTTTTCCCAAAAATGAGCAAAGACTATAGTCTTTCCTTTTTTTTTCGAAGATTTTTCGACCCTCTCCAATTTCCTCAGGAAAATTTCAGAATGTAATATGAAGGCTAAAGACTTGAAAAATATGTGCCAAACATCCCCCATCCCCTCCCATCTGTTCAAAAAAAATTCAGAAAGGTTTCAAAAGGAATTAAGTTCTGAACGTTTTCTAACCACGCGGGAAGGAATGCGAAGGGGTGAGGGAAGTTTGCCCCATAATTTCCAAGTGTACACACCCCAAATAACATTCTGGGAAAATCGGGGCGAGATCTGAAGGGGTGAAATTTTTTTCCCAAAAATGAGCAGACTTTCCTTTTTTTTTCGAAAATTTTTCGACCCTCTCCGATTTCCTTAGGAAAATTTCAGAATGTAATATGAAGGCTAAAGATTTGAAAAATATGTGCCAAACATCCCCCATCCCCTCCCATCTGTTCAAAAAAAATTCAGAACGGTTTCAAAAGGAATTAAGTTCTGAACGTTTTCTAACCACACGGGAAGGAATGCGAAGGGTTGAGGGAAGTTTGCCCCATAATTTCCAAGTGTACACACCCCAAATAACATTCTGGGAAAATCGGGGCGAGATCTGAAGGGGTGAAATTTTTTTCCCAAAAATAAGCAAAGACTATAGTCTTTCCTTTTTTTTTCGAAGATTTTTCGACCCTCTCCGATTTCCTCAGGAAAATTTCAGAATGTAATATGAAGGTTAAAGACTTGAAAAATATGTGCCAAACATCCCCCATCCCCTCCCATCTGTTCAAAAAAAATTCAGAAAGGTTTCAAAAGGAATTAAGTTCTGAACGTTTTCTAACCACGCGGGAAGGAATGCGAAGGGGTGAGGGAAGTTTGCCCCATAATTTCCAAGTGTACACACCCCAAATAACATTCTGGGAAAATCGGGGCGAGATCTGAAAGGGTGAAATTTTTTTCCCAAAAATGAGCAAAGACTATAGTCTTTCCTTTTTTTTTCGAAGATTTTTCGACCCTCTCCGATTTCCTCAGGAAAATTTCAGAATGTAATATGAAGGCTAAAGACTTGAAAAATATGTGCCAAACATCCCCCATCCCCTCCCATCTGTTCAAAAAAAATTCAGAAAGGTTTCAAAAGGAATTAAGTTCTGAACGTTTTCTAACCACGCGGGAAGGAATGCGAAGGGGTGAGGGAAGTTTGCCCCATAATTTCCAAGTGTACACACCCCAAATAACATTCTGGGAAAATCGGGGCGAGATCTGAAGGGGTGAAATTTTTTTCCCAAAAATGAGCAAAGACTATAGTCCTTCCTTTTTTTTTCGAAGATTTTTCGACCCTCTCCGATTTCCTCAGGAAAATTTCAGAATGTAATATGAAGGCTAAAGACTTGAAAAATATGTGCCAAACATCCCCCATCCCCTCCCATCTGTTCAGAAAAAATTCAGAAAGGTTTCAAAAGGAATTAAGTTCTGAACGTTTTCTAACCACGCGGGAAGGAATGCGAAGGGGTGAGGGAAGTTTGCCCCATAATTTCCAAGTGTACACACCCCAAATAACATTCTGGGAAAATCGGGGCGAGATCTGAAGGGGTGAAATTTTTTTCCCAAAAATGAGCAAAGACTATAGTCTTTCCTTTTTTTTTCGAAGATTTTTCGACCCTCTCCGATTTCCTCAGGAAAATTTCAGAATGTAATATGAAGGCTAAAGACTTGAAAAATATGTGCCAAACATCCCCCATCCCCTCCCATCTGTTCAAAAAAAATTCAGAAAGGTTTCAAAAGGAATTAAGTTCTGAACGTTTTCTAACCACGCGGGAAGGAATGCGAAGGGGTGAGGGAAGTTTGCCCCATAATTTCCAAGTGTACACACCCCAAATAACATTCTGGGAAAATCGGGGCGAGATCTGAAGGGGTGAAATTTTTTTCCCAAAAATGAGCAAAGACTTTATATAGTCTTTCCTTTTTTTTTCGAAGATTTTTCGACCCTCTCCGATTTCCTCAGGAAAATTTCAGAATGTAATATGAAGGCTAAAGACTTGAAAAATATGTGCCAAACATCCCCCATCCCCTCCCATCTGTTCAAAAAAAATTCAGAAAGGTTTCAAAAGGAATTAAGTTCTGAACGTTTTCTAACCACGCGGGAAGGAATGCGAAGGGGTGAGGGAAGTTTGCCCCATAATTTCCAAGTGTACACACCCCAAATAACATTCTGGGAAAATCGGGGCGAGATCTGAAGGGGTGAAATTTTTTTCCCAAAAATGAGCAAAGACTATAGTCTTTCCTTTTTTTTTCGAAGATTTTTCGACCCTCTCCGATTTCCTCAGGAAAATTTCAGAATGTAATATGAAGGCTAAAGACATGAAAAATATGTGCCAAACATCCCCCATCCCCTCCCATCTGTTCAAAAAAAATTCAGAAAGGTTTCAAAAGGAATTAAGTTCTGAACGTTTTCTAACCACGCGGGAAGGAATGCGAAGGGGTGAGGGAAGTTTGCCCCATAATTTCCAAGTGTACACACCCCAAATAACATTCTGGGAAAATCGGGGCGAGATCTGAAGGGGTGAAATTTTTTTCCCAAAAATGAGCAAAGACTATAGTCTTTCCTTTTTTTTTCGAAGATTTTTCGACCCTCTCCGATTTCCTTAGGAAAATTTCAGAATGTAATATGAAGGCTAAAGACTTGAAAAATATGTGCCAAACATCCCCCATCCCCTCCCATCTGTTCAAAAAAAATTCAGAAAGGTTTCAAAAGGAATTAAGTTCTGAACGTTTTCTAACCACGCGGGAAGGAATGCGAAGGGGTGAGGGAAGTTTGCCCCATAATTTCCAAGTGTACACACTCCAAATAACATTCTGGGAAAATCGGGGCGAGATCTGAAGGGGTGAAATTTTTTTCCCAAAAATGAGCAAAGACTATAGTCTTTCCTTTTTTTTTCGAAGATTTTTTCACCCTCTCCGATTTCCTTAGGAAAATTATATAACATTGAAATGAATGGCAGCCCGCGGATTACGTCCAAAAATAAAATGTTTTTTGCATTATGTAATGTATTTTGGACGTTTTAAACCGTTTTTTGGGCCCCCAATTGTTTCAGAACCCATATTTTACTTTTAAACTCGCAAACCTGTTGTTGATTGCATAATGTGTTGTATTGATTAAAACCGTTAAAACTTAAAACAAGCAATTTTATATACAAGAGTGCTATTTCTCGAGAGCACTTGTTCAGTTCGGTTCGGGCGGTTAAATCCATCCGATCGGCAAAAATCAATATAACATTGAAATGAATGGCAGCCCGCGGATTACGTCCAAAAATAAAATGTTTTTTGCATTATGTAATGTATTTTGGACGTTTTAAACCGTTTTTTGGGCCCCCAATTGTTTCAGAACCCATATTTTACTTTTAAACTCGCAAACCTGTTGTTGATTGCATAATGTGTTGTATTGATTAAAACCGTTAAAACTTAAAACAAGCAATTTTATATACAAGAGTGCTATTTCTCGAGAGCACTTGTTCAGTTCGGTTCGGGCGGTTAAATCCATCCGATCGGCAAAAATCAATATAACATTGAAATGAATGGAAAATTTCAGAATGTAATATGAAGGCTAAAGACTTGAAAAATATGTGCCAAACATCCCCCATCCCCTCCCATCTGTTCAAAAAAAATTCAGAAAGGTTTCAAAAGGAATTAAGTTCTGAACGTTTTCTAACCACGCGGGAAGGAATGCGAAGGGGTGAGGGAAGTTTGCCCCATAATTTCCAAGTGTACACACCCCAAATAACATTCTGGGAAAATCGGGGCGAGATCTGAAGGGGTGAAATTTTTTTCCCAAAAATGAGCAAAGACTTTCCTTTTTTTTTCGAAGATTTTTCGACCCTCTCCGATTTCCTCAGGAAAATTTCAGAATGTAATATGAAGGCTAAAGACTTGAAAAATATGTGCCAAACATCCCCCATCCCCTCCCATCTGTTCAAAAAAAATTCAGAAAGGTTTCAAAAGGAATTAAGTTCTGAACGTTTTCTAACCGCGCGGGAAGGAATGCGAAGGGGTGAGGGAAGTTTGCCCCATAATTTCCAAGTGTACACACCCCAAATAACATTCTGGGAAAATCGGGGCGAGATCTGAAGGGGTGAAATTTTTTTCCCAAAAATGAGCAAAGACTATATAGTCTTTCCTTTTTTTTTCCAAGATTTTTCGACCCTCTCCGATTTCCTCAGGAAAATTTCAGAATGTAATATGAAGGCTAAAGACATGAAAAATATGTGCCAAACATCCCCCATCCCCCAAAAAAAATTCAGAAAGGTTTCAAAAGGAATTAAGTTCTGAACGTTTTCTAACCACGCGGGAAGGAATGCGAAGGGGTGAGGGAAGTTTGCCCCATAATTTCCAAGTGTACACACCCCAAATAACATTCTGGGAAAATCGGGGCGAGATCTGAAGGGGTGAAATTTTTTTCCCAAAAATGAGGAAAGACTATAGTTTGGATATTGGTAATCTCTCTAATTCAAAGAACTGAAAATTAAGTAATTTTTATTAAAAACAACTCAATATTAATTTTACGAATTGATTTATATTTCCACTGGTAAATATCCAAAACAAATCAACGATATCAAATTTATATCTAACATTCTACTCTTCAAATATTTTAGCAAACGGCATTCCGAACAAATATATCGTTCCATTGTTGCTCTTTGTATCCCACATTTTCGTACAAATTTAATTACACATCCGCTTTCAGCCAGGTTTTCAGGCCAATTACTACCAGTTTTCCCGGAAATATAAAAATTCTAAATAAATGCAAAAGTCAGTTTATTATACAAAGTAAATTATATAAAATATATTACCATTTTCAAAGAGTGTAAATGACCATGATATTAGACCTTCAAGGGTTGGAAATCATATCTTTTATATCTTGGGTATTACAAAAGCCCCTCATAAACTCGATCGGACCTTTGCAATATCCATTATTTCCACGCTGATGCCCAGTAAACTTTATCTAACAAACACTAACATTGCATTTGATTCCCACAACTTTACAGGATCTTTCTGAAAGTTGAAGAATTTTTTTCAGGAATGATATTTAGCCCAAAAACAAAAGGAATCTTTAAGAAATGATAGGCGCGCACTTTATTTACGGTTTTGCAAAATAATCTAACTTGGTAAGTTTAAAATCATTCCTGAAAATATGTCCGCAACTTTCATGAGCCCTGTATAATATTTATTTTGCTTACAAGACTAAGCACTCCGTAAACCAAAATAGAACAGTAAAGCAGAATAAAAAGGCACCGCATTGAAAGACTGTGATGAACTAAATAATTTTAAATGTGTTTTCGCTGACCTTTATACCACTTCCTGTTTATTTCATGATTATGTTGAATGGCATTAGATAATCCTTATCACATAATCTAACCTTGTCAAATAAAAACGTCGGTTACTCATCAAAAATTCTGTTTTTTGAATTTCCTTTACTCAGAGCCAAATAAAATAGAAAAAAATCGAAACAATACCTAGTTCAAAAAAAAAGAAAGTTATTGTAAAAAAATAATGAATTTATAATATTACTTTCTGTATTTAGTCCACCTACTAGGGAGTAAAGGTAGTTTTATTAATTTTAAGCTATGTTTCTAGGACGTTCAGTAGGTTTTAGTTAAGAAGCTTTAAAGTAAAACCCAGTCATAAAATTTTATATTCATCCAATGCATGATTATTTCTTGGTATAGGAAATTTAATCAAAATAATGGAAAATACTACAAGGGTGGATTGAAAAAAAAAAGCATGCACTGAAAAAGTTTTGCAAGCTTTCTTGAACGTAGTTAGAAATTTAAACCGTTTAGGCATGCTTCAATATAAAAAATTTATTTGCTCCATTGGCAGATAAATTATTTATATTATGATATTTTTATGATCACTCTGGAGATGTAGTAGATGCCATTTGGAGAAGTTTATTTTAGGTCTTTTCAAGCTGCAAGAGTTAGTAAAAGCGCCGGATGCGGCCAGGACGGAAATGTATATTCGACAAGCAGGGCCGACTTCGTACAGACAAGTGCTGAGGGAAGTTCGTCAAAAAGAAATTTATAAACTTATTGTTGATACCAATCCAAAACACATTCATCATTTTTTTAGAGCGGTAAGTACTTTAAAAAATAATAATTCGTTAAAGAGAAGAAGAAAATACTCAGACCGGTCCGATATTTGCCGGCAACAATTCAATTTTAAATCGTCCTTCGGTTTTCTTTAATTTTTTTTAGCTGAGTTTTTTTTATTACGTCTATAAAATTTCTCAAATATTTTTTCAGGAATACCGTTTTTTCATTTCTTTTTTTTAATCATTCGAAAGATCGTAATTGAGGGTTCAAATAAAAATATCTCAATGAATACCATCGGGAGTACATTCAAATATATTAAATGACTTCAAAGAAAGTTTTAATCACTCTACGTTATTGTTGGGAGTTGATGGAAAAGCTTCAGAATGAGAATTCTGCCAATTTGAGGCACCATCTGGATTTTCTAACAATTCAAGTTTTTGATCTGTCGGTGAAGGTAAATCGAAGTTAAGGCGATTTGCTGTGTCAACGAACAGGGGAAACTTTTTATTTTCGCTCTTACCTTTATCGCGAATTTGTAAGCACAAACGAGTATCTATCAATATTTGTTAGCCTCGTGCTAGGGATTTTACAACACACCTGTAAACACTTGCCTTATTTATTTACAATTCGGAAATATAAAGGTTTGTTATTTGAAAAAATAAAATTTTAATGACACGTTTCACAATTTCCTTTTCATGCGGAAAACATTGCGAATTTTTCACGAATAAATGAATCCCTTACAATAGAATTTAATTAATTGTGCTTTTCATTTACAGATTTTACAATTACAAATGAACGATTATAGATACCACTACATGTTCACAACATTTGTAAGTATTTTTCAGTATTATTAAAATTATTTGCTAACTAGGATCATCAATTGACGTGTAATTTCCAAACCATCCCCTAACATATTTTTTTCCATCAATCCTAATAATTGAGTCAGATCGATTATACATCACATTGCAATCGTGGCATGACACTTACGTCAGTCACATGTGAAGGTTTGTTCGACTCACGTGGCAATCCACTTGATGCACTAGGAACATCAGCCGTCATGTCAAGGATTCAATCTAATATTATTAGAGTGCTAAGCTATCTCTAGTTCTATCCCTCAAACTAGTCCACATTCAGACAATGGAAGTTTTTTTTAAAAACAACTTTGGTACCTTTAGTTTTAGTTGTTAAGGAATGGTCAAAGTTTTGTAACATCCTGTAATTAATATTTCTGAAAAAATGAAAGGACTAAATTTTTCCAATAAACTTGGCGCCTCTACCAAAGCCGCGCATAAAAAGTTACGACACTGTGAGAAGGTTGGGTTTTTTTTTCGAAATACTGGGCGCCTCCACCAAATGCAGATACAATCTGTTACGTAAATATGAGGGGGCTGGGGTTTCTCGGCTAAGGTGGCGCCTCCACCAAATATAGAAATAAATTATTACGTCACTATGAAAGGGCTGCACTTTTTTTTGCAAAACTTGGCGCCTCCACCAAATGCACAGACAATCTGTTACGTATTAAATATTAAAGAGTTGTCTTTTGACTAACGCGGCACCTCCACCAAATACACACCACACAAATGAACTTTCGATTATTTATTTAGGCCCAGTTGTGTCAAGTGGTTGTGCACCCAGTTCAGCTGATCCACGATCAATTGTCATGGATATGATTGTTATAACAATTGGTATCCATGACAATTAATCGTGCATCAGCTGAACTAAAAGTTCAACCACTTGATACAACTGGGCCTTAAATGCTCGCGTTGCAGCACAAACTAGATTTGAACCTTTCTTTAATCAAACCTGAAAACTGTTTTACCTAAATTGTTTTTTCTATTTCAGGACTTGGAAACATTTGATCTAGAAGACTTTAAATATAATTCTGTAAATATAACATCATTTCGTATTGTCGATATAGAAAATGCAAAGGTAAAAGAAACATTGGAGATCATGGAAAATTTTCAACCAATCGGCCATGCTATTCTCAACAGAAGCGGAATCATACAGGTACAAAAATAAAATTTTATTTACCTTGAACAGCAAACAAAAACCGATTGAATGCAACAGAAAAATTTATATTTTCAGGCTGAACCAGCTTTAACTTTTGATTCTGTATACGTTTTCGCTAAAGGGTTATCTGCGATGGAATCTGGACACACTATTAAACCTACAAACTTATCCTGTGACCTGGAAAAACCTTGGGATGACGGACTTTCACTTTATAACTACATAGACGCGGTTGTAAGCATTTTTTTATATTACATAAAAATATTTAACGTTCGAACTGTTTACGTCAGTCAAGAAAAAATTATTTTAAAATCTTTTTACGCCAAATTGGATTGCGAACTTTTGTTGCTTCTTTAACTTTCACTCTTCTGATTTTATTTTGTTTCAGAAAAACTTCGCACCTTTTTATTTATTCTCAGATGAACGCTAGTTTTTCGTTCATTGTATTTGGCACAGCTTCAGCATTTTCAATGTTAGCTCCCACGAAGCTGGATTTACACCGGGTTATTTTATTTTCCCTTCTTTATAAATGACCCTAATTTATTATCGCGCTGTAGAAACGCTTTTTTAGAACTGTCTAGTATAACCAACTTTTTTTTTACTTTGTCAATAATGTTGAAGTTTATAAATTATTCTTGTTTAAACAAGTCTGGATTATTCTTAATTAAGGCATTTTTTTTAGTAAAAAAAAAGGGATAAATGAATCATTTGTTTTTTTGGGGATGTGAATTTTTTGTTCAGAACTTTTCTCAAACAATTATTTCTCACATCATGGATGTTATTTTTTTGAGCAAACTTAATCCGGGGGAAAAAACTAATCTCGGAATTTTATATTCCTTAACGGTTAAAGTTTCGTGTTATTTTAAAGATTCTAAGCACAACTTCTGAGTCTGTTAAAAAGCAGGGACTTATATTTTCGCTTTCTAACAAGGAAAAGTCATTTAAAATAAAAAGTATTTTGCTTACAAACAACCAATTAAGTTAAAAGCCCTACTTAAGGGAGAGAAGCATTCTGTTTGAGAGGCTGTGTAGTGAATGCTGAAAGAACGCAAAATTTTAATGGATTATGCAATTACAGCTACGCAAACTAATGAATTTTGAAAGGCCAAACCGGCGCTCGAGGGAGATTTTATAAATCATGAATCGAAATGTAAAAAAATGTCGCCGTGTAAATGAAAGGGAATTGGGAGAGCTTGAATTCAGTTCTAAAAAGGGGACTCTAATAATGCAAAATTTTGTGGATACAACGTCAATTATCAGTGACACACACGCATCACTGGACGCTTTATAATTTTTCGCAAATTCCTGTAAATATCAGATAATTATTAATTTTATAACATGGCAGTTTGGAAAGTCTGATCTACACTGCAAAAATGCATCCTTGGATCTTTTTATCATGTTTTCGAATTTTTTAT
The DNA here is from genome assembly GCA_963082805.1 of Hemicrepidius hirtus. Lineage (NCBI taxonomy): Eukaryota > Metazoa > Arthropoda > Insecta > Coleoptera > Elateridae > Hemicrepidius > Hemicrepidius hirtus. The sequence goes on from OY720162.1 coordinate 35,121,825, forward strand.
AAATTTATCCCACGCCCCCACCCTTAATCGTTTCCCTTTGTCTACCCCTTTTCTTTCTTTATTCATTTTTATCATTCGAAATTTTTAAAATTAAGACTCTGTTCTCTTATTAAAATTTCCAATATAAATCCTATGATTAGTTCCTTCGGGACGCAGTAATACTCCTTTATTACATTTTACATAATAATAATAAAACATAAAGCGAATAGATATTAAAATAAACTATCAAGATATTATGAAAGTTTCTCCTAGAAGCATAATATAACTTTAGAATATCATGGAACGTTCATAAAATAATGAGGATGTTGAGAAACAAACTTCAGTGAAGAGAGAAACTTTCGGTAAACGATTGAAAGGCATCGGAATGCAAAGGACAGGTTAGAAAGCCTCTAAGCTCTATAAGTTTTCTGCACTAATATTAAAATGGGTTTGATAAAACATCCTGATTATAAACTTTGTTAAAGTAACACTGTAGAATACTAAAATTTCAAAATCGGAACTGAGAGGAATATAAAAGACTTAAGGATCCTTCCAACAAGTTCCTTGTAATAATTTATTTTGGATTAAATATTTACAAGAGGCAATAATTATTTTAGTTTTAGTGGTAATTATTCATCACTGTCCTTGTACAAACAAGCACTTCATGAACTGAAAAGGGCATTATGTAAAGAACAATTTCCATTGATAACCCTCCTCCTAAGCACTTACCTATCGGTTTTTACGATTCTGAACAATACAAGTGCTTTTTTTTAAATTAAATGTCTCGTGATTTTTTTAAAGTTTGTAGGAAATTGATTTTGGGTTGATTTATAAACTCCTGAAGTTTCTGAATTTACAAACTTCATAAATACTAACTCAGAGGGTAATGAAGGTTCAAAGCCAAGAAATATTCCCGGAAATTTTGCCAGGAAATGGAAAAGAGAAGGCAATCTAAACAAGTATTGAACTGGAAGGTTGTTTACTTAGTCAAAGTTTGTTTACCCTTAAATTATCCCCATTACCTAAATTAGATTTAAAAAAAAAAAATTATAAAGAAGTGATGAGGATTCGAACCGCTGACACCTCTACGAGATTTTGAAAATCTGAAATTGATGCTCCTGTAACTTCTTTATGAGTCAAAATATGAAAAAAGTTTAAATAGAAAAATTGTTCAATATATAGCTCTGCATTCTCCTAAATTTATATTACGTATACAGGGTGTTTGTTTTCCACGGTACCGTACGCAACTTTGTTATTTTAAATGAAACACCCTGTATATTATTATATAATTGAATGCAAAATTTAATTCTCTATCACTTTGTATTAGGTACTCATATAGCTAAAATGTACGGTTGATGAGAATTTCGCGAAGTTCCGCTGCGTTTTGTAAATTTTGAAGATTTTGTATTACTGCGAATGCGCGTCTCTCTTCTGTAGGTACCGAACACATGTCCCAATTAATTTTTTTAATGAATTTAATACAATTCCAAACTTTATTCTGTCGTATTCTTCCAGTCAGGTCTGCAAGGATTGACAGGGAACATCGAGTTCAACGAAGGCAAACGTTCTAACTTCAAACTAGATTTACTGAAATTGAAAAAAGAGGAAATCACCAAAGTAGGCCATTGGACCCCAGCTGGAGGCATCAATATAACTGACCCCAACGCATTCTACGAAAGACACACCCCTAACATTACCCTTGTCGTTATGACGAGAGAGGTAAGAAAAAAATTAATGTATGCGATTTCTTTATTTTCCTTATTCGGTGAAAGTAAACAAAAGAGATGGGTGATAAATTTTTATATGACGTTTTCTAAAGGAACTTATTGGTTTCTTGTGAATTGGGAAATACAAATATGACCCTTTAATGGTTTAGATTTTTCGCGTCAACCGAAAGCTGGAAAATAAAAGTAGACATTTATCTGCGAGGGTTTCAAATAAAAAGGGTCTCGAGTACTTCCTTATTTTAAAGAGTAATTTGTCGTAAAATAAAGAGGAAGCCATACAATCTGTAAAATATTAACAATCTCTGAAGAACCATTAATCAGTGTTATTCGAGAAACTAAACCTGTCAGCAATAATTAGCTCTCCCAACAATCTGATTTATTATTTTTTCCCTCGCGACTTGATACAGGGGATAAATTGCTTCCTTGTTATTTAACAACGTTTTTAACAATCACTCAATTTACACAATGTTGACGTTTTGATTTATAATCCCGATCTGCATTCAAAGTGCGCTCTGGAAAATACGCACGGATTATGCAATTTTACACACAGAATATGAATTCTCCCTTGCTTCCAAGCTTGATAATTAAATTTAAATTTGCATTTTAGTAATAATTCAGTTTCCCTACCGACGACGTCCTTTAATAATAAACGTCAAAGACGCTCGCCTTGATAAATCACAAAATCATCCCAAGAATAGGCAATAAGTCCCAAAAGAAAGGTCAAGGTCCTTTATTTCAACGCTTTCCTTTTCCCAATCTAATCTAAACGGATTTAAAAATGAAAATTACTTTTCTTCTTTGAGTTACACCTAATACAGTATTTCCCAATACGCTCACAAACTTTGGTTTCAAATTTAAAAAAAATAATTAAATGCCAAGGAAAGAAAAATTTCAGGATCCTGAAAAATGTTTGCGCAATAACGTAAAGTATGGCATACAAAATTTGCTGAAAATAATTGTTGGTGGTCGCAACCAAAAGCGGATAACGACAGAGCCTTCAGTGACCCAGCTATATGTTGTCACAAGTCCACTGGGACGCCCTTCACAAGTCCACTGGCTTTAAGTTAGTTGCAGTTTGGGAATGTACTTTTCCAGCACTGAATTTAACAGAAGACTCTGTCGCTAAAGTAATACAGAAAACATCAATGCGCAGGCGTCGTCGGAGTTGTTGCGTCTTCGCACCAATACGTAACAACTCTCCTTTTTTTATCTGTTCTGTTTCAATTTCCAGGAGCGCCCTTACGTCATGGTAAAAAAGGATAAAAATTTAACCGGAAACGCAAGATTCGAAGGATTTTGCATCGACCTACTTAGACATATCGCAGGACAAGTTGAATTCGACTACGTAATCCGACTTGTTCCCGATCATATGTACGGAGTATATGATCCAGAAACCAAAGAATGGAACGGAATTGTAAAGGAACTAAAAGAGAAGGTAAGTGAACTCATTAACTCGCTAATTAAATCGTGTAATATATCACAATTAATTTTGAGTGTACGAAAATTACTACTAAGAGGGTTCGTACATTATTATCGCAATTTCAAATATTACGGCAGGTATTGGATAATGTTCGGTGATTTATTTCACGGTAATAGGGATCAAAGACTTTAGAAGACCCTTAATTGATTATAAAGTAATCTTCCCCTCTTCTAACTTTTGGGAAAATTCAATTTATTGGACCAAGAATACTTACGAATCCTAAAATTAGGTTAGACGTAATAATTGGAACAAAATACAAGACAGGTAATCGAGAGATAAGCTTGGGTACACCTGTGCTTTAAAAAAATAATAAAAGGGAAACTTTTTTCTTAATTTAATCTCCACGTGGATTCTCGATTAGAAACAGGAACTCACGTGGCCATAAAAGATGGGTGGTGTTTCCTAATCGAATAAATTGGGGTGATGTACTATGAAAATAATTTAATCCTCAAAATCACAACCACGCCATGTAGGAATGTTAAAGAACATTTTTCGTACATGTTCTTCTTTAGGGATAAAATTCCCAGGATCTTCCAGGATCATCAGGAATGGAGAAGATTCTACTGACAGTTCAAGAGACGAAAAACAAGAATAAAAAGTAATGAAGTAATCAATGTAAGACCACTAAGAGCAAAAATAAAAATAAAGTAGGGGGTTGCTTAAATTCAATCTAGATTGGAACCATATCTTTACCTTTTAACAATTTCAGGGTCTTTGCTGTAATGAGAGCAAATGTTTCTTTTTTAAGTATTCTTGGTAGATTTCCTCGCTGAGGAATAAATTATTTAAGAATGATTTCTGGATGTGTATCTTTAAAAATAATTTATATAACTCCCGTTAGTCATTAAAAATAATTTACGGTTTGAAACTCATAAATTTTTGTTAAGAAAAATTTATTGAATAAACACAAAGGAGTAGTAAAATTTCATTAATCAAATGACAAAACTAAAAATTATTCCAAAACGTACCATAAATTAAAAACGTTTTACTAAAACGAATTTTCTATTATCCTTACAGCGTGCAGACTTGGCAGTGGCTTCAATGACAATAAATTATGCCAGAGAGAGTGTAATAGATTTTACGAAACCGTTTATGAACCTCGGCATTGGAATTTTATTCAAGGTAATTGTATAAATGTATTTTGCATTTTATCCGATGGAATCGGATTACGGCGAGCAGAGAAGACGAGCTAACGCACAACACAATAACAATACAATCCAGTTCGGGAAGTGTTCCCAAGCGGAACACAATTGCTTACAGTAAAGAGTAAACCTCCTCCTTTCAAATTTTCTACCTCTTCCTTATAGACTTGTGAACGTTCACAATCTAATTCTATTACCTTCCTTGCTTTACACCAACATTTTGCAGAGATTAAGAGTTACTTTACAAGATAATCTTAAATCAACAAAGAAAAACGGAAAACCCCCTCTCTCTCTCTCTCATACCTAACTTCATTAAATTAAAAAAAAAATCTCTTCTAGAGTGATTGCGATTAATACCAAAAAAATTTCTTATTTTTTCTAACAAGGGCTATTTTTTTATGAAGATCCCGTAAACCCTTACACGCGCTCTTTATTTTCTGAAACATTTTCAGGACATGCATAAGTGAACACACATTTTAAACCTGAAAAAAATTTAATGTGTTTTGGACTGAAATAATGCTTTGTTAGAGTTTTATTTTTTTCCTTACAATTTTTATTTTTAGTACATTAACCCAAAAAAAATTAAAAATACAATACTCTCTGAAAACGTTACGTAATATGCCTGCTCTGTTTTCTCTTCTACTCGCTGTTATTTTCATAAATTCAGGGAGAAAATTCTCAGGGTTTGAAAAAAAACCACATTGTTCTGAAAGCGTTTGTAACCCGCGAAAAGGAGGAAATTTAAAATTAATTCCTCAGCCAGCTCTTACTATAAAATAAAAAAATTTAGCACACGGTTTAGATTACCTAACAGTTCTCTTTCTGGTTCCTTCCTTTCTCCTAAGAAACGTGCGTTAAATTATTTCATAAGTCCCTTAATAAAAAAAATAATTAAAAAAATTTCCACCCCCAATACTTTTAGATGCCCACAAGTCAACCAACAAGACTGTTTAGTTTTATGAATCCGTTGGCAATAGAAATATGGTTGTACGTATTAGCAGCGTACATGTTAGTGTCGTTCACCCTGTTTGTAATGGCAAGGTTTTCGCCCTACGAATGGAACAACCCTCATCCTTGCCATCAAGATTCCGACGTCGTTGAAAATCAATTCTCGGTCTCCAACAGTTTTTGGTTTATAACTGGTACTTTTTTACGCCAGGGATCTGGACTAAATCCGAAGGTAGATCCCAGATTTGTTCTTTTATCAAGCATGAGAAACTTGCTGCATCAAAATTTATTCCGAATAATAATTATTATGGATAGGTACCTCTACATCCTTTTTTTATTTTAAAATAAAATTCTTGCAATACCTTAAAGGAATGGAAAAGACCTCCAACAAAATTATTCTCGTTCCTGAACCCTCTCGCCATAGATATATGGAGCTACATGCTTGTCGCGTACGTGTTCGTATCCGTAACCATATGGATAGTAGCCCGATTTTCGCCCTGTGAATGGAAAGAACCGAAATTATGCGATGATTGCTTATTCGAGAAGTACGAACGAGTTTACGGCCACGACGAGCACGAATGCGAGCATTTTTCGGGAGATGGGTCATCTGGAATCGGAAGTGACGCAGGTTCTAGGCTGGAAACTCAAAATGCGTACGAGAGGGAAATTGAAATCGCTGTTGACCCCTGTTTGGGGCACGAATACGATCACGATCATCCAGAGTGGCTTGAGAACGACTTCACGTTACCGAACAGTTTTTGGTTCGCTATTGGCACTTTGATGCAGCAAGGATCTGACCTCAATCCAAAGGTACAATACTTGTTAAGTCTTATGAACAAAAAAAAAGGTTTCTTTCAGTAGGATCGCTAATCCCGCTTATCTCTACACCTCATTCAACAAGTATTGTAACATTGGATTTGCACGTTAGAACATTTAGATGTGTGTAATGTAGTTCTTGTATTGCTTTATTAAAATCTAGTTGGTTGGGAAAACAAATGACTATTATCATCCTACTAGAAGGCACAAGCCTGCTATTTCCTATAATACCTATCGTTATACATAATTTTTAATGCACGAGCGAGCGTAGCCTAATAAAAATTCATTCGAGAAAACTCTTGTAATAACTTACATGTTTAAAATTATTTCCAAGAAAGAAAACAAATTTCGTTTCTAAAATATAAACCCCTCGTAACAACACAAAAAGAAAATATTCAAGAAACAGCGCTTCATATAAACATGTCATGAATTTAAAATCGAACCCTCTTGAAATATTATTTAACTACGTTCTTTATATTTTTGTTATATCATCAAAAGGTTTCATAAAATATTTGTTTAACTTTTTTTAAATTGACGCAACATTTCTTAAATAATTTCTTCAATAAAAGGCAGGAGTTCGTATTATGGCTTGTTTACAGTATTGGCCAATTGTATTTAATTTTTTTTAAATACTTGAACGTACCCATGGTACTTTGTCCGGTTTATCGCAGCAGATTGGTGTTCAAGTAGATTGCATGTTTTGAATTTTTATTATCCGTTTAGTATTAGAGGAAAATTCCTAAAAATTTCAGGCAACATCAACAAGAATAGTAGGCGGAATCTGGTGGTTTTTCACCCTCATCATTATTTCATCATACACCGCAAATTTAGCAGCGTTTCTAACAGTAGAACGCATGATTACCCCAATAGAAACAGCGCAAGACCTCGCAGAACAAACAGAAATCTCATACGGAACCCTACAAGGAGGAAGCACAATGACTTTTTTCAGGGTCAGTTCAAACCCTTTTTCCTTTATAAAAAATTAAAACTTAATCATTTCTATAGGATTCCAAAATAGACATCTATCAAAAAATGTGGAGGGTAATGGAAAGTCGAATTCCTTCAGTATTTGTATCGACTTACGAGCAAGGGATTCAAAAAGTCTTGGAGGGTGACTACGCATTTTTAATGGAATCCACAATGCTGGATTACGTTGTACAACGGGACTGTAATTTAACCCAAATTGGGGGCCTTTTAGATTCTAAGGGTTACGGTATCGCCACTCCCAAAGGAAGCCCTTGGAGGGATAAGATTTCACTCGCAATTCTCGAGCTACAGGAAAAGGGTGTGATACAAATTTTATATGATAGATGGTGGAAGAACACGGGGGATGTTTGTACACGTGATGATAAAAGCAAGGAATCTAAAGCTAATGCACTTGGAGTCGAAAATATTGGTAAGAAAATTTTTTTACTTCGTTTTCATCCCCTAAAAAGTTTGTTCTACAAAATCCGTTTGAAGATTGGAAACCTATTTCGGTGTCTAATTCTTACATAAATTTTTTATTTTATCAAAACTACCCCTATTAGCAGTTCTGGTTGCTTTTATCATTTGATCTAACCCCGCGTTTATTATTCATTTTAAAGCCGGATATATTGATTTATTGCTGCCAATCGTGTATTTCGCGATTGAAAAAAAATTCCAATATTATTCGAAAAGGGTTTACCCTGGATTATTCAGTTTCATGTTAATAAAATAAAAACAAAAATATATAAACCGGGTGGTTTGGACAACATATTTTTTCGTTTTGTTTTAATAAAACATTTTTTAAATTCAGGTGGAGTATTCGTTGTGCTATTGTGCGGGTTGGCTTTAGCAATATTGGTAGCCATTTTGGAATTCTGTTGGAACAGCAAAAAGAATGCTCAAACAGACAGACAATCATTGTGTTCGGAAATGGCTGAAGAATTAAGATTTGCAGTACGTTGCCATGGTTCACGACAAAGACCAGCTTTAAGAAGATCTTGTACCAGATGTAGTCCTGCTACGACGTACGTCCCTGCAGCTTTGGACCTTCCCCATATCAATGGGGTAAGTTTTTCAAAAAAAAAAACTATTGGTGTTAACATTTAAAATTTCCTTTTTTTTGTTCTTTTCAAGGATGGTTTGGTACTTCCAATGACAGAACTAAAGAAATCCCCTTTAAACTACGAACTCGACACCTAGCGGAAGTCGGGTGCTGGAAGTCAACCTGTAGCGTGTACTTCCAGCTCGATTCGTGATTGTTGTGGAGGACCTTCGAATCCAAGGTCACGTCGTTCCGCCACCCTTAATTATAAAGCGACACCGCAGTGTCCACCACATTTGCCGTCCTTTAAGAAAAGTGCGACTTTGGGGAGGGAAAGTGTACGCGGTGGTGCTTGTGACGTGGTGCAAAGCGGCCTCAAAGGGGACTCACATGAAAAAATTTTGTGGAGATTCGATTGTGATATTGGTAGTCCTATTAGTCCTAATAATCCTGACGTAGTGAATAGAACACTGCCGGACGCCATTGTGAGTAGGACCACCACTTTGTGATATCTAATAAAACTAAATTAATAAAATAAAGAGTTTGGACTGATCTTTGTAAAAAAAAAGTATTTTATTGATATTTCATAGTTTTTGTGATTCTATTATGAAATGTTTTTTATATATTTACGATGTTACTGTTTACTTTCCGTCCAAATTTTATTTGTAGAAATGTTTTTAGAGGATCACCTCATCAAATGTCCATTTCGTTAACTTTAAACCCTACTTCTGGTTGTTTGGATATCGATCAAGATCTTGCGAAACCCTAAAATAATTTTCAAAATGGCAGGACCAACTCACATTTAACCAAGATGATGTTTAGCAACAACCTTTCAAGTAGGGGAAGGTTTTTACACCCTACTTGAAGATATTTCCTTAATGTTCATTTCCTTAGAAGTAAATACCTTTATGGTACTGTTAAGTTTTGCCTTAAATTCTAATAAATTCTCAAACTTCTTATCGAGTTTCTTATTTGAAAAAATATTAGATTAGATTAAAGTTTCTCAAGGTCCTAGATTTGGAAAAGCATTATCAAAGGTAAGTAGACTGTGTTATGCATAGTTTTAAATCGATGCACTGTAAGAGGAAGCGAGTGCGAGCTAACCTTCTTGTGAATGTGTTATCCAGAGCGCGCATAAGTCTGACGGTTCCCAGGCCCAAACTATTAATGTTAGATAAATATTTTCCTACCGTTTTTTGTAGCAAATTTTATTCTCTACAAGTTTTGTCTGATGTTATTTTAACATGTCGTGCGTCGTTTTCGTGTTAAAAGCAAAAGTATGATATAATGTGCGCGTGAATGAACCGAATAAGGCGCGCGCATGTGTTTAGTCTGACGGTTCCCAGGCCCAAACTATTAATGTGAGACAAATATTTTCCTACAGTTTCTTGTATAAAATTTTATTCTCTACAAGTTTGGTCTGACGTTATTTTAACCTATCGTACGCGGTTTTCGTGTTTAAAGCAAAAGTGCTTGGCAACGCGTTGAATAGACCGCTCGCACATGTTTAGTCTGACGGTTCCCAGGCCCAAACTATTAATGTTGGACAAATATTTTCCTACAGTTTTTTGTAGCAAATTTTATTCTCTATAAGCTTGGACTGATGATATTTTAACCTATCGTAGTCGGGTTTCGTGTTTAAAGCAAAAATGTGACCTAATGTGCTTGTCAATGCTTTGAATAGAGCGCTCGCAGGTGTTTAGTCTGACGGTTCCTAGCCCCACACTATTAATGTTAGACAAATATTTTTCGAAAGTTTTTTGTAGGAAATTTTATTCTCTATAAGTTTGGTTTGACGTTATTTTAACCTATTGTACGCGGTTTTTGTGTTTGAAGCAAAAGTGCGAGCTAACGTGCTTGTCAATGCTTTGAATAGAGCGCTCGCATGTGTTTACTTTGCAGTATTTAACAACAAATATTAAATGAATAATAATATAAAAAAATAAACCTTTAGATGTCTTTGTAATAAAATCTACGATAAGGTAAAAGCCACCGTTTACAAAGATATCAAAAAGAACAAGAAATAGCGACGAGCTCTTTATCACTTCTTCGCATGATGTTTATTTGAACAACAAATCGCTTCTCCCAAGTCACACTTGGTTTGTCTGCCTTTTACCCGTTTTGTCGTCCACTTCATCCCTTTGGGGTGGGTCAGCATGCAGGTCACGCTCCTTTCGTATAATCAACCCTTAATACTAGTATGTGAATGTCTTCATATTCCAGCGAATGGAAATGACGGAAGGTGGTTCAGAAAATTCAAGGAATTTATAAAATGTCGCTAAATGTGATTTTCCGAGCTTTTGGTATTAAAATATAACAAGAAGGAATGTACCTTATGGATTTTCCGTGCGTAAATTTGATCTTTTATACCGTTTTGGAATGTCTTTTTGTCACTCAAGCGTATAAACACTGATTTGGTTATATTTCACAAGAGAATACAATTATTTTGAATTAAATCTGTTCAAATTATGGTAAACGTAAGTGTCAAGGGATTATATTAAACTGCAAAGGGATGTTTTGAAATGAGACGCCTTCAGAAGTCCTTTGAGCATCGAACACCCATCCTTCAGCGGGTTACTTTATCGAGTAGTATACGCACGACTTGATAAGTAAACTCTATTAGGTCAAAGGTCCCCTCGAGGAACTTTAGGCACGTGCCATTGACCGGCTTGTCCCTGAAGCAATCAAGGATATTGCTGTTTATTTGCTCTGTTTGATATTACCTAATTGTAGGGATGTATACTAAAGGCTTAATTGTATCTAGAAATTGATTGTAATTGATATGGAAAGGTAAATCTTTAACTGACAAGCACAAGACATTAAATCCTAGGGAATTTACAGAAATTTCTTAGGACTAAAACACGAGGAACTATAACAAACAATGTGGAAAGACAGTTTTTAATTAAAAAAAATTATGTAAGGTTTTATCCGGCACGGTTGGGTAGGAATTAATTCGGCACGGTTCGGTCAAATTTAATTCGGCACGGCACGGTTCAAAATATCTCTTGCGCCAATTAAGGAAATATTCGTAGAAAGGAGCAGTTTTCCTTTATTTTTGTTAAATTAATGTTTACGTTAGAAAGGTGAAATTTCGTATTCAACTCAAGCCCTTTCTTTAGAACAAAAATGTTAACAATTCCATTGTGTTTTAAAGAAAATTTATTATGTTATAAATTATCCATCCCTAAGCAGCTCTCTTCCAGTCAGACTTCTATTTACACAACAAAGGTCTTTCCCACACAATATATAAATTATCGCGACAATTCGTCCAGCTTTTGAAACAGAATCATATGAGAACAGACGTTATATTTCATTTCCACTTGCTCGAGCAGAAATAAGTATGATTCCCTGGTGATATATGCTTACCTGCTGCAGTTCTCTAAAATTCAATTCAAAAATGTTTTCACACAATTTGTAAAAAATTTTCCCCGTGGGAGCTTTTAGTTTGTTTTAAATAAAGAGTTAGGAAATTTTCGGATTCAACTGAAAATACGTCCTAGGCTCTTAAAAGATTTTCCCTGTACTTCGTTAAGCCTCGTTGAAAGGTGATACAGAATGCTTCTCGATTAAATTCCGTATTCCGTTATTCCCTCCTTTCTTTTAAAAGAAAAGTGTTCTCAAGAAGCGTATAATTTTTTTTCAATTACAAACTCTTCAAAATTCATTTTACATAAGTTCTGCGCGTCTCATTTAGTTTAATAATATCTGACTTTTTTAATCTTTCTATAATATATTCATTCGCAATTTCTGAAGTTATAATTGATTTTTAAATTTTTAAACTTTTATATTGCCATAACAAAAACTAAATTTTTGAATTTATAAAAAATAAGTAGTACCCAACCACCTGACGTACTTGAGTTTATTTCCGGAATATAAACATGGAAATGGTCTTTTTCTACCCACTTTCTGAAATATCTTCTGCGCATCGTTGTAAAATCAAATAGCTTTTTTCACAAGGCTCCCTATTTTCGATCATCTCGTAACTCCGCTCTAGATTTGCATACTCAAAGCGGAAAATGAAATGTATTCGACCACTCTTACATAAATTCCTATTTATATTTTACAGCCAAAGATGATATAACATAAAAATGCTTTTCTAATTTCCGTACCCTAAGTACATTTATGGAATATACCGACAATAAAACATAGAAACGATTTCAAACACGTAATGGGCGTATACTATGTTTTATGTAATCTCATGATTTGTTTTTATTTGATTCCTACGAACATTTTTTCCTAAATAATGCACAGTCGCGTTCTATGTTTTAAGCCTTGGCACTATAAGAGCAAGCGAATGCGAGCTAACGTGGTAAAATAGAGCGCGCACATGTGCTTAGTTTGACGGTTCCCAGGCCCAAACTATTAATGTTAGACAAATATTTTACCAAAGTTTTTTGTAGGAAATTTTATTTTCTACAAGTTTGATCTGATGTTATTTTAACCTATCGGGCGCGGTTTTCGTGTTAAAATCAAAAGTGCGAGGTAACGTGTTTGTCAATGTGTTGAACAGAGCGCTCGAATGCGTTTACTCTGACGGTTTCCAGGCCCAAACTATTAATGTGGGACAAATATTTTCCTAACGTTTTTTGTAGAAAATTTTATTCTCTACAAGTTTGGTTTGATGTTATTTTAACCTATCGTACGCGGTTTTCGAGTTAAAATCAAAAGTGCGAGCTAACGTGTTTGTCAATGTGTTGAATAAAGCGCTCGCATGCGTTTACTCTGACGGTTCCCAGGCCCAAATTATTAACATTAAGCGAATGTTTTCCGGGAGTTTCTTATAGAAAATTTCATTTTCTACAATTTCGATTTGATATTATTTCGCGCTAGCTTACACGGTTTTCGCTACATTTCCATTTAAAACAATTAATGCGCGTAGTTTAAGCGTCTTTGCGCGTCGCTACTAGCCTCAGAACGGGATCACTTTAGTTTATAGTAAATATTTTTACTTTTGATCTGCATTTCCTACTTCACCCCCTTGCCAAAAATATTTGTAAACCCCTTTAGTAAATCGTAAAAGCCTACACGAACCATATTTAGATTAGAAGAGTAATTAATTAACAAGAGTACAGACAAAATACTTGACTGTTAGATATGAATAATTCAGCAAAATGGAAAAAGGATAACACTACCATCACGTGAGCGGAATTAGAATTTAAACCGTAAACTAAATTGGGTTTATCTCAAAAGGTACTTACTTAGGCAGTATAAAAATAAAATGAGTACTTATCTGCTTAGAAAACAAAAATCTAAAATTCAATTAAGTTTTTTGTACGTCTGTGAATAAAAGATAATTTATGACAGCAATCAATTTTAAATGAAGAACTTTAATTTTAAACTTACAAAGCGTATACGTAGTAAAATTTATTTTTGTAAGAAAAATACGATTGCATTCATCCATTTAAATTAAATTTTCCATTGCTTCAGTCAGTCTGCAACCTGCAATTACTTTAAACGTCAGAAAGGCAAACCTTCATTACATTTTTATTTTGCTGCGCTGAAAATATTGCAGCTCCGTTTCTCACCTATACCTATACGTCCAAAGTTAGTTTAGGGTAGAAATTTAGTTGAAATCCCCATAATTTTCTCTTTGATGGTGTATTATGAAAGAATAAAAATCATGCCCAACTCAAATTGAATTTTTTGAACATCCATTGTATCCAAAATCCATCAATTTCGAGCCACCCCGCAAATATTATATATCACGCTGCAGTTATAAAAAGATGAATGGGAAAAGAACTGCTCGATTACATATTGTAGATTTGTCGTTTTTATTGCGATGCAAAGAATCAAATGGCATTAGCCATAATTGGACGAGACGAGAAGACATTCATCTCACATACCAGCAGATTCTCATACCATTCGAGTCGTATATCGGCCTGAAGTAATAAAGCCTCGCTACGGAAGGCGCATTTTAATTTTTTTTATATGCGACATGAAATTTAAACGCGCTCACGATCTATATTCCGGATTCCCAGATTTTGTCTGTCAGAACTCGGGCAAACTTGATTATCATACAATTGCCTCAAAAAGTTTTTTTTCTTATTGTACGAAATTAATTATCCTCGCAAGATATTCATGAGACATCCTTATTCAGAGATTATTTGAATCCTTAGATTTTCTTCTACATTCTTTTAAAGTAATTGCGAGAAAATTATTTCCCTTTTTTTTTAGAAAAATAAATTTTGGTAAAGAACTGAAAACATAAATAATACGCAAGAAAATTGCAGTAGGGTTGCAAAAGGATGTTATAATAAAAGTGTAAGTGGTTGACTGTTGTGTGCTGATAAAACAGAAAATGCGAGAAAAGTCGAAATAAAATAAGGAAAATTAGAACCTTGGCGACTCTTATGTTAAGCAAAGTTGCAGAAAACTCAGAAACGTCAGAGGTTTGGGGAAAAAATATTAAAAAGAGACAACCATGCGTTTGCTTTACCAATTTCAAAGTTTTCTCAACAGAAATCGTAAAGTTTATGAGATGGTAATTCATCTCATGTAATACAACGCCTTTTTTTATTGCTATTTCTTGCAATTTGCATGTTATTCGGTTCCAACTTTATATGCTTCAAATATTCCATTATATTAACGAATTATGTAAATGGAAATCTCTGCCAAGAACTACAAGAATAAAACTTTGCAAATTTTATCCAATCACACTGAAAAATTATTTTTCCAAAGCATTTTCACATTTCTAGTTAACATTTTTAAATTACCATTCAAGCCTTTCTTTTTTTCATGCATCTCTCATCCTCTATCTATTCTTTCCATTCCTCCACTTCGCTCCACCAAAACATCCCTAATCTATATTCTTTAAATTTACAATCTTTTCGCTCCCAAACCCCCCTTTCTTGCGTATTTCAGTTCCTAAATGCTTCTTTCTGACCCTTTCCGCCTACCAAGACCTCAACGGTCCTTCCTACCCTTTTTGGTTCCCCAAATCCCGGTGCCTAAAGTCCTCCCTTCGTGTCTATCCACCTATCTATCTTTTTCTACCCTAATCAAAAATTCTCTTGTGATTCAGAATTATTTTTTGAATCCTTGCCTTAGTCAGGACATTTTCAAGTTTGTTGTAAGAATGTGGGGCGCGTACAGGGAAGTCACAATCAAAAATCGTTGGTTATTCATTCGGGTCCAGTACTAAGAAGCCCTTTTCTTGATAATACCTCCGAATTTTACATTCCAGATCGATCCCTATTCGGTTATCCTACAAAGCGGCTACTCTGTCAGCAGTAAAAAATAATTTACAACCTTCGTAAACGGCAGGGTTGTACAATTACGTTATAAACACGACGTATGGATTATCTTGTCTCTTTTATGAAGGGTTTTATCGATAATTTAAAAGCAAACACTCATGTTAAAGCAAAGGTCGTAGAACTGAACGAATTTTCACATTTAAAGCTCTCGATTTGTCCTTTTGACTGAATGTTTTAAAGTTTTAAATCCTGAAAGGAAAGTTACTTTTACCACACAATCCCTTTTTAACTCCGAACTTCTTCAATTTTTATTTGTTTCATTAAACATGTTTTAGTAGAAGCCTTAATTAATATATTCATTAGTTACTTTTCTTTTTTAAATCAATATTTTTTTAAACAACAAAAAATAAAAACAATGTTGGTATGGATTTAACGAACCGAACACATACAGAAGAGATAACACGCGACCTATATACGCGCCTGAAATCATTATTAGCTTGATGTATAATTTATTATATGCTCCTAAAAAGTATTCAAATTCAAGCAAGTGTGAAAGATAGGTAGGGAAAGTCAATTTTTGCTAATAGAAAAAAATGCAAAGCTTCAAAATGATTAATTTCGCTGTTTAATTAAATTACCTTTCATATATTCGCGTTGGAAACTTACAACAACAATAGAGGCATCGTGATTTCTCATTTCTTATTTATTCTATCATTTGCTTCAGTTAATTTATTCATGCTTGTTGATGGATAAAAGATTTTAGATTAAACAGAAGATCAGGGAAAGTAGGAATAAATAATTAAAGTACCGGTCACCCTCGTAATCTTTCGCAGTATTTGTGACCCATTGAAAATGCACGTAGCGCCGATAGAACGAATTCCCATAAGCCACACCTCTTCGTACAGAATGAAGTACTTCTAGAATGGTCCCAAAAATCAGTCACCCCCAAATTTCAACCACTCAACGCTCCCCACAAAATGCACCCCCTTATTCTAAAACATTCTACAAGTTTAGTATAAATACGACACCCCTTTCACAAATCATGGAACTGAGTCCGCAGCCATCAACCGATCATCTTCAACCCTCAGCTACAGCTGTCTCTTCGATAACCACCCTAGCTACCAGAGTTTTATTGAATTATTGTTGCCACGTCTCCTTCGGGGTAACAAGTACCTTTCAAGGTTCAATAAAAATTCATCTGCCCCTGTACAATTACCTCAATTATTACGTAAACATCACGTAGGCTGCGAAAAATTACCTCTGAAGCTTCTAGATGACGTAGAGGTGTCTGACTCAGTTTTTATTCAAAAAATCACTGAAGGGCGGATTTTTTTTGTACACTGAAAACATTTTCAGGTCCTATTAGCCAATTGGTGAGGCCCTCACTCAAGCTTCTGGATAACGTAGAAGATGTCTGCTTCAACGTTTATATACAAAATTGGAAATTTCACTGAAGCAGGAAAGTTTGTTGTACGCTGAAAGCATTTTCAGGTCCACAGGAGTTCGTTCTTCGGTTTTCCTGCCACTACGACGCCCATTCAAACTTTTTACCAATTGGTTGGCCCCTCACTGAAGCTTCTGGTCGACGAAGAGGATGTCTGCTTCAGATTTTATACAGCATTGGAAAATTCACTGAAGCAGAGAAGTTTTTTGTACGCTGAAAGCATTTTCAGGTCCACAAGAGGTCGTTCTTCGGTTTTTCTGGCACTACGGCGCCCATTGAAACTTTTTACCAATTGGTTGGGCCCTCACTGAAGCTTCGGGTCGACGAAGAGGATGTCTGCTGCAGATTTTATACAGAATTGGAAAATTCACTGAAGCAGAGAAGTTTTTTGTACGTTGAAAGCATTTTCAGGTCCACAGGAGTTTGTTCTTTGGTTTTTCTGCAACTACGGCACCTATTCAAGCTTTTTACCAATTGGTGAGACCATCTCTGAAGTTTCTGGACAACTTAGAGGATGTCTACTTCAGTTTTTATACAGTCACTGATGCAGGAATTTTTTTTATACGCTGTAAGCATTTTCAGGGCCACTCATGATGTTCTTCTTCAGCTTTCTGCTGGTACTTAACATATGCTGGACAACCCGAAAAATTCGAACAATTCTTCTGCCTCTTCTGGTTCTGAAAACCTGTGGACTTTCGTAGTTTGTTTACGTTCCCTGATTATTTTAATTTTATTAATCGAGAAGGTTAGCGTGAATTTAACTGAAATCTAGCTTGAAGAGTTGCGGAGGTAAATAACAAGTTTATCGTGTTGGGGGTCTAAGGGGATAATAAGGGGATAAGAGAAAGAGAGATAGGAGATAGATACAGGATTAACGAAGCTACCCATTAATAGCTAATAATCAAATTCATCCCTATCGAGCGAAGCGTCCCAGAACCGTGGCAGCACAGCTGACGTTTCCTTTTCCGGCATGATTTATATGCTTTAGGTTTCAGGACTCGTTCCCGTCAGCTTTAAAAGTCACTGCCCTACTTCTTACAGCATTTCAGTATCGTTTATAGAGTTTTTACGTCGTTTCTTCACCGCACGTTTTTACTGCTGCGACAGAATGATTGGTTAGATCTACTGTATATATAAATAAATTTGTGTTCTTAAAATCCTCATTCGGTTATTATGAGGCTTCTATTTTTTATGACTTCCACGATTTGAATCCCTGATGACGCTTATACGGCTTTTAGCTACTACATTTTTTAAATCAGCGCAGATTGTGAAAGGACTTGATAATGGATTTAAAATCGATCTTATGTGTCTCAACCTTGAATTTTTATAAACTCCCTTGAATAATGAAAATTAATTTTAATTGTTCCTATAAGGTTTGTTTTTATTAGCAAGTTTAAAAGCGCAATGGATTAAAGGGGATTACAAATAAAATCCATCAAATATGTCACTCGTAAATTTAATGCAACGCGCTGGTTTGTTGAAATTAATTTACAGCTCCCCAGTAATTTGTTTAATTTAATTTAATTGCGTTGTGTTTGCTTTGTTATTAAAATAAATTAATTATGCGTCAACACGTAAACTGCAAGCTCTCATCATAGAGAATTAGGACGCTGCAGATGTAAATTATAAATGGTGTCTCTAAAATTATTGTTTCAGTATAAAGTGGTTCATTTAGTGGAATTATATTTTATATTTTTATTTAAAAAAAAAAGTGTTATGTATAACAGTCGTTTATTTTGATTGTTAGGTGGAAACTGTTATGTGTTGTATATTGTAAGAGAGGAAGCGGAAGTGTTGCGGTAATGTTCGTTTTCAGGAAAATAGATGACTGAAAATTAAATATTATTTCCTGTTTTAAATATTGATTTGATATGGAAACTAGATTTTCAGGTGAAACTGTAAATCACAGTAAAACGTTTAAATGCGTGCCATGGAAAAACCTGAAAACGATTTCAGTGTACGGAACGGTTTAGTGAATCATCCAAAAAAATTTAAAGAGGTCCTTAATTACCAATAAATATAATTAACAGCAAACCAAAGCTACTTTAATTAAAATTCCATCAATTTTCGAATGAAATCGTGTTTATCGCGAGTAACGAAACCGATTAAAAAAAAATAATTAATTACTGCTCCTTATCTCTACGAACAACGAAATGAATTAGTCTAGCGCATTTTAATTACAAATGAAAACTGAAGCAGCAAAGCGAGCGCTGCTAATTGTTGTTAACGAAGTTATCAGCGAAATGATCGCGGTTAAAACGCGAACGCTAATTACAAGAACTCCACGTAGGTATACCTACCCTGCTAATGCATCACCAACTAAATGCAATTTCAATTTTGAAATCAAATTACCCAAGATAGCTTTTAAATTTTAGATGCTTTTAAGTTTGCAAAGAGATGTTTCTTTATTTTTTTTCACCTTTGGTTTTTTAAGTCAATCAAGAGGACCAAGCACTGACAAATGATCGTGTGAAGAGAAATGGCTTCGCTACCCCTTATTCTGTCCTAAGAAATATGACGTCGCATTTGCATAAACCATTTGTTTCTTTTGGAAAGTTCTAAATGCAGTTAGAATGGAAATACGTGGTTGCAATGCTAAAAAATATTCAAACTGAATAATAATTTGGGCATGAAACAGATGCAGTTTTAAAAGTTATAATAGAAAAAAGATGAGAAAGAAGGTAAAATTAATTGAATATATAGGATGCGTCAAAAAAGTTTCCCTATATTCCGTGTTTAAAGTATTGGCCAACTGTATTTAAAGCTTAAAAAAGTAAGGGACTTTCCCATAGTAAAAATAAACATTTCGTTTTTGGTATTCAACAGTAGTTCGCGAGGCAGCGTTGGAAATCACTTGAATGCGTAGCGAGAAACACCAGACTATACGGGTTCGATACGTACAGAAGAGAGACAGGCATCTAATTTACTAACGCAGCGGAAGTTCGCGATTTTCTCATCAACCGTACATTTTAGCTATATGACTACCTTATACTATATGTGATAGACAATTCAATTGTGCATTCAATTATATAATAATATACAGGGTGTTTCATTTAAAATAACAAAGTTGCTTGTTGTACTGTGAAAAGCAAACACCCTGTATACGTGATATAAATTTAGAAGAATGCACGGCTATATACTGAATAAGTTTTATATTTAAACTTCTTTCATATTTTGATTAATAAAGGAGTTATAGGAGAATTTATTTTGCGATTTTCAAAACCTCGTAGAGGGCGCCACAGTGATATTCTAGCATTCATCAAAAAACGAAAATGTACCTAACACTAAGCTGCATAAGTGTAGAAAATTTAAACACAATTGTGCGGTCAGTTTTTTTGTAATAATTTTTCAAAGATTTTTGAAAATTAAAAAGAAAGCAAGATTAATTGAATGTATAGGGTGCGTCAAATAAGTTTCCCATTATTCCGTATTTAAAGTATTGGCCAATTGTATTTAAAGCTTAAAAAATACTGGAACGTTCTTGGATATATTTAGAACCAAAGTTTAGAAATTTCTTATTCCAGGGGCGTCTTTTGAAACTTGTTAGGGTTTTGTTTTTAATTTCCGGGGCACTGGATAAGATCGCGCAATAGGTAACTTAGGAAATCGTGTTTGTTTAATAACCAAAACTTATGGTAATCGTAATAATATTAAAAGCGTAAACTTGCTGACAAAATGATGCATGTTAGAAAGGCAAAAATCTATTTGCTATGTCGACGAGAATTGTAGGATTTAACATCTCACTAAACTTGAAAGACGTCTCAGTTTGACTTGTTAGCTTAACCGTGAAACCCGGATTACGACAGGGACTTCGGTGTAAAGTTCTTCATTGTTCCGTCATGCGTTCCCTGTTAAGAATCAGGACTCAAGGATTTGCCCTTTTTTTATAACAAAAAACGGTTTTATATAAAAATTAATAAAAATTAAACGTGATCAAAATTTTTCTACCTACTCTAGAATCTAATTATACGCTTATAAAATAATAATGAAGTCCCAAAGCACAAAAAATTGTCACGTTCTTATTAAGGGAAGAACCGTGGTGATGAAGTCCAATTATATTCTTTCTCGAATCGCGAAGGGTAAGCGGATGTATGAATTCATTCAGGATTCAATGCTATCAGTGGTTGGGGCTCACATTCTTCAGATATTTGTCAAAATGTTAGAGGGCTGAACCATTTCCAGTTTGCAATTCAAAAAAAAATATAAACGTTATTTAATAAAAATTTAATGTTTAGAATTTTTATTCTAGCGACTCTTTTCAGGATTGAATAATTGTTTAAAAAAAAATTCTTTTGGGGGTTTTTATTTAATTTTGATTTGTCTGAAGATTATATATTGCTTGACCCCAAACAAAGAAAGGGAAATGGAAGGGAAAAAATGCTTTGGCCTCGACTTTTGTTCATAATTACCGAACATATTGAGAATTTTCCCTTTTATTTCTCCTCCACTAAATTGAATTATGAAATTTGTCTGTTGTTATTACAGGATAATAAAATTTCTGTGTAGGTTGAGTTCATAGTTGTTGTAGACGTAATAATTCAACGTGTTTCGTAAAAGGTGTTGAAAATTAATTTAAAGTAATTAGTATAAAAGGATGTGCTGTCCTGCACGTAATTCAATTAAGTTGGGTTTAGTCAGGAACGCTCGCAACTTTTCCTACATTTCGCATTATCCACACATCTATGAACCCTCAGTTAATTAATTAGATTTAAAAATTAAGTAATTTTCTTCACCCTTAATAACCACATCTAAAGTTACAAATTGCGACTCCTTGTTTTAGAATTCCACCAGGAATAATTTCAAAACACTGTCTTTATTTTTTTTTAAACACAAAAACTCCTTTTGTAACTTTAAAATTTTTTTTAACATAAATTCCAGGGATTTTCCAAGAAATACCACCAAAATTGTTTGTGACATGCGTTCAACCACGACCCAGAACCAAACAAACCACCAAAGGATGCAAATAAAGTAAAACGGAGCTGCAAATTGAGCAGCTACCCTTCTACTATAACAAACACATTTTATATGTTTCAAAAAGTTTTTGCTTTATTTATTGCATTTTAAATCTTTAAAGTCGGGGTACAATAAATTAAGGGTAAAATTTTTACCAGATGGGTTCACCATGGTATTGACCATTGTCGAAAAGTTTTTCGGTGAAGTCATGGACGTATTGGCCTTCAAGTCCAGAACCTGGAGCAAGAGCGGGGTATCCAAGATGTCCACCAAGGAGTCCAGCACGAGCAGCAATGACACCTGGAGCTCCAGCTACAACAGCACCGTGATGTCCAACAAGACCATGATGAGCACCAACAACACCATGATGAGCGGCAACAACGCCATGACCGACAAGACCATGATGAGCTACAGAACCGTATCCATGAGCTACTAAGGGAGCAGCGTGGGCAACAACACCATGTCCTCCAATAGCAACAGCACCGGATCTAGCTGAAGCTACGACTGCACCTCCTGGTTGATTAGAAGCAATAACACTGCCATCGGGTCCATGAACGGCTGCGGAAGATCCTGGTCCTTGTAAAACGGTATCGTGTCCTACCAAACCATGTCCTACCAAACCGTGTCCTACCAAACCATGGCCGACTACTCCTCCATGGAGCAATCCTGCGTTAGCAGCTGCTACAGCAGCGCAAAGTACGATAACAGCCTAAGAGAAATTTTATGAAAAATTGTTTTTTGAAATAAATTATTTAGAACTTACCAAGCAGTTCATTGTATAATGTTAAGAACCAGTGAAGTGATACCTTAACGACAGACACCCTCCGTTTTATACTTTGACAACGGCCTCGTACACACCCAAATCTTGTTTTTAATTTTCCTGGGACTAAAATTGTTAGTCTGCTAAGAAATTCCACAAATTGGATATCGAGACCGGCCCACCATTCATTAACATAAGTAGGAAATTTGCGCAAGGGCGCGGTCGCGGTCACTATCGTTAAATTTTTTACACTTTGCCATTTACAGTAGCCGGTTAAAAGAAACAACTTTTAAAAAGTATTGTTCTTATCTGTTGATCTTTTTGGTGAGATGGTAAAACAAAGGGGAAAAATTTTCTAGGAAACTGCCGTAAGGAAAGGAACCCTAAGAAATGTGAAGATACTCCTTTTGAGAAGTGGTGAAAAGCCTTACAAATAAATGTTAAGAAACTCTTTTTCTGAAGTGGTGAAAAGCCTTACAAGTAAATGTAACGAAATTCTTTTTTGCGAAGTGGTGAAAAGCCTCACAAATAAATGTGAAGAAATTCTTTTTGTGAAGTGGCGAAAAGCCTTACAAATAAATTTTGTGAAGTGGTGAAAAGCCTTACAAAAAGAAAAATAAATTCTATTTTGTTGTATAAAAAAATCCTTTAAATCCTGTTGGCATTAATTGTTTATAATTAGTGAAGTAGACACTGCACATTATTATAAGTCTACAGAATATTTTAATTGAGAAAAGGTTAACATTTAACATTTCCTTTCTTGTTAAACCTATCAGTAAGCACTTCTTGGGGTGTAAAATTACATTGTAAATCAAAATTTGGAACAAAAGAGAGTTGCCAGA
The DNA here is from genome assembly GCA_963082805.1 of Hemicrepidius hirtus. Lineage (NCBI taxonomy): Eukaryota > Metazoa > Arthropoda > Insecta > Coleoptera > Elateridae > Hemicrepidius > Hemicrepidius hirtus. The sequence goes on from OY720162.1 coordinate 35,145,117, forward strand.
GGGAAAAGCTTTTCCGCCGAACTTAATTTATTTTTTAAATTAGAATTCTAGAATAATTTGTAAAGAGATCGTGTGTCTCGCTTTAACGACCAGGGCAATTCATAATCATAACTCTGAATACTGCGATGTGAGATTCGCGAAATTGCGCCACCGAATATAAAGCAAATCAGAGAAGACCTAAAAATTACTCGCGAATAATCTTGCTTGAATGAACTTGAATTTTTGACCTCATCCTTCTAATTTATAATCAAAAATTTCTCGCTCGATAAAATAAAATTTATTTATAGGAATGCTAATTTTCACTCGAGAGCTGTAATTAAGCTGGATTTCGAATTCATTATTTAACAGACCGGGGCCCCATTATACATTACGCTTACAGAATTTCATAAACAATAATCAAATCGCCTATGGAAAATAATATGTTCCTGTAAAGGTTGTTTGAGTAGTTATGCTCTTACTGTAGGTAATAATTTATTGCACGACTCCTTCGAGATTTATTTTATGAATATTACATATGACATGATGAACAATACGTAAAACATAGGTACATTTGGGGAGCGACAAAAGTAAACAGAAGGATTTGCCAGGCGAATAGAAATTAGCACATAGGCGTTATGGGAACTGGTGAAAAGCCTTACAAATAAATTTTGTGAAGTGGTGAAAAGATGTGGTGAAAATAAAGCGAAGACTATATCCACGAAAAGAAAATCATTTAAAAAGAATTTGCACTTGACCTAGAATAAACCGTTACAGTTACGATTCTAACACATCCTTTCTAATGATAGTAGAAAAATTTCCGTTCACACTTACATAAAAATTTTGTCATATTAAATTTTATTGCTTTGTAACTGTCCTTTTTTTATAATTTTACGTCATTTGTATAACACTGTGGGTGGTAAAAAAAAATGACGAATTCGTAGGTGCGTTCCTTTAAATCAGTTATGACCTCCCTTACCTGATTTACTACAATCTAAATAACACCATTATGTTTCAACTTTATAATTAGACGTCAATTAAGCCACTTTTTTTTTGTTTTCTTTAAATTACCCTTGAAATCTTTGCCTTATATATCTCCGAGTATTATAATATGTCATTGTCATATAGCCTTGCCGTTGGGTAATTTTAGAAATATCCCTATCTGATAACAGGGTTTACAAAATATTTAATAAAAGATAAATTTTAATTCTTTTAAAATTTTTGATACCTACATAAATTAATAAACAAATTAATTGGATCAATAAAAGTTCAAATATTTTATTGTAAATATCCTTGAATAAAATTATAATAAATTATTCAAAAAAACAACGTTAAAATAAAAATTTATTTTTATATTAGACAACAAAAAAAAACTTAAACTTAAATATAAACTAAGTCATGTTAAGACATTATTTTCTTTTTTAACGCCATTGAGAAGATTTTTATTTTCTATTTCTTTCGTTAAAATATTTTCTAAAGCTCTTTCAACAGAAACATAACGTGTAGATAATTTCCCTTTTTGTTTTTTTGGAAGTAACCAATAAATACATGGACTAAGCAAATCAGGATCTACAGGAGGATCACGTTTATTTTTTGTTAACCAACTAACAGGAACTCCAATTAATAAAACCAACATAGCTCCAATAAAAGTAAAAAAATAAAATGATATAAGAAATATTCCAAATGGTTCTTCAGGTTCATTTATTGGTGCAACCCTAAAAACATTTATTTTCAAAAAAAATCCTATTACGTCAGGGAAGTTTCCCATGTTTGTCTAACGATAAACTTACGTTGTAATTGCATCAGAAATAGAAGTTAAATTAAAACCACATCCTTCCACAGAAAGGGGTTTATTAGGATGTTTTATAACCCCTTTAAGATTATAAAATTGTACCCCTCCAACAAGAAACGTTAAAAGTACTGTTGACCCAATCCCACCACTTAAAGCCCCCTAAAAAAATATTTTAATCTTAAATTAATATTTTTAAAAAAAACTTACTATCGTGTTAGCTGAAGGAAATAACATCCCTAAAGTAAAAAGTCCTAAAAGGGGTCCTGCGGTTATTCCATGAAGTCCTAAGGAAACTTCAAGGACTCCCCCCATTTTTTCCACTAAAAATACTAAAGCAACAGACATAAATCCAATTATAATCGCAATAATTTTCATGATATTGCTAGCCTTTTTTTCTGAGGTTTCTGGAGACATACGTGTCCTAATAAAATCTTGATAAATTGTTCCTGCTAACGTATTTAAACTAGTTGACATGGTACTAAAAATTAATTCTAATTAAAGGGTTAAAAAATTAAGTTTTATTGCTACCTCAAAGCTGTGCTAAAAACTCCCGCAACAAATAAACCAGGAAGTCCTGGAATATGTCCTGCTACATCTAGAACGTAATAAGGTAAAAGTTGGTCCGATCTTTTGATTTTACCTGCCCCTATAGGATCGCAATCTGCGTATTTTGCAAACATAATTAATCCAGAAAAACAGCTAAGGGATTTTGTTAAAACGGTACCAATTCCAAAAATTATAACAGACTTTTTAGCAGCTTCGTATGAAGGCACCGCTAAAAATCTTTGTACTGATGATGGATTTACTCCTAAATTCGAAATCCATGTCGCTGTCATTCCAATTGTAATACCCCAAAAAGTTGTCCTTTCAGTTGGATTTAAATTCATGCTAGAAACGATTTAAAAAATAGAAGAGGGGAGAGCCAAAAGGATTGACAACGTACTTAAAAAATTCAATTCTGTCTTTACTAGCAGCTTTTTCCCAAATCGCAACAAATCCCCCAGCAGAATATGTACCCATAATAAAAACGGTTACCATAGTTCCAACAGTAACACTAAACTGAAGAGTATCCGATAAAACCACGGCCTTCAAACCACCAAGGGTGGTGTAAAAAATACAAACCAAACAAACCACCGGACAAATTTTGTAAAGTTCGATTCCGGTTACTAAAAAAATTAATTACGTACTAACAGGAAATTATTTTTGATTGCTTTACCTTGATTGAAGGCTAAAGATGGGACGTATATAACGATAGGTACGTAAAGTAAAGTTGCTAAAATAAACAACAATGAAGCAAGTGTTCTTACGCTGTGATTAAATCGAAGTTTAAGATATTCATAACCACTGACGAGTTGTAATTTATAAAAAACTGGTAAATAAACGTAAACTATAGCGAGCATGAGTAAAATTGCGGAAATTGGACAGATCCAATATTGAGTCCCATGTAAATAAACCTCTGCTGGAATTCCTAATAAAGTAATTCCAGAAAGGTGACTAAAAACAATTAAAATTATTTTTAAATTAAAAATCTTCAGGTTAGTAATACCTTGCAGTAAGGGACATTGCTATGGGAAAAATCTTCATTGATTTTCCCCCATGAAGATATTCTTCTGTTGTTGATTGTTTAGAACCAAAACATCCATAATAAATACCTATGAGTGCGCTAATACCCAACATAAAAATAAAAAAGGCGTAATCAATCCAGGTAAATAAAAGAACCATACTAGGTTTGGTTATTAAATCTTCTGGACTACTTGTCGTGTAGTTTTGATAGTCCATGGCTAAAAATAAAAAAAGAAACACTGCGATTACCGAGCTAAAGACTCAACCCGCTTTCAAACAATACAATTTATTTAGATTTATTTGTAAATAAATCTTACCTTTGAAAAAAATTGTTGTTTCTTAACCACGGTTTTATAAAAACATACACTAGACTGTTTTATAAGAAATTCTACGAAGATATCCCATGCAAATATTTTATTTTGTTATATATACAAAAGAAGATTGTAAATCATTGTTAATACCGGGTTATTTACAAAATTGTCTAGAAAGTTTAAAAATAAAGTACGATTTCCTATCGCCATATATTATTTCGACGGATTATATAGTCTTAGGAAAATACTTTAATCAGTTTGTAAACTATTTAAGAATTCATGGTTTAAGTTCAAAAACCTTGAAATTCAAAAATTAATTGTGCAACACTTGAAATAATGACTCAAGAATTTATCTGAGGGCTAGTAGTAATGCTAAATTCTAGAGGGTTCCAATCCCTTCATGGAGTATTAAACGGAAGCCCTAACAATTAAATTTCGTAATAATTTTACAGGATTACGTCATGAAGGAACCGCTGTAGTCCTACGTCTTTTTGAGATTTTTTAAAAATTAATTTACGTTTTTTTATTTTTAGTTTAGTTAACAAAAAAAGTAAATGGACATACGCATAAACACTAAAATTGTTTAATGATTAAAAAAAATTCCAAAAACATCCTTGCATTTAAAACCAAAACATCAAATTTTAATATAAATAAAATTACTGTTGTAATTATTTTATGTCGTCAGATTTATTTAAATATTTAATTTAATTAGTCAAAAGTGTACTTAGGATTTAAAAATTATCATACCTTAGCCAACACACGTGTAAAAAAAGTGATATGTTGTAATATAAAATATCAGGACTGGGAAATTCTGAATTTTCCAATAATCAGAAAAAAAATAAGTTATCATTGTTTGCAGTATGTACCTAAGTTTCTTTAATTAACTGAACGTGAAAAATTCCATAATATTGTTATATGTTAAACAATAAATTCAAGATATTGAAACATAAATAGTAGAGTACTGGAAATAAACAGTCCTTGATTAATCTAAAAGCATTTCTCAGCAAATTTTAAAATATATTAGGAATGAATTCTGTAGGATTGTTTGCAATAGTGAAAAGAACGTTTTATTAATCATATTCTCTCAAAATTAAGTTGACAAGTGGTTCCAGGAAGTAATTCCAGGTTTTTATTTTTATTTTAATAAAATAATGTTTGTTTTTGTATAGTTTAGTATTTTTAAAGAAAAATTGAAGAAATCTACGAAGATTCCAGGTTTGAATAGTAAAAATAAATTGTAAACAATAAAGTTTCTAATATTAGTTTTATTACACAAAGATCAAGAACAAATATGCAATTACATAACTATTTTTTATTCTGTCCTGGCCCCTTTTTACCAGTATTATAAGCTACAGTCTGACATCATCCGACAAGTATATAAAAATATAGAAATTATTTAATAACGGGGCAAACCTTATCAAACAAGATTTCTTATAAATAAAAAGCAAATATATATTCAGTCAGTCAAGTTAATTTCATCCCTTGAATAGCTGGCATGGCCATTTCAAATATATAATAATATTTCGAACTTCTTTTAGCAATATCGTAAGCAGTCTCTTGGTTATTGTTTTTTAATTCCGGTTTAATATACGGATCCATCAATAACAATTGAACAGTTTCATAGGAAGTACCATGAGAAGCTGCAATATGCAGTGGAGTTTGACCTTTAAATAAATCTTATAACTATAACGTAATCTTAAATCTTATTCAATGTTACCCCCTTCGCTGACTGCGTTTACATCAGCCCCGTTTTGAAGCAACCTTAACACACATTCCTTATTACTCCATTGGCAAGCTGAATGTAAAGGTTGCCATAATAATTGGGTTTTAGCAGAAACATTAGCTCCGTGTTTTAATAAATAACTAACAACCTCGACGTGATTTCCGTAACAAGCTCGATGTAACGGTGTGTAACCGTCACTATCAACGACATTCACTAAAGTGTTATCTACATTAATAAGCCTTTTTACAACATCAAGATTTCCATTTTCTGCAGCCCATAACATTTCTTTATGAGGGGTTGCTAAAATAGGAGGAAAATAAGGGGTTAAGTTTTGGGTATAAAAAAATAAAGGTACCATGGGGATTTTTTTCTTCATCTACGTCATTTGAATCATCCTCCCAACCACTTACTAGAAACCGTTCTTCATTAGACATTATTTTCTAGGAAATATTTTGAAAAATTGATTTATTTTGACGTCTGTCATCTGACGTTACGAAATGAGGTTAGCCAACTGTCAAAGTGACAGCTGCACTAGAAATGTTATATACAGGGTGATTCAACAGTGATTGTGTTATTTCGGGCTTGTAATGTGGTTTTTCATCACCCACCCGTTAAATATTCTCCAATCTTCCTGTATATCCTTCAGTGATATAAAAACTACCACCCTGTGACTACCACAACTTAAAAATTTTCTGCATAAACTTAAGTTTGTTTATGAGTGTAATTGATTGTATTTTAATAATTTAAAGTAAAAAATGAGTGAAGAGAATAGCATTGTGATTAGAAGTGACTTGGAAAACATAATAAATGTACCTTCCGATCAATACGAGGTAAAGAAATATTTAACCTTATTTACCGAAACCTCGATTAATAGTTTATTTACAGAATAATTTACAACAAGAATTAGAGGAACTCTTTCTAGATGAAAGTGATGAGGAAGGAGAAGAAGCATTGGTAAATATCTTCCTTAAATTATAATTATAAGTATTAAGTTAAATACGTAATGTTTAGATTATGACGAGCGAGGAAGACAACGATGATGAAGATGATGAGGATGAAGATGAGGAAGAGGATGAGGATACTCCCCCTAAATATCCTGACGATAATTATATATTCACCGATTACAAAAACTCTCAATCAGGACAAGTATGTCTAACCGAAGAAGAACAAGGTATTATCAATAACTGTACCGACCCGAAACTAAAACAATTACTTCTTATGAACCGGACAAAAGCAGTTCACATTAAAGAATTATGTAAAAAATTACGACAACTGTATGACCAACTTGGTGTCAACATCCGAAAAGAAAGGGAAAAATTCCGTCAAGATAGCACAAAGGAATATCCCGAAATACAATCCATGGCAAAAACATACATCTGGAGAATAGGAATACCGTTCTTTAAAGACAAATCATTTTATTCAGCTCCTCCAAATAAAGATCTTGCTTTAAAAAGAGAAAATAAAGAATTATTTGCTACTAAAATCGGTGAAGGTCGTAAATGGACAACAGAAGACCAGCAAATATTAAGAGATTCTGTTGTAACTGGTTATTTTATGCATAAAAAAAATCAAACTGAATTAGATATTCGTCTTTTAAGAGCTGGTATTAAAAATGGAACTAAGGGAGAACTGGCACATATGGAGGAATTAAAAAATTTAGAGAAGAGATTAGAAGAAATTATCGCTTCAAAAAATGAACCACCTCCTCTAAATTGTGCTGAACGAATCGATTGGTTACAAATAGCTAATTTTGATTTAAAAGGTACATAATAATAATTCCATAAGAATACAGAAGGGTTAGTTATGAAATATTAAATTAAAAAGAAATCATTTTAACACATATTTATCGAAGATTATTTATTATTTTCTTGTGGTTTAGTTATGATATTTTAAAAAATTACTAAAGCATTAGGTGCAGTTTTTAATGCTCTACAAATTATTCCTGTAGTATTTTGTTCTAAAATAATTAGGAGAGCTAAAAATTGGAGTAAATCAACTCTAAATGTTAAATCGTTTTGCAGCAGTTGTTAAATTATTGAATAATTTTTATTATTTTCTTGTTACCTGGTTGCGATATTTAAAAAAAAAGAATGCATTAGATGCAGTTTTTAATTGTCTACAAATAATGTCTGTAGTATTTTGCTCTAAAATAATTAGGAGAGCCAATATACCAAGGGGTAAACCAAATAATAAATTTGATGTACATAATTGGGGGTGGGGTAGTCTCAGGAATCGCTGGAAAGTCTGGGTACAGTCCCTAGGAAGTCTGTGTAGTCTTTGGGAAATCTGGGCAGTCCCTAGGGACGCCTAGGGTAGTCCCTAGGAAGTATGGGTGATCCTTGGGAAAAGTCTGGGTAGTCCCTAGAAAGTCTGAGTAGTCTTTGGGAAATCTGTGGAGTCCCTAGGAAGTCTGGGTTAGTCCCTGGTAAGTCTGGGTTAGTCCTTGGTAAGTCTGGGCAGCCCCAAGGAAGTCTGTAGTAGTATTTGGGAAGTCTGGGTTGTCCCTAGGAAGTCTGGGCTACTCCCTGGGAAGTCTAAGTAGTCTTTGGGAAATCTGGGGAGTCCCTAGGAAGTCTGGGTTAGTCCCTGGTAAGTCTGGGTAGTTCCAAGGAAGTCTGTGATAGTCTTTGGGAAGTCTGGGCAGTCCCTAGGACGTCTGCAGTAGTCCCTGGGAAGTATGGGTGGTCCTTGGGAAAACTGTGGAAACTGAGAAGTCCCTAGGAAGTTTGAGTAGTCTTTGGGAAATCTGGGGAGTCTGGGTTAGTCTCTGGGAAATCTGAGTAGTCTTTGGGAAATCTGGGGAGTCCCTAGGAAGTCTGGGTTAGTCTCTGGGAAGTCTGAGTAGTCTTTGGGAAATCTGGGGAGTCCCTAGGAAGTCTGGGTTAGTCTCTGGGAAGTCTGAGTAGTCTTTGGGAAGTCTGGGGAGTCCCTAGGAAGTCTGGGTTAGTCTCTGGGAAGTATGGGACGACTTTGAAAAGTCTGGGTAGTCCCTGGGATGTCTGAATAGTTTTTGGAAAGTCTAGGTAATCCCTAGAAAGTTTGGGGTAGTTCCTAGGAAATCTGGCTAGCCTGCGTAGTATCTGGAAAGTCTGGATAGTCTTTAGGAAATTTTGCATTCGGCGGTTTAGTGTACACAATTTTTCCCGTGGTTTACTCCTCGCAGTGTACCTACCTACCATGACATTAATGTAAATTGTATTGATATTACAGGTAGACACACTCATTTGGAATGTAAAGCCTTTTGGAACATTTACTTACATCCCGAAATTAATAAAACTGATTGGTTACCAGAAGAAAACGAAAAAATAAAAGAACTAGCGCTAGCTTACAATTACGATTGGGATCTAATAGCAAATGAACTTAACACAAACAGATCACCGTATCTAGTATGCGTGCATTACAACACAAAATTATGTGATAAATTTAGGCGGCAACGGTTTCTTCATGAAGAAGACGAATTTCTTATAGAGGTTGTTGAAAATTGTCGTTTAGGCGATTACATTCCTTGGGGTAGGGTTGCGTATTATTTTGAAGATCGTTCAAAACATCAGCTTTACCACAGATATAAATATTATTTAGCTTGTAAAAACATAAAGAAGGGAACATTCACAGAAGCTGAAGATGTTTTGTTAACGTATTTAGTTGAAAGATACGGAAAAGATTTTAGTACGATCGCCGATTATATGCCTCATAGAACTTCCATTCAACTTCGGAATAGATATTCTAGTTATCTTCAAAAAGTAAACATCCAATTGGGTAATTTTACTCTTGAAGATGATGACAAAATTTTAAATCATGTTAAAGAAAACGGTCATAAAAATTGGAACGTTCTAGCAAGGGAAATGAACAGAACACGCGCTCACGTACGTCAAAGATATCTAACATTAAGAAAAACCATGGAAAAACATCCAACCCTAACAATTGATGCACTCCCTAGAAGAAAACAATCATTTTTATCAAATTACCAAAGAAAAAAGAATGCACGTATGGAGAAATGTTTAGTGAAAGTTCGCGAACTTTCGGTTATCCCAACCCTTGCAACAGTCGAGACATATTTTAAAGAAATAGAATCTGATATAGCGAAAAAAAGAACAGAATTCAGAGTTTTAAGGGTACCGGTTAGGAAAACGCGCTCAGAAATTGATTATAAACTAATAGACTTTTTTAAAGGGACTTGTAAATTTCAAAGAGAATTAAAAGTCAACGATGAAAAATCCATAATGGATTCGGCAAGAAGAATTATAAAATTATTTCATGCCCTTGGAGCGGATCCGAATATCCTTAAAGGCGCTCAAGTTCCTAAAGTTTCCCTTAATGCAATATTAATAAATGTTAATACAATTTTAGGAACGAAAGGAAAAAATAATTTTATATCCGAACCCATACCAGGTCCTTCACATTCAGATCCGATTGATTTACCGCGAAACCAATTAAAAAATTTATTACCACCAAACGTGAATACCTTGTTAGGACTTCGAGGTATGATTGTTAAATTTCAAATCCATAAAATGGGGCATAAAAAAACCGATCCAGTCTCATGGAAAATAGAACAAAATTTACTTAAACTCGACGGATTTACCAAAAGCAAAATTCAACTTGAACGTGATATATTTTACAGGAGATTATGCGCGTTACTTAAATGGCCTTGTATTTTATCTACGGATTTTCCTCGAAGTTTGAGTAACCCGAAGGAAGAAAACCAAGAAGACAGCATTCTTGAAGAACAACTAGAGAAACGTAAAGTCGGTAGACCTGTTAAAACCGTTAACAATAAAGTCTTAAAAATGGTTGAAGCAAGAAAACGAAAAAAACTTGATGAACCAAAGAAGCACGATAATGAAATTATTAAAACAGAAACTAAGTATAGAAAGGTAGAAGAACCAAAGAAAAAAAGAGGGAGGCCGGTTAATACAGTACCAGCTGAACATACTCTTGCATACATCCCTAGAAGATCACATTTTACTGCTAAGGGAAACAAACCAAAAAATGGAGGAGAAGAAGAAGAAGAAACGGATGATCCGGAAGAAAACGAAAAAGAAACTAATCAACCCTCAACTTCTAAACAAAAAATTATTAACCTATCAGACCTAAAACTTATCAATTCCAATTCCATTGTAGTTAATCAAGACAAAATCAATAAATTAATTGAACTAAACAATATAAAAAATCCACAAAAAATTATTGTATTGCAAGGAACAAGCTCAAACATTATTTCTAACCCTTCAACAAAAATACCAGATGATCAATCCCTCCAACTAAAAGAGCCCAAGGAAGAAATAAAATCAGAGAATCCAGAAAATAATCACCAAATAAAAATTCAACAACCTCCTATAGATTTAAATAATTCTCCTGAAATGATTTGCATAAATAAAGAAAAATACAAAAGCCGCGAATTTTTAAAGAATGAAAAAGAAATCCTTGCGCAAGGTTTGGATAAAATTGAAAAAGATGGTCAGGAGGAATCGGAAATGAACACAAACTATGATGATGTAAAAATGGAAAATGAATGTTTGGAAGAATTGGATGAAGAAATGGATTTAGAAGACGGGGAAGAATTCTTAGAAGAATATAAAAAAATCATGAATGATACTTGTAATAAAGAAACAGAGGCTGTAATTGAATCTAAAGTTAAAAGTAAAAGTATTATGTTAAACGCAACGATTCAAAAAATGAAAGACAAAATGAAACGCTCTCTAAATAATTCATAAAAGTTTGTTTATTAGGAATGTTACCTAACTTTGTTTATTATTTTTTTTATGTAATATGACAAAAAGTATTATATCGTAAGTTCTAATTTGTTGATATGTATAGAAATATTTTTTTCCACAATAAAAGACTTATTAGAGTAACATTACACTTTGTTCCGTGATTATTTTTTTCATGCTTCCCAATATAGCTCAGTAAGGAAATTGTTTCTACTAGATTTAATTTTTTTTAGCTCATCATCAGCTTTCACTATTATAGACCATTTTAAGGAAAAGATCAGAGATGTGACTAAAAAGGTAGGTAGGTAGATACGCTTTATACAATTGTACGGTATGCGTATAGTTTGGGTGGTTTAGTTAAAACCCGCTTGCAGTTCATTCCCTTTTTTTCTACGTGTTTTTGAATTATGTACGCTGTATTTCTTCAATAAAAAAAATATAGCCTGGTCCCGTAACCCCTAATCTCTAGATCAGGGGTAGTTCCCTACATTGCGTTTTTGAAATTTAACATTTGTGATGAATTAAAAAATTCTCCAAGATTTATTCCTTGCCGCCCCTCTTTTTTCTTCCCGTTTTTGCATTCTGTACGATGTACTACTTCAATAAAATAATTATAGCCTGGTGCTGTAACCCTTATCTCGAGATCGGGGGTAGTTTCCTACATTCCGCTTTTGAGATTTCGCATTTATTTAGAAGTGCATTAAACTACCGAAAAATAGCAGGAACAAGCTTGAGATAGGTACCTTTATGATTTAACAGAAAAAAATAAATATAACTTAAAAGCCTTACAATATTCCGTATTAAAAAACTACCCTGTCAGAACTAAACGAGAATAAAAACATGAAGAAAAAAATTGTTTACCTAAAAACATCCCTTGCAAGCCTATGAAAACAATCCCCACTTCTCAAAAATAATTATCACCCAGTCTAAGGAATTAAACCCAGAAAAATGAAAATTTTAAAGCCAAAAGAAATTTTTAAATCTTTCATCATACAGGGTGAAACAAAATTACATAAAAAAAATGAGTATTCAATCTGCAAGTTTGAATAATCAAGTCTGTTATGTGAGTACAATGTTCTCGGTTGTATGTTGAAAGGAAAAAGCTAAAGAAATAAAAAATCAACCCTCTGGGAATTTAAAAACGTTCTCCTTCCCATAAAAAAATAAATATAACTTAAGCCTTACAATATTCCGTATTAATCCTAAATAATCTACCCTGTCTGAGAACTAAACGAGAATAAAAACATAAAGGAATCTTTCATCATACAGGGTGAAACATAGTTACATAAAAAAATAAGTAAGTAGGTATTAAGGAAAGGAATCCCAAGATATGCGAAGAAATTTTTTTTGTGAAGTGGTGAAAAGCCTTACAAATTTTTTTACTTGTATGTATTTTGTTGTATAAAAAAATCCTTAGCATCCCGTTTGCATTAATTGTTTATAATTTGTGGAGTAGACACCGCACATTATTGTAAGTTATTAGCAGCGTATAGCATTAACTTTAATTTCCATCATCCATTAAGCATCATTACATCTCGTTAAACATATTAAATGAAACCTGACGAACCGACGGTTTTGCAAACCTTTTCAATGTAATTTGTAATTATCCTCCTTCCCGGGACGGTCTCCAATAATTGAAAACGCTCCTTGCCGCTCATTAAAAATTAAAGGCGGGAGGTCCCTATTCATAATAAACTAAGATCGGCGAAAATTTAATTTTTGTCCAACATAAAAATATTAAATATTTTCAGCAATAAAATGAATCGTAAATTTAAAAAAATCCGAAGCAAACCGCGTAAACCATCATTAATAATAAAAAAGCGTGCGGAGACTTCAACGATCGATTAGACAACGAAACTTCCGAAGTATATAAAAAATACGTGTTTATGCGATTTAAAAGAAAGTACACAGAAAATATTTAAGAATTTACAATCCCCTCTTGCTACTGTTGAGGAAACTAAAGGTAGAAAATGCATTTTTCTTCTAGGAAAAAATACTGTTTCTTGGTTAACCAAGTAATGTGACTTCATTAAAGTGTTTCCGCTACGGTGACAATTTAAGATGCTATAACGTCTCGCTAGCGGAGACAGCATCCCACATACATAAATACAGGTGACAAAAAAATATATAAAAAATTATTGCACAGATATTAAAGGATTAATTTGGTTTAATTTTTTATACCGACTTCTTTTATTCCAGTCTTCTGCAAAAACAAGTTTATGATACTAAAAATTGTTTCTAAAGTGAATTCTGTTTAATACAAAGAAAAAAATCATAAAGTAATGTTAAGTTTACAAACAATTAATCCCTTAATACTGTACAGGCTAAAAATCGATAATCGGAAATGTGCATTTCTTTTGAGTTTTCACGTTACATAAACATCCTAACTGTGTTGAGGGGAGAGAAAAAATGTACATATCCTGTAAGAAAAAAAATTAAAACTCAAAAAAATGTACAAATTCCGACTGCAAAAATATTGCTTTTCAAGCATTTTTGCAGGCAATCGAGTTCAGCTAAAGCACACAAAATAATACAAAGGAAGAAGGACCATTTTAAATTATCATCTAATAATGAAGTTGCAATGATCAGTTTGTTTATTTTCAAAACGTATTTTTGAAAGAGAAGCAGATCTTTTTATTATTTTATATGCGCTTTGAATTAGTATCCGCAAAATATACCAAATTTATGTTGAAATCGCTTCTGAAAAATCCTACAACCCTAATCTTCGGTACGGTAATGGTTCAGCAAGGCGCTGCCACCATTTGATGTATAATGTAATTTTGATTGAAAAGTTTTATTTACAAGCATTTCCAAAACTATACGGTTCTTCTTTAAATTATTCCTCTAAAACAGAGGAATAGAGGATATCCATCGCAGGGGAAAATAATGAGGGGGTTCAATCAAAAATATAGTTTATACTACCGCAAATTTTTCAAGGAGCCGCATTATTACAGTACTCTAAGCTTAACAGGGTGGGAATAGGCGCAAGAAAGTGCAAAGATAATTCCTTGAACCGAGTTATATTTGACTGTAATATTTTATTTTGAAAATTCGTTTAATAAATATTTCGAGGGGGTAAAGACACTGGATACCTCTTGAATTTGGGAACAGTTTTTATTTTGTAGATTGTCGTTGTGAGTTTTAACATACTGGCTGTACTGTTGTGTGTAAAATTGCATTTCCTACCTTAATTTGTTGGCTTCATCCTTGGATCCGCTTAAAAAACTGCGTTGTCCTCTTCTGAAGCACACGAAACCAATTCCCCATTTCCGCGATCGAACCCTGGAATTTCCATTTGCCGCACTCACTTTAGTTCAGTTCACTACATTACACTTGAGAGTACAGTACAAAGTTCACTACAACACTACATTTCTTGACATGTCAGGTCTCCCCAAAAGACATCTAAAGAAGACCAGCACTTGATTAATACTGGGTCACTTCTGAAACAAAATAATAATCCTAGAAACTCGTCATTCATTTACTAATAGGTACCACAATCATAAACATTTACATTATATAAATAGGACAAGTTTTTTTAATACGAATACGTACAATTTTTTCCATGATGTAACAAATTTTTTTGACGTGGAAACAATAAATAAAATTATTAGGTACATTGCAAATGGAAATGAATTTTTTATTCAAAAATTCTCTAAGATTTATTCCTTAAAGCCACTGTCCTTTCTGCATATTACGTTCAAAGGAAAAATCAAAATTTCCTTTAAATATTTATAAATTAAATATCAAAACTTCCATTGATAAAAATTCGAAAGTGTTTTACTACAAGCGAAAATAAAATACCAATGCACAGAAAGACGCGATAGACGTGTTATCTGCCGTCCACCTGTTTTTTGGTTGTATGCTTCGACCATGCGTTGTATCTATGACTCAAAATTTTCCTTTGTTGGCTACAAAATTAAAATGACGCGAACATTCCTTTATGATGACGACACATATTACAATGGGGACGTAATACCCTTATTTAATAATTAAATCGGATGTTTCAGCCTTTCAAGACATTTTTTTAACAGGCTTAATGCAATTAAAGGCTGAGAAGCCAAAAGAAATCGATTTTTCTGCTACTAAGATTTAACACCGACAGTTATTAGTATTAAAAAGAAAGTTAAAATTGTTTAGTCCTAAAGGGATGAATTAGATTCAAAAAAATAATTATTAAACTTACCCTGAAAGAAGATTTCTTTGCAGGACGATCATTATTATACATGGCAATGTAATCGATGTACAGGGGAACGTGATTCTGGTCCCTTGATGGTTGATAACCTGTAAAATGAAAAATAATTAATAAATTTCTTAAGAAAATTCGTCTTTAGATTAAATTTTCCCATTAAATAAGAAACGTTCATAAACTATAACAAAATATACATTTCTGCTTACCTATAGTTAATGAAAACTGCCATTAAAAATAAATTAAACACTTTTAGCACTTAAAAATCATAATACTTGCATTCAATCTCTGCACTGACTAATCTACAATAAAATTATAAAGTGGGAATGATACTAAAACAGTAAAACCGCCCATCTGGGTATAACAGATTTAGAAAATCACCGATCAGGACAGGGCAACGTAGCATTCTTATCTTTAAACTGCATTCTATGTTATCGTAAAGTGAAAACAACAAACCTCATCCTATATTACTTGACCCAGTCATTTTTATTTTAAAATTTTTTTTAATAGAGGATCTACAGGAAAAATATCAACAAATAATTATTTTGGTTTAAATATTTCCAAATTTCGATTAAAATTGGACCAACTATTTATAATACAGAACGAGACTCGTAAATTGAATGACCTTTTTTTTTATTTCATACAAATTTGTTTTGAATAAAATGCTTAGAAAACTAGGTAGGTAGGTACATGGAATAAAAGAAAACTCTATTCAAATGTAAAAAAATATTTTTAGAGAGTCGGCTTTGATAAATTCCTGTTTCGTTGCTATAGAAATCACTTTGTTTTTGGACAAGGCTTTGTTACCTCTGTCCTGGCTTGGTTAAAATGTTAATTACTTCAAAAAAATAATAAACGAAACTAGGAGAAAATTCTAGGCAACAGTTTTTGATAAAAATAATACCCGTCTAACCGAAGGTGAAACTCAAGATATGAAGGAAATAAAAATAATTTAATTGCAAGGTAAGATAACAGGCCTTCAATAACACAATTTTCTTTTTTTTTTAAATAATTATTTTACCATTAACAATGTTTTACTAATTACAATAATTACAGCCTTCTTCATTATCGCAAAAAGTATTATTCCTGCTTGAACCTTCAAGTCAGTTATTCGTAGTTCGAAATCGGTTTCAAAATGCGACTTAACTTTTTAATAATTTTTTTGTTAAATACTTCTTGTATTTTATTAACAAATTGTGCACGAATCTTAGTGGTACTTCCAACCCCTTCTTATAGTCATAATCTGATCTACAGAACAATCTACAAGGAATTATCCTTAAAAGGCCACGAACTTGTAGTTTTCACAACCGATCCTCTTAACGATCCAAATTTAATTAACATAAAAGAAATCGATATGGGTTTCCTTTATAAACATTCTTTTGATGTACCATACGAAAAAATATTTAAACAATATAGGATCAGTGTTGTAGCGCAAATTCAAGAACTTCTTCTAGAAATTACTAGAGATGTATTTTTACATTCCGAAATGAAAAAATTGATTAATAATTCTGAAGAACGTTTCGATTTATTGCTTGTGGAATGGAATGGAAATCCAAGTTTAACAGCCCTTAGTAAACGTTTTGATTGCCCTATGATTGGTTTACGATCTTTAGGATTGCGATTAGAAGGCCATGATTCTGTTGGGAATCCCACCAACCCTTCTTATATCCCAACTGGATGGATGGATTTTGAAGAAAATTTATGGGGAAGATTAGATAACTTTTTATTTGCAATTATTTGGAGAATACATCATCATTTATTTGTTGTGCCGAAGGCACAAAGGATTGCAAAGGAATTTCTTCCTGAATACTCTGAAAATATTTTGGAAATTGAAAAAAACGTCAGTATTATTTTAACCAACACACATCCAATTTTAACGGGGGTTAGACCTTTAGTCCCAGCAATAATTGAAATTGGTGGGATTCATTTAAAAAAAGAAAAACGACCTATTCCAAAGGTACTTCAATTTTTTTTTAAATTAAATAATTCAATATACCTACTTAATTTTTAGGATGTTCAAGAATATTTAGACAACGCCAAAGAAGGGGTTGTTTATATTAATTTAGGTTCTGAAGTTAAATCCTCGAATTTAGATCAAACAGTTTTAAAAGAAATTATTTCATACCTCTCAGAACTTCCTTATAAAGTTATCTGGAAATGGGATGATGATTTATTAACGCAACCCTTAAATGTTAAAACATGGAATTGGTTACCCCAAGAAGCAATATTAGGTAAGGGAATAAAAAATTTAATCTTGAGGAAAGTAATTTTTTGTTTAGGGCATCCAAATGTAAAAGCTTTCGTAACCCATGGTGGGCTTCTTTCCATAATGGAAGGTGTTGACAATCACGTTCCAATGATTGGAATTCCTTTTATCGCAGACCAATACGTAAACGTTCGTAAAATTACGAAACTCAAAATCGGAAAAAAATTAAACATACAGAATTTAAAGAAAAAAACTTTTTTGACTTCTATCAAGAAAGTTATTCAAAACCCAATGTAAGTTTAAAATGATTACCATTTCAAGCATAGTCGAATAAATATTTTTTTAGTTACAAAAAGAATATTAAAATAGTTGAAAATATTTTACATGATCTTCCAATGAAACCTTTGGATAAAGCTGTTTGGTGGATCGAATATGTTTTAAGGCATAAAGGGGCAAGACATTTGAGATCTCAAGCAGTTGATATGAATTGGATTACGTATTTACTCTTGGATGTCATTGCGTTTTTTATTATTTGCACTTTATTGTCTATTTTTGTTCTATATTATGTTTGTAAGTACTTGTGGCTAAAACTATCACCACGTAAGATTGTTAAAGTGAAAGTTAATTGAGTTATCTTTGGGAATAAAGTTAAAAGGATAATTTGTAATTAAATTAAAATTTTTTCAAGCAAGTGTTTTTTTTAATTAACCTTCAGGAAAGCTCTGTGTAACCAGGGAACAAAAAAGGGGTGAAATGGTACAGAATCAGAGTATACGTACGCTTGGAGGACCCGAACCTGTGCCACCGTTTTGTTCTTTCTTATGGTTTTCGTGTATCAGCTTTCATGGACTTGAAGAAGGCTGAAAATCTGAAGCCTGTTACGGAAGTGGATGAAAACCCGCACCAGAAGAAAAAATCCCCCCGAAGGACTGTCCAAAAACAGATCCCGGAGCGGTAGGGGCTCGTAAAAATTCCTCCTGCCCTATCAACCTCCAGTTTTCGTTCTTCTTCGCTTTATCGATATAACATCCCTCTAAGTGATCTTCCTCTGCTTTTTTTATTTTTCGTCGCTACTCAATTATTCCCTTTGTCCTACTGCACGAGTTTGATGACAAGGATTTTTTCTTATACATTTTACGCAACAAACAGAGATTATCTTTGTTTAATTCCTTCGATCTAGTAACATCCGGGTCGTCAAGTAAATAATACAAGATTTTTGACAATTCGTCTGATCTTCAAAAAGTTGATGGGTTAAATTTTATAATCAAAAAAATTAATTGAAATTTTTGTGTTTTTGGTAAAAAATTCACCATGAGTAAAGGCAAAGGGAAAGGGATGCAAGAACTTGCCCTTAAATATGGGAAACATGATCTTGAAAGGTTGGGAATTTTTATCGAAATGCCATATATGAATGGAAAAGGATATGTCTCACCATTTCCAAGTACGATATCATAATAAAAAATTAAGGGAGTTTAAAAACATATTTTTTTAGAGCCCCGACCTGATAAAGGAAGAAATATTATGGGAGAGGGACGTAAACTTAAGAATGGTACACAACATGGTTATTTTGATGATACTTTTCGAAGGATTTTTGCGGGGGAAGCCATTAAAAGACCTGCAAAGAGGAAAAATGAAGAAAAAGAAAAGAAGAAGTAAGATTGAAACAATTTCCCTTCTTTTTCGCATTTCTCCAACCTCTTATGGTTCCCCCACCTGCAAGCGGTTTCCCCAAACATTTTCATTTTACTATAAGTGGGGGATTCCCTTGACCCTAACTTTATTTGGAGTCCATGTTACCTAAATATTTTTACAGGAATAAAATATCTGGTTTACCTTTTCTCCCACCTGGTTGTTCTAAATGGCATTCATGTCCTGGTGATTATTATGGAACATTCGGTGGTAAAATCGAAGCGTTTAGTGGGATTACCATAAAAAAAAAACCTTACCAAAAGCAAAAACCGAATTGTCTTACAAACCCTTGCAAAAAAGGAGGTCCTGGTTACGCAAATATTTGTTTAAGTAAATACCCCGAACATCTGTAAGTAAAAAATTAGGGGAGTAACTAAAATAGATATAATAAAAAAAATTTTAGTCCTGATAAATATCGGCCCAAATTTAAATATAAAGAATATGGGAAAAATCTTGGTCATCCTATTGTGACGGTTCATTATCCTCAACCATGCTTTGATAAAAATCCATTTTTGGAGGAAAAATTCGGACCTTTATATGTTTACACCCCAAGTAAACCTGCACCGGTTGTAGGGGATGGAAAATGGGTTCCTACGGGTCCAGCAAAATGGGTAAGATTTTATTTCCCGAAATTGGGTTTGATATTTAATTATAATTTTTTTTTTAGCAAGGGGGATGTCACGCAGGGCTATTTGAACCTTTCCCCGAACATAAAACGAATCGCGATCCTAAAAAAGATGCAAAACTGAAGAAGGAAAGAATGAAACTACGCGCGCTTTTAGAAGAAAAAGGGAAATTTGGTCCTCAATCTATGGCAATGAAAACACAATTTACTTCTTCTATTTTAAATAGAAATACAGATATTTGTGTTAATGCTACTAATTATAAAATTTATGAACCTATTTACACAAAATATTTACTTGCAAAAACAATATAGGGGTAGGTAACGCTTTAAATTAAAATTATTGTAGAGCGTTAAAAATAAAAATAATAATCAACCATTTTTTTTTTATTTAAATGTTCCTGGGGTTTTATTGACGTCGATCGTAACTCATTCGTATTGTACGATGGGATCAGGAGGAATCTTTTGCTTTGCCCAAACCTTTTGGACTTACCAAAACCTAAATTGGGACAGCCCTGTATGAGATGGGAAAGAAGGTGAAGGTGGCGCGCGAAGTTACAAAGTATAAAAAAACAACCCTCAAAGAAATCCAGCGTCCATCAACTGGGTTTGAACCTGCACCACGTGTAACTAAAATAAATCAAATAAAATCACTTTATTTAACTTAAGTACACTCTGATAATACATTCATGAACAATATATTATTTTTAAAACGAATTGGTTTGTCTACAACTAAAAAGAAGTGCAGGGTGCACTTAAATGGATCGTAAACATAAAAATGAGTCTTCAGAATTGGAGAGCAAACTTTAAACATTACACACATGAGAATAACATATCGTTTCGAAAGAACAACAACCTTTTGCATTTGCATCTCATGTCTACAATCCTGAAGAAGGATCGAGAAGAAATGAAGCACATGAAATGATAAAACTCTGCGCGTTCAGAGTTAGACACGATGACCTTTTTTTTTATATAATATATTATAATATATTTACAACAACAAAAATAAATAACACTTATGGACTATGTTAGGTTTTAACTGACGTTCTAGCCCAAGTTTTCTTAGTAGTCAGTTATTTAAGAAGAAACCCCTGTTAGTACAAGAACTATAAGGTGAAGGGATAATATAATCGTGGTGGTTCTTAAAATTCTGAACTTGGGCTAATAATTTTTTTTACCATCATCAATAATCAGAATATTGTGAGTTATCAAAGTTAAGGGTTTTGTAAGAGTTTGAATGTCCCCACCCTCTTGGTGCTGTATTATAATTATTCAAACTGTTGTAATTTAAACGTGGGGGTGGTTGGGGAGCGTTATTATTATAACTTGGTGACAGAAGTTCATTTTCTCTTGGGATAAACACTGCAGTTGGAGCTTCTGCTTTAAAACTCGGTGTACGAACCAATGCAGGTCTTGAAGAACTTGGTGGAAGAGGACTTGATGGTTTTTCTAAAATATCCCCAATTAAAATATTTCCACCAAGGAAAACATTTACAAACAGTATTAGTGTAAGTAATTTCTAAAATGTTATTCGTACTAAAACAAAAAGCAAAAAAGCCTTGCCTTGGATGCTGCACCCAGAAGAATAGTTTTGCATAGAAGAACTTGCGAAAGAAGAATGGGATTGGGTTAAATGTGACTCGTAAGATTGGGATTGGGTGATTTGTGATCCTTCTTGAGCTGAATGTGATTTAGCTGAACAAATCATTTGTTGGGTTTGACCCGAATCTTCAATCTGCATCATTTGTGATTGTTGGGCTTGATTTATTTCAACCCCGTTAGATAAATATTTACAAAAAGAACTATTCTCTGATTGCCGAAAACCTTGGGGATGATAAAATTGTCTACTTTCCACGTTAGTGTTAGCAACATAATATAAATTTTCAAAATCTTCCTCAGCTTGTCTTAACATTTCCTCCTGTTTCACGTCCTGTGATTTTGGTTGCAGGATATTATCCATGGAAGAAACATCCTTGATTTGTTTATAACGAATAGGTGGCATTGAAGATTCTTCAAAGTTTTTTATTAAAGATCTTACAGGAATTTTACGATATTCTTCTTCATCAAACTCTTCCGTTTCTGATTTTTCGAAAAATCCTGATTGCTCAGCAAGTCCATCTACATGTCTAAGACTTTTAGCTCCTTGGAATTGCGAAGAATTTAATTGTTCAAGGGAAGCTTTCGATAAGAGATAGTCTTGGGATTTTCTTAAAAGTTCCTCATCGTTTAATTTATTCGTATCCGCGTATGTATGCGATTGCGGTTCAAAATACTCGGCATTTTTGGGGTTGACCCGAATTTTGGAATTATCCAAAGGAATGACCGTACCATCAGGCATAATCAATTCTTCCTGTACGACTTGAAGATCCATTTCTAATTCCCTTTCGCGTTGGTAATAAATTTGATCAACATTTTTTGCTACGTTTTTAATTTCTGCTTCCTCATTCGTTTTTAATTGACTTGATAATTTGGATTCGTTTGTAAAATCATCGCGAGTTTTGATTTCCGATTTTTCTATTTTAATTCTGGGTTCTGAAATCTGAATTTGGGTATTGGAACGTTTTCCTTGCTGCATTGATTTTTTTCCCAACGCCTTTTTGATTTCTGAATTAATATCAAGACCTCCGAAGAGGGGTCTGGCACCAATTATACACTGTGGAGGTTTTTGGCATTTTGGGGGCTCGATTTCAAATTCTTGTCGGTGTCTTGGCTTTGGTTGATCTTCTTTTGGAGGTTTTGGTTGCGTTTGAGTTACCTCTCCTTTAGGGATTGAACCACCTTGTGGCAGAAATTCTTCGGAAGGTTTTGATTGCGCCTGATTTAATGTTAAAATCATACCATCGGTAAGATTTGGAATTGGTTTTGGCACTTCTTGGGTTTGATTCATCTCCTGGTGTGCTTCAACTTGAGCCTGATCGAAAAATCCCGAATTATTTTGGATTTTAACTTCTCCAGAAGTTTCTTCTACCTTTTCCTTCATAAATTTTTCTTCAATAATTTTCTCCTTTGCTTCAATAATATCAACCCCAAATTGAACTTCCTTCATTTTCTTCAACATTTGTTTAACCTCACTGCTATCCTCAAGTTGTGAATACTGTACCTTGCATTGTTTCTCAACTTGTTTCTTAACTTTTTCGGAAAATTTAGAAAAATCTTCTTCAGCAACTTCATAAGCTTCTTTAATTTCCCTTAACTCCGAGAAGCATTTCTTCTGGGAATCCATGATTTCTTTAACATCTTCCTGGTTCCTTCCTTGATTCAAAACAACTTCAACCTGCCCGGCTCTGGAGGAATCTAAGAGAACTCCAGGAGGAGTTTCTTTTTTGATTTCGGGTCTAGATCCTGGTATAAATACCGGAAACGGGGAACAAGCATTAAAATGTCCTTGGCTTTCAAACATTTCTGATTGAAGGGTTCGGATTGGGGAAGCTTCCCCATGACTACGTTCAATTACATTCCTTTCTGTGTCACCAAGGGAATAGTTAAACTCAGGTCTAAGGGGTTGGGAAGGTTGTTGTATAATGGGTTTGTCAAGGACTGATGGATATTTCTTGCCTGTTAAAGAAACCGGGGCAAAACAACGTGCTGGTGATTGTCTGCAAAATGGTTTCGGTAAATTTTGAAAAAAATCCGGCCTCCTTGATAAATCAGGAATTGTAGGAAATGGTGCATCCGAAACAATTTCTAATTCCTCTGATTCTTTTAAAATCTCTTCCTCCTCTTCTTCCTTTTCTTCCTTAAATGGAATCGGACTTGTCCGAAGAGCCACAATATCCTTTTCAATAATATCCGGTTTTAAAGTAATGTTCGGGATCATTGGAAATGGTAAAGTTGGTTCCAGTGAAGATTCAAAGGGTCTACCTTCTTTAAACTTCCCTACATCTTCTTCAACTAAATCAGAATTCATTTCAATGTCGGGAATTCGGGGATATGGGGAAACCGGACGCTCTGGTTCAGGTTCAGGTTCCGGAATCGTTGGAAATGGGGAAACGGGGCGTGTTATTTTTAGATCGCGACTTGTTTCGGGTAAAATTTCAGGGGTAAGGGTTACATCGGGAATTGTGGGGAAGGGTGAAATTGGACGAGTTTCCGCTAAATTACAAGCATCAGCTGCTGTTGGTGAGTTAGTTGCGAGACTGACGCTACCTAAACATTTAAGCGTTTAAGCATTTTTATTTAATCAGTGGCGTAACAAAATATAAAACCTTTGCATTACTAAATTTATTTATAGGACAAATAAAAAAAATTAATATAAGAAGCGGCTTAGGTAATGGTTAAAAAAAACTTACTATATTGTTGTGGCGGTGCAGGTGAATTAGAATTCCAAGCTTGAGGTACCTTTGGTTTGTAAACATCTACATTACTGACTCCCTTTTGGAAATTTTCCACCATTTTATTGATACTGTTGCTATTATAAGCAGGGTTAGAGGCGTAAGTTTTACCAGCCCCTTCCCATGTCGTCAAAGAATCGTTTTTGATGGCTTGCTCGTAGGAATCCACTGTGGGTTTTACAAAGTTTCCTTTAGAAGGCCAAACAGGTGCAACGTCTTCAAAAGCACCGTCAACTGAACCAGTTTCTAAAGCTGCTTCCCAGGGTGACTTGATTAATTTCACGCGAGGACGTGAGAAACGTTCCTGAAAAAGAAAACCCTTAAATTAAAAGTTTTGATTATTTTCCTTTTGTTACCTGTATTTCGTCCAATTTCTGATGATGCTGCACCCTTTGAGCAGTTTCTGGTAAATAACTTGGGGTTGGTAAATTACTAGGTGGTGGTAATGGAGATAAAACAGGTTTTGGTAATGGTGCAATGTCTTCAAGGGCTGCTGGACGTGTACCTTCGGTTTCTGCTACAACCCACTTTTCTGAACGTTTGCGTCTTTTTGCAAATAATTCAGCCCCTAAACCAAATAATCTGTTAAGGAGTTTTCTAAAGCTAGGAAAATCAAGGTACCTTTTCCTCTAGGCGAATTAAGGTCGCGTACAATTTCTTGGCAAACTTCAGGTGAAAGAGCCGAATCAATGCTAAACCCTTGCTTTCTGAGTGAATAAATGTCATGAACCTTTCCACGAGGGTTCATAACAAGTTCCAGCAAGGATTTATTTTCATCGCTCCCGTCAATGCCAAATCCGTTTTCTGTTCCGTTGTAGGCTTTTCCTGAAAAAAAGGAAATATATCACTTTTGGGACGGGAGATTGCGATTCATGAGACACAACCCTTTTAGACGCGATAACAAACTAATTAAGTGGAGACCCTAGGTTTTGAATTCAACCCTTTGATTTTTGGACTACTGAAAATAAATATTTTCCTTTCTTGTTTATCCGTTTGGCATGCGATTATTTTTAGTGTGACCTTTAATTCTTAAACTTTTCAGTACGTAGTAGGGGTTTTGTATTTCATTTCTCCTAGAAGCCTTTTATACTGCACACATCCCTATTTTCTAAAGAAGACATTTCTTGCCTCCTGGTTATCGTTTCCATTTGTTTCCCTAACCAAATATTTTTCTCTCTTTAATGACGCGCTTTTCAGACCAACAAATCCCGGAAGCTTCAACAGTTTGGAAAGAACACTAATTTTCTGTCATAGAAATATCTGAGTCTACATTTACGTTCTGCCCTTTCAGTTCTCCGTCGAATACATAAACGTTTATTTAAATTCTAAAGTGTTCAAATATTATTCCAACCCATCATAGTTAAAAAAAATTATAGAAGTAGGGGTAGGTTAATGGGTATTACTTTATATAACATTTTCTTGGATTCAAAAATAAAAAAAGATGGTTAAACATAAAAGAAGGACATTAACATGATGTGGACAACTTGAAATAATCGTTCATCCAAGACAAACATAAAACCACATCACATAAATGCAAGAAAAAAACAAACCTCAAAAGAGATTACGCAACAACTAATTTCAGGGCTATTAAGCACGAGGAAATCTCCCTCTTGCTTCCTATTCTTAAAACGTAGGATTTGTCGTAATAGCTCAGCTCCGAAGTTCTCCAAGCGCAGAATTTCTTAACCCACGTAATTTTACGAACACAATTCTAGATGCATCACTCTGTTAATATAAACAGCCACACATTATATGAGGATATTTTTGAACACTTGCGCAGGGAGATTGTTACGCAACCTGCCGATGATGATGGCACATGGCCAACTTGCAGCTAATAAAAATATATCCTACTGCTACCGGTTTAGTTTACACTTCCGGATCCGTGAAGAAAACTACCAGAATGTCTGGACATTTTCAGGACTTAATCTCCGATTAGAGAAACTTTTTTTAGAGAAGAAAATAAATGTATGACGCAAGAATATGAAAAAAAAAATTCAGAACAACAGGAAATCCTTCTCCGGAAGTCCATCCCGAAATTGGACAAAAAATTGCGTTCGAATACGGGACGAGAAATAAGAAAGAATGGGTGTCTTCGATAGTACACTTTAAGAGTAGCGGCATAAAACTCAGGATATCCTGTTTTCCTGGAGTATCCGATCAAGTACCAATCTAGACCTTTACAAAACCAGCAGATCAGTAGCAACGCTATTGGCGACGTCCCTTCACGAAGGAAGACAGCCGAAAGTATTTAATATCTTCACTATAGCGCCCATACAGGGCCGTACGTGTTGTAATTAAAATTAATGCCCCTCTTCGCTGTATCTAAATTTAAATTATTCCCAACTAAAATTTAACTCGAAAATGATCCTACATTTCAATATCTGCAACCAGATGCGTTTGTAAATCGAGAAGTGCACTTAAATAACTTTGAAGTGACCCACATCCTACATACTTTGAACAAATAAAATTCCAAGAGAAGGTGTCCTTCAAAGAACATTATTAGCAAAAAGTCTTTACCTTCACCCTCATGTACCCATTTGACCGATCTTTTCTTTCTGTTGACGTACATGGATTGACCTTTGCTGGTTTTGTTGCTAACATCACTTAAGGAGCTTGATATCCTCCTTGCCAGTTCCACTTGTTCTTCCATCGTTGGATGAAGACCTTTCGCGTAGAAGGCGGATGATGCAAAAGTGTCTTCTGTGAAATTAAAACAGAATTGGGTTGTTGATTTTAAGGGAAACTAGAAGGGGTTTACTTTTTTTATGAGGCGTAATTTGAGGAGCATCTTCAGCCGGTGTGAAAATCTTTTCCAAATTGATTGGTTTGGGGGCATTTTCATCCTGAAAGGAATAAATTTTCAGTAACACATCCTTAAGAGTAATCAAGCTTGATTACACGAAGAAAAATATTTTTCCCTAACCGATAGTTTAGATTAAACTTTCTATCTCGAAGAGAACGTAACTGTAGGTCCCTTTTAAAATTAATGTGGTTACTTTGAATTATAAGCAAATTCAGACACGAAAATATTAGTTCCTATAACACAAACAAAAACATATCAGGAGTTATGACAAAAAAATCTTTTTTTTCTTCCTGATTTTGTCTATTTTTGAATGCTACGGTTAACGAACACATTTCAAGGAAACCCACGTGAATATCTTGAAAAACCCCGAATGAAAAATGTGAATTCAAGAGCAACATCAGGAAGGCGTTATAAGGCAGAATAGCTATTTTGGTTATTTTTAGAAAGGCTTTAAAATTAAAAAAATAAAACACTCTTAGACCAGACAAACATAAAAAAATCAGGAAAAGATGTTAGAAATAGAATTCTTTGAAAAATGCGATACCCGGAAAATATTTAGTTTAACAAATTTTTAAGATTTTGAAAAGGCTTTTCTCCAGTTTGATTTCATCCCCTAATTTTTTATTGCTAAAACTTAATACCCTCCAAATTAATGATTTATCTAAAAGTTTGGTTTTAAATTCCTCTGTCCTTGTCTTAAAATTTCCGAAAAGCTTTTTTCTATTTTAATTTCATTTTTGCACCAACCTAGATTTTATTTTAATTCAATTATTCAAAGCTTAGCCTAAAAAACCTTGAAGGATAATTATAAAAAAAGCATAAATTTGATAAAAAGCGAGCTAACTTCTGAAATTATTACATTAGCACGTGTTTTTCATTGACGATGCCAAATTTTCTGATAAACATAAAAAACAAGCTCGGTATGAAAACGAACCGAGTTCAAAAACATAAGTAACAAAATTAACAAACACACATACAGCAAAGTGAACGTGCTTTTCAGTCTTTTTTACTTTATACGATTCGATATGTCCATTAAAAAATTTCCTCTCACTAGATTCTTGATCGTTTTCACTGATTGAATAAATTCCACCACCAAGGAACATTATTTCTGGACTTTAAACAGTTTTATGAATCAAACAACACTTTAACATAGTAATTATCGTATCGATGATTGTTTTTTTGGAAAAACTAATGCAAACCACCCTGTACTAAGGCCAGAATCACTCTAAGTTTTTTATGGAAGCGTTAAATCGCGCGGTGGCCATCGACACAACTAACAATACTGGAATGTGTTTAGGAACTGACTGAGGAAATTTCAAAAGGATACTGAAAATATATTTTATATCCACACACAGAGGCGACTTTTAGAATTTTACCAGTGGTACTAAAACGCAGGCTTTTAACTTAGCCAAAGCTTCTAAACAGTGGTACTAACCAAAGAAATATTTTTAGAAATCAATTCTGATTTTTTTAAGACCCATGTGCTAAAAAAAATGTTTATGGGGGGAGGATTTTGGAATTTGTTTAACCTGAAAATCAATTCTTTACAGCAATCAGAATTTATTTTGTCTCAAATAAGCAAAACGTAATGAAAATTTTTAAGATTTAAAAGGCTTTTCCCCAGTTTGATTTCACCCTTGAATTTTCTATTAACATAACATTGGCAGGAAAATTTTGAAAGTTTCTATGCCAAAACTACTCATTCATTTTGTGTTTCTATTTATTTTTGGTTGAAAAAATCAACCAGAGGTGTGTTATTAGTCATTTTACTGTATTTATGTAAAATTTGTCATAAAGGTACAAGGACAACGAATATAATTTTGTGATTTCCAGGGGGGGATAGTACCACAAAATATTTGTAATAGAAGCAGGTCAAAAAAGGAGTTAAAGAAGATCTGAGGAACAAAAAACGAAGATGTTACCAACTGAAAAATAAGGACAAAATAAAAAAGGCTCAGAAAGACATGACGAGATCGTAAATGATTTAAGGAGAGAAACGAAATTAAAACGGGACAAAGAACCAGAAACAAGTAGTCCCAAGGAAAATCTGAACAAAATTGTGATTAAGAATAAGGACACTAAAAGGAGGGAGACCTAAACATTTCTAGGACTCCAGGAAGGGTTTTCGAAAGATAAATAAAAATGTATTAGAACAAGACCCAGAAAAACGTAGACAGGCAGAGTCAAGGAAAATCTAAAAAGGAGGAGTTTAGGAGCAACCTTTTATAAGGCAAGAAGGCGTGTTTAAATGAAATTATGACTCATCAGTCATCGCTGGCTTATGCAAAACAATATAGTATTAAGGTTTTGTTTACTTTTGAATTCCTAAAATAGTTTTACCTAAAAGGATTATTTTTTAAATTCTTTCAAATAATTTCATAATTAGTTCCTCCAATTAAATTTTTATTGCGTCGCAAAGAAGTAAAGATGTACGTCTAACCTTCACGCCACTTTTATATTTAGCAAGTAAGAATTATTACTGAAATAATTCAGCCATCCAGTATTTTTGGCAAAACGCCAAGCTAACATCTGTAGATATTAAACATTTCTCGCGCAGCTTCACCCACACAAAATTAAACTATTTGTTATTACACACATTGCAGATACCATTTCAAGAAAACAAAAAACAGGTTCGTTCGAAAACACACAAATCGACACTACCTTAATTTTTTTTCTAACAAAATTTTGGCTTAAAAATAAACATTTTACGCAAACATGAATAAATCATCACTTTGAGTAATTCGCCCTTTTTTTACATTTATGCGTCATTAGACTCACCACGCCAACTTTGAAAACCCTTTTGGTTAATTTATTGAGAAATTCTCTCTTCTGGGGATCTTTCCTGTCTGAGGGTTTGAAACACCTTTCTGCTTCGATTACAGTCGTGGTGCTTAATGATTTTTGCAGACCATAACCAACTGGTGCTGATGGTGGCCAAAAACTTTTAGTTTTTGGGGTTGAAGGAATATTATGGCTGCTAAGGCTTCGGTTTAATCCGAAAGAACTGCTCGCTGTTTTACTGGTTGATGTCGTTGCACTTAGTTTATATATTTGTCGCATTTTGATCACTTATTTTGTTGTGGGGAGGTTTCAAATCTTTAGATTGCAAAACACCTTTAAATTTTATTGTTAAGATAAAAGTTTAAATCATAAAGTCAACTATTATGGTTATGTTGTCCCTATTTAAGGTCTGTGGAGTTCGAACCTCATGCATTTGGTATTCAAGCATGCAGGTAACAATTTGGTGGCACAGTCTCCGATATTCCGATTTTCTTTATCTCCTCTTAGAACCAAAGAAGAGAAGCAAAGAAAAAGAGGGTTATAAGTACCCAGAAAACGAAATCGAGGAAAATCTGTTGGAGCCCTGTTGGAGGCTAAAATTACAGAAAGGGTTTCCGAAGGAGGAAAAATCCCGGACATTTGAGGATATGTCCAAGGGATGTTTTCGTCCTCGTATTGTCCCAACGACCATCGTGATTATTCCTTCGCGTATTGCTTGTTTATGCTCTTCTATTTTTAATTTCTGTGCCAAAATCGACATCTGTTAATAAAACGCACACAAACATTATTTATGAGAAGCTACAGTTCAATAATAACTTCAGCTGTGTTGTCTCTTTTAATGAAGCAATTAAAATTTTTGGCACTTTGAAATTAAAGAAAGAGAATAAATAAATTCAGGACCGTATCGATAATTTCAAATAGGGATGTCTAAATTGCTAAAAAATATATACTTTAGTACTTGTTTAACTTTTGAAACGACACTTGTCATGTCGTTAATAAAATTTTTATTGGCGCCTCGTATTCCTGATCCAAAAACGTCAAAAATAATTTATAGGGACAATATAACCCATAACGTTTTTTTCTCAGACACAAGAATAATTTTTTTACAGATTAGTTACTTGCAGAAATATATGGCAAGGGAACAAAAAATTAAACACTGGCATGTGGTTGTATTTGACGTCAAGAATTACGTCAAAAAAAGAATTCCCTTGATTTTATGTTATTTTTGAATTAAAAAAAATCTGCATCAAAACAACCACTTTCAGGTGAAATATTTTTCCCCAGGATATCACAATAAACGTTTTCCCACGCAAATTTTATTCAGGTTAAGTCTTTTGTATTATTAGCAAAAATTTTACCTGGTCACTTTTTTTTTGTAATAAATCGAATTATTTTTTTTGTGTATTTAAGAAAAATAATTAATTAATATTCATTCAAAGGGTGTTTTGCAAGCTTAATAATTTTTTTTGCACAGTTTTTTTTAAATTTTACATCCTTTTCGCACAACACGCACTAAATTTAGAATGAGAAACGTTTTTTTAAGTGCACTACATTTTAAAAAGTCTTGATAAGAGCAACTAAAACATTTTTGATAACAGTAATGGTTGGCATGAAAACTTCAACAAGGCACAAGCCTAGAAATAATCTGCTAGGAGAGAGAACAGTTTTGGTAAGTGTTTGGAACATTTCCAAAAACATTTCGAGTACTTATCAACGATCAACGTTGTTGCACATTGGTTATGGACGCAAATGATGGATATATTGCGGATGGTTCGTTCGAACACATCCATTTGGAACGTGTAACAGTATTTTTCCTTTTTTTATTTTATTAACTTAACACAAAGAAAAAATTTTTTGTTTATGATTAAATTTTATCACCTACTTAAAGAAAATAGAATAAATTTAATTCCCCTTTCGGGGGAGGGGATTATTTACAAGAAAAGATTAAAAGTTTTCCTTTGTGTGATTATTTTAAGCATTGACATTGAGACTATACAAACTAAAACATTAATAGGACAGTTACATTCGGTTATTCCTGAAATTTGCACAGGAGCAACTCGCACGTCTTTACTCACATGATACGCCAAAAGTGATTACGTTCACTTGCTTGTGTTAATGGATTAGGTCCGAAGCATGGTCCGAAGGCCTCCTTTATGCTACATTTCAGTATTACAAGTTAAATTGTTTTTGCGAACAAAAAAAAATCAAGTCTGGATTCCCTGGATTTAAGACGCGTACGTGAGACGGATATATTTTTTTTGTCGACAATGACCAGAAGGTTTCAGTGGTGGTTGCAGAAAAAATGCAACGGTTTGAACCCATTTTTCTACAACCACCAATTAAAACCTTCTAGTCATTGCTGACCAAAAGAAACTTTTTTTTATTGCAAGAACTTATCGCATTCGCGTTTCCTCTTAAGACAGTAGGTACTGCTAGAAAATTTTGAGTAAAAATAGCGAAGCCTAAATGGTCTGAGGAGAAGATAAGTCCTAAAGAAAAAGCAGAAGAAAAAAGCCCTGGAGTTTCAAGTCTAGTCCTAATTACGTATACAGAGTGATTCAGAAAATGTGGCCTGTAACTCGAAAAGTATTTTTCCTACATTATCTGTTTTTGATTTAAAATCACGTTCTTGTTATTAAAGTGTTAATGAGTTCCTGACCACCATAAATTTAATATTCAACAGTAGTAAACTTTGTATATTTATGTTAACTGCCAAGTTTCAACTCAGCTGAGCGTCATAGTTTCTATTATTGTATAATAATATTTGTTTTTACTTTACAAAGTCACTTTGAATATATAAATAATAAATATTAAATAAAATATAAAATATCGATTTCAACGGGAAATATCAAGATTTATTCGCTTTATACGTATTTCGGCATCATTGTGCCATTGTCAAAAGCTATTATAAAATATTATAACAAATGCAAAAATATAGTAACTCCTTGATTCTATTATTTTTAACACTGCGTGAAGCAGCTGGCCCCAGTCAACCCGTCGGAGGTCAGTCGCTTATCAGTGTTTTTAAAAAAATATTTATTCCAAAATCTTCAGTAAAGGAGAATCTAAGAGATCAATTTGCTCATTCATTAAAGGTATGTTGTTTTTTGTGTGTTTATAAATTTCAAAAGCTTCTAAAATGTTTAATTTATTTTTGTTATCAGAAAAGTGTAAAAATTTAATTGTATTATTAGATGTTAATGTGTGATTTTGTTCTAACAAATGTTTAGCAAAATTTGATTTATGTGCATGTTTATATTTGTAACAACGGATATGTTCTTTTTGCCTAATACTGAAATTTCTAATTGTTTGACCTATATATACTGAATCACAATGTGAACAATTTAATTTATAAATACCTGATTTTAGCAAATCATTAATTTTGTCTTTAGCATTGAAAAGAGAGTATAGAATATTTTTATTTGTTTTAAAAATGACTTTATATTTATTTGTGTTATTTATAATTTTAGCAATCTTTTCTGAAATTTTACCAAAATATGGAATTGAAACGTATTTTAATGTTTTATCAGTGTTATTAATGGAATAAACTTTTTGAATAGCTAATTTATAATTTTTCTTTTTAATTAAAGTGTCAATAAGTGTAGTGTTATAACCATTGCTATATGCAATTTGTTTAATAATGGAAATTTCTCTATTAAAATTATTTTTATCTAAAGGAATTGTTAGAGCTCTGTGTACTAAAGATTGATATGCTGCTAATTTATGTGTATTATGATGACAAGAGTTATGTGGTATGGTAATATCAGTTTGTGTAGGTTTCCTATAAATTGAGTATTCGAGTATGTTTTCTGAATTAATTTTTATGTTTAAGTCTAAAAAGTTAATAGATCTGTTTTGTTCAATTTCTAGTGTAAATTTAATTTTTTGGTGTAAAGTATTAATAAAAATTAAAAAGTCGTCAATGTATTCGAAAGAACTATCAAAACATGCCAAAATATCGTCAACATAACGAAACCAAAATACAATTTTATTTGATAGATTTGATTCAAATA
Organism: Hemicrepidius hirtus; assembly: GCA_963082805.1. Classification (NCBI taxonomy): domain Eukaryota; kingdom Metazoa; phylum Arthropoda; class Insecta; order Coleoptera; family Elateridae; genus Hemicrepidius; species Hemicrepidius hirtus. The sequence goes on from OY720162.1 coordinate 35,178,818, forward strand.
TTTGATCTTCTATATTTTCCATAAAAATATTAGCCAATAGTGGTGAAATGGGACTACCCATTGGTAACCCATCTTTCTGAAGATAAATTTTATCATTAAAAATAAAATAATTTTGATTAATACAAAGTTCAAATAATTGAATCAACTCTATCCTTTTTGTTAATTCAATGTTATTGTTAACTAAAACATTTTCTAATAAAGGAATACATTCCTGTGGGGGTATTTGTGAAAACATACTCGTAACATCAAAACTAACTATTTTACATAGTGGTGGTAAGCTAATGTTACTTAATTTATTAATCAATTCAGAAGTGTTTTTAACTGAATATTTTGGAGTGTATCCTAAATTATTAATTATATTATTTAATGTTTTAGCTAGCATGTGGTTTGGTGCATGTATGTATGAAACTACAGGTCTAATAGGAATGTTAGGTTTATGTATTTTAACTAAACCGTATAATTTTGGTGGTTGTGGATTTGGATATATTATGTTATGTTTCTCGTATGGTGTTAAAGTAATTTCACAATTTTTAATTGTTTGTTTTATTTGGTTTTGGTATTTATTTGTTGGATCTCTATTTAAAATTTCTAGATTAGAATCTGTTATAAAATCATTGACTTTTTCTAAATAATCATTTTTAGGTAAAAATACTAAAGTGTTTCCCTTATCTGCCCTAACAGAAATTAAATTATTTACTCTAACTTTTTCCTTAATTGATTTAATTAATGAAATATTATTATTTGTATTATATCTAAATTTATCGTTTATCGAAATTCTTTTTAATAAATTAGAAATTTGAGACTTTGCATAATTTAAATGCCTCTCTTTTATAATATTTTCAGAATTGACTGCTAAAATTTCTTTTATATTATTATCTAATTTTGGAAAAGTCGAAAATTTAAAACCTTTATTTTGAATATGTCTTTATCCAATTTACCAGTAGCGGTATGGGAAAGTAAACAGAACCAGGCTGGCCATGCGGGAAAGGTTTACTTTTCTTACATAATCAAGAAATATAACACATTTTTTGATAATAATCTAAGCCAGAAATTTCTGTCTAGTCCAAAGATAAATTAATTAAAGTATCAAATAGTTGCATCCAACTGTTTTCTGTCAACTCATTAAGATTAAGTACATTTTGCAAACAGAAATAGACATAAAACAACTAAACTATAGTTTTCTTAGGCCAACGTTTACGACATCCCAAAAACATTAAATCCCGAAGAATGATGCGAGCAGTTGCGTAGTTTTTTGGAATAATCTGACATGGTTGGCGTATAATGAACTTTAAAATACATAATTATGTATATTTAGAACTTATACATCCGCACAATATCTATCCTAGGAAATATATTCCAGAAATCATGCCTCCCATTGTTTTCAAGCAGAACAAACGATCATATGTTTACAACCTTCTTATTTTGGGTTAAAAGAACTCTTAACAATCGATTATCGGTCTAATATCTTCAAACTGTGAAATATAAACACAAAGCTGTAACTTCCGGATTGACCAACATGATATGTTAAACAAGATCAAAGCCTATTTTTATTTTTGGTGCTTTGTTAATATACAACTAATCGGTTTACATGTGGAGAAAGACAAACGCTTGTCTAATGTCTAGACTTCTCCAAACTTTTCGGTCTAATTTTAAACTTAGTGCGTAGTTGATCGGTTAATTTGTTTTTACAAGCTACCACTGATTTTGCTCGACAACATTTTCTTGATGTTGATGAAGCAGAACATTAATACGTATAGTATTGCCAAGAAGGTAGGTACATGAACTTGTAGTAGGCGTAGGAAACTTTTAAATCGTTATCGAAATTAAAAATATAAAATGTTTTAATTGGAAATTTTCTCATGTTTAGGGGATGTAAGATCTGAAAATTAGAAATTACTTACATTAAAGGTTGAATCTCCCCCATAGGTATTATGATAGCTCTCGCTTGTTTCTTCGGTAAACTGTAAAAATAAACAAACAATAACGACCTCAAACACCCTCTTTTAAGCTTAGGAATGGATCACCAGGCACCCTAGGGGTTAACAATAAACAAGATTCGCCCAAAAGTTGGGCAATATTTCCAGAAGGATGAATGAATCTACCTTTTGTTGCCTAAACCCTTGGTTGACTGTCCTCTTCCTAATCAAGATCAAAATAAAAAAGACAGGGGAAGCTACAACAACCAAGGTACTAGAAAACAAAAAGCAGGTCCAAAAAATTAAAAGAAAGGTTTATTTGGGGATGGCTGAGGGTTGCCCATTCCTGATTAAAGTAAAAAGTCTGTACCTGGATATCTTTCATGATATTCATGAGATTATCAGGTGGCAGCGACAAAGGACGCGGTTTTGGTGGAACGCAGGATGGTAGACGTGCCACCCATGTATCTCCAGGAGGGGTTGTGTCTTGCTACAACATCAACGTGCAGGAAACAATCAACACAAAATTAGTAACACAATATTCTCCATACAGTCTCATCCCCTTTGGACATTTTATTTTTCCCACCAAGTCTACCCATCCCATCAGTTAATACTAAGCAAAAAAATAAATTCCACACAAACCTTTGTTGTTCCAAAAGAATTCTCCATAACTTTTTCGTAACTATAATTACTTTCAATTCCATTCATTTTACCAGCCTCAAAAGAATCCTTCAACTCTTTATCTTTTTCAGCATAAACATCAATTTCTGAAATAATTTCCTTCAAGGTATTTTTAATTTTCTCTTCTTTGATTTCGGCTTTGCTTGAAGGTGTTTGATATGTTTGCAATGGGGGAACAAAGGGATCAACAGGTTGATACATAGGTTTCCAGGAATCAAGAGACTTTCCAGAGTCCAATTGGAAAGGTTTAGCACCCCCTTGGGAAATGGTTGTTTGAAATGGTTTTTGAGTTTCCACAGTTTGGTAATTGTAAGCTTGAATTGGTTCTGATTGGGTTATGGGTTCGAACGGTTTTAGTGTTGGTTGGTAAAGGTTTGATGATGGGATTGATTCGAAAGGTCTTGGAGAAGAAGAAAATCCTCTTGATGACTGTGGAGGATTTACTGATTGATATGAGTTTAATGGTTTGATCGTTGGTTGAAACGAAGTGTTCGATGATTCTTCACGATACGATGGAGATTCAAACGGTTTTGGGGAGGGACCAAATCTTCTTGGGTTTAAGGGTTGTGAGGCAACAGAAGAGTCAAATGGTTTTATTGTTGGTTGAACGAATTGTGGTTGGTAAGAGTACGATGGTTCTTCACGGTACGAATTTAATAATGGTGCAGATTCAAAAGGTTTTGGTGAGGAAACAAATCCTCTTGGTGATGGGTTTAATGGTTGTGAGTGGACAGAAGACTCAAATGGTTTCATGGTTGGTTGAAGCATTAGTGGTTCATAACATTTTGATGGTTCTTCAGGATACGAATTTAAAAATGGTGCAGATTCGAAAGGTTTTGGTGATGAAGCAAATCCTCTTGGTGATTGGTTTAATGGTTGTGAGTGGACAGAAGACTCAAATAGTTTCATGGTTGGTTGAAACATTTGTGGCTCATAACATTTTGATGGTTCTTCAGGATACGAATTTAAAAATGGTGCAGATTCGAAAGGTTTTGGTGATGAAGCAAACCCTCTCGGGGATGGGTTTAATGGTTGTGTAGGAATAGAAGACTCAAATGGTTGAAGCATTGGTGGTTCATAACACTCCAAGGGTTTTGGAGAAACATGAGGAGGATTTGTTGGTTGAAATAATTCATAAGATTTTGGGGGTTCCCCATAAGGCGTTGCTTGATATGATCTTAATGGTTCTAGGGGATCTAATGGTGACGATTGATAATGGTTTAATGACTCTGGTGGTGGTCGTTGAAGCGGTTCTGCCACCGTGGGTATACAACTGTTTAGGGTTTCCTGCACAACAACTGAAGATGATTCTTGGACAGTACCATTTGCTTCCATCTCATTATTTTTCATGGTTTCTACCGATTCGAACTGTTTTAAATTCAAAGAATCTAAAGCATTGATATTTTCCGTGGTTTTAATGGATGGTTCTGAATGTGTAGTCTCCATTGCAGATATCTGTTTGGCAATTTCAAACGATTTTGGAGGTTCAAACGGTTTCAAAGGCTCAAATGGTTTAATGGAGGAACCTGAAGGAGGTTCAAATGGTTTAAGGAGTTCAAATGGTTTTATTGGTGGTAACGGTTTATATTTAAATGTATTTGTTGTCGTTATTATAGGAGGCCCATTGATGATGCTTGGATTATCATTTATGCTGTTTTCGGGAGGTGGCTGTGATGGTTGGACTTTGCTTGGTTCTTCCTTGAATTGATTGAAAAAAAGAGAAGTAAAGTAATGAAAGGATTGTTTAAGGTTGAGTTGTTTTAACGATTTTGAAGCTTCTTTCTAGTACCTGGATTGAGTAACCACAGCCTTGAGTCATCATAAGACCTTTAATGGATAAAATTGTCGCGATCTCCGCCCATTGACTCCATTTTGGTTTTAGTTTCTTCTTCTTAACGTTTCCTAACAATCATGATTATGAAACCAAGACTTTTTACATCATCTCGTACGATAACTCTGTATCAAGGCAACAATGTTTGTAATTTTGCTCTATCATCAACTTTAAAAAAATAAATGGCCAGGTGCAATAAAAAAGATACTATGTCAGGATTTTATGCTTACATAAGTGGTGCACATGGCGCATAAAATTAAAAAAATCTTTTATTGATGAATAAATTCTGTATTTAAAAGGAATGTCTGCGGGAATTAAAAAAAACTGAAGCTTCAAAACGTTATAACAACTCGTTTAAAATAATTTTTTAAAAACCTGTAGAGCTATATAGAACTGAGCGCAAATATAGCGCATTGAAAAACTTAAAAAAAGAACATTTTGAAGCTCAGTTTTTTTTTCTGTAACATAATAAAATAAAAATAATTATAAGGTAATGTAAAAGTTTATTACGGAAACTGACATACAAGAAGGAAAGAAAGAAACACTCCAACATGTTGTATGGTAATAACAAAAAAAATTATAATAATAATAATAATTAAAAAAATAAAAGTAAAAAAGCGTCAGTTCTATATAACTTACAGACCACGATCATAATATGCATCAATCATTCAAGAGCCAAAAATTATATAATCAGAAAAAAATGATCGCTAACGATTATAAAATTTAGTGTCTTTTCGATCCTTATCACAAATATATCATTACCGTACAACTATAACTAAACCACTTACTCTTAAGTAAATGCCGCAAAATACAAAACCCTACCAAAACCAGTCAAAAAATTGGTTTTGTCAAAAAAAAAAATGATATGCGATTGGTTCCTTTTGTTAGATTATGATGATCATGAGAAAAATGCATGAGAGAAAGATCAAGAGAGGAATTAGTAAAATAGATCGTAAGAATAATGGCCCGCCCCCATTGAAATATTGAAGAAAATGATTAATTAATAAAAAATGAGTTTGATGAGCGTCAATTAATGAATCAATGAAGGTGATATGATAAATGAATGAATAGATGAAGGAATACTAAACTATATAAAGCACGTGTTTAAAGCCGCAACGCAATTAAAACATGAAGTAGGCAATGATTCGGTTACACACTGGGGAGTAACCTTTGAAATGTTCCAAATGTAACATTTTAATGAAAAGTCATGAGTAAATGAATGAATAATTAGTGTGATATCAAAAATTAATGATACTAGGACGCGTATTTTATACAAAAAAAAATAATAAAAAAAATTAAGACTGCACACTGGTGAAAAGCCTACCAAATATTTTCTTCTGATTGATAATATTGAAGAGGGAGGTATATTATTATGCAGTAACCTTTAAAAAAACAGAAAAAAATATAGAAAGACTCAAAAATATGTAAAACTTCCACTGATTACCATATCAAAAATTATTTATGGTGCCAGCGTTTTTTTGGCTTTTGTGTCAAACACTGGGGAAAAGCCTTTGGTACAAAGATAGATGTTTTACGATTAAACTGTCTTGATCTATTAAAAAGAGCTTATAACTTTGTATATTTATGATATCACGGCTGAAAAATGTTATTTCGTAAATGATGACGAAAATGAATGAAATATTATCACATGTAAGCAAAAAAGCCCTGAGCCTTTTAAATGTATATCTAGGCATAGCGCTATTTTTTCTACCACATAAAAAACATCCCTCTGTAGATTAAAAAAACCACAGAAAAGGGCTCAAAGAAAAACAAAAAGGCGGGCCATTTAAACATTAAATATTAATCTTCACATTCGTATTCGGTGGATTCTTCAAAGCTGTAACTTTTAGAGGATGTTGTCTTAGTTGACAGTACCTTACGGTCACCTTCTACGGCTTCAGTCATGGACTCTGATTGTTTACTTTTAGCTTCAGCTGACGATACTGTTTGTCCTGAAGTACCAACCAATTTGGCCGTCCCTTTTGCCTCGTATTCCTCCGTCTGTTCTTTATGTTTCAAATTTTCCGTGTCTTGAGTTACCTAAAGGTAAACGAAATTGTATTTCTCAGTAAATCTTTGGGACGTGCTGGATTATTAATGGGACACTTTAATAACCATAAATTTAACCAACACATGAAGGTTAGTTAGTGTAAGTACGAGGAAGGAACATTAACACACCTTTTAATTGATATGATCTACCTTTGCCAAAAGGCAAGTGTTAGACACATTAATTTTATGTCAGCAGCTGAAATTACAAAAGGTAACGCTAATTTTCAGGATGAAAGAACATATGGGTTACGGTTTTATTTTATTTTACCTATAAACATCAAAGTTATTTGATTTTCTTTTAGTTCTGACATAATAATAATTGTTATGTATCAAAAAAAAAAGTTTTAAATAATAAATCGTTGCGGATAAAAATAGTTCGTATTAAAACAAACAAACTCGGAAAAATTGGGAAGAAAGACATTTTTTTGGAACAGTGCCAAACACTGAATAACAGAAATTTGCTTTTCAGAAATGTTAAATTTTTCTGGACTAGACTAAAATTTTTATAAACAATTTCAGAATGTTTACAGCTCTGAAAAATAATGTTTTCTATTTTTTAATCTAATCTGGTCTATCCCTCAAACTACCAGTACTACCCCCTTACGACTTTTAGGAATTTTCTATTGGAGTTTGTATGGTTTAGGGGTAAATTTTTTGAATATTAGGTACCTCGGAAGAAGTAGTTTCTTCATCTGTATTTATTTCACTTTCATATACGTGTCCAATTTCAGATGGTGCTGATTCAGCAACCTGGTTCATTTTTTCTTCCACAGGAACGAGCTCCATTTTATTTTTTTTGGTATACGAATTCGAATGAACAATTTCGCTAACTACTTCCGACGATTCGATGGTCTCTTGCAGTTGCTTCTTGTAGGTTTTTCTAAAACACAAACATCACGTTGTTATCAAACATGACTCTTTCGGGCTAACCAAACAAATTTTTTTGGGGGATTTATCTAAACTTTTATTTTTATTATTATTTAAATACGAGTGCTATGCAAAAATAGATTATCGACGAGAATAATTTAAACTTTGTATTTTTCTGCCAAACTTTAAATAAAAATAGTTTATGGTTTGAAGTTCAACGAACGGTTCTAGATAATAGATCCTGTAAGAAGAGGGGTTTTTAATCCCTAATTACATATTTCTAATAATAACTTTTTACAGACGAGAGAGGCAAGCGAAAAACATGGAAGAAGTGTGTCCACCTGGCAACAATCCAGACTAGATCCAGATTCTCTTTCACGGGTTGCTCGAAATCATAAATAACCTCTTCGTACTGCGCTAAAATTTCCGCACTGCTCTCTATAATATATCTGTATCAACGGAATAGTTATTTAAAAGATTAACTCTTATTTATTGACACTCGGTGGTGATCAACATAATCATTAAAAGGAAAACTGTTTGTAGTTTCAACCTAGGCGGGGGATTTGTTAATGGGATTCGGATTTACAACGCTTTTAACCTACTGTAGCAATAAATAATAAAACACATTCAAAGTCTTGCAATAAATAAGGAAAAACAAGGACATCTAACAGATAGCAAAAGCGTTATCATACCTTGCGAAATAATCCCACAAGAAGCAAGCAAGCACCACCGTGTTTTGCAGATTCGCATTGTTACTGAAAGCCAGCAAAATTAAACTTAATAAATTGTTATTTTAATTAGTTTTAATGAGATGAAGTAATTTTAAAAAAGAGTGGTATGATTGACGATAACCTCCCCTTCCCGGGTCTTCAAAAAAATTCTATAGTTCGAAGAGGAAGAGTTCTTCTGCTTGCAAGGGCAAACCTACCCCATGCTAGAGGATTGGGAAGAACAAGCAAGATAGTATACCGCCAGACCCCGCTGAAAAACACCTGGAGGATAAAAATCCAAAGACATCGCTTTTCAAGATTACGAAAATAGATGATGGGATCGTTTTTGAATGTTTTGACTGCGTTTCTTTTTTCACTGCTTAATCCAACGACGTAGACAAATTAGCCCCTATGTTATGGGATTTCAATGAGTGACAGGTCGTAAAGTTATACTTCTTAGGTTGTTTTAGCGTTATCAGGACCGTATTTATTAATTTGAAAGTCCTGGAGTGACTTTTTTAGTTTTAGCTGAAAACAACAATTTTCTAAGATTTTACTGAAAAAGATCGAAACTGATATCACAGTGAACATTAGGACCTAAAAAAAATTAGTTTCTGCTTTGGAGTAAAAATAAAATGAGGGTGAAAACTGCAAACGTTTAGACGAAGACCACCCACATTTATTTTTTCCTGATAACTCGAATGCAAACTAATTCCCTATTAAATTTGAGTTTAAAGCTTTGCTCGTTTTATAAATAGAAGAATCCGTTTGAAGTTGTTCATTGAAAGCAAATAAAACCACAGACTTGCAAAATTTATCATCTCAAGTGAGTTAAAAAAATCAAAGCCTGTAACTAATTTATTCCAGACATATCCCATTTATTTAAACGTAATTTCAGGCAAATTATTAAGGATGTAATAAATGTATCATAATAATCTGATGCTGTAAATCCTTAAGAATTTTTTTTTAAGTTTTGCAAAAAATAAATAAAAAGCCCTGAAAAGCTGTAAGGTTGTTTCAGGAAAAATTTATTTAAATGCAACCTTGAGTTTCTAACTTAAGTCACTGACATTTTCTCATGTCATCAAGTCAGATTTATGAGGACGAATTGGCAGAAGAAGCCCAAAGCCTTGACATTTTGTTATACAAGCAAACATTCAATGAAAAATAATCAACAAACTCGGTTAAATGATGAGGGAAATAAAGTTAAGGGTAGTTTTTAACACTTACCCGGATGGTTCAATCGCGGAATTTTTATAAAGTAAATTAAACACGATGACCCATAAATAATTAAACCATTGTTTAATCATTTTGTTATTCAGGCCATAACAAAAAAAAAATTAAAACGTCTGGTTCGGAAGGGAAAACCTTCCTCCAACAAAAGTTAACAACAGACTGAAGAACTAGAAGCTTAAGATTAGTATTTATAAACTCTTTTTGTATTTTTCCCGTCTCATAAATATGCGGAACAGACGTTTAAAAATAAATTGAAAAAAAAAAGCTTTTTAGATACGGTCCTGATTATTTTGCATTTGGCGGTAATAATTTTGAAGGTTGAACGACTCACGGGTAGACTTTTCACGACATGTTTCTAACGCCAGTTCACTGAAACCTGCGACAGCCCGGTTGAAGAAAGCTCGGGATCCAAATCGGGATCAGCAGGAAGCGCATGTTCCGAACAAACAATACTTAAAGATATCACGAGGACAGTCACATCTTGTCTATTCGTTAAATTTGTGTCTCAAGACTTACGAAATCGACAAAAATAGAAAAAATAGAACTAAGTCATTATACCCAAACGATATATTTCAAGCGGGATGGTTCTAAAACAATCTCAGATTCAAGATTTGCAGTTTGGGGATAACAAAACCATTTTTTTTTATTGAAAGATATGTTGATTAAGATTAAAATTTGTTTCTTAACGTGAAAGAAATTAAAAAAAAATCCAGACTCCTCTCTAATCGAATAAGAAAATTTGGAACATTTTGGAAAGCACTGCACAATAATTTATTATTACAGAACACTTGTATGTAAACAATATGATGTTGTTTTAAGTGAACCCCCTCAATTTTTCTTGGACTAGTCAATTTTTATTTCATTAGAAAACTAATATAAATTTTCATCCCTGATATTTTTGTAAGGGTAATGCACCGTCTCACAAAAAGGTTAATAACACACGCAACTTACATAATGGGGCCGCGTACGACTGTCTCATGCTTGTCAAGTGAAAAGCTAATCTTAATATTTAAGTTTCGCTTATTTCCTGGCATTACGAAAGAAAAAAAGAAACACCAACACTCGATGGGTCTTCACGATCAACTAACATCTGTTGGCTAAAAAGCGGACGAAATTAAAAACATTTTCTAGGTGAAATATGACTACAACACGTATATCATATAAAGTTTAAAATACAGGTGTTGAGTTTTTTTGATCCGCCCGCCGCGCCGTTAATATTTAATGGGTTAGCGGAAGTACAAGTTTTGAGCCAAAGACAAACGTGGGTTAATATTCCGACATCTTTAGGTTAAAAAAATGTTTTTCCTACTGAAATTAGGTTAAAAGTAATCAACAAAATATAAACAATAGTTAAGCAAATAGAATGCTTGTACAATGAATGAAGCTCCTAACCCTGCGTATTGCAAGACAACTTTCATTTAATAATTTACTGCAATGATAAATGGAGCCCTTAACCTTCCACATTGCAGTTCAAATCCCTTATAAGTATTAACGACAGTTTATTGAATTTATTTTATAATAAACGAAGGCCTCCAACCCTCCGTATTGCAGAAAGAGTGCTGAGAATCATTTTTAAACCGCGAAGGACGACGCGACGGTTGTATTTCTTCTCGAAACCAAAAGGTAACCACCTCGTGGAAGGTGACCTAGATAAGTCAGATTTAATTATTATTCGAATTCTTGGAACGCATTTCTTGGGGGTAGGTCAGGGGAGGCTTCCCGCGATTGCTGAAGCATCTGAAAGAAAGATCTTCTGGAGGAAAAGTTGGATTCGTACACCAGAAAATTAAAGATCGGCCCTGAATGCAATTGAGGTTAGCCAAAATGTTTCTGTCAAGCGCGGATCTATGGGGGTGGGTACTAGGGTAATTCCCCCCCCCCCAAAAAGGCCAGGTATTAACATTTTTTCGCGTTTAACATCATCGCCTGGGGATTCTCCGTACCTCCCGGACCATTTACCTCCCCCAGAGAATTTCTCTAGATCCGCCCTTGGTTCCTGTAGATCTCATTCTGTGTCCAGGGGTTGTAAAAACCCCTGAGTCGCTTTTTGTTTCACTGATATACTAGGGATGAATTTTTCCTTCGTAAAAGGTTGAATCCCTAACTCCCTAAAAGATACGAAAAAAAAAATTCTAATTTATTTCATGAATTTTTCATGAAACGATTGTAGACAAGAATGAATCTGGGAAGTATTTCTATCGCTGACTCACTTCACGGTTTAACATCCATCGATAAATCAAGCAATGGAAGTGACCCTACAATTACGCTATGCTATCCGATATGAGGCGGTTAACCCAGAATTTATTGTTGCATACTTGAGTTAGTTAAGCAAATATTTGTTATTTTTAGTTACAGGGGTGTTTCGCCAACACACGTGCTTTAGAAACAAACCGTGGATTGTTGCCAGAAGAGCTCGTCCGTTTCATAAAAAATTCGGAATGCGGTGACCCCAGAAGAAAAGTTCTTGAACTTTAAATTCAACTTTTTCTGTATTTTTATAACATCCTGTCAAGGAAGCACTTTACAATAAATAAATATTTAGGTCTTTAAGTTTATTATTGCGTAAGGAAGGATTTTTCTAAACAAATCTGTTATTTTAGTAACTAAATATATTAATGGAAGTGGAAGGATGGAATGTGTCACAACCACTTATCTAGAAGTAAATGCGAAAATTTTGATATACGTGAAGTTTCCCTTGGTCTGTGTTATTTATAACCCAGGTTTCAAATTGAAATTTATTAATTACATGAGGAGATGTATCATGAATCAGTTCTAAATTTAATTTTGTATGAGGTTGTTGTAAAATTTAAATATTTGGGGTTTAAAAATATCGCGTGTAACTAGAGCATCAGCAATGTTAGTATCAAGATGTGGTTTAGAAAAAAAAATTGTGGATTCAGAAGGGAAGAGTCTTCCTTTACTCTATTAGACTTAATAGCAATCTTCCTTGCATGTACCGTCGTGTAATGGCTTCTTCCCTGCTTTTCATTCTATATAAGTCCAAAACTAAGCAATTTTTCTTTTCCTTTGGACATAGCAAAGGCCAAAGTTAAAGTGAGCTGGATTAGAATTAATCCGCTAAGAAAGCCTTATTGCACAATTCGTTAAAAAAATTAATTTTTGAACTAACTCTTCCTAAAAAAAATTCAACCTTAAATTTTTTGAATTTATATATTTTGTTCGACCCAATTAAAATAACATTAGCCGGGTAAAGATGGCTGTGTATTCTATTTCCGCCGCCTGGGTTCCGCTGTTTAGCACTAACACAAGCGTCTATGTTATAAACTTTGCCAAGAATTCAAGCTTCTGCCCTCTTCTGCACACCAAGGCATTGTTTGCCCAACAGCGGCGTAACAAAAAATTTTGACTACCCTCAAAATTTAATTTTAATATAACAACCCTAAAAGAATGATATTTAAAAAAAATTACTCAAAATAAGTAATACAGAATGTTTTTTATTATAATTTTTAATTGTTACGCCACTGGAATTGGAGGCGCCTTAAAAATACCCCGTAAAGAGTTTTTTTTTGTTTTGAGACACGCAGGCGTACGCAATTCGTTTCAATTAATTTTCGTCTAGCAAATTCTAAAATAAGCAAAAGAATGTGCATTACTGCCTTGAAGTTTAATGCACGTAGTGTTGTTTAAGCTTGAAGGTTTCCTCCTCCATTGTAAATTTCAGGAAAACCGTATAGTCTATTTTAAACATGGAAATGACCGTCAAGTTATTATTCTATCAACGTGTATGCGTTTGTTGGGTAAACAAGGACCTGGGGACGTTTAATATAAATTAGGCACCTATGGGGAAAGAAACTATACCACGCGATTTCAGAATGAAGATTTTATTACTGGAATAAAATAAGATTTAAGCAACAGTTGGCTAAGTTTTAGTTTTAATAATTAGGACAATAAATTATGGCCCAAAACACGGACAAACCCATTGCTTAAGACGTCGAAACGGGGGGGTAATGAAAACTTCGTCTTCCTTTCCATTAAAAACTCCTGGAGTGTTTACTATAATCCCCTAATTTGATTCCAGTAGCAAAAGATACCAAACTCGGGGATTTTCTACTGAAAAATGCAAGCACGTGTTCGTGGTCAAGTGTATCGCCATTATCTTTTCGTAAATTTCTTGCACAATAGCAAAACACGCCCTTCGTTCTATATTAGGTGCACAGGAAAATTCGTACGTATTAAAAGAGTAGATAAGAATCGTTTTACTTATATTACGCCACTACGTATACGTGATTCATGTCTGGTTGCGGTGTATTGCAAGAAGGGTATGGGAAAGAGAGAGAAGGAAGTTCAAACCGGGCTATTTCATGATTTTCTTGCTTGTGTGAGCCAGATAAATGGGACTAGAGGAACCATACATAAAAGTATGGAAAAATATTTGAAGAAGGTTAGATATCGTCCTGGTGGGTGTTTAGGGAAAAGAAATAGGAAAGAACGAAACAATCTCTGGTGTTCAGGAAAAACCTGGGCAAGTCTGTTGTGGTTGCAGACCAGTATGGCCAAAAGATCGACCATACACGTATACCTACATGACAGATCGACCAATCGACTTTTCAACACAATGGCGACCATTTAGATTTTCCATCTCATCGACCATTGTGATCGGCCTCTTGACCAATGGCACAATAGAAGAAAAAACCACAATACTTCCTGTTTGTTTTATGGGCTAAAAGATTGGCAAACTCTATTGATGTAACAAAGTCATAAAAATAAAATTACTTTGTTTTTTCAGCTTCCAAATACCACAACCTTACATTTAACTAATAAAACCAAAGGCCAAAACAACCTAAAAATAATAATCTAAAAAAATTTACGTACGTTCTATTGTTCAGGGTTATAAAAAGGACAAACATATATTCTGTAACAAACATAAAATATAATTTTAAGGACGCTGAAGAAAATCCCTAAACTGTTCCAAAAAGAAAGAGAAACATTTCATCAATTTCCTTTTGGGCAAAAACTAGGTAAAAAGGGAAACCCTTATTTTTAAACCCTTAAACAAATTCTATTTGGGTGAAATGATGCCTAAAACGTTCTATTTTTTGCCAATTTGCAAAACATCCTGAAATCAAGCTCCCTCGCACTTTAGTTTATTTTAAGCTCAACTGAAAACTTTAAAGCAATTTTCTAAATAGAATTAGGTACTCGTAAGTACTTAATTCTCAAAATATTTTTAAAATAAATTTAGGCCAGGTTAAATAAACCTTTAGTATATTTTTAAAAGTCGCAATAAATTTTAAAAAGTTGGCAAAATCAAAGAAATTCTTTTCGGTCCTTTTCCTACATTCTTCAATAAAACAAACGAAATCTAATTAAGTGCACTTTTACATTTCTTCAATATCTTTGGCAGAAGAACCAGCATTCTTCGAAATTAATAAAAATATCTCCAACAAAGCATAAAGAAATGTAGGAAAAACTTACGTTTATTTAGACGGATGCGGCTGAATTCTTGCTTGGTGGTCCAGAAGAGTTAAGTTTAAAGAGGACGGCGGATGACTAATTTCGTCGCGACGCTGATGTTGACCGGCGTCCGATACGAGTTACAACGAGAAAATCCGTCTTTATACGAATAATTTGATTTTTCGTGTATGTTTTCTTTTCTGGAATAAATACTCCAACGCAGAAAATGTTTAAACCCTGACTAGAAACCGTGAATAATGTTTCCTAGAAAAATTTATCGCACTGATCGCTTTAAGTATTAAAATTTTCTTTGCAAGAAGACTTGAGTTAATACAAGGAAGAGTATGATTTTCGGGGACCTTAGTGTTCAGAGTTTAGGAATGAAAATTCACGTAGAAAGGTTCTAACAGTTACACCACTTCAGAGAGTCTCGTATAACACGGTTTTGGGGTATAAAAAGTCAATACTTGACCAACACGTTATAAAATGTTAATATTTGGAATACCATCTAGGAGTAGTAGCTAACCATCCCTGCCTGCTTGATGTACTCCGATTAATTGATCCCTTCCCCCTTTCCGTATGCTCTTCAGCCTTGACGACCCCTGATTTTTACTTTCCCATACTTCTCTACGACGTAAATATCCACAAAGCATAATAAATAAATTTTCTGTTTAATATATTCGCCTTGTTCATTAAAATGATAACCAGAGAACAATGTAATGAACATTGTTATCGTCCAATGATCTTTGAAACGTAGAACCAATTGTGCCAAAAATCTATTTTTGTTTTATATAACTAAGCGAGAAAAAGGATTATCATCGTTACTTAAATTTTATCTTGTGTAATAAATGTTTACCGGCGTTACATACAGAAAACGTAAACAAAGCTCTCCAGAACATTGTGGAAAAGAGTCAAATACTACGAACAAACGATTTATGCTCCATATATCATGACCTTTCGCTATTTTTGGGAATATTGAATATCCAGATAATGCAAAAATAAATATTGACACGATTTTCTAGGTTATTCTCATTAAACCTGAAATGAATCATGCTATTAATGCGTGATTATGGAAAATAAATCCCCTTCCTATTCGCGTAATTGTTTTAATACTAAGTACAAGTTCAATTTCCTGAAAATTCCTAAATCTTTTGGACGTTTTCCAAAATTCCAAATAGAAATACCCCAGCATTGTATTAAATTCTGAAATTAAATCAGGATTTAGGAAACATACATTTTTTGCCATGTTAACGTGTCGTCGCGAATGTATAAAAAATTTGTTTCCATCATTCTGTTCTTATAAGATATTTACAGGATATTTATTACCACTAAAAGCAAGTATTTTTACAATCCCAAACAACTAAAACATTTTAACATAAACAAGTTATTTTTGGTTTAAGTACAAATTGCTGTGAAAATATATTTTGCCAAAATTAGGATATAAAACACAACTTTGTCAACCAACCAAACTAAAAAGACAGAGAGAAGAATTATAAAACAGGGAGAGATTAAAAATTACAAAAGAGGGAATGATTTAAAGGAATGGGGTTAGATTCCTTTCAGACAAAAAAGGGGTCAAAACAAAAAATGAAGAGTGGGAGAAACTTAATACGGCATAAAAAGAGAGGGGGAAAGGTTGATGAGAGTAAGGAAAAGAAATCAAAAGACGTAAAAGAACTCCAAACCAAAATAAAGAAGAGGGAATAAAAAAACGCTTTAAACTATGTTCACGTAACAGTCAAACAGAAACTGGTTAGAACGGCCCTGTACATAAACAGAAAAGTTCTTAAAACGCGTACGAGCGCAATCGCTGGAGATTCTTCAGGATGTCGTAATTTTGAAACGCGACAGTGGAATTACTTTAAATTACTACCAGAGATGACCGATAGGGTAGTCAACCAGAAACTGGTTAGTACGGCCCTGTACATAAACAGAAAAGTTCTTAAAACGCGTACGAGCGCAATCGCTGGAGATTCTTCAGGATGTCGTAATTTTGAAACGCGACAGTGGAATTACTTTAAATTACTACCAGAGATGACCGATAGGGTAGCCAACCAGAAACTGGTTAGAACGGCCCTGTACATAAACAGAAAAGTTCTTAAAACGCGTACGAGCGCAATCGCTGGAGATTCTTCAGGATGTCGTAATTTTGAAACGCGACAGTGGAATTACTTTAAATTACTACCAGAGATGACCGATAGGGTAGTCAACCAGAAACTGGTTAGTACGGCCCTGTACATAAACAGAAAAGTTCTTAAAACGCGTACGAGCGCAATCGCTGGAGATTCTTCAGGATGTCGTAATTTTGAAACGCAACAGTGGAATTACTTTAAATTACTACCAGAGATGACCGATAGGGTAGTCAACCAGAAACTGGTTAGTACGGCCCTGTACATAAACAGAAAAGTTCTTAAAACGCGTACGAGCGCAATCGCTGGAGATTCTTCAGGATGTCGTAATTTTGAAACGCAACAGTGGAATTACTTTAAATTACTACCAGAGATGACCGATAGGGTAGCCAACCAGAAACTGGTTAGAACGGCCCTGTACATAAACAGAAAAGTTCTTAAAACCGCGTACGAGCGCAATCGCTGGAGATTCTTCAGGATGTCGTAATTTTGAAACGCAACAGTGGAATTACTTTAAATTACTACCAGAGATGACCGATAGGGTAGCCAACCAGAAACTGGTTAGAACGGCCCTGTACATAAACAGAAAAGTTCTTAAAACCGCGTACGAGCGCAATCGCTGGAGATTCTTCAGGATGTCGTAATTTTGAAACGCGACAGTGGAATTACTTTAAATTACTACCAGAGATGACCGATAGGGTAGCCAACCAGAAACTGGTTAGAACGGCCCTGTACATAAACAGAAAAGTTCTTAAAAACGCGTACGAGCGCAATCGCTGGAGATTCTTCAGGATGTCGTAATTTTGAAACGCGACAGTGGAATTACTTTAAATTACTACCAGAGATGACCGATAGGGTAGCCAACCAGAAACTGGTTAGAACGGCCCTGTACATAAACAGAAAAGTTCTTAAAACCGCGTACGAGCGCAATCGCTGGAGATTCTTCAGGATGTCGTAATTTTGAAACGCGACAGTGGAATTACTTTAAATTACTACCAGAGATGACCGATAGGGTAGCCAACCAGAAACTGGTTAGAACGGCCCTGTACATAAACAGAAAAGTTCTTAAAAACGCGTACGAGCGCAATCGCTGGAGATTCTTCAGGATGTCGTAATTTTGAAACGCAACAGTGGAATTACTTTAAATTACTACCAGAGATGATCGATAGGGTAGCCAACCAGAAACTGGTTAGAACGGCCCTGTACATAAACAGAAAAGTTCTTAAAACCGCGTACGAGCGCAATCGCTGGAGATTCTTCAGGATGTCGTAATTTTGAAACGCAACAGTGGAATTACTTTAAATTACTACCAGAGATGACCGATAGGGTAGCCAACCAGAAACTGGTTAGAACGGCCCTGTACATAAACAGAAAAGTTCTTAAAACCGCGTACGAGCGCAATCGCTGGAGATTCTTCAGGATGTCGTAATTTTGAAACGCGACAGTGGAATTACTTTAAATTACTACCAGAGATGACCGATAGGGTAGCCAACCAGAAACTGGTTAGAACGGCCCTGTACATAAACAGAAAAGTTCTTAAAACGCGTACGAGCGCAATCGCTGGAGATTCTTCAGGATGTCGTAATTTTGAAACGCAACAGTGGAATTACTTTAAATTACTACCAGAGATGAACGATAGGGTAGCCAACCAGAAACTGGTTAGAACGGCCCTGTACATAAACAGAAAAGTTCTTAAAAACGCGTACGAGCGCAATCGCTGGAGATAATTCAGGATGTCGTAATTTTGAAACGCAACAGTGGAATTACTTTAAATTACTACCAGAGATGAACGATAGGGTAGCCAACCAGAAACTGGTTAGAACGGCCCTGTACATAAACAGAAAAGTTCATAAAAACGCGTACGAGCGCAATCGCTGGAGATTCTTCAGGATGTCGTAATTTTGAAACGCAACAGTGGAATTACTTTAAATTACTACCAGAGATGACCGATAGGGTAGCCAACCAGAAACTGGTTAGAACGGCCCTGTACATAAACAGAAAAGTTCATAAAAACGCGTACGAGCGCAATCGCTGGAGATTCTTCAGGATGTCGTAATTTTGAAACGCGACAGTGGAATTACTTTAAATTACTACCAGAGATGACCGATAGGGTAGCCAACCAGAAACTGGTTAGAACGGCCCTGTACATAAACAGAAAAGTTCTTAAAACCGCGTACGAGCGCAATCGCTGGAGATTCTTCAGGATGTCGTAATTTTGAAACGCGACAGTGGAATTACTTTAAATTACTACCAGAGATGACCGATAGGGTAGCCAACCAGAAACTGGTTAGAACGGCCCTGTACATAAACAGAAAAGTTCTTAAAAACGCGTACGAGCGCAATCGCTGGAGATTCTTCAGGATGTCGTAATTTTGAAACGCAACAGTGGAATTACTTTAAATTACTACCAGAGATGACCGATAGGGTAGCCAACCAGAAACTGGTTAGAACGGCCCTGTACATAAACAGAAAAGTTCTTAAAACCGCGTACGAGCGCAATCGCTGGAGATTCTTCAGGATGTCGTAATTTTGAAACGCGACAGTGGAATTACTTTAAATTACTACCAGAGATGACCGATAGGGTAGCCAACCAGAAACTGGTTAGAACGGCCCTGTACATAAACAGAAAAGTTCTTAAAACCGCGTACGAGCGCAATCGCTGGAGATTCTTCAGGATGTCGTAATTTGGAAACGCGACAGTGGAATTACTTTAAATTACTACCAGAGATGACCGATAGGGTAGCCAACCAGAAACTGGTTAGAACGGCCCTGTACATAAACAGAAAAGTTCTTAAAACCGCGTACGAGCGCAATCGCTGGAGATTCTTCAGGATGTCGTAATTTTGAAACGCAACAGTGGAATTACTTTAAATTACTACCAGAGATGACCGATAGGGTAGCCAACCAGAAACTGGTTAGAACGGCCCTGTACATAAACAGAAAAGTTCTTAAAACCGCGTACGAGCGCAATCGCTGGAGATTCTTCAGGATGTCGTAATTTTGAAACGCGACAGTGGAATTACTTTAAATTACTACCAGAGATGACCGATAGGGTAGCCAACCAGAAACTGGTTAGAACGGCCCTGTACATAAACAGAAAAGTTCTTAAAACCGCGTACGAGCGCAATCGCTGGAGATTCTTCAGGATGTCGTAATTTTGAAACGCGACAGTGGAATTACTTTAAATTACTACCAGAGATGACCGATAGGGTAGCCAACCAGAAACTGGTTAGAACGGCCCTGTACATAAACAGAAAAGTTCTTAAAACCGCGTACGAGCGCAATCGCTGGAGATTCTTCAGGATGTCGTAATTTTGAAACGCGACAGTGGAATTACTTTAAATTACTACCAGAGATGACCGATAGGGTAGCCAACCAGAAACTGGTTAGAACGGCCCTGTACATAAACAGAAAAGTTCTTAAAAACGCGTACGAGCGCAATCGCTGGAGATTCTTCAGGATGTCGTAATTTTGAAACGCGACAGTGGAATTACTTTAAATTACTACCAGAGATGACCGATAGGGTAGCCAACCAGAAACTGGTTAGAACGGCCCTGTACATAAACAGAAAAGTTCTTAAAACCGCGTACGAGCGCAATCGCTGGAGATTCTTCAGGATGTCGTAATTTTGAAACGCGACAGTGGAATTACTTTAAATTACTACCAGAGATGACCGATAGGGTAGCCAACCAGAAACTGGTTAGAACGGCCCTGTACATAAACAGAAAAGTTCTTAAAAACGCGTACGAGCGCAATCGCTGGAGATTCTTCAGGATGTCGTAATTTTGAAACGCAACAGTGGAATTACTTTAAATTACTACCAGAGATGATCGATAGGGTAGCCAACCAGAAACTGGTTAGAACGGCCCTGTACATAAACAGAAAAGTTCTTAAAACCGCGTACGAGCGCAATCGCTGGAGATTCTTCAGGATGTCGTAATTTTGAAACGCAACAGTGGAATTACTTTAAATTACTACCAGAGATGACCGATAGGGTAGCCAACCAGAAACTGGTTAGAACGGCCCTGTACATAAACAGAAAAGTTCTTAAAACGCGTACGAGCGCAATCGCTGGAGATTCTTCAGGATGTCGTAATTTTGAAACGCGACAGTGGAATTACTTTAAATTACTACCAGAGATGACCGATAGGGTAGCCAACCAGAAACTGGTTAGAACGGCCCTGTACATATACAGAAAAGTTCTTAAAACGCGTACGAGCGCAATCGCTGGAGATTCTTCAGGATGTCGTAATTTTGAAACGCGACAGTGGAATTACTTTAAATTACTACCAGAGATGACCGATAGGGTAGCCAACCAGAAACTGGTTAGAACGGCCCTGTACATAAACAGAAAAGTTCTTAAAACGCGTACGAGCGCAATCGCTGGAGATTCTTCAGGATGTCGTAATTTTGAAACGCAACAGTGGAATTACTTTAAATTACTACCAGAGATGAACGATAGGGTAGCCAACCAGAAACTGGTTAGAACGGCCCTGTACATAAACAGAAAAGTTCTTAAAAACGCGTACGAGCGCAATCGTTGGAGATAATTCAGGATGTCGTAATTTTGAAACGCAACAGTGGAATTACTTTAAATTACTACCAGAGATGAACGATAGGGTAGCCAACCAGAAACTGGTTAGAACGGCCCTGTACATAAACAGAAAAGTTCTTAAAACGCGTACGAGCGCAATCGCTGGAGATTCTTCAGGATGTCGTAATTTTGAAACGCGACAGTGGAATTACTTTAAATTACTACCAGAGATGACCGATAGGGTAGCCAACCAGAAACTGGTTAGAACGGCCCTGTACATAAACAGAAAAGTTCTTAAAACGCGTACGAGCGCAATCGCTGGAGATTCTTCAGGATGTCGTAATTTTGAAACGCAACAGTGGAATTACTTTAAATTACTACCAGAGATGAACGATAGGGTAGCCAACCAGAAACTGGTTAGAACGGCCCTGTACATAAACAGAAAAGTTCTTAAAAACGCGTACGAGCGCAATCGTTGGAGATAATTCAGGATGTCGTAATTTTGAAACGCAACAGTGGAATTACTTTAAATTACTACCAGAGATGAACGATAGGGTAGCCAACCAGAAACTGGTTAGAACGGCCCTGTACATAAACAGAAAAGTTCATAAAAACGCGTACGAGCGCAATCGCTGGAGATTCTTCAGGATGTCGTAATTTTGAAACGCAACAGTGGAATTACTTTAAATTACTACCAGAGATGACCGATAGGGTAGCCAACCAGAAACTGGTTAGAACGGCCCTGTACATAAACAGAAAAGTTCATAAAAACGCGTACGAGCGCAATCGCTGGAGATTCTTCAGGATGTCGTAATTTTGAAACGCGACAGTGGAATTACTTTAAATTACTACCAGAGATGACCGATAGGGTAGCCAACCAGAAACTGGTTAGAACGGCCCTGTACATAAACAGAAAAGTTCTTAAAACCGCGTACGAGCGCAATCGCTGGAGATTCTTCAGGATGTCGTAATTTTGAAACGCGACAGTGGAATTACTTTAAATTACTACCAGAGATGACCGATAGGGTAGCCAACCAGAAACTGGTTAGAACGGCCCTGTACATAAACAGAAAAGTTCTTAAAAACGCGTACGAGCGCAATCGCTGGAGATTCTTCAGGATGTCGTAATTTTGAAACGCAACAGTGGAATTACTTTAAATTACTACCAGAGATGACCGATAGGGTAGCCAACCAGAAACTGGTTAGAACGGCCCTGTACATAAACAGAAAAGTTCTTAAAACCGCGTACGAGCGCAATCGCTGGAGATTCTTCAGGATGTCGTAATTTTGAAACGCGACAGTGGAATTACTTTAAATTACTACCAGAGATGACCGATAGGGTAGCCAACCAGAAACTGGTTAGAACGGCCCTGTACATAAACAGAAAAGTTCTTAAAACCGCGTACGAGCGCAATCGCTGGAGATTCTTCAGGATGTCGTAATTTTGAAACGCGACAGTGGAATTACTTTAAATTACTACCAGAGATGACCGATAGGGTAGCCAACCAGAAACTGGTTAGAACGGCCCTGTACATAAACAGAAAAGTTCTTAAAACCGCGTACGAGCGCAATCGCTGGAGATTCTTCAGGATGTCGTAATTTTGAAACGCAACAGTGGAATTACTTTAAATTACTACCAGAGATGACCGATAGGGTAGCCAACCAGAAACTGGTTAGAACGGCCCTGTACATAAACAGAAAAGTTCTTAAAACCGCGTACGAGCGCAATCGCTGGAGATTCTTCAGGATGTCGTAATTTTGAAACGCGACAGTGGAATTACTTTAAATTACTACCAGAGATGACCGATAGGGTAGCCAACCAGAAACTGGTTAGAACGGCCCTGTACATAAACAGAAAAGTTCTTAAAACCGCGTACGAGCGCAATCGCTGGAGATTCTTCAGGATGTCGTAATTTTGAAACGCGACAGTGGAATTACTTTAAATTACTACCAGAGATGACCGATAGGGTAGCCAACCAGAAACTGGTTAGAACGGCCCTGTACATAAACAGAAAAGTTCTTAAAACCGCGTACGAGCGCAATCGCTGGAGATTCTTCAGGATGTCGTAATTTTGAAACGCGACAGTGGAATTACTTTAAATTACTACCAGAGATGACCGATAGGGTAGCCAACCAGAAACTGGTTAGAACGGCCCTGTACATAAACAGAAAAGTTCTTAAAACCGCGTACGAGCGCAATCGCTGGAGATTCTTCAGGATGTCGTAATTTTGAAACGCGACAGTGGAATTACTTTAAATTACTACCAGAGATGACCGATAGGGTAGCCAACCAGAAACTGGTTAGAACGGCCCTGTACATAAACAGAAAAGTTCTTAAAACGCGTACGAGCGCAATCGCTGGAGATTCTTCAGGATGACGTAATTTTGAAACGCGACAGTGGAATTACTTTAAATTACTACCAGAGATGACCGATAGGGTAGCCAACCAGAAACTGGTTAGAACGGCCCTGTACATAAACAGAAAAGTTCTTAAAACCGCGTACGAGCGCAATCGCTGGAGATTCTTCAGGATGTCGTAATTTTGAAACGCGACAGTGGAATTACTTTAAATTACTACCAGAGATGACCGATAGGGTAGCCAACCAGAAACTGGTTAGAACGGCCCTGTACATAAACAGAAAAGTTCTTAAAACGCGTACGAGCGCAATCGCTGGAGATTCTTCAGGATGTCGTAATTTTGAAACGCGACAGTGGAATTACTTTAAATTACTACCAGAGATGACCGATAGGGTAGCCAACCAGAAACTGGTTAGAACGGCCCTGTACATAAACAGAAAAGTTCTTAAAACGCGTACGAGCGCAATCGCTGGAGATTCTTCAGGATGTCGTAATTTTGAAACGCAACAGTGGAATTACTTTAAATTACTACCAGAGATGAACGATAGGGTAGCCAACCAGAAACTGGTTAGAACGGCCCTGTACATAAACAGAAAAGTTCTTAAAAACGCGTACGAGCGCAATCGCTGGAGATAATTCAGGATGTCGTAATTTTGAAACGCAACAGTGGAATTACTTTAAATTACTACCAGAGATGAACGATAGGGTAGCCAACCAGAAACTGGTTAGAACGGCCCTGTACATAAACAGAAAAGTTCATAAAAACGCGTACGAGCGCAATCGCTGGAGATTCTTCAGGATGTCGTAATTTTGAAACGCAACAGTGGAATTACTTTAAATTACTACCAGAGATGAACGATAGGGTAGCCAACCAGAAACTGGTTAGAACGGCCCTGTACATAAACAGAAAAGTTCATAAAAACGCGTACGAGCGCAATCGCTGGAGATTCTTCAGGATGTCGTAATTTTGAAACGCAACAGTGGAATTACTTTAAATTACTACCAGAGATGAACGATAGGGTAGTCAACCAGAAACTGGTTAGAACGGCCCTGTACATAAACAGAAAAGTTCATAAAAACGCGTACGAGCGCAATCGCTGGAGATTCTTCAGGATGTCGTAATTTTGAAACGCAACAGTGGAATTACTTTAAATTACTACCAGAGATGAACGATAGGGTAGCCAACCAGAAACTGGTTAGAACGGCCCTGTACATAAACAGAAAAGTTCATAAAAACGCGTACGAGCGCAATCGCTGGAGATTCTTCAGGATGTCGTAATTTTGAAACGCAACAGTGGAATTACTTTAAATTACTACCAGAGATGAACGATAGGGTAGCCAACCAGAAACTGGTTAGAACGGCCCTGTACATAAACAGAAAAGTTCATAAAAACGCGTACGAGCGCAATCGCTGGAGATTCTTCAGGATGTCGTAATTTTGAAACGCAACAGTGGAATTACTTTAAATTACTACCAGAGATGACCGATAGGGTAGCCAACCAGAAACTGGTTAGAACGGCCCTGTACATAAACAGAAAAGTTCATAAAAACGCGTACGAGCGCAATCGCTGGAGATTCTTCAGGATGTCGTAATTTTGAAACGCGACAGTGGAATTACTTTAAATTACTACCAGAGATGACCGATAGGGTAGCCAACCAGAAACTGGTTAGAACGGCCCTGTACATAAACAGAAAAGTTCTTAAAACCGCGTACGAGCGCAATCGCTGGAGATTCTTCAGGATGTCGTAATTTTGAAACGCGACAGTGGAATTACTTTAAATTACTACCAGAGATGACCGATAGGGTAGCCAACCAGAAACTGGTTAGAACGGCCCTGTACATAAACAGAAAAGTTCTTAAAAACGCGTACGAGCGCAATCGCTGGAGATTCTTCAGGATGTCGTAATTTTGAAACGCAACAGTGGAATTACTTTAAATTACTACCAGAGATGACCGATAGGGTAGCCAACCAGAAACTGGTTAGAACGGCCCTGTACATAAACAGAAAAGTTCTTAAAACCGCGTACGAGCGCAATCGCTGGAGATTCTTCAGGATGTCGTAATTTTGAAACGCGACAGTGGAATTACTTTAAATTACTACCAGAGATGACCGATAGGGTAGCCAACCAGAAACTGGTTAGAACGGCCCTGTACATAAACAGAAAAGTTCTTAAAACCGCGTACGAGCGCAATCGCTGGAGATTCTTCAGGATGTCGTAATTTTGAAACGCGACAGTGGAATTACTTTAAATTACTACCAGAGATGACCGATAGGGTAGCCAACCAGAAACTGGTTAGAACGGCCCTGTACATAAACAGAAAAGTTCTTAAAACCGCGTACGAGCGCAATCGCTGGAGATTCTTCAGGATGTCGTAATTTTGAAACGCAACAGTGGAATTACTTTAAATTACTACCAGAGATGACCGATAGGGTAGCCAACCAGAAACTGGTTAGAACGGCCCTGTACATAAACAGAAAAGTTCTTAAAACCGCGTACGAGCGCAATCGCTGGAGATTCTTCAGGATGTCGTAATTTTGAAACGCGACAGTGGAATTACTTTAAATTACTACCAGAGATGACCGATAGGGTAGCCAACCAGAAACTGGTTAGAACGGCCCTGTACATAAACAGAAAAGTTCTTAAAACCGCGTACGAGCGCAATCGCTGGAGATTCTTCAGGATGTCGTAATTTTGAAACGCGACAGTGGAATTACTTTAAATTACTACCAGAGATGACCGATAGGGTAGCCAACCAGAAACTGGTTAGAACGGCCCTGTACATAAACAGAAAAGTTCTTAAAACCGCGTACGAGCGCAATCGCTGGAGATTCTTCAGGATGTCGTAATTTTGAAACGCGACAGTGGAATTACTTTAAATTACTACCAGAGATGACCGATAGGGTAGCCAACCAGAAACTGGTTAGAACGGCCCTGTACATAAACAGAAAAGTTCTTAAAACCGCGTACGAGCGCAATCGCTGGAGATTCTTCAGGATGTCGTAATTTTGAAACGCGACAGTGGAATTACTTTAAATTACTACCAGAGATGACCGATAGGGTAGCCAACCAGAAACTGGTTAGAACGGCCCTGTACATAAACAGAAAAGTTCTTAAAACGCGTACGAGCGCAATCGCTGGAGATTCTTCAGGATGACGTAATTTTGAAACGCGACAGTGGAATTACTTTAAATTACTACCAGAGATGACCGATAGGGTAGCCAACCAGAAACTGGTTAGAACGGCCCTGTACATAAACAGAAAAGTTCTTAAAACCGCGTACGAGCGCAATCGCTGGAGATTCTTCAGGATGTCGTAATTTTGAAACGCGACAGTGGAATTACTTTAAATTACTACCAGAGATGACCGATAGGGTAGCCAACCAGAAACTGGTTAGAACGGCCCTGTACATAAACAGAAAAGTTCTTAAAACGCGTACGAGCGCAATCGCTGGAGATTCTTCAGGATGTCGTAATTTTGAAACGCGACAGTGGAATTACTTTAAATTACTACCAGAGATGACCGATAGGGTAGCCAACCAGAAACTGGTTAGAACGGCCCTGTACATAAACAGAAAAGTTCTTAAAACGCGTACGAGCGCAATCGCTGGAGATTCTTCAGGATGTCGTAATTTTGAAACGCAACAGTGGAATTACTTTAAATTACTACCAGAGATGAACGATAGGGTAGCCAACCAGAAACTGGTTAGAACGGCCCTGTACATAAACAGAAAAGTTCTTAAAAACGCGTACGAGCGCAATCGCTGGAGATAATTCAGGATGTCGTAATTTTGAAACGCAACAGTGGAATTACTTTAAATTACTACCAGAGATGAACGATAGGGTAGCCAACCAGAAACTGGTTAGAACGGCCCTGTACATAAACAGAAAAGTTCATAAAAACGCGTACGAGCGCAATCGCTGGAGATTCTTCAGGATGTCGTAATTTTGAAACGCAACAGTGGAATTACTTTAAATTACTACCAGAGATGAACGATAGGGTAGCCAACCAGAAACTGGTTAGAACGGCCCTGTACATAAACAGAAAAGTTCATAAAAACGCGTACGAGCGCAATCGCTGGAGATTCTTCAGGATGTCGTAATTTTGAAACGCAACAGTGGAATTACTTTAAATTACTACCAGAGATGAACGATAGGGTAGTCAACCAGAAACTGGTTAGAACGGCCCTGTACATAAACAGAAAAGTTCATAAAAACGCGTACGAGCGCAATCGCTGGAGATTCTTCAGGATGTCGTAATTTTGAAACGCAACAGTGGAATTACTTTAAATTACTACCAGAGATGAACGATAGGGTAGCCAACCAGAAACTGGTTAGAACGGCCCTGTACATAAACAGAAAAGTTCATAAAAACGCGTACGAGCGCAATCGCTGGAGATTCTTCAGGATGGCGTAATTTTGAAACGCAACAGTGGAATTACTTTAAATTACTACCAGAGATGAACGATAGGGTAGCCAACCAGAAACTGGTTAGAACGGCCCTGTACATAAACAGAAAAGTTAATAAAAACGCGTACTAGCGCAATCGCTGGAGATTCTTCAGGATGTCGTAATTTTGAAACGCAACAGTGGAATTACTTTAAATTACTACCAGAGATGACCGATAGGGTAGCCAACCAGAAACTGGTTAGAACGGCCCTGTACATAAACAGAAAAGTTCTTAAAACCGCGTACGAGCGCAATCGCTGGAGATTCTTCAGGATGTCGTAATTTTGAAACGCGACAGTGGAATTACTTTAAATTACTACCAGAGATGACCGATAGGGTAGCCAACCAGAAACTGGTTAGAACGGCCCTGTACATAAACAGAAAAGTTCTTAAAACGCGTACGAGCGCAATCGCTGGAGATTCTTCAGGATGTCGTAATTTTGAAACGCGACAGTGGAATTACTTTAAATTACTACCAGAGATGACCGATAGGGTAGCCAACCAGAAACTGGTTAGAACGGCCCTGTACATAAACAGAAAAGTTCTTAAAACCGCGTACGAGCGCAATCGCTGGAGATTCTTCAGGATGTCGTAATATTGAAACGCAACAGTGGAATTACTTCAAATTACTACCAGAGATGGACGATAGGGTAACCAACCAGAAACTGGTTAGAACGGCCCTGTACATAAACAGAAAAGTTCTTAAAAACGCGTACGAGCGCAATCGCTGGAGATTCTTCAGGATGTCGTAATTTTGAAACGCAACAGTGGAATTACTTTAAATTACTACCAGAGATGACCGATAGGGTAGCCAACCAGAAACTGGTTAGAACGGCCCTGTACATAAACAGAAAAGTTCTTAAAACCGCGTACGAGCGCAATCGCTGGAGATTCTTCAGGATGTCGTAATTTTGAAACGCGACAGTGGAATTACTTTAAATTACTACCAGAGATGACCGATAGGGTAGCCAACCAGAAACTGGTTAGAACGGCCCTGTACATAAACAGAAAAGTTCTTAAAACGCGTACGAGCGCAATCGCTGGAGATTCTTCAGGATGTCGTAATTTTGAAACGCGACAGTGGAATTACTTTAAATTACTACCAGAGATGACCGATAGGGTAGCCAACCAGAAACTGGTTAGAACGGCCCTGTACATAAACAGAAAAGTTCTTAAAACGCGTACGAGCGCAATCGCTGGAGATTCTTCAGGATGTCGTAATTTTGAAACGCAACAGTGGAATTACTTTAAATTACTACCAGAGATGAACGATAGGGTAGCCAACCAGAAACTGGTTAGAACGGCCCTGTACATAAACAGAAAAGTTCATAAAAACGCGTACGAGCGCAATCGCTGGAGATTCTTCAGGATGTCGTAATTTTGAAACGCAACAGTGGAATTACTTTAAATTACTACCAGAGATGAACGATAGGGTAGCCAACCAGAAACTGGTTAGAACGGCCCTGTACATAAACAGAAAAGTTCATAAAAACGCGTACGAGCGCAATCGCTGGAGATTCTTCAGGATGTCGTAATTTTGAAACGCAACAGTGGAATTACTTTAAATTACTACCAGAGATGAACGATAGGGTAGCCAACCAGGAACTGGTTAGAACGGCCCTGTACATAAACAGAAAAGTTCATAAAAACGCGTACGAGCGCAATCGCTGGAGATTCTTCAGGATGGCGTAATTTTGAAACGCAACAGTGGAATTACTTTAAATTACTACCAGAGATGAACGATAGGGTAGCCAACCAGAAACTGGTTAGAACGGCCGTGTACATAAACAGAAAAGTTCATAAAAACGCGTACGAGCGCAATCGCTGGAGATTCTTCAGGATGTCGTAATTTTGAAACGCAACAGTGGAATTACTTTAAATTACTACCAGAGATGAACGATAGGGTAGCCAACCAGAAACTGGTTAGAACGGCCCTGTACATAAACAGAAAAGTTCATAAAAACGCGTACGAGCGCAATCGCTGGAGATTCTTCAGGATGGCGTAATATTGAAACGCAACAGCGGAATTACTTTAAATTACTACCAAAGATGAACGATAGGGTAACCAACCAGTAACACCAAAAATGTTAACTTTGTGTAAGATCAGCGGCGGATTTACGCAAAGGCGCAAGAGGCGCAAGCCTCGGGCCCCGCACCCAGGGGGCCCCAAAATTGGCCAAATTATCAAAAATTAAAATTTAGATTTAATATTCACGGAGTTGTCTTTATAAAAAAACAATCAATTTTTGGCAATATGGAAAATTTGGAATTACGAATGTTCGATTGACTTTTAATATTTAGGTGGGCCCCCTAATATCCTTTGCGCCTAGGGCCCCGCAAACGCAAAATCCGCCACTGTGTAAGATAACCTAGATTACAATAGCAAAATACTAACACAGTTCGGAATCTTATCAATTTTCTCTGATAACACGAATTATTGTGCTAGACACAAAGGCGACGTAAAGCGAGAGAAAAATAGTCAATATAGATACCTACAAGAAAAAATATAAGAGGAGTGGAACAAGAATTTGAGAAAAATAAAAAGAATAGGAGGAATGTAGAATTATCGAGCGATTAAGTCATTGGTTCCAAACTAGGATTTAATGGTGGGATTTGAGTCCTCCAAGTCATAAGTCTAGTCCATGGGTAGTATTATGTTGTATCGTGCATGCAAATGACCTTAGAAACGAAAAGAAACAAAAAGAAAACCGAAGATAATTTTCGATAGTCAGCAGGCACGTGATTTTAATTAAAAATACATCAAAGTCCATAAAAAAAATAAAAACTAGTTCAGATAACAACAAATCACACTCTATTTAATAATAAATAGATTAGATTAGAAATTAGATTTATTAACGCGTATTTAGGAGGAATTCTATCCAAAATAATCAATTTTTTTTAAGCTTTCAGGAAATTTCAGGAATTTGTAATTTTCAGGAATTTTTGTGCTAGAAAAACGTTTAGCTAGTAATGTACAGTGAAGAATCTGATTTCGAAGATACCAATAATTTATCCATCCACAATACGGTCCTGGATCATTTCCATCCTAAATTAAAAAAATTCCTTACAATTTGACGATCTGTCATTATTATTTTTCCACCCCTAAATCTTCCTAATTAATTTCTAAATATTTTTATAGCTACCTAATTACAAAAAATCTATTAATAAATCATGGATGAGTTTAGGATGTAAGAGGGGGGTTCCTGTTTTCAAACGAAAAAAAATCATTAAGCTGTGTACAAAAGCACACCAGATACCAGGCATTAAAAAAGTAAACAATTACCTTTCGTATGCCACGTTATATTACAGTCTATATTTAGCTCTTGATAAGATTACCGAGATAGTGTAACAGCTATAATGAGAGAACCAAGGTCAGAGAGTACTCCATGGTCCGGACTCCCACAACCAGAGCATTCGCGATTTGTTCACCAAGTGCTAGTGATTCAATTGACGATTGTTGTGTAATAAAGTTCAGTGTTAAGTTCAGAAAAGTTTACCGGGATTAACACACAACCGTGTTTCTTTTTTTTTATACGAAACATATTTAAAAAAAATACTATCATGAACCCAACCGAAATTTTAATAAAAATGAGGTAAGTATTTTTCTTAATTAAAATTATTTAAAAATTGTCCTAATTTAAATTTTAAATCTTTTTTTTATTATATACAATGCTGTAAAAAGAACTACAGACAGTAACAAAGAATAGGTTATCTCTTAAATAAACAACAAGAGCTAATAGAAAAATTTAAATGCAAATTACAAAAGGCTTTACGTCAGTGGTTAAACTAAATAATTACTTCAAGTAAATGAATTTTCAGTTTCACTAACGCGATTTTAATTTAAAAGTGAAAAACGTGCGTGTTTGCGAAAGGTGTTTAAAATTGAAAGAGCAACAGGTTAGAGAAACAGTCTTATTAGGTTTATTTATAGCTTGGACATTGTAATTTAACAAAATTATCTTTTATTTAAATTTTAAGTATTGAAGTATTGTGTAATATCATCAAATAAACACGTTTATAGTTTAATGTACACGAATTTTGTGTAATATTCAAAGCAAGAAACACACGAGTCCAAAAAATAATATTTTGTACCAGCAGGATTAGTATTCTACCTCACTGCAGATATCTAAGGGCAAATTTAAATTAAAATCCTTGCAAAACCTTGATAGGTTGACGTAGAACTCAAAAGCAAGCCTCTTTATTTCTATGGAATTTAAAAATACCCCTTTCCTAGGGAAAAAAGGCATAGATGAATTTTTTCTTCCTCAGGAAGTAAAATTAGATTTGGAATTAATTCCAGGGGTTTGTACTTCCCCTAATTAGTTCAATTAGAGAACCTAACTGGGGATTCTCATCCCAAAACGTGCACCGAGAAATTATGTTTGTGAGGTTTCGTTTGTATTACAAATACTTGCATCATTTCTTGATATTGTTTTTATCTATAACAAATATACAAAATAAATAAACATTTAGTTTCCAAGTACACAAGATGAGCACGTGTTAAATATAATTAACGCTTGGTACAAAAAAAAAACCCAATAAAAAGTAAAGGTTGAGTGAAATAATTAGTTTTATATAATATGTACAGGATGTTAGAAATTTGCTTAGACTGAATTATGTTTGGGTATATTTGGAAATTTTCTTCAGTTTGTTAATGGCACATTCCTAAAAAGACATTTTTTCCCTATATGTAACCTTTCCTCGAGTCCCTACAGTTCCGATTTGTTAACTAAAGCTCTGTTAGGGGTTGAAGTGTAAAGCAAGAAAAAAAAAATACGAGTACAAAACTTTCCACACGAATTCTTGCAAATTTATTCTTTAACTTTTATTATCCTGTTTGTGTGTTCAACAAACTTAACTCGCTCATTAATATTTATTTCTAAAATTTCCACAATAGATACCTATATTTTTTTCTGGAATTATAAGCAGGTAAATATTTTTAACAGACTGTTGATGTCATGCAAATCAATAAAAAACCACTTAATTGTTTATGATTTTAGATTGTTATTGGAATTTTATTACTTTTTATAACTAATTTTTCAAGAGGAATAAATAATTCCTGCAACACCCTGTACATACGTGTAAAATAGGAAATAAAAAGTACAGTAGTTTAATATTAATTGTAGTTCGTTATATCTAATAATTTTACGGCCTATAAAGACCATTTGTCATCATCTCATCATCCTTTGTGCTAGAACATCTCATCTATATTTAGAATAAATTTACTTAACTGCTTTTATTATTATTATTACTATACCTACTGTATAATTTTCAAATGCATACTTTGTTAAAGGAAGTGTTGGCTAACTTGAAAATTACACTCTCTTATATTTAAATCTTTAACTCCATAACTTGGAAAATATTTGCTAAATCGATCTGTATTTTATTGTTTAGAATATTTCTGCTTTAATAAATAATAAATTGACTGTAAGTGTTCGTTTAAACAAGTGCCCCACCAGAAATTTAAAATAAATCTCCATTTTTACATTAAAAATTTAAAATGGTATGTAGTTGGGGCACAGCCCTAGTCGTAACGTTCGAACAGCAATACATCCCTACAAAAAAATACGCAACCCCAAAATTAAATCGAGTATACGAAACCAATCACTTTTTCTAAGAAATCTAAAAATATTCCAATTTGACTCATCTTTAGTAACCAGAGACGGTTATGTTCTCATCTGTATTTTAACGACACCTTTAAAACGATTACCTTAAACCTATAAAAATATATCTAAATATTTAACTTTTCAGGATCGTACATTTTATTTTAGAATGTTTCAGGTTTGGCACGTAGCGAAAAGTGCAAGTGACAGGAACGAATTAAATTTAAATTAATTATTCGGATTTGACGTACTTATAAGTAAACACGTGTGGTTAGTTCAAGATCGTTATAGTTTTTTATTAAAAACATATGAGATTTTTTTAAGTAGTACCTGAGAAAAAAAATTAGTTTTAGTCGGTGCTAAGCAGTTTAAACAGATTCGCGTGTACTCGTGTGCGAATTTAGGAGATTATCTGTATTTAATTTTACAGAACTTTAGACTAAATAAAACGTAACAGAGAATTAAATAAACGATGAATAACCGAAGGGCAAACCCAACAAGTAAGTATAAAAAAATTCAACTCGCTGAAATTTTTTGTCGTAGTTTGTTTTCCCCCTAATACGTCCCTGTACTGTTTAATTAATTTATTTGTATTGGACGGGGGGTGAAAACTAAGAATTTGGACCAATATAGTGTGCCATATATGTAACCGGATGTGCTTCGGAAGTCGCGAAAATCCTTTGATTTCCAAGCAACCCATTCTCTTGCCATCTTTGTGACGTTTTCTATTTTTTTTTTTCTTATATTTTAGTTTTTTTAAAATGATTATTCTTTTATAAAGAAATTTTCTAAGTACGATCCTGAATAAAAATGAATTTTTAATTGTGACTCAAATAAAACATCTTCCACGTGCGTCAATAAATTAAAAAAAACATCTCCCATTGTACATGGTATTGAAGTACTACATGCAGAAAACACGTGTAGGTGACACCATTTTTAGACTAGCTATTGACAATTATTTACATGTAAATAGACGACCCGCAAGTTTTTACCAAAAACAGGGGCCAGGAGGTTTCAGGTCAATTTTACAAAAGAGTCTGGTAATAATAAATATACAAAAGGAAGCCCAAAAAATTCTAAATGGAAAATGACGAGAGCGAATGCACAGGTTGTTCTTTTATTCTGAAACCAGAAAAATTCCATTTTAAAAGAAAAAAAGAATAAATAATAATTAGAAGCAACTGTAACTGTATCTAAAATAAATAGAGAAGTCAATTTAAAAGTTAATATTTTTCTATCTAATCTTAGGAATTGAGAGTCTCTTAAGGAATTGAAAACTAAAATGTTTAAGGGAATTATTAAGGACTTGCAGATCACACTGTATGTGAACAAAGTCTACGCAAAAATAATTTTTCTTGTGGGGGTTGCTCTTCCTGGTTTGTTTACCAATTATTGGAATATTTTTTGATCAACAATACCTACATATATAAAACTCCGATATTTCAGAAGAAACAGTTTTGAAATAAAGCGCGTGTTGCGTCCTAGACATTAAAAAGGAAGCGAGTAACTAAAAGTTACGTAAACAACTAAAAGTGATAATTATTTTTAATCTTCGGAACAAATCACAGGAAATGACTCACTCTATAATATTATTATTGATAATTTGTTTATTGTAGTAGATTAAGTACCAATAAATGCACCCGGGGATGTAAATAAATTTATCACGTGAATATAAATAAAGTGTCGGTTAGTGATTAGATTTTTCTAGGTAAGCCACCACGTGAATTATTAATTCTTTTTAATTAAAAATCGATCCATTAATTAATAAAAAGTTAAGAAACAAATGTAGGGACGACGCTACATGCCAAAATCATACGAAACACCCATGGACCGAACTCACGATTTTTCTAAAGAACGCTTAACAATAATCTATCCTAAGGGGTAGCCTTAATACGAATTCCTCCACAAAAAAAATCAAAATTTTATTTAATATATTCCCTGGACCCCCCACACCCCTACTTTACCGTGCAACATTCCAGTTCCATTAATTTATAAAAATCTACCCCTTCATACTTTTCCTAATTATTGCATAAAGTGCTTGAAGTAATCAATGAAGTAGTAAAAATAAATTGATTAAGTAATCTGCTAAGTGCTTGCTATCATTGAACTTTGGAGTACCTACCCAAACAATTTTGAGATTTCTACCTCAACACAGTCACAACAATTTAATCAATACTCATCGATTCCTCGTTTAAATTTCTTTTTAAATGAAAATAAAGTGAAGGAAACTGTTTTGATTCGCACTGTTAATCATTAATCTTGATCAAAATCAAAATTAAATCAATAAAATGATGTTCATTAAGGAAATGTCGCTATGGTGAGCACCAAAGGTTCCAGAACCGTCTCTAAGTTTTTTTGGGTGGAATAGGACGCGCTGAAGGGGACAGGAATAAACAGCGAAGTGATGGGGGTTGGGGCTGCAACAATAGTCTTCCTCGGAGGTAGAGGCTCACTATACCTGTATGCAATTCGTACGTATATAGGTCAGGGCCGTACTTGGAATAAATTTATTTTTTCTAATTTTTATTATTATAAGACAAGGATTATTTAACGCAGTTTCCTTTGAATAACGAAGATTTATTCAAACAACTTTGACTGTAAGTACTAATAACTTCATATTTTGTTTACAGGAATACCTCGTTCTAAAGTTGGCAGCATCGCAATGGAAAATTCAACTTTACATTCATCATACATTAAACAAATAAACACGGTAGTTTCGAAAAATTTATCCCCTTTGAAATCATATCCCTCTTCCGTGACGCAATTATCAGTAATGTTGTCGCAAGCGCACAGGGAATCGTTGCCGGAGTGCGCAGAGTTGGACACCCCCCCAGCGATCGAGCCACTGGATGCCCCCGCCACATGCGAAGAACGTCGTGCTTTCTTTAAAAAGTCCCACACATGCGGCAGTTTATTTGCAAAGTGCGGGTGTAACAATGAAAACAGAACCAGAGCACCTTTGTTACAAACGTTTTCACACCCAACTGCGCAACCACTTAAAAGATCTTCCAATCCCACCCCACCTTGTACGTATCCCACAAATGAGACAAAAAGGCTGTCCAATCCGGAAATAAATAATTCTCAACTTTTGGCAGCTAGGCAACGTATCAACCCTAAACCCCTTTCGAAGACCCCTACATATCTCAACCATCCGGAAATTCCTTATCCAATTCCGTTAATTCCAAGAGAAAAACGTAAAAGTTGTGATAAAATTGTGCCAAATATCGAATCCAAAAATAATAATTTAAAGAATAAAAACTTTGACAATAATTTTTGTTATCCTGATTTTGTTTGCAACAAATTCGCGCAATCAAATTTGGATTATCTGAAATACACTGCGATAGCGTATCAAAATTTGAACGGAAACGTTCAAGAGGATCCTGCTCAAAAATACCTGAAAGAATCTGGAATAATCGGTCCAATGGGAAACGGAGTTTCGGCATCCCTTACGAAGTCCTCTTCAAGCGACTCCGATACCCTCCAACAAATTCGGAAAAATTCCAAAATAATGTGTGTGGAAACGCGGAGGAAAAATTCAGGGGCCCCTGAAGACTATGAATATTTAAAAACAGTCGTTGCACATTTAAAAAGCGAATTATCAGAACTCGAAGTTAAATATGGAACGTTACAAACGGAACTGATGCAGAGCAGGAAGGAGTTGCAGTGCAAGGAATCAGAAGTGATGAAGCTTCAAAGGGAGGTTCACAAACTCAAGGTAAGTTTCCTGTTTCTATATCGGGACTATTGTTGTTAAAAGCTTCGAGCTTGTAATAATGTAATCAACAATCGATTGGTTTTAACTAAAAACACCTGTTAACTCAATGTAAAGGGTGGTTGCGTAACCGTTATATTTGAAAACCACAACGTTTTCCTTGAACACAAAGGAAATTATTATTTTTCGTGCTTTTTTAAATCTAGGACATCTCGATAGAATTATTGCGAAACGAAAGCTCTCAATCACGCTATAAAATAATTCTACAATTATTATAAAACTTTTTTTTAAATTATAGAGTAAAACTTAATAATTTAAATAAAATACAGGGCCGGATTTAATAAATTAGAAGTGTCTCATATATAAAAAGAACTTTTTTTCCCATAAAATTAACCTTTACGCGGTGGTAAAACGACGACGTCCCCATTTTGGTTTTATGAGCTTTTCACCTTGACCCGGATCTGAATAGAAAAAAATAATCAATCCAGAAAACATATAAAGCTTTCTTAGAAAAACTAAGAATAAATAAGGGAACATTTTTTTAATCGATTGATGACGAGAGTCTGGTGCATTTTTCATCCCCTAAACCTTTCATTCTTAGTGTCGCTTTGGTCGCCAACTCCCCAAGGAACTTTCCTCTTTAATACTCTTTTGATTTTTTCATCTTTCCCCAATTACCGTTAGTAGAACGCGGTGACGCGAATATCTGCGAAGATGACCAACTTCGAGTCTCCGGGATATGCGGGAATGGATTTCCAAGACCAGAGTAGATCGTGGAAGTCTGCGAAAAACCCCATCCCCGTTTTCCGCTGACAAAGACGTAACTGGATTGATACAACGTCGCATCAGAATATTTTGCCTTGTACAAGACCAATTTAGGTAGATTCTTTAAAACATTTTATAAATTGAAAAATTGCTCTCAGAAATGGAATATAATGAAGACTTTATTACCGCCGCATTACCACAAAACGGAAGCTTCTGTTTATAATTATCTCGAGAACTACAAAAACGTTAAATCCACCATCTCTTTCTCTCACCAATCCTTCAATTATCCGCTGTTACCGTACTTAATAAAAGTTTTATTTCAGAGCGTTCTTCAGCAAGCAACCTGCTTCAACAATGAACGCGACATCCTTACCAGTTTACAAGAACAACATGCAATGGCAAATAGGGCCCCACAACATCAACAATCTCCTGCTGCGTGTTGTAACAAAAAACAAGGAGTTTCTGCAGAATCCAGCGACTCAACCGGACAACCCAGTTCAATCGCTATCTTGAAACACGATAAGGATTTCAGGTAACATTCTTAACTAATCTGAAAATAATTCGGCTAACCTCGACTTTCCAGATCTAAACAGCTCATCAAAGATGCAATAATGGACAATAATTTTTTGAAACACTTAGATTCGTTACAAGTCCGAGAAATAGTAGATTCTGTGTATTCAAAAGAATTTCCAGCAGGAACTTATGTGATACGGGAAGGTGAAGCCGGTGCCCATTTGTTTGTTTCAGCAGAAGGAGATTTTGAAGTCATTAAGGATGATACAGTCTTAGGGCATATGGGACCAGGAAAAGCTTTTGGGGAACTTGCAATTTTATATAATTGTACAAGAACTGCTTCTATTCGAGGTACTAAATCAAAATTTCAATTTTGAATGCAACTTAGAATTATGATTTTTTTAGTTGTGGTTGATTCAAAAGTTTGGGTTTTGGATCGAAAAGTCTTCCAACAAATAATGGTTCGAACCGGTTTACAAAGACTTCAAGACAATATTAACTTCCTTAGATCAGTTCCTCTTCTACAGAATCTCAGTAACGACGTTTTAGCGAAAATCGCCGATGTTCTTGAAGTTGTAAGTCTTTTTCTCCCCTAAAACGCAATGTTAACCTAACCCTAGCGTTTTCCAACAGGAATTTTATCCAGCTGGTGCTTATATTATTAGACAAGGCGCTAGCGGAGACACTTTTTTCATAATAAGCAGCGGAAGTGTTAAAGTAACCCAAAGATTACCAGGTAAATTTTAAAATGGATTATTCACCCCCAAACATTGATTACGATTTATTTTTAAATTGGAGTTATTGTAGGTCGTCTAGAGGAGGAAGAAATCAGAACCCTGGAAAGAGGAGAATATTTCGGGGAACAAGCACTATTAAGGGAAGAATGTCGAACTGCATCTGTGATAGCTTTAAGCCCTGGAGTAGAATGTCTCACCCTAGACAGAGATTCTTTTATACAACTTATTGGAGATCTTAGCGAAATAAAAGAAAAAGATTATGGGGATGAACACCGAGTACTTACAAGACCCAACAGTACCGTTAGTGTTTGTGCCGAGAAACAAGGTAAGCTGGAAAGGGTGTAAAATAACACAAAGCTTGATTTAGGGGTGGATTAAACCCCATTTTTTAAAAGAATAAAGCATTCTTTAAGTTAAACTCAAGGCACCCCTTCACTATTCTGTTTCTAAAACCCTAAACGGCTGATAATAAGAGAATAAATCGTGGAGACTTCAACGGGTGTATAAACAACGAACCTTCCCAAAAACGCTCTTCTTCCTTGCAGTTCTCCTTAACAATCCCACTTTGTTTCAGAATATGAGTACATGAAATTGGATGATTTGGATATCGTAGCGACCTTAGGGGTTGGTGGGTTCGGAAGAGTCGAACTCGTTCAATATTCATTTGATAAAAGCCTTACTTTTGCCCTTAAATGCCTAAAAAAGCAACACATTGTTGATACTCAACAGCAAGATCATATTTTCAGCGAAAAGGTAATCATGATGTGTTGTAGAAGCCCTTTTATATGTAGGTAAGTAAAATTTGAAAATTATATTTGACAATTACGTAAAATATTCTATTTTTAGATTATACCGAACGTTTCGTGATTCGAAATATGTTTACATGTTATTAGAAGCTTGTTTAGGAGGTGAAGTATGGACAATTCTTCGGGATAGGGGTTGTTTTGATGATCACACAACACGGTTTATTACGGCTTGTGTTGTAGAAGCGTTTGATTATCTCCATAATAGAGGAATTATATACAGAGATCTGAAACCTGAAAATCTTTTGTTAGATACACAGGGATACGTAAAGTTGGTTGATTTTGGATTTTCTAAAAGACTTGGATATAGCAGCAAAACGTGGACTTTTTGCGGAACACCCGAATATGTCGCACCCGAAACTATTCTTAATAAAGGACATGATCGAGCTGTTGATTATTGGGCTTTAGGAATTTTAATGTACGAGTTACTCACTGGAAGGTAAGATATTAATAAAGAGATTCCGTTATTTCAGCATTTCCTAAGCCGACTAGATATTTTTGTAACAAATGGGAGGCTATGGCGGGCTATCAACGGCGGCGGCCCGGTGCCCCTTCAAAGCACGCAACCAAAATATCGCGTCTTAGTCAGTTGCCATGGCGACTGGCGATAAACAAATAATTCAGTTGTACTGATACAGTTTTTTAATTATTATTGGTCACCATGACAACTAATTTAAGTCATAATCAAATATAAAAATCGTACTTTCCCCATCCACTTAGATGCGTGCCTAGTATTTTTTGATCAACCCCAATTTGCGGTTTTAATTAAATTTTTTTTTACAGTCCACCATTTACCGCCTCAGATCCTATGAAAACTTATAATTTAATATTAAAAGGAATAGACATGATAGATTTTGCCAAGCATAATGTAGGAAGGTCAGCCCAAAGCCTTATAAAAAAATTATGTCGAGATTTACCTTCAGAACGTCTTGGATATCAACGTGGAGGAATTCAAGATATCAAAAAACACAAGTAAGAACATTCTAAAAATCCCTTTTTTTGTACCTATACGTTTTTAATCATTTCAGATGGTTCCAAGGTTTTGACTGGGATGGATTAAAAAGTCGTACTTTACCCGCCCCAATAATACAACCAGTGCAAAGTCCTTGCGATACCTCAAACTTTGATTGTTTTGCCAAAGATAATGATATTCCCCCTGATGAACTATCAGACTGGGATATTGATTTCTGATGTCATAATTTTTTGTTTACGCTGGTTTAATTTTTTTAACAAACAGTTGTTTCCTAAAGGTGTTGTGAAAGTATTGGAAAATTAGTGGGTCTGATAGGGGGGGAAAAAAAGATACTAGACTAATCATATATTTAATAATATTGACCAAGACAGGGTTTAATAAAAGTTAATAAAGTTTTGTAGATGTTTTTTCCCAAATAGATTTTTTTTTGTATTTATGCTTTTATAAGTGTTCTAATGCTGATGACAATAAGCAAAAAATTGTAAATATTTATGTAAAGCGTGAAAAATATAAATATTTATTATTACTATAAAGTTTTTTTTATTATAGGTAATCAAGCAAAAAAATTAAATAAGGTGAATTATTATTATTATTTCCATTAGGCGATTTCTAACTTTTCTATTATTCATGCAACTTCAAATTAACTAAATTGCTCCTGTTCATACTTTTGAAAAATTACCTTATTATGAATGCACCCTCTTTTTTTTATTGATTTCCAATTTCCAATAAAAATATTGCAGACAGTTAAATACAAAATTAACA
The DNA here is from genome assembly GCA_963082805.1 of Hemicrepidius hirtus. Taxonomy (NCBI): domain Eukaryota; kingdom Metazoa; phylum Arthropoda; class Insecta; order Coleoptera; family Elateridae; genus Hemicrepidius; species Hemicrepidius hirtus. Next base: position 35,220,860 of record OY720162.1, read on the forward strand.
AAGAGAGGGTTAAAACTGCAAAATCCAATGAGTTGGCTTTGCTAAAAATTTCAAATTAAATACTAAACTCAAATTTGTCAATTTTACAAAAAATGTCTTCTGTCTATTTTGACATATTGCCCTTATGTTGGGCGTTGGGGTGGTTGTGCGTGTCCCCCTCAACCAACTCGAGGATGCCCCCTCACAGGTGAATATCCTTGAAATAAATTACAACCAATAATTTAATGTTCTGTTTTGAGGGTGCAATACTCTCTAAAACACAATCAGGTGCGTTTTCACACGGCCTATCACCTGGACCATTTCAATTTAAAAATTAATTGCCTGAAAAATTAAACACATCCTGACTACTAAACCTAAAACGTAGAAAAGTTATTTAAAAATTCAAGTTCGGCCTCGTAAGAAATGGGAGGTCCGGTAAACCACAAACTGACCTACAGAATACTGAGACGGCTTTTTTTTAAGTTAAAGGGGTGTCTGGGACCATGGGTGTTTGTGACTTCGTCTCATAATCGTTAGCTTTAAAGCAAATGTTAGACTTCAAGTTAAATTACTCATCGATTTACGATAAAGCAAGCCCGTCCTTCGTTCGCAGACAACATTTAAATAAAACCATTACTAATGGCAATGCAATGATAATGTCAGGACGATTACATTAAATTCAATTTTTCTTTAATACTAAAAGGTAACAGCCATTATTTATATGCTATTATGATTCACTTAGTATAGCAAGAACTGTCCTAGAATAAAATATAAAAATACAAAATAATCGTTGTACAGGATGGCTGGTTGCGTTGTTCTATTTCAAGATACTCTGGTAATATGATACAGAAGGAACAAAATAAAAAAAGGTCTTCAGAAATTGATTCAAAATGTCCGAACCAGGTCCTCCTGAAAGAGCGAAACTTCTTGAAAGACAACTCCTCCATAGCTCTAGCTCTATCTCTCTCTAACCAAGTCAATAATAATGTCACACTCGAAAGGTTTATCCCTAATAATTTGTGCACTTAGTGTAAAGAGACAATTGTTTTTCTGTTTACCCTTTGGCTATGTTTGTAATATAAATTATGTAGGAAAAATCCCACGCTATTTACGCACCCCATCCAAAATATAATTTTTATGTCAGAAATTTACCTCTAATTTTCTTCGAAGTAATTGAATTGTTTTATACCTACCCGTCAATTTATTTGCTATTTAAATTTTTAATAAACAACCCTTCTGACAACATTGATTAAGAAACTAAATTAAAACTTTTATCTCAGTACTAGGAGTTAGATCCCACTGATCTAGGAGGTCATTTAAATTATTCCCAAAAATTTCTTCCGTTAACTATAATTGCACCCTTAACAAGTCGAGCCAAATTACTTTAAATACCAGAACCCCCTGCGATGACCACACAAGTACAGACTTCCGAGTTTACTAACCGCCTCCTAGATTCAGGTTTCATTTTACGAAAAATGTCCTTAAATTCCAAATTTCTTTCAAACCCTTTTTTATATTTATAGAACACGACGTTGGCGTGCAGTAAAGAAGTCTATTAATAGAATAAGTAATCAAATAGCAATAAATTTTGAGTAGGTACATATAAATAAAACCCCCTAGGAAAATATGATAGTAACAGAGAAAATTTAATTAAGGAACCCATTATTTTAAAATATTCATAAGAATGTACGCAATTGCTTCCTTTAGTTTCTATTTTTATGAAACTGTTTTCTATTTTTAAACTTTGGAAAACGCACAAAGACAAAGAAAACCAAATAATTACATAGGACAGGAAAACAATCCCTACTGGTATCTGAAATTCAACCCTAAAAGGAAAATCTGCTTAGTATTGGACTTGAGCGTTCCAAGAAGCAACGAAACAGCATGAACTGAGCCAACGCAATCCCCAGACCTAAACCCACTAATCAAAAACCTAAGAAAAACCATACCCATACTAAACTAATTTTAACATTTTCCTCATTACGTTTCTTCTGCAACGAAGGACGAAAATCGCTTTAAGTCAGGGGTAGACAATAACTCGCAGGAATTAAATAATAAATTAATTTTTTCATCCCCATTTAAATGTTAACACCTGTTTGCTCGTAGTAGAGCGTCGCGACGCTTGCGCAGGCGGAAGCAAGGATCGTGGCGACGCCTGCTGGGTTGGTCACCAGGACATGCATGGAAAGCCTTCGGGTCAAGCTCAGGACCAGTGCTCGACGCTTCCCGGAGGAGACTGCACGGCGCCGTTGCTTGATATCAGGTGCGCATCATTTCTGTTTACAAACATGTATTTACAAAAACCCTAGGGTGTCTTAAGGGCTTGTATATGAAAGAAGCGTTTGGAAGGGAAAATTCCTGACGATAAGAAATGTAATTTCGGGAGAATAGTGCCTTAATAATAATTACCAAAAAGTTATTGTTGAACAATTAACTGAAAAATTTAAATTTAAAAAAGGACCAAAAGGATAAAAAATAAGTGCTAAATGGGTAGAGATTTTTAAACTTTGGGGTAATTAAAAGGTAAGTACTTATAGAAAAATTAATCAAACTTTTATTTTTATTATAAATTATTTCCAATTCCTTAATTTAAATAATTTATAGAGTTTATAATTTAAATTAAGGGTAGATAATTAAATGGCATTTTTCTGATAACCAGAACCAAATTGATGTCAATCTAAAAATGTCACTGATTTCACTTTGTAATTTAAAACCCAAGCAACTGGAAGGGTTGTTTCTATATTCAAAATAAGTTTTACTACCCTGACAAAGCTATATGAAAAGGGGTGGAAATTATTTAATAGTTTAATTTCTTCTACGACTTTTTTTCCCTTTTACTGTTTGGATTTAAAGGGAACTAATTCACGTTATGAGCTATATAAAGGTGTATAGGGGTTGAAAATGCGTGTTATTTGCTCACAGACTGCAAGAGAGCTTCTAATCTCCATTAAACACCACATAGCGTGCTGTAACTTTGCACAAAAGCACCAAAGCAAACTGGAAACGCCGGACACGAATACTCTTCTCGGATGAATGCAAATTCTCTCAAAGTTCTTGTGACAGAATTTATCTTTATACGTATAGGGTAGGTATACATTCAAAATTAGAATAAACTTTAGCATGGGGTGAAATTATTTGATAGAGGAAGAATTACTAGGACTCGCTCCGTTTCTCTCTGACCCTCCCCACCTGAATAGCACTCTAAAACTAACAAAGTTTCTGTTGTAACACACAGAAACCGATGCCAATGAATTATCAATAGGTATTACAAACGGTAATATGATCAAACACTTTGAACAAGGGTTCTGTTACATAAATTGCCTTCTACAAACCCGTAACACTTTAATTAATTGATGGAATCTGGCAAACAACTCGGCTGTTGGAAGGAGCCCCACCTAATCTGATGTTAATGCATTTTGTAGAACACAATTTAATGTTTCAATACACAGCAAGGTAGCAATTTGATGAAGAGAGCGAGGCCGCAAGGATACACACCTTTAACAAACAATGAATAAATGATAACCCTGTCTGACCTATATTTAAACCGAATATCCGCAGGTATTATCATAACGGGACTAATTGGGGATCAATGAAGCCCTAAACCAAGTTTCCTATTTTATTTTGAAATCTTTGCATGCATTTATAACCCGGTCACGAGAAAATTTTATAATTGGAATCGTTGCCGGTAAATATCAAACCGTCTGACGAGTTTTTTTCAAAGACCTTATTATTTATTTTTATTTCTACTGAAATTATTATTACAAGAGTTTAAAAACGCGTGTCCTGTAAAATTACAGGACACTTTCTATCCCATATTTTGTTTCCCCCTAAATATTTAAAAAGGTATCGCTGAGTACTACCGATTTAATATTTTAGTAGATCCTGCATTATTTACATGAGAACTTAAAACTTCTTCCAAATGTGCTAAACAGAAATCTTATAAAATATTCATACTTCAAATTAATTTTTGTTTTTCTCCCGGGGAAAATACCTTCCTTATTATTTATTCTACATCAACTCTTGAGTTGTTATTTTATAACAGGAGTAAGGCAGGAATTATAAACACGGATTTTGATTATATGTCATCAAAGGTGATGAGTTTAATTCTGCGTAACCTACACTCAGGGTTAATAACCATACAGGTTGGTAAACTAATCCATACAGGGATGAATAATAGATTAATACAAACAAAATCTAGCAGGCGGGCAAAGACCTTAGCGTTCCTATCATAGGAACCGCGAGGGAGGGATAGAAGAAGACACGCGGGGTAGATCAGAAATATCAGTGGGACACACTGTATATTTCCAAAACCGTTCAATAACGTTTAAGCAATCATTTTAACTTTTAGTAAACTATTCACCCTGCATTATTAAGTTACAAAATGTGTTATCTATTCTACTTTATACTAATTGCCCAACCTTGGCATAATAATAATGAATCATAAATATTAGTGTAGGCATTAGACAAAGAAACCTAGACTTGAGACAAGGATATTAAATTTAAACGTTCTTAGGTGTTTGCTAAGGAGTTTGTTCTTCGTGGGGTAAAACTAAAGTTTGCTCAAACGAACTCTTTTTTTAACATACCGACATGGACTAGATATGAAAATTCTGTGTCTACAAGAAAAGTATTGATTATTCAAGAATATAAAAAAACACCCTCGTGTAATAACCCTTATTTTTGTAAATAATAGTCATTATTCACTTTATGACAGTTCAGTCAGTTAAACAAAATTTTCCCTTCGCAATTGCTTCGATTGTTGAGTCCAGTCAAAGAAATCGATCATTAACTTTTAGGGGTGTGCCCTTAGAATCCAATAAAACAACCCCTAGCGGGCACCACTTTATAAAATATAAAGTCGGAAAAGCTATTCCACATAAAAATTTATTTCCGTTTTTACAAGAAAAACTGCCCCTTCTGGGGAAAACCCGTCTTTTAAAATCCACATTCCAACAGAATGGGCGCACCCCTATAATATGGTACCTATATCGGAAGAGGTGGTCCAATTCCTTGGTTTCCGTCTATAGAATAAAATCACTAAAGAATTTTCCGAGGTCGTTCCCAAAACCCTTACAAATGATGTTTTCCCTCTGTCGCTTTTAAGAATCGTAACACTGATTAAATTCAGCAAATGCTTTCAGGTTGTCTGTATTGTCGTCTAAAATTAGTAGAGCGTCCCGGTGAACCCGACACGCAAACGCAACAATTTTCCTACCCCAGCACTGCATATAAACTTTCCACCTGAATTGACTCGCACCCTTTACCGTACATCAACCTGCGCTCGTCTTTCTCGGGTCCATGGGAAATCGAATTTCCACTCTTCAGACTAACCCCTATAAGCTTTGATTACTCATTTAGATTCATTGTTTGAGTAATTATTGATCGAAAACGTGCAAGGTTTACGAAAAGGAGGATTCATGATGCATTAAGGGTGTTGAGTCGTAAAACGTTTTGTAAGCACTGAATAAAAAAAAGATTTAGAATAATTGATTCAAAAAATTTTTACAATACAATTCTATAAAAAAATAGATCTCAAGTTCTGATGGAATTTTCCAAAGCTCGGGAAAGTCCCCCCGCCCCTCAAACTGCCAGAATCTAATAACAAACCTCAAATTCCAGGACCCCTAGCGTGCCTTTCTCCGCGAGGTTCGAGTTTTCGGGAAAAATTTAAGAACTGTCTCAACGTGCATGGGACGTAACTCTGGTAGTCTCATTTTGTATTATTAGAGGGTGCCCAAAATTGATTTTCTATCATTGTGGTTAACCCCAAATAATTATTATTGATGAAATGAATTAAGCTAAAGTTTCCTCCCTAAAACAATTCCTCTAACTACAGTGGAAAATATTTATTGGGGCCGTTTATTCCTTTTTTTATAAAGTAAGCATAAAGAAAAACTCTTAATCATGTCTCAACGAGAACGTACTTATTTCTTTGATTGAGAGATCAATATAAAGATATCAAATATCCATTCATGTGTAGAATGGGCGTGTTATTATTGGATTAAAGGTTATCATTGATTATTTACTCAAAGCAACCTGCATTATTTTATTGTATCAAAATGGGCGTTTAATTAATGCGAACTAAAACAGCACGCGAAGTATAAAATCCATTAACAACCCCATACAGTTAAATTAATGCTAATGGAGCTCTTAGAAGTTTGACAAAAAAATGCAGTCTGTCTATTGGATTCATTATCGTTTTTATTAATAAAGGGTGGTCCTAAAAAAGCTTATCCCTATTTTCGAGTTTTTTAACATCAATTTCCGAACTAAAATCCGTTGTACTTTTTTCTAACACATTCGATTATGCAATAGCCATGAAGCAAATGAATATTTAAACAAACTTAACTCGTAGTACTTTACAATAGGTACATTAAGTATGTTTAATCTTCAGTGACAGTAACAATGATAAGCAAACAGCAGGATATAGTTTGTTGTTAATTCAGTACATTATCAACCAGCAAGTACTCGCATACTGCAGAGATACAAAATAACGCGAGGCATTAAAAGAAAATTAAAAAAGTGCTTTTTTTCTTCCCTATAGTGATTATGACGGCGACGATGAATCCTCCATACCATCATCTAAACCCTGGAAGATTCATCCATCAAAACGTTTAAGTCGAAAATTTCGCTTCCTGTGGACAACTACTTTAACCACACAACCCCTTGTCTCCGGAAATTGCTGTTCGTCAACCACATTCAACAGGCCGAGAAAAAAACATTGCAATGGCAAGGGTGAACGGTAAGCACGACCTTTTTTATTTAAAAAATCTTGAGGAGAAGATTTTCCCGATAATATTTTTTTTTTTACATCCCACAATTATTTTGTTATTTTTTAATGCCCAGCCTTGTGGTTCACCTCATGCTTTAAAACAACAAAAATTGCTTATTAGATATTTACGATTAATAAAGAAAACTGCACAAATCGTGATAAAAAAAGTGTCCAAGGTAAGGCTTTTATAAACAACTTTATTACTCAACAAAAAAAATTATTATTTACCCTTTCTGTACTTTAGTAATAATTTAGTAATTTTCCTATGAAGGACAACCCTTGACCGTCGCAGCTTTACGAGCCTTCGCAGTCGTCGTCGCAATTCACGTTTGATCGAAGTTTAAATGAAACATAATATATTATAGGGTCCAAGGTCGTTGATGTATTCGATAAATTGCGCCCTTAATTAAATCAGGGATTTTTTTCTTTAGTAAAGATACGAAATTTGAATTAAGAAATATTAATTATTCCTAGCAGGGAAGGGGAAATAAAGTATACTGTATACTACATCTTTTAAGATTTTAATTTGTAACACCCTGTATACCAAATTCCTTTCGTTCTTATTACATAATTCGTTAATGCAGATTAAAGAGATGAAATCCTAAAAATTATAAAACTATTTCTAGAAACAACATCCGCGTTACATTGATATGCTATCAATTATCAAACACGACCTTTTCTTATCTCTATCTCCGTTATCTTTGTTGACAAATTAATATTATTTTTTATTGTGTTCAGTTTTTAAACACCTACATAACTAGACTGCCAATAATAATAATAATCACCATGAATTTTTTTAAGAAAAAACGTTATTTTGAATTAGAAGACATGTAAGTAAACATTGGTTACTTCATTTTAAGAAAAATAAACAATAATAAAAATTTCTGTAGGTATAGTAAAAGCCACCAACCGATGAGAGCGGTATGTTTGTGCAGTAGACTGAAGGAGGAGGTTGTCACAGTAGTTTTAAACTCCTCGTGTGTTCTTGATAAAACTGACATGATAAACTTTTAACGAAACCAAAGAAACAAACCCGAGACTGTTCGTCTCTGTTAGTGGCGTATACTGTAGGCATTGCGGTCGCAATCCACGCCAACTCGATTAGTGGCATTTACTATACCTTTTGCGAATGTCCAACCCCAACATGTTCGCATCGGGTGGTGGCTTATAGTATACTTCTTGCATTAAGCATTACGAAATCGATTTAATAAATCGCTACCCTTTTAAAAAAATTCTAATATCTCTAGACATATTTTAAAAGTATGTTACGTATATGAAACCTAAAAACAGTTTTATTTAAGAATAATCCGAATGCAAAGAGAACGTGTGACCTAAAACTGTCACAAACGCAAATTGAAACACTTTAGATTCTTTAGAACATGGTACAATCGTTTATATTTACTTATACTTTGAATTTATATTAAATTTTAAGATTGTGTTACTTTACACAAAAGCAGCAAATTTACGAGTTCGTTATTTTTGGAACATCGTTAGCCGGAAACAAACAAAATATTAAATGTCTAAAATAAATCAAAATTAATTTCAGTTGGCAACTGTAAGTTTTTCTTGTGATTTTTGCAAGGAAACCAGGAAATGGATACAAAAAGGGGACAAATACGGTCGTCCCATTTGTGTTAGACTTTCCTAATTTTTTTAAAGGTTTCCAAATAATTTAATACTGAATACGGCCCTGCTCTACCCAATAAACAGATGACGCAAAAAGAAATCCATCAATAAAAGTCATCTTTCCCTTGAATAATACCCTAAAAATGTCAACAATTTCTCGGTTTTACATTTTAAGGGCACGTGCCAACGTCATACAACGTCATTGTTGACGTCATAATCGCGGTCATGGATAGGACGTGGGCTCGAATGTTACCATTAAACCCACACATCAGGAAGAAAGGCCTAGAAAGCGGAAATGTTTCATTAGTATTATTTACAAACGCCCCCTTGGTAATTTTCTTTTATTTTAGACCAATTCAATACAAAAAGAAATTTGTAGGTACTTAAAGAGGTGCAGACTAAGATGAGTCACGTCTAATTTCACCCTATCAAGCCCTTACACAATGATGAGAAGGAAAAAGCAAGGATTCTCCGTCTTAGAATCAATATTTTCAGTGTGGGCGACAAGGTTCATTCACAGCAACGTAGTAGAAAAAATATACACGAAATTTTTGACTAGTTTCAGGATTAACAGGAAAAACCCTTCAAACTATGAAAAACCCTTTTCTTAGTATTGTTATTTCATGAAAATATCGATAAGCCTGCGTATTTTTAAATTAACTCAAGTAAATGTCAAGATTTTCAGGAAGAGCATGCGCTGAAAATTAACACGGCGCCGTAGTCCATTCAAAAGCTGAAACCCTGAAAGCCTAGCCAGTCCGCTCGGGTGGGACGAAGCTTTTGTATGACGTCGGTGGAATCTTTGAGCTTTTAATGTCTGAACGTGTAGTTTACAGTAAATAGGTGCTTCTAAGTGTAAATTAAAGTGTTCAAAGGTAAATTAAGACTTCAAGGGTATTTTTTTATGTCATAATCAAGCTTTCCTGCGTTTGTTTAATTTTATATTACGGTAAACTTGTAATGCATACCGGCTTTTCCAGCTGCAATCGAACCGGCGCTCTAGAATACTTCGTACTGCAATTATTGACCCAATTTTAGATATGTTTGGAATTATTTTAATTTTATTAAATTTTTTCATAAAATCGATCAAAAACTAATCAATTTTATTGGTCTATCAAATAAATTCAGGAGTAACAAAATTTAATAAAAAAAAATCAAAGGTTGCAAGAAGAAATTCTTCTTCGGTTGAACAAATTCAAGTCGTGTTGGTTACAAAAATAATTTAGTACTACATTTATTCACTTTAAATTCCAGACCAAGGCTATATAAGCAATTGTTGTTATTTGTAAATCAACAACACAACATTTTTCTTCCCCTGAATGACGTCATAATTTTTATTTCCGTTTAAGCAACAAAGAAAATGGGGATTTTGATTGAATTTTAAATCTAGACCGGGTAATTGCCAAGATTATTAAATTGGGGTAATGGGAATAGAACCCGCTACCACTTGATGAATCCTTGACCCAATGAACGATCGCAGCCTCCTACTTTTATGGAATTTAAAAAATATTTCTCTGATTGTGTATTTCTCTGATGTATTGTTTTCTGTGTTTCTCCCCTTACTGTTCTGATGTACTGATGAGGAAATGTCCTAGAAGGGAAGGGGGTGACTGGCTGCGGTTGAATCCGGAGGGGTTGGTAGCTGATCGCCAAAAGAACTCTTGAAGGCTACAGCCTGATTTCCTGAATAGGAACTGAATCCGCTACTCCAGAAGAAAAAGAGCGAGGATGGGTTAGAAAACTGTTCACAGGATATTTACACCCTGTTAAGGTTTTTAGTTTAACACATTCCGCATCCGGATAAGAAACAAGGGGATGGGCTCAAGGGGAACCCATTGCGATACCTTTTAACCCACCGAAGTTGATTTTTCATAAGCCAATCTGTTGTGGGAAAGACAAGGAATCTTTACGCCTCCCTCGCCCCCGTTTTTATTGACGTATTAGGTTTCATTATTTTTTAAATATCTTCGGGATATTAAAAAATCTGTAGGTGGAATAATTTTTAAACGGCGTGGAACCGACGGTTAAATCCATTTCCGTTACGTATGAGCGTCGTCCGTTTGTTATTTATTTACGGACAAGATCATGAGGAAAATCTCCCTTGTTTTAGAGCAAGGCTGGGATTTCTAAAAGGAATTCCCTCGAGTCTAGCAGGGTTCAATTATTTTTCAGACCTTCTGTTCTACTACTATAACTTCCTTGTTGTTAGATAAAAATGGAGTAAGTAAAAAGAAAACAACCCTTGCGACAGTTTATTAAATATTTATATTGACCTCAATTTTCCGTTATTGAAGTCATAAAGGCTCGCAAATTAACCTTCCCGGCCAATAATTACAAAATGAAAAAAGGCTAGCCTTAAATTCCATTCCATATTTATTTTCCCGGAAATCCATGACCTATATCAGAGTTTTTAAACGCAACCATGGCATATGGAGGACGTAAAGCTTACACAGGGTAAAATGTCAGAGGTCCATTAAGTCTGGCGCCCAGAACATTGATACTCGTTCAGAATGATGAGTGCTTGATAAACGGATTATGAAACTTTTCCATTTAGAAGATTTCGCAAAATGTCTAAAAATTTAAATATTATGAAAAGGAAACAACCCCTGATATGAAATGCAACCCTTAACTCGTAAAAACAGGGCCATCATTTTACAAGAATGAATTGTACTTCCGGCAAGCTGAAAGCTTCGTGAAATCCTCAGATTGGAATTTTTTTGGAGGTTCTATTTTCATTTTATGGGCGTGGGGATGATTTTATCAGGACTATTATAAAGAATACTGTTTATCGATGAGGAAAAAGTTCAGATGGGGTCGTCAGCCTTTCGCGTAGGGGAACCTATATACGCAATTAGTAATGAAAATAACATTTGTCGTCTGGTGGTTCAATTAGACGCAATTTGTCGCTTTCCGTTTGTATTATTGATGAGGAAACTGATTGCAATATCAATTTTTTAAACATGCGTGTTTGAATTCGGGACTGACTACACTGGTAGATCTTATCAGGAACAAATAACAAGGGGAAATTTTCATAATAAAATAAATAAATAACAAGGAAAGATAAAGGTGTGGAAATAGAAAAAAAAGACATCAATAGCTCCCGTTTCTAAAAGTTTAGGGAAAATCAGCCCCTTATTTTTTTCTATCAAATTTGAGGAAAGGCCCAAAAACATTTTTCACACCTACCTAAGATATTTCTCGCTAATCCCATACAAATTCGTTTAGGGGGGTTTCACCTGAGACGCAATATCGAAAATTTCACGCGCGATTACCTTTTAACAGGTCTGTGATTATCGGGTATCCCTTTTTTTAAATGTCAAAGCCTACTCTAACCCACTTTATACGTTTGTGGCACGCGACCTTATTAAAAATGTAATTCTGTTGGAATTGTTCCTTTTTGTCAAGGATGACAAGTTAAAACTACAAATTTCCCTGGAGATTCTTGTACACACACTACTGCGCAAATGTTTTAATTATTCCAACCTTATCTATTCGCGTGTGTTATTTGCATGTTTAGTATTCAAATTATAATCAAATATATAGGTCAAACTAGGACAATGCATTAAGGATAATACACCTGTCTTAAAATATTTTTCCACCTGTTGCGTTATTTTTTAACACCAAGATTTTTTTAACTGCGATTTTCCTGTCGATTCTTGTTTACTTCTTAGATCTTTCGCGATTTCAGAGCTTTAGAAGTTTATACTCGGGGTATTAGCACAAGAATCTCATTAAAACATCAAAGCGGTGACTTTGTTGTTGTTTGTGTTTTTGTAGGAAGGATATGCAGGAATAAAACGAAACGCTTTCAGCAGAAAGTAATTCCTGTGACAAGTCTTAAAAGCCTGGGTTGGTTTAAAACTGTTTTCAGAGTTAACGGTCTGGAGAATCACCTAATGTTGGATTAAATAAAGCCAAGAATTTTCAGTAAATAATAAGGAAAGCCGGAGATTAAAGATTTTTCAGAGGCAAAAATGTTTCAGTTAGCAGAATTATATTAATCTACAAGTTAGACTTTTTACTAAGAGCTTCGTGTAAAAAGCTTGATTATGACATAAAAATAATAACACGCAACCTAAAACCTAAAATCTTTCCAGATAAGCCAAAACTACTGAAAACTACCTCCGAAAAGCTTCCGTGTAGAAAATTTCAGTAACATTAACGTCATTTCCCTAAATAAAATGTAACAGGTTAAACGACACAACAAATAACAAAGAACGTCACAAAATACGTCATAGTTAAGTGACATAGAAACGAACTGAATCAGAAGCATAATAATATAAACTTTAGTAATTTGTGTGTGGGTGGCGAAAACTTAAATTAACGACTTCGGTGAACTTTATCAAGTTATAAGAGACTATCCGTGTTCGTTATGAAACTTCAACTGATCGTCGTGGAAACAGGGGAGAAGTGGCGAAAAGCTCTCTTAAGGTGAGACGAATTTTACCTTGTATTTTTTTTTCAGGTTTAAAAAAAATCTGAAATAAATTTCACACCCTAAAAATTTTTTAGAAGTGCGCCACTGATAAATTACTTGCACTTTAGCATCATATCTTTTTCAGTTTAAAAGTATACATAAATAAAACAGGTCAGAATTATTTAACCTCGATTCTCTGTAAATTAATTTTCTTGAATAGAAGTGACGTTAAATTTGATGAGCACTTATTAATTGATCAATCAAAGCCACAAAGACATCAAATGAACCTTGAAAGTCCTTTATTTTGAACTTCAATCAAAAAATCAAATTAAAAGTTCATTGGACATTTAATTGGTTGTATTGGAATAACTGGTCTTTTCTTAATTAACTGACCCCATTTTGTCAATGTCAAGATGCAGGTTTCTATAATTGGAATCAAGCATACGGGTACGCCACTGTGTTGATTTGTTTAAAAGGGAATTTAGAGTCTTTGGAGCATTCTAATCTAGTACACATTATTTTCACAAGTAAATCAAAAACGTTTGACTAAATAAACAAAGGACAACCAAAATTTGACGTTTAAGATTCTTCAAAAAATTAAATCAAGCAAGCCATGACTCCTAACGTGTCCTAACGGACAATTCGCCCTCGGACGATTCCCCCCCGAGGATAATTCTTTTGCAATTGTAATATTGTTATACCGGGGGCGAAGTATCCTCGGGGGCGAATCGTCCGAGGGCGAATTGTCCGGCAAAATTATACATTTTCGTGCATAACTCCAGTTAGAGACTCCCCGTTTTTTACATTCTCTTTGTCCTTTTGACGAATATAATAAAATGGGTGTGCCTTTAGATTTCAAATTTTCGTGAAAATTATAGAAAAGTCGCTACTAGTCACTTTTACTGAATCGCCCTGTATAACTAAATGATGCTTTCCTATAAATACTTTTATGTATCATCATTTCATTCTAATCATTTTATTATAAACACAAGAATTGATTGGGAATAAATTTATAGCTAAAATGGCGCCGATCATTCACACACCCACCAACTCTATTTCCTGTAACATTCAGCAACACTTTTATTTGTATTTCAGTGATTTTACTAAAAAATATAATTTATTTATGGAAAATAACTCTCCCCTCCCATTACCCATAGACTAATGAAACAAAAAATCCTATAATATGCATTTTTATAATTTGAATAATAAATCAAACATTGAACTTTGTATAGCACTAAATGAACTTTATATTATAATAAACAGAAACTCTTATCATTATCATGACGTTAAAGTTATTCATAACTTTAAAGAATTCAAGTGTATATGTACTGCTGTTGGTAAAATTAATCATCTAGTGACCTGTATGACGTACTTGTGTATTTTGATACATTCTCTTCTGTTCTGGTAAACTAAATAGAACTTGTTGATGAATCAACACATATAGTGCATCTTCAAAGTTAAGTGCAAGTGCCATTTCCTAATTTGCTAATCCAAATTTAACCCTACGAGGTAGGATATTCTGTTTATGAAGTTTATTTAACCACAGAATAATAAAAACTAACCTTGGATTTGTTTTTCCACAAAAATATGTTTTTCACTTTTTCTTGATTATTCGTGGGTTTGAGTTACCATTCAGATACGCTTATAAAAATATTTAGATAATGAAACTCTAGATGTAAGTATATAAAAAAATAGACAAGGGTTAAAAATTCAAATGAATAACAAAAAGAAAACTTGTGTAACAACAACACGCTAGGAGTTTCCTTTTACAAAGATATTTGCCCACGAATCAAAAAATTCTAATTTTGTTTGTCATTTAAATCCTACACCACTGATAAGTTTATCATTTTCCGCAAAGATATAATAACTGCGAACGAGTTCGTGTTGTACTTACAAAAAAAAAGAGTATTTGACGATTTATAATAGTTCCTGAAAAAAAGTTTGAGAATCGGAGTTTCAAAGAAAATTTTTCTTTTTATAATTAAAAATACAGAGGGTGGCTTACACATAAAATTAGGAATTTTTTTTATGTATTTTTATTTCCCTCTTTTTATCTTGCTCTTCTCATTCCTCGTTCTCTTTATTTTTTTATTTCCTGCCCACCTTCCAATTATCCTTTTTCCTCCCCTTTATTTGATGTCTCTACTCTTTTCTGTGACCTTTCTTCGTATTTTCCCAGTTAGAAAAAAATAAATACGCAATTGATATATGAAATAATACATCTCAAAGGTCAGTTACTCATCAAATTTACAATTAAATTAAAAATTAGAAAGTCCATGGTTATCTAATTTTAAATTTAATAATGATATTAATCCATAATGAAGACAATTATTACGTAAGACTTTCTCGGTATTTTATATAAAAAATGGTAAAATATGAAGAACGGTAGCTTTCACTACTACAGCGTTGATAATGATAAAATTCCTGCGATATAGTACCACATTGCTCTGTACTGTCATGACTCATTTTGCCTTGATTTACGTAATTATAAGACACGTTTTTGCAATACCTCGTTACTTGTAATTATTTATTACGTACTAAATTTTAAAATGTTCATTGGTTTTATTTTTTATCCATTAAATGTCAATTCCAAATATTATTTTATACTTTTTTCTATGGTCATGCAAAAAGTAAACCATTATTTACTAAGTGCAAAAAATGTCACTTTATTAAACTAGTACACGATCAGAGTTCTTACAATGTCTTCAAAACTTCTACGTATCTACTGGGCTACGCCTCGTCAAACAGACTTTTTAACTCGGATACTAAACATACATTTTTTGAAGTTCAAATTTTTTTTGGAAATTATTTAGAACTAGTTGCAAAACCAATAATTATCGCATGAACTGGCGTCTCTAATGAATAAACAAGGAAGTGGTTGTCATTCTATAACCACTTGTGTATGTGATGCGTATCGTAAAAGCAATCGTCCTTCGCGTTTCGTTATTGTCAATGTCACGAAGGTACGCTAAATCTAATACGTACAAGAAGATTGAATTACAACTCGTGAGAAATATTTTATTATCTTTTCAGAACAATGAAACTAAAAAAAATATTTTCTACCTTTGCAGTAGAACTAAAAGCTCCGGACATACGCTACGGGGTTTTTTTCCCTACTGCCACATAAAACGTAACCATCCCTCAATGTCTAAATATTTATTCTTTTAAATAAAACAAGGGAGACTTCATAAACTAAACTTAGGAGTTCAAGTTAAAAAAAAAAACTTCCGCACAATGTCCCCAATAGTTACAGAAGTGTAAAAGTTTACTTAGGAAAATTTCCTATTGTTCGAGAAAACTGCAGCTGTAAAGTAGTTCGTATAAGAAGAAAAGGGGTCGTGAATTTGGCGCAAGCAGGATGAACGTGGCGTGGGACGTATATAATTTAAAATTTTAGACGTGTCTTTAATCTTAAATGATGTACGTGGGTGGAGAGTGTAAAAACTAAATGCAGAACAATTCAGAGCACGTCGGTATAGTTGCAGTTCATGTTTGTGGTGGATAATTTGAACTTACAATTAGTAATTGCAAGGAAATAATAATAACATACTCGTGTATCTACTGATACAGTTGGCATACATAAGCAAATTTATGTACGTTTATTATTCCGTGAACAATAGTGCCGCAATTATGACGTACAAAACACTTATAACAAGCCTGCCAAACTGGAAAATTACTTGCAGTTGTCGTCGATAACCTTGCTCGAAATTAGAACGATTCAATTGGAAAAATTAATTGAGAAACTGTGGATCTATCAAAGTCTGTAGACCTGTAGATCTTTTCGGGGCCCCTTGGAATTCTGTAAAGAAATTCAGACGTACAACCCTAAAATCCGTCGCTGATGTAGATTCTTGCAGGACTTAAGGCTTGGGATCTTTTCGGGGCACCCTAAAATCTGTCCCTGTTCCAGATTGTTGAATATTTCTAGAAGTAAAGGCTTGGGGTCTTGCAGGGCGCCTTGAAATTCAGGCGTACAGGACCAAAATCCGCCCCTGAAATAGACCCTTGATCATTTCTAGGCATTCAAGGCTTGGCATCTTTCGGGGCCTCTTGAAATTCAGACGTAGTCCTAAAATCCGCCCCTGAAACAGACCCTTGATCTTTTCTAGGGATTCAAAGCTTGGGGTTCTTCAGGACCTCCTGAAATTCACGCGTTCAGGACCAAAATCCGCCCCTGAAACAGACCCTTGATCACTTCTAGAGACTCAAGGCTTGGGATCTCTCGGGACTCCTTGAAATTGACACGAACAAGCCTAAAATGCAGAATTATGTAGATCCACCTACAGATTCCAAGGCTTCTGGTCTTTTCGGGGTCTCTGCTGGCCTAAACTCCACAAATATGTAGATCCTCCCTTACAGGCCCTTTAACCATTGGAATCTTAAACTCCAAAGTTCTTTCATTTCGTTGGTCATTTTCCCTCAGCTCTGTCGTTGTTTGCATCCAAAAGGGTTCTTAATGCAGATATTCTTAGGAACGGATCGGGGCCGCAGGGCTCGAGATCTTTTCGAACTCAATGAGCTCCTGAATCACCCTTCTCATTTCGAATCTTCTGATCGCACTCTAGATGGCGTTGCTACATCATAAAGGATTAGAGGGTTAGGGCTAAAGCTCCCTGACCATGAAACTCCCTTCTGGAGCTATTGGTGCGTATGGTCAGTGCACTGCATTCCAAGAGTGGTAGCTGCGGTTGGTTGACTTCAACCTGGTAGATCGCGGCCTTCCTTTCACGAGACGACTATTCGCGAGTGCACGCGTACTCGGCGAGGTCCAAAGGCTTCCCTGCCCCTCCGAAAGAGACCCTCACTCGTCTGCCTAGCAGTTGCCGACTATGGTTGTCGAGAACGAGCGTACTAAACTCAGTTGAGTTGCACTGGTGTTCATTTTAGAAATGGGCGCGCGTTTGTGATTTCCGTTAAAGAAAAATTGTAACGTGATTTTTTTAAATGATTAGTGGTGATTTTTTTAGTTGTGTAAACTAATAAAAGTTCGATGACTTGAAGTCGTGGAATTAAAGCTCAACGCCAGCTGCTACCCACGAGAAAAGTGAAATTTAATTGTTTGTTAGCGAGGGGTTTTCTATGGTTTCTTCGTTGTCACGACTACAACGTAGATAATTAAATATTTATCATTAGTGCCAGGAAATTGTTTGTTAATGGTCAATCAAAGACAGTAGTGATATTGTGGTTTACTTATCAACAATATGAAAAGGGGACTTTTCCTCTAAATGTACGTATTTTTATATTATAACATCATAAAGCTTTGAAATAATATTTTTGAGGGAAAAATACACACACAGCCATTAACGATAAGAAAACACTTTATTACTTGATAAAACTTCAAACAACAATGCAATTATGTGCATTTAATTGTTTAGTCAAGGTGATTATAAAATTGACTCATTGCTGAAGAAATATAATTCGAAGAAAATTTTATTTTAAATTTTTTTTTTAACCCAACCCTTAGGTACGCCACTGCATAATTTTAAAAATAATAAAATCCGAAAAAATTTTGACTCATTTTTATGGCTCTTAGGGGGTGATTTATTTAAAAAAAAAAATAGACCTAACCCAGGGGCGTACTAAATGTTTCCCATGAACGTATCTTATCAAAAGAGCAACAGGTATTAAGGAAAATCAATTTTTAATTTAAAAGTAATGACCGCAAATGAGAATGAAATACAAATGGATCGTGACGTCACACTGCATATTCTTCTTCAATTAAACTACCGTTAGATTATTTATTGAAACGAACCCTAAGGCTATTTTATTTTATTTTTTTCAATTAATACTTTGATTTTATAACGAAATTGCTCTCAACTTTGGTCATGTCATTCTTAACTGCAGCAATTTTCCTACAAACGTAACTGTTGAGAATATCAATCAGCAATCTATAATTTTTTATTGATTGAATATTTTACCATAGAGTTCACATTAAATAGATTGATGAAAATTTTAAGGTCTTCAATATTTAAGATTTTTAGCTATAATTAGGGAGGTTAATGTACCTTTTAGATTAGTACCTGTAAATCAAGGTAAATTAAAATAAAACTAACTCATGTAAACCTTAAAGCCATTAAATCGATGTTTTTCCAATAAAATGATTGTGTAAATGAATAATTTTTCTTGTTAATTTATTTAAGGACGAGAATTTCTAGGCAAACCGTATACGTAGTAAATACGTCGCGAATGTTCGCGCTCTAGTCATTGAAAAATCCGTGCAAAAAACACATCAGAGTTGTTTATTTCAAGCGTTCAACTACGGCATTCTACTTGTTTGTCGTACACAAGTGAATACCTATTAATACATTGTGTTTGCCTCCGTTAGATGCGACTAAATTATTATTTAAAAATAAATAAACATTTACTAGAAAGATTTTTTTAATTAACTTTTTTCAGCATAAAATAACTGTATCATCATGTCATCTGAAAAGTAGATCTGCCGTAGGTGTTAAACATGCTTCAGTCAGTTTTGTTTTTGGAACTTTATTATTAGCTATGAATGTGGAAAAGTTCAGTATTCTACTTGACATGTGTACTACCTAAAAGAATAAAATGTGATAGGTACCTTTAAAGAAAAGAATATTTTCTTTATTCAGGGATTCGTTTTGAAAAATAAAAAATTTGCGCCTTTAAACACAACAGGAAGGAAAATAAAATTACGTTGCAAATTAATTTGATTACCTCATCAAATGTTTACTAA
The DNA here is from genome assembly GCA_963082805.1 of Hemicrepidius hirtus. NCBI lineage: Eukaryota > Metazoa > Arthropoda > Insecta > Coleoptera > Elateridae > Hemicrepidius > Hemicrepidius hirtus. The sequence continues at coordinate 35,240,354 of OY720162.1, forward strand.
TTTTCCAAGTAAAATACTACTTTACTGAGATGGTTATGTTCTGGTTATGTTATTACTCAACCATGATAGCTTATTGTGGAAAATATCTTCTAAAATGTTGCTTTTGTATTCAGTACAAAGGAATAATTTTAAAACTTGTTTACTACCGTATGTAAGAATAAAAGAATCGTTTGAAATTTTTCTAGAAGCTTTGTACCTAACAGAACTTTTGTAAACAGGAGGAAATTTAAAATTACGGGTATTTTTATACAACTTAACATTAATTCATGTCTCTGAAATATTCTAAATATTTATTGCACTTAAAATAGATCCATTGCGTAGGTACCACTCTTTGTTTAATTTCGAAAATGTTAGAATTTTAAAAAAATCACAGAAGTGTCAAAACTCAAAGGTTTAATGCGATAAACCAAATTACAGCCCTTAGTTTCGAAACACGAATAAATGTATTCCATGAAAAACTGAAATTTTTGAAAATAATTATTTTGGAAAATAATTTCCTTAAAAATTCCTAAAAGGGTTTGGGGAATAGACCAAATTATAGAAAATATTACAACCTACTAAGCAATTTTTTTAACATTCAACATTCAATATTTACCCAACCCTAAATTATCCGTATACTAAAATTCAAAAAACAATAAAACCTGAATTTTTGGCTTTTGTTAATAAAAAAAAACTACGACACACCTTAATTTTCATGAGATCGAAAACATTTTAACTTTAGTGTCCAATAAACACACTAAAAATAACCCCCCGCATGGGAATTTACTCGCCCCTTTTTTAATATCCATAGGCGTCGAGGGATCGGCGTCATGAGGCGCGGCGGCGGCCATGACCATTCTAATTGACCGTTCAAGGTCTAGTTCAAATATTTGAGGCCGTTTATAAATTAAAAGGATCTCGAAAAGGATTTTACAAAGAAAAAGGAGAGATAAAATGGAAACGTACTAAAAGATAGAAGGTTTTAGTAATTATTAACTCTATCATAAAAGGATGTTTGCTATTTATGGTTTATATTGATAATAACAAAGCAAATTGTTGCTTAACTCGAGTCGCATGTTGTGTTTATGTACCTACTATTTTTTAACCATTTAGTACTTGGTACTTAGCATTCATGTCAGGTTAAATAAATCGAAGAAAAAATAATAATAACACTCTATTATTATCAAAGTAGTTTAATTAAATGCAGAATGATAATGCAAGTTGTAAATTCTGCAAGAATTTAGGACATGTGTGTAAGTTCTTGTACCTTTTAGTAGTACGCAAGCACGCAATCCTTCTTTTTCAAAACTCGTTAAAAATAGAATTGACGCAAAACAAACTTTTAACAAACATTTAGCGGTATATACTAATATTTTCTATTTGATGTGCTAACACTTGTTATTGTTTAACTTTGAATTGATTATATTTGACGCATTTATCTCCGATGATTGGTTTTTAATTATCCCGTTAGTAGATAAGTGTTGGTTCAGAACTGATAATTCAAAATTTTTTATTCAGGACATCGCGCTTTTACTAACCTAAGGCCATAGCAAAGCCTTTCTTTCTCCTCAATCCTTCAAAAATTATACAAAAGGCATGAGTCAAATTACTCCACCATTGCCCATATACTATCATGAATGTTTCCCCTGGAGATTGGATAATAGGTAGAGCTTATTCCATTCTGGCTGGCGAAAGTATTGTAAAAATTGTACTGCTTGTGCGTACGCCAATTAATATTGTAGAATACAACTTGAGGGCGTCAGCCAGAATGGAATAAGCTCTACCTCGGATTCTCAAGAGTCTCTTCCAATGTGCCAATTTTTTGCACTTTAAATCGACAAACGATATTATATAAACCACGGAAAATATCAGAGGGGAGGGGAGAATTTTTACGAGTTCTGTACTCAAAAAGTCTGAAGAAGAAGACGAATCCTTAGATAAATACAAAATAAGCTCCTGAAGGGGGCTCCAACTATACCAAATACGCCAAGGTTATCTAAATATTGGGAAAATTTCGATTTGCTACGTTTAAAATGAATGTTTCTTTAGTTTAGATTATGGAATTTTTTCACAAAACTAGTTTTTTCTTCGATTTTGTCACCATCATGTAGGTGTGTTGATCGACAACAATACTCTATTATAATAATAATTGGATGTTTATTAAACAATTATAATCACATTATTCACTGCATTGTCATTGTGCAGAGTTTTGGCAGAAACTTTTTATGAGATTTCAGAAACATTTTTTTAAGAGGATAAAACTCCTTTTTATTATTCTATTACAGCCCTGATTTTATTATTAAATTCCTGCAAATTGTGAATTAATTTCGTTTGGAATAAAAAAGTAATCATGAAGCAATTTTGTTATTCACGTCCTAAAAAAATTATGACTAATGTTATTATGAAATAATAATAAGTAGCAACTTTTTTAGGAAATGAAATCGGTGTGTCCAGACGCTTTGCATGAATGAAAACTTTCACCGTGTCCTTAAAATTATTAAACAAGTTCCCAAAAACAATTTAATTGCTCATTTTTAAACCGGAATTTGACACAATTACGTAATGAAAAATTTGCAATGGACCAAGGTTGTCTAAATTGGTTGTCTTTTTTTAAAAAAGAATTATCCTAAGACCAAACTAAAAACAGGTGATTCAGCTATAATTTTAAAAATGGCGGCGGCTCCATTAATCCATACAGGATTCGTTTAATTTGCTTTTGCCGTCATTAGAAATAATTGCCTGCATTATCGTACACCGCCGTAAAAAAAAGCAGTTTTATGACAACATTAAGAAATTAAACCGCTTAACACCATTGTTTGAAGTATTTTATGGGTTCTTAAATAAAGATAAGGGTAGTATAGAAGTGAACCTGTACTAATAATTTCGGCGCCGTAATTATAATAAATTTAATACTCTCACAAGTGAAATTAGGAAAAGTGGAAATAATTTCAAGGAAAACCCATGTAGGTGGCTAGTCATAACAGTTACTTGATTTAGAAACGTAAAGGGAAAACGCAAACATTAAAAAAAGTACTCTTATTTAATGTAAAATACGTACGCATCTGCCGTCTAGCGACACCCTTTATAACAACAAATAAAAATCACGCTCATTCACAATGAATAAACCGAGGGGTAAACCACAGGGGATATCTAGTGTACAGAGTTGAGGATATCTCGGGGATATCTTGGGATATCTCGGGGATATCTGGGATATCTCGGGGATATCTGGGATATCTCGAGGATATCTCGGGGATATCTGGGATATCTCGAGGATATCTCGGGGATATCTGGGATATCTCGAGGATATCTTTGGGATATCTCGGGGATATCTGTAGAAATGTCGAGGAATTCTCGAGATAATAATTATATCTAATGTACGATGTAAAGCTTATTATGCACAGGCAAGGAATTTTCTCTGCATGTCAACTGCATGTGCTTAATTTTTAAGATGGGGCAAAAAACGAAACATTGTAAGTGTACGTGGTTTCAAATATTTAATACACTTCGAGGGCCTCGTCGAGGGCGCTTACTTTGTGAAATTGGTTTTCTAACACCAAACTTATAATTTCTTAGTCATGTTGTATGAAGTAAGAAATATAACGTTACAATGCGTTGTTTGTTTTAAAATATTGATCTAGCGGAAATATTATATAAACGGATTTTTGAACAATATTGAATATTTTACTTGTTTTCTCAAGTTCTATTGATTTTTTGAAAGTACATAATTTTGCCATAATCGTTTAACGTCCGATTACGTAAAATCCCTTGGGATCCCGTGACCGAGATTATGGAGATAACCTAGAGATAACCAAACTGATAAATAGCTGCTTAAGAAAAACCCCAAAAGGAATTTTCGGTGAAGTTTATATAGATTAGGGGTTTCCCTTATCCTCATTGAAATTTTAATATTTAGGACAAGTAAACCCACCCCATTTGTAACCATTGTGAAAGCACTAGCTTTCTCTAGGATTGGTTGTACGGAAATCTTGGGAAACCCGATCTTTCTGGCTTATTCAAAAACATTTACGGTTTGTGTAGTTGGGTCACTATTACAAAATAAGTTTAGGTGTAGTTCGAGGTCCGTGTAGTTAGAATTTGGTGCGAAGTACGAGCAAAGGACAGTAAAATAATAGTTCTTGTGTTTTTGTTGCAATGGAAGATCGAGATAAGTTTTTTGATGAAGTGGAGTTGCAAATGAAGACTAAAATTTTTTTATATTATGAATTAAAACTTTTCAATGAAAATGACTTTTCAATTACCAGTAATTATGGTCATGGCTAAAATTCCAAAGTATAGTAATTACAGAATAATATCTGTAATCACAATTCAGAAGTGCAACAGATGCATTGAATGTATTCGCAAACGTAATTATTGTTAACGACTGGGGGGGTCGCACTTTTAGAAGATGTTCAATGAGTGGTTGGTGTGCCCATTTTCTTTCAAATATATCAAGTAATCTAGAAAGACAGCGGAATATCTCGGGGATATCTGGGATATCTCGGGGATATCTGGGATATCTCGGGGATATCTGGGATATCTCAGGGATATCTCGGGGATATCTGGGATATCTCGGGGATATCTTGAGGATATCTCGGGGATATCTGGGATATCTCGGGGATATCTTTGGGATATCTCGGGGATATCTGGGATATCTTGAGGATATCTGGGATATCTTTACACAATAGGATATCTAGTGTACACAATTTTTCCGCGTGGTTTACCCCTCGGAATAAACCGAATCGTACCCATGCTGCCATCTAACGATAGCTCTTATAAAAATTGTTGAAACACGCTAAACCGAGTAGTACATGTACTGCCACCTAACGGTAGACCTAATAAAATTTTATTGAAACACGCTCATTGGTTCTATCTTGCTCGTCTACGCAATCCGCGTGACATCCTGTCCCTGTCAAACTATAGTTACACCCCAAACTATAGTTACACCCCATATAAAATGTCGTCAAATCAAGCCCATTGGCAACGAATAAATCGAGTACCCATGCTGCCATCTATCGATAGCTCTTATAAAAATTATTGAAACACGCCAAACCGAGTAGTACACGTACTGCCATCTAACGGTAGCCCTTTTAAACTTGTTGAATGATGCTCTCTAGCTATGCAAAAAACTTTCCAAAGGCTTGGTACCACATACCATAGATTAATAAGCAATTACATAATATATTTTTCTATGGATTTTATTACCAATTGTTATGTTTAAGATAATTTTAGAACCTTTCAATCAATAAATCAAACCTACTTGTAGAAATAAAGCAGCAATCACTTTTAATTAATTTACATCACGCCATGCGGACATATACAGCTACATGGGTAAAAATAGTCTGTTGTTAACCGTCTTAATTGCTTTTGTTTGCTCACGTCTGAAACTAAATTTAACTTAATTTGCGCTATTTTTAACTTTTCCAAAAGATAATTAATATATTAATAATTGGGGTTTGTTTTTAGAATGGTATTGGAGCCGAAGTTTGCAGATTATGGAACTATCCACTCTATGGGAGATACACCGCAGCCAAATTTGCATCAACGCAATTCATCTCATGCACTTTTAAGCCCACGCTCGGTACTATCACCGTTGGACGACGAAGAATCTCCCCATACTTCCAAAGGGCCTGCAATGACACAAGGTAATTTTTCCTACAAAAACTTGTTCAAGACACATCAGGATAGGGAAACCTCACCAAGTGAGCCCGCAACCTCTTACGAATTGCCGAACATTGTCAAAGAGCCTTCTACTACACCACAAGGTAACTAAAATGTAAATTTCAAAAAAAAAGCAATGTCTGCTAATAACCAAAAACGAATAGCCAAAACAGCTTGTGATAATACCTTCAACTTTTCTTGCACTCTATCAAAATGTTATTCTGGATTCTTACATCTATGCTAGACCTCAGGATATGAATGGATACGCATTATTTTAAACGTGATAGTTAAAAAATGTGGTAGAGAGAACAATTTAAAGACGTTAACAAGAAACACGCAGAGGTTGTAGTCTACTAAAATATTTGGTAAAGCCTATACAAGGAAAGCTATGGAAATACAACGAAATAATAAGGGCGGAAGGTCATACATTAAGAAGAAAATGAGTCAGTTTCAAAATGTTTGTCATACAAATGAAACCCATTCAAGATTGTTCAATATCTCGGTTGGTCATGAAAAGAATTATTCGTTTTCGTGCATTTTGTCCCTTTAGGTAATTAATCTTAAAATTTTAAAAAGTTGTTTGCAAAACCAAAACGGCACCGGTTCCATAGCAACGAATTTTTTAAGCCCGACCCTGCGGGTGGGAAACTCTTGAAAAAACGTTTCCAGGTGCCCAGGTCCAAAAGAACGAAATTAGACACCCCATTGGTGCTGATTTCAAAATTAAACTAAATTTGATGATGAGTTGGTTCAAAAATGGGGACCACGAATCTTGCCCTACCTCGACCAACCAAAAGATGCAACTGTCCCATTTTTTCCGTTTCTTTCTACTTGCAGATGTGTTAATCTTTTTCCCTTTAGGTTTCTTCCCCTGCTTCTAATCACGTTTTTTTTATTTCCCTTTTACAATTCTGCTTTTTCTACACGTCTCCTGTACGCTTTACTGATATCTTCTTTTCTTTTACACCCTCCACATTACATTTCTCTCGAAATCAAGCCTAACTATAAAAACCCAAAATCTGCAAACTAATAAAAACAAATCATGACCAACAGAGAGATATTTCTCTAACTGGTAAATATTTGTAAGTTGCTCTTCCCATAACATTCTGAGCTAAATTTCCTCATACTCATACCACTTCTACAGTACCCACAACCTTTTTTATGTTGAGGCGAATAATAATTTTCCAGCTCTTCTTCATCGATGTTGCCTTAAATGCTTTTGTTTATAATTTTTCCATCTTTTCTGTATTTTACTAGAAATTTCTTCCAGGTGATCTGTATCAGAGACAGCCGTTACTTCCAACGCCTGCTAAGGGTGATAAATGGGGCCATGGAAGTCAACCAACAGCCGCCCAAGAATATTACGTGGAAGAAGAAGAAGATGAAGTGTTACGAAAAAGCGCAGACGCCAATGGCGTCATCAAAATCAACATGCCACCCCCTGTTAGAGAAGAACCCCGATTTCCACAAGAAAGATGGAAAACCCTTATAGGTAACTTATTTTAAAAACTTTTTTAAGGGATGAAATGATTTTTTCTTTTAATTTCAGCTGCAATTGTAATGTTTTTTAATTTCGTCCTAACCCTGGCATCCCTTGCAATGGTTCACGAAAGAGTGCCAGATCGGAACACGTACGGTCCTTTACCGGATATATTTTTGGACAGTGTTCCAGCCCTTGATTGGGCATTAGATGTATCGGAATACATCATTATTATTTCTGTTAATTCGGCTTTACTGTCTATATTACTACATAAACATAGGTAAATATTTTTGCGACTTACAAGTACCTAATCCTGATTCTAATTTTTGGTTGATATTTTCAGGTTTATTGTATTTAGGAGAATATTTTTAATAATGGCGTTACTTTACATGTACAGAGCCATTACAATGTACGTAACCGTAATGCCAATGGCAAGTAAAACATATTACTGTTCACCAAAGACCAATGAAACAACCCCTTATTTGGTAGCAAAGCGAATAATCACTTTGTTCTCCGGCTTGGGACTTTCAGTGAATGGGAAACACACCTATTGTGGGGACTATATATACAGTGGGCATACAGTTATTCTTGTGCTCAGTTATCTATTTATTTCTGAATGTAAGTATTATTTTAAAAATGTTTCAAAAGAAAAATAAACATTTATTTTTGTTACAGACACACCAAAAAAATTATATCCCATCCATTGGCTGTATTGGCTTATGGGTGTCGTCGGAGTGTTTATGCTTCAACTTGCTCATGGACATTACTCTGTTGATGTCATCATAGCGTATTTTGTTACTACACGTATATTTTGGACATACCATACTCTAGCCAATAATGTTAGCTTAAAAGTAAGTATTACACCGCTTTATTTTATTTTTACCCCATAGCAAAGTGACATGATCTCATAGAAGCCCCATAGTAAAGATACCCCACAGCAAACTAAATGAAAGTTCTGAGCCCCAATACCGACCCAACACCAAAATTGAGATCCTGTACCAAAGTAGGACGTCCGACACTAAAGATTCAGACCCCACAAGTCCTCCTGAACATATAAATTATTGACATTCAACTTGTCCTCCTAGGTGACCTGATTTAAATCTGGTTTTAATTTTTCTTTTTTTCTTGTTGCAGCAACATTCGCCGAATAATTATTTAGGGCGTGAATGGTGGTTTTGTTTGTTCCTGTATTTTGAAGGGAACGTTGGCGGTCCGGTTCCTAGACAATGGCCAGATTGGCCTTTACCGTGGCCCCGTCGATTTCAATCAAAAAGCCGAGAAAGTTAGTGAAGTGCCACACTCGCGGACATATTTAAATTTTATTATATGTGAATTATGTGATAAAGTAACGTGTAGCGCCTTATGTGACTTAAAAGACGTTGGTATTCCTTATGTATAATCGGTGTATATAATTATTATAATATTTTAGAAGTCTGCTTAGGAAACATCTTTTTATCAAGAATCTTTTATATGATCTGATTACAACAATTTGTTTGGGGAAAATTAATGATTTATAAATCATACTCAACGCGTGAATCTCTGATATTTTAATGTATGTATCTCTCTCTCTCTCGTACACATACACAATGGTGATATCAATTAAGTGCTAGTAATAGATTCCTCTTTGTATAAAATTCTTGTGGCTCAAACATTTTCTCCTAGAAACTTTCATTAGGAAAAACGGATATACAGTGTGTTTTAAAATATTCGTCATTTAAAAGCGAGTAACTAAAAATTTTCATACTCAATAATTTATCTTATCATACTTTGAAGTTGAATTTTTGATCCTATAAAGTATCACTTTCGTGACTTGTTTATGTAATAATCAATGAACTAAAAGTCTGAAAAATAATTTTAGGCATGGAGGATTATCTTAAGACACCCTGTATAAAGAAATATTACCAATGATTATGTTGTAATGCGGTTCGAACCTTCGTTTTGAACTTTATTTACTTATTATAACAAGCTCAGGTTTGATTTTGATTTCGCATTTTTAATAAAAGCCTACCATTGGTGTTTCAACTGCCTTTGTAAAGGATGTGGATAGGTACAATAATAGCGTTAACGTATCGACCTATTACCACTGCTAGTGTAAAACTTAAAAGTCTAAAAATAAAGGAATTGCCCATTATTTGTGATACAATTTCTATACAAATAATTTTTTATCTGTTGCAAATTTTTGAAGTACCGCCCTTGAATTATTACAAACCCTACTGTATTTCTTGTAATATCTTCAAAAATTTGCGTAACAGAACTTTGTAGTATTCAGTGGTAAATGTGTTTTACCTTTTTCACTTTCGTTTAAAACCTCCTAGTAAGGAAATTTTCTAGTTTTATAAGTCAGGCTTTAATAACTAGGTGTTGTATAATTTTTCCTAAAGAATTAAACGATGATTGTTTACAAGCAAATCAAAAAATAGAATATGTAATTTTTTAAAACATATTCTGGTGCTAAAAACGGGGTGCTTAGATTGTATCAGCGTTGTTGGATTAAAATGCTCACTGTGTTCACTTTAAAAATAATAAATTTTTAAAATTTCGTAAACAATCATCAGTGAAATATATTAGAGCAGCATGTCAAAAAAACCTTATTTTCGAGCAAAACAACAACCAATTTTTTGTATAATCACAAAGAGTAGGATTTAGAATGTAGTAAAAAAATCGCGCCTACATATCTTCGATACTTTTTGTGATTTACAAACACATACCACATACAAAGATATTTATTGATGTATATTGATGTTGATCTGGTTATTTATAAAAAAGATTGTTATAATAAAGAGGTATTTTTAAAGATTTACTGTGTTTTTATTATTTTCACCTTCAGCAACCCCTATTTCAAGGTCATTACAAGAAAGAACAGCTTTATGGAAGTCTTCCCATGGGAAAAATCCCATAGAAGAGATGGATGGAGGCTTTCCCCTCTCCTCCAATATTATTTGCGCAATCCTCATCGCAGTCTTAAAAAAGGTCCCTCTACTTATTTCCTCTTTTTTATAGGGGATACACAGGAAAAAAGTTACCTAGCTACAGAATGATTGGGAGAAGAAAAAGAAGACCAACAGGTTCTTCCAAACGTCACTCATAAAATTCTGTATTACGATTGGGGAAGAGGAGTCACAATTAAAAATCGATGTCGTGTTAATCCTAAACCCTTATTTTAAACTTCTTAAAGAAAGGAAAAAAATCCAAGCAATTCTTTATAAAAATTCCCTAAATAGATAAACTTGTTGGTCCCTAGAAGCGAATCCAATTAATTTCTGTACTGTGTTCTATTTGCGCCTGTTTCAGTAGGGACGCAACGGGCGTAAATCGAGGCGTCGTAAAAAACAAAGTCCAATTTTTTTGACAAAACCCGCTAAAATTTCAAACTAGGACTTCTTTCGTACTTTTTACTACGTTCTATTGTAAATCCCAAGGTCCATTGTTCATGCAGCTGTTCGCTTACCGTCCCACCTCAATCAAACACATGCGCCTCGATCAAAAACCTGCTGCAACTTGTTTGGGGTTTTAAACAAACTTGGCATATATTCCTTCAAGGTAAATAAAGAGAAAAGAAAATTAAATATTATGGATAGTGATTCCTCTTATTATGAAACAACGTATAGTCAAGACGAAAGAATTGGTAAGTTTATTATTTTATTCTAGGTCAATTTTTATCTTTTTTTCACCGCAATTTAGTAAGCATTTTTGAAAATTTTAAATAAATATCAATTTTAGAGAAATCCATTAAAAAAAAGAAAGCTAAAGAACAAGAAGAAGCTCGTCTATTCGAATTAGAACGCGCAAAAGCATTTAGCAAATGTTACGAAACAGGCAAAAACACAAAAAAATCAATTTTCAATCTCAAAGGAATACAGTTTATCAAATTTACCTCTAAGAAGATTAAATTTACCTTCGAACCCTGGAGGGTGGCAAAAGTAACCCGCCGTGCCATCTTTTACATCAGTTTAAGACACCGAAAAGGTTTTTGGATATTAAAACGTGATACCATCCCTGTAAATTATAAACTAAAAGTATACGAATTATTTTATACAAAAAATTCATTTCGTTATCGTGATGATGACATCGCCCGTGCTGTATCAGATATTTGGGCAATTCTCGTCAAATGGTCGAAACGTGAAGAAAAATTTAGGGCTAAAAAATTCATGGTAAGAATAAGATTATTAATTTAACAAGGGGCGAGGGTTAATTATATTTTTTCAGAGATATCGCAATGGGGATGAAGATGTTTATATTGATGAAGATGATGAAGATTTATTTTTAAGTGACGATGAAATTAGGGAACTTCATGCCAAAAGAGAAAAAATTTGGAATAGAATGCTTCCTCCTTCCCCCCGCCCACTAAAATTTTCTACTTCTGAAGAATCTTCTTAAATATTTTCGATATTAAAGTATAATTATTATTATTATGTTAAATATATTTTTGAAATAAATTTGGGTAAAGGTCCCTTTATTTTCAAGGCTTTCCATCTTTGTTGTTCGAGTTCCTATTGTCCCTTAATATATTTTTGTCCCATTTCTTAAAGATATCTGATTTAAAATGGTGTAGAAAGAAAGAAACAATTAAGGGAAGAGGAAGATTAATTTATTCTGTGTTTCAAGGGAGTCTAATTTCCTGCTGTTAAGGCTAATCACTGATGGTATAATAAAAATTGCACTGACAGAATGGTTTAAAATAATTCAAGCTAAATTAAATATTTATTTCTGTTACGATTACAAATATTTTTCGTCCTTAAAAAAATTATCAGTCCAAGGTGAAATTAAATCCACCCCCCTGAACCTACACCACTGGAAACGCCTATCAATTCAAGGTTGACGTCTTAAACGTCATAAATTTACTTGAGCACTCGTGTCATATGATGTTAATCGTTGTTGACAAATATTCTATGATTTATTGAAATGTGATTGTACAAAGAACTGTAATAAAACTGCATCTGTTACTACGGTTTACCATAATCACTTTGTAACAACAAAATTTTCGCTGACTGCAATGGTAAATAAATTTTTAGGTTATTTTTTTTGACATGTGTGATAAGAAACCTTAAACAATCAATTTTCCTTTTTTAGTCGTCTTATCAAGACGACGAGGAGGTTGGGGCTTTTGATGGTCATGCAGGATCCTTCCCGAAAGACTTTGGTTACGGTGCTTTTGATGGTGATCACGATGTCACCTTATCAACATCAAACGAACAAAAACCTAGGATTTTACTCATGGGTTTACGAAGGTAAATTATTATTCCTGTGTGCTACCCTATTTTTTTCTAATAATTTCATTCGTTACAGGTCAGGAAAATCTTCAATCCAAAAAGTAGTTTTTCATAAAATGTCACCAAACGAGACTTTATTCTTGGAAAGTACAAATAAAATAGTTAAGGACGACATCAACAACTCTAGTTTTGTACAATTTCAAATATGGGATTTTCCTGGTCAAATAGATTTCTTTGATTCAACATTCGACTCGGATATGATTTTTGGGGGGTGTGGTGCGTTAGTTTTTGTAATCGACGCACAGGTAAAATAGATTTAATTTAATAAACCTAGTAATAAGAAAGTATTTTTAAGGATGATTACATGGAAGCTCTTAATAAATTAAATTTAACTGTAACTAAAGCCTATAAAGTCAACCAAAATATTAAGTTTGAAGTTTTTATTCATAAAGTTGATGGATTAGGGGATGATTTTAAAATGGAATCTCAAAGGGATATTCATCAACGGGCAACTGATGATTTAGCTGATGCTGGTACGTCTATTTAAAACAGAATTTCTTTTAGATCTTGTTTAACATTTTATTTTTCTAAAGGGTACGATCAAATTCACCTCAGTTTTCATCTTACCTCAATTTACGACCACTCAATATTTGAGGCATTTTCAAAAGTGGTACAGAAGTTAATTCCACAATTACCTGCTTTAGAAAACCTTCTTAATATTCTTAATACCGTAAGGAAAATAATTAAAACCCGTTTTCCGTATTAATAATTACAATTCCAGAATTCTGCAATTGAAAAATCGTTCCTATTTGATGTAGTTTCAAAAATTTATATCGCGACAGATTCCACACCGGTTGATATGCAAAGTTATGAACTATGTTGCGATATGATTGATGTGGTTATCGACGTTTCATGGATTTATGGGTAAGTTTATTTTAAACCGTCCTTCCCCGCTATATAATTTTTTTTTAGTTATAGCGTCCGAGAGGAACAAGAAACAACTGCATTTGATGAACAAAGCTCTAGTCTAATTAAACTTAATAATGGAACTGTACTGTATCTGCGAGAAGTTAATAAATTTCTTGCATTGGTTTGTATATTAAGAGAAGACAATTTTGATCATAAAGGTACGGGTTTTAAAAAAAGGGGGCCAAGTTGGAGACAGTTAAAAGTAAACAGAGCCAACTTGTCCCCTTTTTATTCTTTGAAAGACGCTTGGTCATGATTGTCTGGGCTAACTTGGCCCCCTTTTTAAAAAAAATTGTGTGTGTTGTAGGTATACTAAAAGATATTTTCTATTTTTTATAGTTGGAGTGATTGATTATAATTTCCTGTGCTTCCGTGAAGCAATCCAGCAAGTGTTTGAGTTACGTAATAAGCATCAAGTTCAACCCATGACCAATTCGACTGGCAGCCCCATTGTAAATGGTAAAAATATAATTGGAGATGGACATGTCAGCCCTACATTAATCGATGAACAAAATTAAATTATTGCTTTTGGCTTTCACGTAATCACACCTGTACTCTGTGCCTTTTATTTTGATTGTTATTTAAGAGAAAAACATTTTCATGTACCAATATTGTTATATTTCCGAATGTTTTTATTAATTTCTGTTTAAAATATGTAACTGTATATAATTTCATGTATGTTTTAAGACCCGTAATAGTTTTTAAATGTCATTCGATGAAGTAACAATAGAATGATTTGTAATACGATTCTTTAATTCTCATTTTTTTATGCCGTACTTCACCTTTAATTCTTTATTTTGTAAATGCTAACTATGTAAACTGAAATATATTATATTCAATTGAATTTTTATAACTGTAAATAAAGATTTAGCATTGATTTTGGATTTTTATTACCAGAAACCCAGTTATTAAATCCTCGTTAACCTTTGTAAATAATCATTAAAATGGATGTGTAGAGAAAAAAACATTGCCTAATACATAAAATATTCAGCCCTTAAAATATAAATTAAACCCGAATTAATCTAAACACTTTTCAAATCTAGCGCCATTTCACATTTTACATCACAACTTTTTACGAACGTTCATCATTCCCTCTTTGTTTAACACACGGAAATGTACGTAAGAGAAGGATAGATATATGGACTTGTGGGAGAGAAATTTAAGGCCGTGAGTATCGCTCAATTTTTGATTGGTCCGTAAGGGAAACTTGAAAAAGTTACCTTGCTCTGATTGGTGCATTTATTTGAACTTCCTATTTGGCGCTAATTATATTTTTTTAAATTCTAAAAGGGTTTATTTTAATTTAAATCTTTTCCCAGAACTTGGTTTTTATTAATTAGGATGTTTAATAAGAATATTTATTCAAAAATAATTATTTATTAGGGTTTAATAATATAAATATAAATATAATCGTAGAATGAAGAATATAAAGGGATGTTTGTCTTAAAAACTGTCATCTCTAGCAACATTTGGAAAGGGATAATTTAGAAATAGGTTGGGGGAGCTAAAAAAAATAAATTATTAGCTAAGAAAATATTTGATTAAAACCTACAGACCGCTCTTTGCTTTTTTTTCTTGTGCACGTTGTATTGCTTTCTCTTTAGCACTTCTCAATTTTTTCCTTTGGCTTTCGCTTAATCTTTCCCTCGTCCAAACATCAGTGTAAAGTATTTCAGCCGCTTTTTGATCTTTACAGTTAGAGGAAGGACGTCCAACTAACCAATCCCCTGTTATACTTTCAATACCTCCACATATTTTACATTCTCCTATCAAAATATTAATTAGAAAAAAAACAACCCTTCTATGGTAGTGGTAGGTACGTACCAACAAAGCTAACAACTCTTTTACATTTTTCATTTAACCCATTTGCAATTATCATTTCCTGTTTTGAAAATGGTTTGAAAACTTTAAATTCCCAACCATCTTCAATAATAATCCCTTTTTTTGCAGCAGGTGTTTTGGGGTGTGTATACAAGCTTAAGGTATCGTTGCAAAACTCAACATGTATTAGCATTCCTCCAGCTATTGACGACCACGAACCCGTAATTTTACAAGGAAGGTCTTCTTTCGCTTTAATCTTTTGCGCTTCAACTTGAATATCTTCAACAACTTCCAAAATCTTGTTAAGGGTATCTGGGGTGGGCGGAGGAATCTGACAAGGAGGAGTTCTTGTACATGGTATGTCATCATCTTGCAATTTATAACGCTGAGGAGGATTAGTCGGCCTTTTTTTAACCACTTTTGATTTTGGGGTGTCTTCCCAAAAAGAATTTATGTCTTCAGTTGTGGTCCTGCTAGAGGAACTTTCAATTGGAAGTAATGATAAGATATCTTGTTGTATAACATTTCTTGGGGCGGGGGTTGCTTTTCCGTGAATCTTCGAACCAGCAAACATTAAACGAAAATCTTTCCAGGATTTATCCTCAGGACTTTCGTAATGTTTTACTAAAATTGGGGTAGGAATTGGAAAAATTTGTGATAATATGGAATTTGTTTTAGGGTTAACTAAATTATCATCGGGAGTGATCGAAGTTGGTTCCAATGAAGAATTTATTAATTCCCTTATTACTTTTTCTAAATTAGGGGGTGAAATTTGTTCTGAAGTAAGTATTGGAATATCTACAGAACTGGAAGTCGTACTTGCACGTTTTATAAGAATGTCTTGTAATAATGGAATATTTAAGGGTGAAGTACTTTCCCGTTTTGCGTTTGGTAAAACAACCCCATGTGGTACAGAGAAAGCTTCTTCTAAAGCTGAAGCTAACAAAGAGACTAAATTTACAACCCCTTTAGTCTTATCCAATTCTTTGGTCTCCCTTTCGTTAATTAATTTTGGGGGTTCGGGAATTTGTAAAGTCGTTAGTTTTGGGGAAGTCGCGCTTATGGTAGAAATTTCAGTTGAAACATATTTTTTCTTAACTGATTTAATTGGAGCCAAGGGAATTAAATCAAAATCATCGTTGTATTCATCATAAACATCTGAATGTAAAGGGATGTTTATTTGCTGGGGGAGATTTTGATTTTCTTCATATGGTGGTAAGTGAAGCATATTTGGGGGTTTAGGAAGATTTTGTAGGACACTTCCTGATGGAAGAAGACCTAAATTTTGAAGGTCATAAATCGTGGGTTGTTGTTTGGGATAATTCGGGGGTTGTTTAATTTTTTGTTTTCTCACCACCAACATTGGATTTCCTTCTAAATCGGTAACAACAAACGCACCTTTTCTTTTTATCCTGTTTAATCTTCTCTTGTTAATTTCTTCTCTTCTCCAATTATGAATAAGGGATAACATATTGTTTGTTAATTTTTGATTCCGCAGACTAGGGAATATTTTTTGTAAACGACGGGGTTCTTTTTGGGGCGAAGCTTTTGTATTTGAAATTGCTTGGACAGGGTCTAAAGTTAAACTAAAAAAATAAACCATTAAAATAAAGTGTATACCAATTTTTGACATAATCTCATAAAACGCGAGGGTATAAAAAGTTCAGTGCTTCTAGGCCACATCTCACTGACACAAAAATAATGTTTCGTATTTGTAGGTTTTGTATTCAAAATTAAAAATAGGGAGGAAATAATAGTAAAATGACAGGTGACAATTATAACAAGACTGTTTTTTATTTTAAAATCAGGGGGTGCTTAAAATGTTCCTGAATTTGAATCCAAAGGAAGGAGGTTCAAGCCTGACTCACGTTAACATTTTTTTTTATTAAAAGTAATTTTCAAGTTAGGACTGAATTTTTTTTTGAATCCGCAGGAAGCAGGTTCAAACCTGACTTCACATTAACATTTTTTTTTATTACAAGTTTTGTGGTTTCTCTGCTGTTAGGGCTGAATTTTTTTTATTAATCCCAGATGTAACGTAAGACTTTAATGCGTTTCAAAATGCATTCTAACAAATAAAATGTATGTAACTTCTAAGTGTAGCTGACAAGAATAACTACAAAGATAGCACAGAAAGATGTGCGAGTAAACTGGGCAGTAAGCTTTGAACGATTGGCGAGAGTTTAGCTCGCAGCTTGCTCTTGTAATATTTATAGTATGATTGTTAAAACGGCATAAAATAAAGTGCGTCTTGGTGTATAGTAAGCGAGTGATTTTTTTTCAAATAGTTTGTGCTGCCAAGAAAATTGTGTACGTTGTGAGTTTATGTTTTCCTGCATGCAAGAAAAATTGAAAAATTCGTTTCCTGTGATGTAAAAGTTAAAAGTCTGTAGGTGGCTTTATTTTTTATAATATAATCTGAATTTTTCAAAATCAAAATACGTGATTTGTTTCCTATTTCTAAAACAAATCGTCCATCATTTTCAAACCCCTATTTATAGAAGATTACAAATAAATATTTATTTTACGTTTCCAATCAAAAGCTTTTTCAAATTTTATTTAAAAAAATTAATTTTGAATTGACCTTGAATGTAATGCCAAAATAAAGAAAACAAAACTTATTTTAAGAGTAGGATGCAAGGTTTTTTTTTCTACAATAAATTATTAGTCACAACTTCAAGGCAAGGTTTTCCTGAAAAAAGTACGAAACTTACAGGGAAAGAATCTCCTCTTTTCGCTTTTAATTTCATTTCAGTTTATATTTTTATTCTGACCTAATCGTAAAAATTCTAAAAATACAAAACCTTCACCCAGTCGACGTGATTTTGAATAAATAACTAACAATTTTTTTAGATTGCTAATTGGAAGGTTTCCATTTTTCTACACGTTTTTAAAAAACTAAAACTAGAATATTAACTCGCTTTTATCGTAAGTTCCTGTGCATAACATGTTTTTATAAACCCAAATTATTATTATCGTGCGGTATTGAAATCATTTTCAGACAATTACTATTTTCCCTGGTTTGTATTTATTGTGATCTACCAGAGGCTTTAATATTTTTTTGTGGTACACATAAACATACGGAAATGCTTTCTTACTGAGTTAAGAACCCCGAAACTGGAGCACCTCTGTTATTTTTCTTTAAGACTTCCCATGAATAGCTTTACTACTTGAACCAGATTAACATTATTGCTCTTTTAATGTCGATAACATACGGAGAAACATGTGTTCAGGGGAATTCGTGAAATTCCAGCTTTATCAAATGCCTTTATTTTATTTAGTTTCTTTTAACAGACAGTCAAATTTAAAGAAACTTTAACTTAAGGGTCAAGAAAGGCAAATTTTTAAAAAACCAAGATTCTAATTTAAAAAATTAAAACTTTAAAAATTCGTAGAGCCCTTCACAGAAGTACTACAGATTTGAGAATTACACCAAAATGTAGCCCTCACTTTCTTCTATTAGATATTAAAAGGAAAAGAAAGTTTACCTGAAGGGTCGGGAATTACAAATTTTTAAATCCAATTCTCTAATTTTGAAAATTTTACAATTCCAAACTTTAAAAATTCGTAGAGCCCTTTAGAGAAGTGCTATCGATTTGGGAATTACACGAAAATGTAGCCCTGACTTTCTTCTATTCGACATTAAAAGGGGAAGAATGTTTACCTTAAGGGTCGAGAATTACAAATTTTTAACCAATTCTCTAATTTTGAAAATTTTACAATTACCAACTTTAAAAATTCGTAGAGCCCTTCACAGAAGTGCTACAGATTTGGGAATTACACCAAAACAAAGCCCGGAATTTCTTCTATTAGACATTAAAAGTTCAAGAATGTTTAACATAAGGGCCGAGAATTACAAATTTTTAAACCCAAGACTCTAATTTTGAAAATTTTACAATACCAAACTTTAAAAATTCGTAGAGCCCTTTACAGTTGTACCACAGTTCTGGGAATTACACCAAAATAAAGCCCAAAATATCTTCTATTACACATCCAAATGTAAAGAATGTCTAAGTTGAAGGTTAAAAGTTACAAACTTTTAAATGAAAGGAAGTGCGTGGATTTGAAAGAACGTAATCAAAGTTTAATTGCTTTGTTTTTCGCAAACCAATAGGGGTTGTAGGTGTTTTCAGGGCCGGATTTTGCGCCAAAAAAACAATTTCAAACTTGCTTGTAGATAATTCTCACAAGGCCAAGAGCATTCCCATGTTTAAACTCCTCAGGGAGAAAATAAATTCAGAATTGTCCCATTTGGGGAATAATTTCCCCCAAAAGAAAAACTTCATTCTTTTAATTTATTTTCATCATTGTTTATTATTTCCTTAGATTATGTCTCAGATAGTTAATAGAATTAATTAATGAACGTTATGTCTTCTCAAATCGAGTTGTTAGCGCAACGTTATTTGGCGCCCCCATTGCAGCATCGCCTCTATTTTTGGCATGCAACCAATGCACTGATATTTAAGCAGGACTGATTGGCCTACTCTTTATATAGATCAATTGCGACCGATTTTTCCGGGACAGTCTTCTTAATGACATCAATAAATTCAATTAAATCACCACAAACTAAAGATCTCTTATAATTCTTAATAAATATTTCAGGCACGCACGTGGAAATGACGTCGAAAACTAAACCAACAGAAGAGGTAAGCTTGTTTATTCAATCTTTAGTTATTCTGGTGCATTCTGCTGTTCCAAGTTCAACTATTTTAAATTACTCTAGGTTGAGGACGAAAGCGGAAAATAAATAAAACCACTTATTGTAGAACATTCTTGGCCAAAATAAGTTGGGATTTTAATGCCAAATGGAACAACTTTATTTTGACCAAGGAGCTTTGGCACTCACACTGCTGTTGAAAAATCCTGCATCAAAAATTAAAAAAAAAATTAAACTTCGTTTATAAAAACGATTTAGGTCTGGGAATTGTGATGGCTACTCCCGGGAATGAATTTTGATGTTGCTTTCACTAAAATTTCTGACTAACACATCAATCTCTTCCAATCTTTCTACTTCTAATTGGCTATTTAAAAAAAAACAATTTAATTTCAGTATTGAATTGGGCACACAAATCACATTCCGGTAATCATTCACTTGGGAACACTTAAACGAAACGAAAAGGACATTCGATTGGCGAACGATAACCAAAACAGAATAAAAAAATAATCACAACCACTTCATTCACATCATGTACTTCAAAATAAGACAACCAGTACGTTACTGAAGCAATTGCATTATTTTTAAACATTATGTTTATTGAAGAAAATAATTTTTTTTATTAATTAGAATAAAGGAGAAATTCTGGTAGCATGGCAAAAATACAAAGCAAGCCGCCCTGAAGAGCTCACTCTTATTGAAGGAGAAACGGTCGAACTTCTTGACACGGAAGATCCTTCAAGACCTTCCAAGTAAGTTAATATTTTACAAAATTAATTCAACAAGATGGGGCGATGTCACATTCCCCCAAAATTTTCTTTCGTGCATAAATTGGAAGAGAAACAAAAATCTTTACTTTAAATCAAATTCTCACAGTGGAATGTGATTATGTAATAGACAACACATTCATACTTTGTTGTTTTTCCAAAGTAACTGTGATTTATTTTGAAACAGACGAATAAAACTAGATCCAGAACTAGACAAGTTGGCAAGCAGTGGGAAACTTTTGGACAGCTCAGCAGCTAAACACAAATTATCAGTGAAACCTCAAAGGAGACATGCAAGCTCCCGATATTCCCCTACTAGAAGTCATCTTGATACAAGGTATGGAAATTACCCCCTCCCCTTCTTTTTCTACCCCATCTCAAGAAGTATAATTATTTTAAAATACTTTCAGGTGGCTCGTTCGCCAAGTAAAAGGGGAAAAAAGACAAGGATGGGTTCCTTGTTACGTTTTACAAAGCGTGGACGAACCAACTCCAGGCACTGGTTTACCTGGAGATGCTGCATTCAGAAGACAGTAATTTTTTTATTTTTTATTTTTACCAACGAACAAGAGTTCTACCTAAAAGTCAATGTTATTGTGGTTTCAGTAACGCAAAATTCTTTAAATCAGAAAGTAGAACCCATTGTTCACTTTAGTGGTGTACTATAAGAAATTCAACATGTAACCCCTTTTTTGCAGGGCAGTCGTAAAAGAACTAGTGGAAACAGAACAAGAGTTTGTAAAAGACTTGGATTACGTAGTTCAAGAATATCTCATAAGGACTGAAGGTACAAAAGTTCCAAAAATTATTAAAGATAACCTAGAGTTAGTCTTTGGTGGTCTCGTGGAAATAGCAGATTTTCACAGAACGTAAGTTTTAAGATTCTTTAAAGATTCGAAAAAGAATTTGACTTTTTTTTTAGAATACTAATGGAAGGTGTTAAATATTACGCCAACGAACCAAATCTCCTGGGAAAAGCCTTTTTACGATTGGAACGAGATTTCGACAAACATGTCAACTATTGTACAGACGAACCCTTAGCGCAATCCTTTTTAGAATCCTGTGATACCGCCAAAGAATACTATGACGTAAGTTTTTTCTTTAGATTATAATTATTTAAGAAATCTGAACTCTTTTAAGACTCCAGATTATTTATTTGTGGTAAAACTGTTACTGGGGGATGAAAACAATTCGGGGAGTGAAGGAGGGCATGGTATTACTTTCTAAGCGGAAATTACAAAGAAATCAAAATAAACTTACAGATTGGGGAGGAATGCGGCTGGCTTAAAAATTGGAGGGTGAAAACAGATTTTTAAGTAACAAAATGCGCGACTTAAGCAGGATGTTCCATCTTGCGGAACATTTTAGAAGTTACAGGAGATTTCATTAAGTTTTACAAACTTTTTTTTGTTGCAAGGCGCAAGGGAGGCGCAAACAAACATTTTTCTTAAATATTTGTCAAAAAAAATAATACGCATTCATCAAAATGAAGAGTTTATTATTAAAACTAAACTCTAACGGAAACAGGGGCGTACCAATGCTAATTTCGTCTGTCTATTAAAAGCAACTGCAAATCTCTAACAAGATTACGTAAATAAGCGTCGATCTACGTCTATCTTCAATCGTAAATATTAAATTATTTTAGGCATTTTGCCACACATTTTGACAGATTGTGTGAAATACGAATATTTTCAAACATTTTAATGGAAATTTGGTTGTTAAACCAAATTGCAGGATATCTTATGAAACGTAATCTAAAAATACTACTTTTCATTTTTTAAAAGAAAGGTACAGTAAACCCCACTAACCGATGCGAAGGATCGAGTTGACTTACTTTACATTCGCATCGATTGGTGGGGTTTACTGTACTTTTAGAAAAAAATATTACAAGCGCAATTCTAACAGGAAATTTTTTTACCAATAATTCAGTTTCATAATTTATACAAGACTTCAGGGAACGCCTTTATTGGCAGAAATTTATCTGAATTAGCGCCAGTCTGTTTTCAAGCGAAACAAACCTAATTTATGCTTTCCTGTAGATAAAAATAAACAATTGGAAAGGTGGACGAGGATCATTAACAAACCTCTGAGGTTGTAGTGATAACAGACATTGATGATATACTGAAAATATTTTCATAAAACTTTCAGTTTAGTTACAAAGCTTTGGTATACCGGTTGGAAAATTTCAGTTTGTGATTAAAGTTAAGTTTTAGGGGGTTGGATTAGACTTGTTTTTTAGTGTCTAGTGGATATATTGTGTTATTTTTGAGGGTATGTACAGATTTGTATTAAACCCAGCTCAGGGTTTACTGAGATTTTGAAAATACGTACCTAAAGTTTAGATATCTAAAGATTTAAGCATCTTTTTTCTATAAAAATTTAAAATTATACAGGGACCACCTATTATGACTCACTAGGTTAAGGCTTAATTTAACATCAAGCATTTCCGGGTTAAGATCCCCTGTGTTTGTTCTAATTTTAAATTTAAATATTTAGCAAGTTATTTTTTTTCCGGATATTTAATGGAAGCTAGAGTTTTAGGATATTTACGTTTTAAAAAAAACGAATTCCTTATCTTAAAGGCCTTAATGATTTTTCAGTGTCCAATGGGAGTTTGCTAGTCGATTTCAGTAAGGCAGTAACAAATAATTTCAAAGACAGGTGGAACAAAGAATAAATATTAAAATATACAACGCCGTTTTTATAGTTTTTATAAATAAAAGTATACAGATAATATTTATCCTTACTTTTCCAAGGGTGCAGTCCATGGTTTACTTTCAGTTTTTACTTCTTTTGGTAGCATTTCATCTTCTAAATGGTTTTCCCACTTCTCCAACAAAAAAATTGCAATATTGTGCCCACAATGTGGAGGGTTAAAGTCTACATTAATCTTGGCGAGTATTACTTTCAGTTATAAGAACAGCAACTGGATGTCATTATCCCTAAAAAAAAATATTTTGGAAAATCTTAAAATTAAAAAACAAAACATTCTTGTTTTTTAAACTTAAAATACCATTAAATAATCATCAATCCCTTCGATCCATCTCCAGGTGATCCAATGGGTGTTTGACTTCGTTCCAACCCCTTCCTATTTCTAATTTAATTAGCCCCCCAAAATAATACTTAATGGATTTACAAGAAAATAATGTAAGTAATGTCAGTGAAAATAACAAGAAAACGAACTGTTTCGCCCCAACCTTTTATTATCTCTTACCTAATTGTTTTGAATGTCCCAAAAACAAATCGCTGATGTATGAATTTGTAAGCAAATGTAAAAACTAAAAAAAATTGTTCTGAGTTTATGAATAATCTAAGCCGCCTTAACATCTATCAAAGTGATTAACTATGAAATCCTACCAGAAATGAGATCATTTTTCCATCGGTTAATTATTAAAAAAATTAAAACTTTCATCGTACAAACAAAACATATGTACTAAAAGAATGCAAGTACCCAAACTGCAATTTTGAATATTCACTTTCTGTTAGTGTATGCATTTGCACGTTGAAAATAATTTAGACGTTAGGCCCTTCGGTTAATTATTAAAAAAAATTAAAACTTTCATCGTACAAACAAAACATATGTACTAAAAGAATGCAAGTACCCAAACTGCAATTTTGAATATTCACTTTCTGTTAGTGTATGCATTTGCACGTTGAAAATTATTTAGACATTAGAAATTTAATCTCAAAATCTCATTTCTAATAAAATCATTAAAAAAAATTTAAAAAGCTTTATATAATAAGTATCCATTAGTATAGACAATGTAGTATCACTGAAAATAACAAGAAAACGAACTGTTTCGCCCCAACCTTTTATTATCCCTTACCTACTTGTTTTGAAAGTCTCAAAAAAAAAATCACTGATGTATGAATTTGTAAGCAAATGTAGAAACTAAAAAAAGTCTTATGAGTTTATGAATAATCTAGGTCGCCTTAACACCCACCAAAGTGATTAACTATGAAATCCTACCAGAAATGAGATCATTTTTCCATCGGTTAATTATTAAAAAAATTAAAACTTTCATCGTACAAACAAAACATATGTACTAAAAGAATGCAAGTACCCAAACTGCAATTTTGAATATTCACTTTCTGTTAGTGTATGCATTTGCACGTTGAAAATAATTTAGACGTTAGGCCCTTCGGTTAATTATTAAAAAAAATTAAAACTTTCATCGTACAAACAAAACATATGTACTAAAAGAATGCAAGTACCCAAACTGCAATTTTGAATATTCACTTTCTGTTAGTGTATGCATTTGCACGTTGAAAATTATTTAGACATTAGAAATTTAATCTCAAAATCTCATTTCTAATAAAATCATTAAAAAAAATTTAAAAAGCTTTATATAATAAGTATCCATTAGTATAGACAATGTAGTATCACTGAAAATAACAAGAAAACGAACTGTTTCGCCCCAACCTTTTATTATCCCTTACCTACTTGTTTTGAAAGTCTCAAAAAAAAAATCACTGATGTATGAATTTGTAAGCAAATGTAGAAACTAAAAAAAGTCTTATGAGTTTATGAATAATCTAGGTCGCCTTAACACCCACCAAAGTGATTAACTATGAAATCCTACCAGAAATGAGAACATTTTTCCTTCGGTTAAATATTAAAAAAATTAAAACTTTCATCGTACAAACAAAAACGTATTTACTAAAGGAATGCAAGTACCCAATCTGCAATGTTGAGTATTCACTTTCTGTTAGTGTACGCATTTGCACGTTGAAAATAATTTAGGCATTAGAAATTTAATCGCGAAATCTCATTTCTAATAAAATCGTTTTAAAAAAAATTTAAAAAGCTTTATATAATAAGTATCCATTAGTATAGACAATGTAGTATCACTGAAAATAACAAGAAAACGAACTGTTTCGCCCCAACCTTTTGTTATCCCTTACCTAATTGTTTTGAAAGTTACAAAAAAAAATCACTGATGTATGAATTTGTAAGCAAATGTAGAAACTAAAAAAAATCTTCTGAGTTTATGAATAATCTAAGCCGCCTTAACACCTAACAGTGATTAATTATGAAATCCTACCAGGAATGAGATCATTTTTCCTTCGGTTAAATATTAAAAATATTAAAACTTTCATCGTACAAACAAAACATATGTACTAAAAGAATGCAAGTACCCAAACTGCAATTTTGAATATTCACTTTCTGTTAGTGTATGCATTTGCACGTTGAAAATAATTTAGACGTTAGGCCCTTCGGTTAATTATTAAAAAATTAAAACTTTCATCGTACAAACAAAACATATTTACTAAAAGAATGCAAGTACCCAAACTGCAATTTTGAATATTCACTTTCTGTTAGTGTATGCATTTGCACGTTGAAAATAATTTAGACGTTAGGCCCTTCGGTTAATTATTAAAAAATTAAAACTTTCATCGTACAAACAAAACATATTTACTAAAAGAATGCAAGTACCCAAACTGCAATTTTGAATATTCACTTTCTGTTAGTGTATGCATTTGCACGTTGAAAATAATTTAGACGTTAGGCCCTTCGGTTAATTATTAAAAAAAAATTAAAACTTTCATCGTACAAACAAAACATATTTACTAAAAGAATGCAAGTACCCAAACTGCAATTTTGAATATTCACTTTCTGTTAGTGTATGCATTTGCACGTTGAAAATAATTTAGACGTTAGGCCCTTCGGTTAATTATTAAAAAAAAATTAAAACTTTCATCGTACAAACAAAACATATTTACTAAAAGAATGCAAGTACTCAAACTGCAATTTTGAATATTCACTTTCTGTTAGTGTATGCATTTGCACGTTGAAAATAATTTAGACGTTAGGCCCTTCGGTTAATTATTAAAAAAAATTAAAACTTTCATCGTACAAACAAAACATATTTACTAAAAGAATGCAAGTACTCAAACTGCAATTTTGAATATTCACTTTCTGTTAGTGTACGCATTTGCACGTTGAAAATAATTTAGACCTTAGAAATTTAATCTCAAAATCTCATTTCTAATAAAATCATTTAAATAAAATTAAAAAAGCGTTGTATAATAAGTATCCATTAGTATAGACATTGTAGTCAGTGAAAATAACAAGAAAACGAACGGTTTCGCCCCAACCTTTTATTATCCCTTACCTAATTGTTTTGAATGTCCCCAAAAAAAATCGCTGATGTATGGATATGTAAGCAAATGTAAAAACTAAAAAAAATTGTTCTGAGTTTATGATTATTCTAAGCCGCCTTATTAACAGTTAACACCTACCAAAGTGATTAATTATGAAATCCTACCAGAAATGAGATCAGTTTTCCTTCAGTTAAATATTAAAAATATTAAAACTTTCATCGTACAAACAAAACATATGTACTAAAAGAATGCAAGTACCCAAACTGCAATTTTGAATATTCACTTTCTGTTAGTGTATGCATTTGCACGTTGAAAATAATTTAGACATTAGAAATTTAATCTGGAAATCTCATTTCTAATAAAATCGTTTTAAAAAAATCAAAAAAGCGTTGTATAATAAGTATAAGTAGTCAGTGTACTATAATGGTAGCCATTTACCAACACAAATTCAAGAATAGTACCTAACAGAATGTACCTATAATCCCTTCCCAAAATCTCCTTCAACTTTCTTCGGGAGGAAAAATTTGAATCTAAAAATCCTTGCATTTAGTTAAGTAAACACTACATTATACAAAAAAAAATATTACATTATAGTAATTCTAATTTTAACCCAAGTCTGTGTTGATCCCTCCAACCCTGACGAATTCTGCAATCTTCATCAAGCTTCTCTCTCTCGCTCCCCTAAGGGATCTTAGGTATACAATCTTCCTCTTGAATTTTTCTTAGAGAGGTCCCGAATATCTTGGCCTCTTCTTGACTCTTCCATTTCATCTTTCGAACTGACGGAAGACGTTATGAACCAAAAATACGGACATACGATTATATACCAACTTTTACCCTTCAAGGGTAGGTACAGTTTACGCATTTACTTTTCAATGAGTACTAGGTTACTACCTAAAATCTAAAAATAATTAAATTTATGAATAATATTGTACACTCTAATTACTTAATACTGCCCAAATACTCTACTGTTTTTTTAAACACTATCAGGATGTTCTTTCAACAGGCACTTAAGTAACTCTAAAGTCGCGCCGCAACCGAAAAAAAAAACCTTAGGCAAAAAAGCCTTGCGCAGAGAAAATATTTGGGAGGTACTTAAAAGTACCAATAAGATTTTTAAGAAAGTACCTGAAAAAGTTTTCTAGAGTGTACATAAAAAATATATAAGTATTTCAAAGAACCCCCTCTTTATCACTGTGGAGGAAACAAAAAGTTTAAGACATTTTCATATTGTGTAACTCCATTAATCACAAGCAACAACTTTAGTACAGGATTGGCAAGGTATTCCTGACAATTTTTTATACCTATTTGGTATTTTCTGTGACTGGAGCGTCTGGTAATTTTCTGTCCCCGAAGGGATCTTGGAATGTCATAGCACTCTTGTTAAATTTGTATTAAGTATTGCAATTTATTTCCACCCAGGAAATTTTATTTATGGTTACCAGAACGTAAAAGTATTATTTGTAAATTCTTATACCTATTTGGTATTTTTTGTTACTAAAGCGTCGTAGCACTTCTGGTAATTTTTTGTCCCCGTAGGGATCTTGGAATGTCATAGCACTCCTGTTAAATTTGTGTTTAATATTGCAATTTATTTCCACCCAGGAAATTTATTTTTGGTTACCAGAAAGTCTGTTCCTAAAGGAACTTTTTATTTCAAGCACTCTTGGTGTTTTTTCATTTCTCGTGGGAATTTTATTTTCTGTTATTGCTTTATGATATAATATCGTTACACCAAAATGTTTCCTCCACAGTAACAATTAGATGCGTCTCGCTAGCGGAGACAGCATCCCACATAGCTGCAAGAAATGAAATGGTTAGCAAAAAGAAATTATTGCACAGATATTAAAGGGTTAATTTACTTCAAAAAATTTTGATTGCTTTCTTTTATAAGCCATAACTGACTAGCTTTAACAACTTTGAAAGTTTACATGACAAAAAATTTCTTTGTCATGCATTTCATATTAAAATGAAGAAAAAAATATAGAGAATTGTTTACGTTACAATAATTAATCTCTTTAATACTGTACAAGCCAAACTTGATAATCGGAAATGTCACATTACTACATAAACACAACATCCTAAACTGTGACGAGGGGGGTGAGATAAACATTTTCTGAAAAAAAAATAACACAGATATACTACACAAATTCCGATCATCAACTTCAACTAAAACACACAAATAATGCAAATGAAGGACCATTTTACATCGTAATATTCATGTAGTGATGATGCTGAAATAATCGTATGTTTATTTTTGTAAACAAAAAGCAGAAAAAAAATGATGTGACACGTAAAGATATAAAATGTGAAAATTAGAGTTATGCTGATGGGGGTACCAAGTTTACAAGGACAGTAAAATCGAATAAAAAAATAAATGTAACAGATGAGTATTATACTCAACATCAGATGGATCTTAAAAAGGTGTATTAATCCTTCAGGTGATTGGTTAATATAAATTCTTCGTAATTTTGTAATCAAATGTACTTGAGTATATATTTTTTCACCAATAAAAGATAAACCTATTATGATAAATTGAACTTGAAAATTTTGAAGTTACCTAATCCTGAAAGCTAAAGAAAAAGTTCCTTTTCCAAAATGGTCCTGTATAAAAAATAAACACAGCAGAAAGTCAGTGTTTGAATAGTTCCAAGGATCGTAAAGTACAAAATAGAAGAAGAAACTCCGAAACGTATTCTGAATTTTCATCCTGCTTTGTATTTTTTTAATTTTGACAAGAAACCAAAAGGTTCCTTGAAAACTATTCGATTAAAACTCGTTTGCAGTTTGTACTTAGATGTTTAAATGAAATTTAATTCATGTTATATGTTATGTGATTTCAAGGACCAAACATTTGAGAACATTCAGTATGGGAATACCAGGATCATCAAAACAAAAACTATGGTACCTGAAAATTACAAAGGAGAGGGCTGGGCGCATAGGGAAAAAGCAAAATAATTAATTAATTCTTTTGCTCTGAAACCTGTACCTGAAAACCCTATATCTTACTTTAATACTGAGAAATTATGAATGGGGGGAAGAGAGAGGGCTGAAGACCTTCTCGAAGGCTTCAATCCAGCAGTCCTCTTCGTGGTTGGTCAGTGACAATTTGTCACTAAAATCCTACCTCTGCCAACGCTTTTTTGTAGCCTCCCGGTTGTTTGCGAGGTGTTGACCCAAACCTTGGTGTTAACCATCTATGGTTTTCACTTTCACTGCACAAACACTTTTTATGGAAACTGCAAAAAATAAAAACACAAAATTACTTATAAAATATAAATTTTCGTCAGCTTAATTCTAGATAAGGATCAAACTACAAAAAACTTATTTTTTTTAATATACCTATCGACAAAAAAGAAAAGTTTACAACAATTTTGAATTTAGAAAGAACTGAGGGCTTCACACACAATAATGGGGTCACATTACATTAAAAAAATTCTCCCTCTACCTTCATCGGTTATCCTACCTCTAGGAAACCCCATGAAAATTACAAACACATATTTTTATAGGAAATATGATTAAACATAAAAAAAAACATTATACACTGTCGAAACCCGAATTAATAATAAAAAAACTAATAGGTACCTAATTAGTAACAGTAATTAAAACAGCAACAGCAACTGCGGCAACTGCGCGCATGTCACCTCCCCGCAGACACGGCGCTGGAGACAAAATTCCTCCTATTTACGTGAACTTCAAATCGTCATAAAATTTTAATAAAAACCGCCCAGCCTAATGTTCTTGTTCCAAATCATTCCTCACACATTAAACTTTATATTTTTATTTACCTTTGGATTCCCACAGGAAAATATAACACCTTATTTTGACTTTTAACCGAGCACGACGTGATGCAACCGTTGCTGTTAAACAGCGACCTCTGCAACTCAGCTGTTTGACATGCCGGTAACGAATTTTAAAACACTGATATTTTTTTAAGAAAAATGATTTGACCAATTACAATTATCGTAAAATCTTCCCTGTAATTTCTATTTTAAGTTTATCATACCTTTGAGGCTTCAACAGAAGTTTTTAACACTTATTTCATTGCAAACACTAACAGCAATCACTAGCAACCACTCTGCTTGAAACCACAGCCTATAGAGAACGACTTTCAATTGTTAACCAATCAGAACAGAGTGTAGGAATATTGCAATTCGGCGCTCAATTTTAAATTTAAATTTATTTCTTTGGATTATTTGAGTTTTTGAGGGTTTTTAAAGGTTTAAACGATAGGGAATTTGAAATACACGATGCAAACACTTATTTCAAGGTTAAGAAGATTATAACTTAGGTTGATCAAGTCGATAATACGTAAATATCGGCACATTTAAAGAAATTTAATATTTCTACATAATTTATCTCCTATAGCTCCTTTATTAATCAAAATAGGAAAAAAGTTTAAATATAAAACTTATTCAGTATATAGCTCTGCATTCTCCTAAATTTATCTTACGTATACAGGGTGTTTGCTTTACACAGTACAATAACCAACTTTGTTATTTTAAATGAAACACTATGTATATTATTACATAATTAAATGCAAAATTTAATTGTCTATCACATAGTATAAGGTAGTCATATAGCTAAAATGTGCGGTTGATGAGAAAATCGCGAATTTTAGCTGTGTTTTGTAAATTTTGACTCGCGATCTACTTTAGAATACCAAAAACGAAATTTAGTATGGGGAAGTCCAGGGGAGGTGCGCACCTCCACTTTTTTCTACACAACCCTTGAATATTTTTTAGATTATAAGACCACAGCCCTAGATGTCTAGAATGTCTCTTTCTCGAAGCCTGAAACTGCGTCTGGATGCAAATCTTGAATGGCTTTTAATTCTCCTTCACCCTTCTCCTCTTATCCTCTGTTGGAAGTACCTACCATCCCTTTCCCAATCTCTTTGTTTCTCTCTTTTCTCCTGCGATTGCTAATGATATCGTCCTCCCACGATATCTTCCTGATTTTAAGGGCAACGTTCTACTAATGAACAAGTCAGTATTTAAAAGTGGAATTTTTCTTTTAAAGTATTCCTCACAAAATTTGCAATAACGTGCTGCAAAATAATATTAAAAAAAAGATGAATCATAATCTGTTTTTATCAAACTCCAGAAACATTTCAGACGCATTCATAAGTAGAGGGACTCCACTTTTACACTTCATCCCACGCCTGAACAATTCTAAAGGCGACCTCTTAACTTTTTCTGTCTTTCTAGAATGTTTCCAATTTTTTTCCATTTGAGAAAAGACACACAAAGAGGGTTAACCACGCACAAATCGAATAAAACGTGGGACAAAATAAAAATAAAAGAGATGAGTCGCAATATGAGCAATTCCCTGCGATATCCGAGCCGACTCCTCCAGATTGCTATGTATAGCCGGGATCGGGGGCATCGCGACGCCGACGTCCAGTCGGTTCGCGTCCGTTAAGTGTGCGCCTCCTGCAACAAAACCCTGCACGTGGATTTACCCCTGATCCACAGGTAGGCCCTACGTCATCATCGCGTCACGTGGAAAGTTTAATTTTGTCCTGTGATAACGTGAATTTTTTTCGGTAATTAATTTGTTAAGAACCGGCATCTTCAACCCTTGTTTGGGGTTTTCTCTTCTTGAGTTTATGGAGGAGGGTGGAATTTGTGATTAAAGTGTTACCAAATCGGATATAAATCTTAAGCAAAGGGCACCTTTTGATGGCGATTATTTAAAAAATGGAAAAGTCTTAAGGCTTCTTAAATACCACCCTGATTTTCTTTCAAATGAAAAAGAAACTTCTGATGTATTGCAAAAAATCTGTTCTAATTTGAATATCAAAACAGATGTTGAAATTTTAGTTAAAAATAATATTTTTTTATGAAACTTATTGGCAAAGATTGAAAGGAATGTTAAAAAATTTGCGACTGTCATGTAGGTCGTGAAAACATAAAAGATTGAATTTTGGCAACTTTATTGATGCAATAATGTAAAAAAACATTTTTTTTAATAATTAGGTACTGAAAAATCAAGGTTTCTCGTATTTGTAATTTAATTTTAAACTAAATTTGTTATGATTGTAAACACAGATACATTTCCTCCCCCTGATTATTATTAGAATTTAAAAAAACAAATAACTTGTTCTAATTTTAATAATTGTTGGCTTCAGATTCTGTAATTTACAGAAACAGGAACACTTTAACGTCTCTACTATTTATTTTTACATTTAAATACAAAAAACCTAACCGATGTTTACTTTTTAATTATCGGTCTCAAGGATTTCGGCCTTTTCCAAAAATATTTTTATTCATGTAAGCCAGATTTATTTATTAATGGCACAGTTTTTATACAATTTTATGAAATAAATTGTTTCAATGCCAAAGACATAATGAAATAATAACGTCATCAATACCCAGCCAAAAATTTTGGCACAGACATGGAGGAAACCCAATCATATGACGTTGAATGAAAACATTTTGTAAATAAACTACCTTGCTTTTGAATAACAATCAGTTAGTAGGTGTATAAATAATTTGATTGGATCACTTAATTTTTTTAATCAGACACGCTTTTGGAAAAAATTAAAATTCTCGTCAAGAATTGAAAAATTTCTAGAAGCTGTCAAAAGCTCAAAAGAGTTCGGTCATCGAACCTATTAAATTTTCCTTTTACCAATCCATTTATTTCGGTTTATCCTTAGAGATTCGATTCAGATCTGGGGATTACGCTGGCCTAACCGAGGTAGACAAATATTTTTCAGTTTAAAAACTTAAAAGAAACGAAAACTTACAAAGGCGTATAAAGAAAAGTTTAGCATCGTCCATTAATTTCTACTAACTTACTGATCGAAAAATTCTTGGCCACGAATGCACAAAGGTCGTTTATTTTTGTAATTCATTTGTACAGCATATGGTATTTTTAAGTTTACTTTGTGTCTTCTTAAACAAAACATTTTTTTTATACGTTACTTGGAAGAAAAACACGCCGCAGTTATATTTAGCAAAAAAAATGTGTTTAACTAAAAATATCTTCTTGAAAAACAATTGCTGTGATTATAATAAAAAAGTATAGATTTTGTGAATAAAGAAATTTTTAAAAATTGCGTAGTTAATGAAAAAATGGTTTCAAGTGATCCCTGAAATTTCTTTTGGAAATTACATTTACATGCGTGAGTTCAGTAAAGTGATGATGTCTGAAATATAAATTTAGAATTTGGGTTTCCTTCATCGCTAAATATATGCAACGAAAATTCGTTGCGGGGGAAGTTAACGACTCCATCTAATGCGAATACTTACTTTATGTTTTCCAATATTAAAACGCATCTTTCATCATACTACCATTATTTTCTGGTACTAGAGAACCGTAAAATTTATTATTCGATTGGTGATAATTTATAACTTTTCCACTGGTACTCAAAAAATAAAAAAAAGCGTCGAACAAAATCCAGGTCCGTTTTCAGAATATTGACTTCATGATGGATGTGCAAAAACGAAAGGTCGTAGAGAAAAACTAAAAATATCAGCGTATAGAGCATAAAAAATGGCATTAAAAAATGTTTTTACTTTCTTAATGTCTTCATTAATAATGACAGAAAAAAATTAAAACGAAAAGTAGAAATCTAGGGGTTTTCTCGAAAAGTGGGTTTGATGGTGGCCTGTGCCAAAACGAAACGTCTTGTAGCAAAACTAAAAATATCAGCGAGTAGAGCATAAAAAATGGCATTAAAGATGATCAAAAATAAACCTTCTTTCATAAAATCGTTTAGAAAAAAACAAACCAAATGAGACACAACAATTTAAAGAGTCAATAACTCCGGTTAACTTCCGGTTAAATATTTCGGTTATTATATTATGATGGCTATTAATAAAATTAATAGGTCGCGAATGCATTTCTGCATACTTCCTATTATTAATCAATGTAGGCGCTTAATTATAGATGTTTACAATTTCACTTTTGGCACAACTTAAAATTGGCTCTTTATATATATTTTAAATTTATTTAAGTGTCAGGTGGTGCTAATGAAGCATCGATTAATGAAATTACTTAGTTGTAGTATTCCAAAAAATTGGCAAAGAACCCTGTCATCGGGTTTAATAAAACAGAATAAAGTTGAAGGTTGATATAGGATAAGTTTTCAAAGTTTCACCCTTCCTCACGACTCAACCCTACCAAGATACTCCCACAATACTATTTTAGAATAAAAAAATAAACCTTTTTAATTTTTTCAGGAGTTGTCACAGCGACTGGGTGACGACAAAACTCTTTCCGAACACTTAAAACTTCCGATTCAACGTATAAACGACTACCAGCTTCTCTTAAAGGTAAGAAACTTTAAAACATTGTCCCTGATGTTAATTGGTCGAAGTCTTGGTATCCGGATCCCTGGCACCGAGTAACTTAACTTAAAGGAAAAGGAACCGAATGTGTCTCTCAAATCAAGGATAGAAAGTATTGATTTCCTGACCCACCCTAATTTAGTTTGTCCAACTCGATTTTTTACGTTTATGGGCACATTTTATTTTTTAAAGTGAGAAACTCAACTTGCGTTTGCTTGAGGAATGTTTTGTAGAATGTACGCCAGTCCCAAATCTTTGTATTTTTAGCACAACAAAAATAGCTAATGCTGACCCATTTCAATATCGGTCGGCAATGTCAGAATAAACAAAATTATTTTATTTCATATGGATTTGCTGTATTAAAAAATTCGGTATATATACAAGGAAATAGAAAGAGACAGAGAACTAAATACGAACGGAACAGAGAGAAGGGAAAGCAATTTCTTCATTTCTTTCATAAAGCCATAGAAAAAAAAATTTAAGCAAATTCAGTCGGTGTCTGGCGGTTAGAAATTATTTTCTTTATTTTTAACTTTTCCAATAATAAAAAGTTTAAACAGCTGTAATAATATCAAACATTTTATTGTCTAAAATTCTATTTACAAATTCCCAAGACCTTGATTACGCATCTACGCTTTTGAATGCAAACCCACCTAAACTTTTCAGACTAAACGCAACAAAATTTGGTGACGAAGTTTGTGACGCAAATTTTTACAGTGGGATGCCCTATAATAGTGTCTTGGGGGCGAGTTTACATCATATCCCCAAAAACAAATTAAAAACAATTTTATTGAATATTCTAGAAGCAATTTTCGCTAGTTTCAGGAGTTTCAGGAATTTCAGATTGATTTCAGTGGCCTTCAGCAACTTAAGTTCGTTTGTGAAAGTTTTCTCTTTAGTTTCATTTGCATTTCAACGAATTTCTGGATGCTGAAAGCAAATCAAATCCCTTTCAGCACTTTCCCCTTCAGTTGTGTTATACCGATTTCAGTACCCTCGCACTTTTCTTTCAGGTTTAAACCTTCTATTCAGGTTTCACTAATTTTCTTGAGACTCAAACAGATTCAGGTTCTTCGTACCGTTTTCAGGGAAATTTATACGTGATTTCCCCGATTAACAGTGAGAGGCTACGAAAATCTCATAATTAATCTAGAAAGCTTCTATCTCTTCTATCTTTAACCTGTAACTTTGACATATTTCAAAATTTATTGTATCTTTAATCATGAAAGAGTATAAATAATGATAATAACAGTAGAAGTGGATAATCTGATATATTGGTTTGGTTTTTTTCTGATTTTTTACATAGTTTTAAAAATATTTCGTATTATTGTGAGAAACTTTTAATTCTTATACGAAAAAAAGAGGAGGAACTAATAATAATTTGTAAGTAGCCTAAACTTTTCTTCAACCTTCTTCATTCTTGGTTTTTTATTTAATATTTCAGTCAATTTTTTTTTTACGATAAAATTTAAAATGTGTTTAGATAATCTTGTTTCGTTGTTAGGTCTTTTAATTTTTGCAGTCTTCTTCTACGGATTCTTCGCCCATTTTAATCCTGATTTCTGGATTGAATAAATTTGGAATTGTTTTACAAAAAATTAACTTCCCCAAAATGTTTTGACGTGACTGTTCATATTCATTTGACATTACAAAATTCAAAATTCATTTTAAATGTGTATAGAGACTGTTGTTACTTTGGCTGGAGTTTTGGTTGTCCTTATAATATTTTTTTCAATTATCAAAAGTATAATCAATGCCTAAAACAAACTTTTTTTAATTGAAATGACTCCAGTGGATGATTGTATTTATTGGATTGGATTTTTAGTGACTGTAATCGTTATTTATCACATAGTCCATTATATATTAAGGAATCGATCATAAAATATTAAAAAAAAAGGTAAGATTATGCTCTTTGTCTTTCATAAAACTTTGTTTTATATTTCCTCTCGATAAGTTAAATTTTGGCCCAAATCCAAAGGAATTTTGTTTTGCATTTAAGTTTCTCTTAACTTACAGTCCTGAAGCATCATTTAGTGGGTACCAAAACATCCTCAACTTAAAAACGTAAGAAACATTCCAACCCCAAGTGTTTCATTTTATAACTCTCGCCCCTTTTTGAAGATATATCCAAGCGATTACGTGACACGATAAAATCAACAAAATATCTTGACTTGATGCCAATTTGATCAAAGTTTAACCTTGTAACAACTCATTCTCATTTCAGGAGCTGGTAAGATATAGTGAGTGTCTTGGAGAAGACTGCACAAATCTCCAAAAAGCCTTGGAGTTGATGTTAAGTGTTCCCCATCGAGCAGAAGACGATAAATTTACTTCTAGCATCGAAGGTTATCGTGGAAGCATCCACAAACTTGGTCGTTTGGTTACCCACGATTGGTTTTCGGTTACTTTTGGTAATACCACCAAAGAACGTTATCTTTTCCTTTTCAAAGCACGTATCCTCATCTCCAAAGTACGACGTATTTCGGAAGACAGATCCGTGTTTCAATTAAAGGATATTATTAGGGTAAGAAATACCCTTTTTTTGGGGAGGTGGAAGCGTTACATAAATATGATGTGCTTGTTTTATAACAGTTACCACAAGTAGAAATTAAAGATCATCCAGACGATCGAACTTTTGAACTCGTTGATAAAGTCGCCGGACACTCCTTACTTCTTGCAGCTCATCGAGACCAAGTCAAGGAGCTGTGGTTGAAAGAGATTCGAGAGTTTGCTAGCGACGTAGGTAAGTTTATTTTGTTAAATTAATTACAAGAAAAACTCTCAGTCTGTTTCACCACAGCATCCACAATTACTAACAACTTAAGAATGTTTGGAATTAATTTTAATTTTGATTCAATTTTTCAGAAGAACAAACTGAAGATATCCAATTGCTTTCTGAAGCGACTTCGACGTTAATCAGTGAAGTCGTACCAAGCGACGTTAAACCTTTTGCTCCACCACAAGTATCCGAGGCACAGAAATTACTTGCTGCAGCTTTAAAAGCGGGTGTTAAGGAAAAGAAATTAAAGGCAACTGAAGCTCCTAAAGTTGAAGTCGTTGAACCTAGTGAAGGACCCAAAGCTAAGGTACCAAAATTAAGCAAACCTGAAGAAAAGCCAAAATCAGCCCCAGAGACAAAACCTCCTGAAAAGCCAGAAGAAAAGCCAAAACCTGTTGAGAAACTAAAGCCATCCCCAGAGGCAAAAGCCGAAGGAAAGTCAAAACCAGCCCCAGAGACAAAACCTGAAAAGCCTGAAGAAAAGCCAAAAACGGTTGAGAAAGTAAAGCCACCCCCAGAGGCAAAAGAAAAGTCAAAACCAGCTCCAGAGGTAAAACCCGAAGAAAATCCAAAACCTGAAGAAAAACCAAAGCAACCTCAAGAAACAAAACCTTCTGAAAAATCAAAGGCAGGACCTGAAGTAAAACAGAAACCAATTGAAAATAACATTGCTGAGTCCCCAAAACCTGTTGAAGGATCAAAAACTGCAGAGGAAGCAACAACACCGATACAGGAGCAAAAAATAGAAAAAGACCAAAAAGTTCCTCCTCTTGCGAAGCCAAAATCAACTGAAGACTCAATACCAACTGTTAATTCGGAATCTCATCAAAGTGAAGTGAGTTCTAGTGCATCCCCTAATAAAATTCAAGTGCCTGCTGCTGAAACCAAAGCAGTAAGTGTTAGTGTTTCAGTAGAAATAAGTGCAGACGACATGAGTCGAAGATACAGTGGACTTAGTTCTTCTGGAAAGGCTGGAGGTTAGTCAAATGTAATTAAGGGAAAAATAAATAACAAACTAACATTGTGTGTCTTTTATTGCTTCTGTTTAACAAAATGAGGTCATACATTAGAAAAACTAACACAAAATTCGTTTAGAATCATTTCATTTATTAAAAAAAAAATAATCCAAGAAGAGGAAGAAGAAGAATTTGGAAATTAAAAAAAACTGTATGGCCTTAAAGAATTTTTTTATGTAACAATGCTGCTTTTATAATTATAATCTTCAAATCTTCATCTGCAAAAGCCAAGTCTGCATGGTTTTACCTGAAGAAATTAAATCTGCTTCAATTTTTTCTTTAACCAACTTTTAACTTCTGTATATTTCCGTTCGCAGAGGATTACGATTCCTCATTCAGTAGAAGAAGCGTTAAAAAATCCTCATTTGGTGGTGGTTCCTCTGATGGACTCTCATCGTCACGATACGAGTCCCTTTCAGGAAAATATGGTGGGGAATCATTAACGAGTAAATATGGTGGGGAATCCCTGACAAGCAAATACGGTTCGGATTCAATTTCAAGTAAATACGGGGTTGAATCATCCCTTTCAGGAAAATATGGAACAGAATCGAGTACTTCAAATAAATACAGCACCGAATCATCCCTTTCTGGAAAATACGGGGGAGAATCTTTAACCTCCAAGTATGGAGATTATAGCTCGAAGTATGGCGACATTGGGGACACGGGAAGTTTAAGTTCAAGCTACGCAAGAAGATCTGTAACTCAAACTGGAGATGGTGATAGTTTGGGTGGAAAATATGGAGGTGAAAGTACCTTAAGTTCCTCATACACTTCACGTAGAATCGTCTCCGATTCTGGTAACGGAGATGGAGGTCTTACCAGCTCGAGTTATACTCGAAAATACCATCAAGAAGCTGGCGACGCCGATGATGGGTTAACATCAACATATACAAGGAAATATGGTACAACAGATTCGGGTGATGGAGATTCTTATAGTTACAGTAGAAAAACTGTTTCATCCCTAGAGGGAGGAGGAGATTTAACCGGAGGATCAAAATATAGCAGTAGGAGAATGGTAACCTCCGCCACTGAACTTGGTGACTTGGGAGGATCAAAATACACAAGAAAAACCGTTACCTCCTATGGTGACGACGATGATGACAACAAAAGAGAAGCATTACTCGATAAATATTTAACAAAAGGTGGAAAAGAATCGAGTTATGAAAAGCACGAGTCAATCAGAAGATCCGTTTCAGAACACGGAGCGGACGATGATGTTTTATCAAAATTCTCCAAATACGAACGTAGAATTTCAGAAACAACCAAAAAAGCCATTCCTGAAGACGACGAAGATGCCAAAATCGAAGCAGAAATGCGTAGAAAATACGCACCGGATGCAAACAAAGAATCAGGAGGTTTCAGTAGCGAATTCCTTTCTTCAGAATCCTCCAGACAAGCCAGATCAACAGAATCAGCTGAAAAAAGCGAAAAATCTGAAACAAGAGAATTCAGGAAAAGCGAATCTATAGAAAAACATATTTCAGAATCAAGGGAATTCAGATCAACGGAATCTGCGGAAAAACGTTCTTCGGAAACTAGAAAATTCCGGACACAAGAATCAATCGAAGAAGAACGTTTATCAGAATTAAGGAAATTCGAAGCCAAAAAAATGGAAGAAACGAAATTTAGTTCGGAATCAGGATCTGAATCAAAGAAGTTTAGTGAATCATCCGAAAGCAAATCAAAGAAATTTAGTGCAGATGAAGAATTTAAGAAATCTGAATCAGGTTTTAGTCATTACGGTGAGTGATTTTTTTTTAGTTATCGTTAAGGGTTGTAAGTACAATTATCCTGATTACCATAACATGATGAGTGTTTCGTTTTACAGAAAGTTCTTCTTCAAAATCAGTTGCCGAGTCAAGTGTTGTAAATGGAAAAACCGCAGAAAACATCGAAAGTAGCGGATCTGTTGCAACAACATTCAAAATAAGACGAGACTCGAGTGTAGCTGCAGTCCCAATAGATGGAAAACCCAATTTCTTAAAAAAATTATTCGGAGTCAACGTTGAACGTAAGACATCCCCCTTTTAAACATTTCCTTAATCTCTTTCATCTTTGTAGTTGTTATTGTGTATTGCAATTTGCAAGAAACCCTCTTGTGTCGCAATTTATTTGCTTCCTGTAGCATTAGGTAACGTTTATTTATAATCATCTAGCTGGCGAGCCTGCAGTATTCGAAGTAGAATTATCTGCACCCCCTGAGAACCTAACTTGGCTGAAAGATAACAAACCGTTAAGTCAATCAAAACGAATCAAGACCACGAAACTAGAAGAGGATAGAGTGTATCGTTTAGAAATCAAGGAAACGGAAATTAAGGACGCTGGCCTTTTCAGTGCCATCGCTACGAATTCTTCTGGCAAATCTACCTGTTCTGCACAGCTTATAGTGCATGAATGTTAGTATTGTCTTTTATTATTTCCAAGCTTTTGCGCAAGTTTCCCCTCTGTTTGTGTTTTTGATACCTCAGAGCCAGGTTTATAATAAAGTGCGCCAAAATGATCCCCAAGACAAGTTTTGAAAGTTACAAGACACGTTCTTCGGGTTCCGAAACAGGAACAACCCCTAACCCATATATCTGAGCAAACTAATCAGTCTCTTGGCTCTGGGGTAAAAACAGACCCCTATTTAAAACAAATTTAAACTTAATTTACCCCAAATTTTTGTATAGTGACCGAACAAGAAAGAGCAGAACGTTTAGTAACCGATAAACCAGTTTTTCTTATACGATTGAAAGATACCGAGTTGCTTGAGGACACATACCTAAGGTTTATGGTTAAAGTTAAAGGAGATCCAATTCCTAACGTCACCTTGTAAGGTTTTTTTTAACATTGTCCCCCCTTTTTTTCTTTACTGATTTTAATTTTAGTTACAAGGATGATATCAAAATCAGGGAAAGCAATAAACGTTGCCATGTAATCAAAGAAGCAGCTGAAAAGGGTTTTTATGAATTAGTCATCCCGGAAGTTAAACAAGAAGATGCAGGATTATACAAATGTGTTGCTTCGAATAAATTTGGGGAAGTTACTTCTGAAGCTACCGTTACCGTCACAGGTAACAATCCACCCCTTAATCTTCTGGGTCTCCAAATCCAAGCATGTTCATTTTTTAGATGACAAGAACCTTTTCGAAGATTTACCCAAAGAACCGCTCTTGGAACCAGGGGAAAAACCAGTTTTTGTATGGAAAAGAGACGGAGTTGCTTTCGAACCAGAAGAAAGATTTAAAGTCCTTCTTGGAGATGATGAAGATTCGTTAGCCCTTATTTTCCAACACGTACGACCAGAAGATGCTGGACTTTACACTTGCGTTGCGCAAACTTCAAGTGGACACATTAGTTGCAGCGCGGAACTTACAGTTCATGGTGTCCTACATCAATTATTACGGGAACCAGAAAAACCAAGACTGGAAGTTGAGAAAAAGGAAGCCATAGCAGCGGCAGGAAGTTCTGCAATGCTTGAACTTCAAGTTAAGGGTTATCCCAAACCACAAGTGAAATGGACACATGAAGGAAAACCAATTGAACCCGGTGGCAAATACAAGTAAAAATCGATTTAAACCCATAATTCAACCCTTAATAACTCTTTTTTTAAGATTCCTTTATGAAGATGAAGAAAGTATGTCATTGGTCATCAAAAATGTTCAAGCTGAAGACGCAGGAACCTACCAAGCAGAAGCTCGTAATGAACTTGGAAGTGATACCGCTGAAATGACTTTGACAGTAAAAGGTAAGTTTAATTTAAAAAAAAAAGGTAGGGTTTACCCTTAAAATTTTTTTAGCCCCTCCGAAGATAAAATCAAAACTTGAAGACATATCAGAAGCTGCAGAATTAACAATTAAAATTCCTGTGGTGGTTGAAGGCATTCCAAAGCCAACTGTACAGTTCTACAAAGATGGTCAAGAGATAAAAAAAAATGAAAGGATAAAGATAGTGGAGGAAGGAGATAAACATACACTTATTATTGAGAAAAGTGAAATTAAGGATTCAGGTTTGGTTCTGATTTCTCTTCAAGAAACTTTTATATAAATAAAACTACCCCTTATAGGTTCCTACTCCATTGTAGCTACAAATGAAGTGTCTCAAGTTTCTAAATTTTGGAGTATGGATATACATAGCAAACCTAAAATCATCAAGAAGATGGATACAGAAAAAATAGTTAAAGAAAAAGAAAATGTTACTCTTAGTGTTCAAGTTGAAGCCAAACCAGAACCTGAAATTAAATGGTAAGTTTCAGAAATGGATCTCTCGTTTCCTAGGAACCCCCCCTCTCTTTCTTCTGTTCTTCAGAATTAATTAATTAATCTTCCAGGTATAAAGATGGAAAAGAAATATCAAGTGACCAATACTTAATAAAAAAAGATGGAGACCTCTACATGTTGAAGATATCTGGAGCAGTTTCAACAGACGCTTCAACTTATAAATTTAAAGCAAATAACATCCATGGTACTGTCGAAACTGATTGCCAGGTCTATGTTAAACATCCTCCAAGGATCACCAAGCCTCTTAAAGACATGACCGTGAACGAACATGAGAAAAATGTAGAACTTGATGTTAAAATGGAAGCCTTCCCCAAACCTACTGTTAAATGGTAAGTTGGAAAGGGTTTTATCCATATCGTCTTCCTTTTGTGTCTTGGGGACGAAGAAGATGTTGATGTTTGTTGTATTTACTATAAAATTTTTGCAGGTACTTGGACGAAATGGAGATTACCGAGTCACGTACTGAGTTTACCAGAATTGAGTGTGATGATGGTTCTAAACTTGTAATAAGGGAGGTTACCAGTGATTTATCGGGGCAATACAAGTGCAAGGTTATAAATGAATTAGGGGAAACGGAAACCAGTGCAAAACTTACTGTTAACTGTAAGTATTTAAATTCCTCAACCCTTCTGGTCCCAATTCTGAAGAATCTTGTACCTTAGGTAAACCTCGCGTTATCAAACATCTGAAGGACACAACAGTAGATGAAGGAGCAACTTTACATTTGGAAGTTGAAGTTGAAGCATGCCCAGAACCAACAGTTAAATGGTTGCGAAATGGACGCGAAGTTTCAGCCGACGCTCGAATTAAAATAACGCGAGACACTCACCGGAAAGAAAATTACCATCTTGCAGTGGACCTCATCAAATATGAAGAACAAGGAGAGTTTGAAGTCGTTGTTACCAATTCTTTGGGCACTGTTAATAGCAAATGTACGGTCACTGTGCAAAGTAAGTATTTTTTTATGATTAAAAGGAAAATATTTTGGAAAAGGGGTTGGGGTTGATATTTTTTCTTCAGTAAATTAGAAAAAGTTCTCTTCTGTTCCAATTTTCTCCACAAATGGTAGTAAGTATTTTTCACCCTTGGTACAGTTCGTTATTCTGTGTTTTTACCCCAAAACAGTAAAACGACTTTGTTGGGGTATATCCCTTTTCTTTGTTCTTTGAGTCCAGTAGTTATCAACCCTTGTATATGTCAATGTTTACGTCATTACTAACAAATTACAGAAGTAACACACAGTGATGCAATTGAAGAAGATGAACCTCCGAAGAAACACAAACTAAAGGTGGAAGTTGTAGAGAACGAACCTGAGCCTCAAAAACCAGAAGAAAAAGAACCAGACAAGAAAGATAAATTACAAAAAACGAAGAGTATTGAAAAAGTTGAAAAAGTAGAAATTGAAGAACTTGAAGAAGAAGAACCTGTGAAGCCCAAAGAAAAAGAAATTGAGAAACCTAAATCTGCACAAGGTATTGTGATTAGTTACACATTTTTTTGCCTTATATACAAATTCTTAGATAAAACAAAAAAAAACTTCTTTTAGCTTAATTTCATTACATGTGCTTTGAAATGCTTGTGTTTTGTACAATCATCAGGTGTTATACTTCAAAAACATTTTAACACATCCACATACATTCTCTTAAATAGGTGAGAAGTACGACGAACAAAAACTTAAAAGTCCTGAACCAATAATAGAAGAACCACTTTCCCCCGAAGACAGTTACCAATCGAAACGTCTTCAGAAAGAAAAAGCTGGGGTTTTATCCAATGACGAACCTAGCAATAAATCTAAACCAATAATCGAAGATGATGTTCCCAAAAAACGACCAACACGTG
Organism: Hemicrepidius hirtus; assembly: GCA_963082805.1. Classification (NCBI taxonomy): domain Eukaryota; kingdom Metazoa; phylum Arthropoda; class Insecta; order Coleoptera; family Elateridae; genus Hemicrepidius; species Hemicrepidius hirtus. The sequence goes on from OY720162.1 coordinate 35,285,190, forward strand.
GTAAATCGGTCCAATTCGAAGAAGCAGAAATTGTAGAAATAACCGAAGAAATCAAAACCCCTGTACAGGAAGAAACCCCTAAAAGAAAACTAAGCCGTGGTTTATCAGCCCAAAAAGAAGACGCCGAAATAATTGATTATAATAAAGAAGAACATGAAGCAAAAACTCCTGTAGAAGAAGACATTCCTAAAAAGAAATTAGGGAGGGGATTATCAGCCCAAAAAGAAGACGCTGATATCATCGAATATGATAAACAAGAAGCCGAACCAAAAACACCTGTTGAAGAATCCCCTAAAAAGAAATTAGGACGTGGGTTATCCGCGCAAAAAGAAGATGCCGAAGTAATCGACTACAATAAAGACGAACACGAACCAAAAACCCCTTTAGAGGAAGAGGTACCTAAAAGAAAATTAAGTCGTGGTTTGTCAGCCAAAAAAGAAGACGCAGACGTAATCGAATATGATAAAAGCACGGCAGAACCAAAGACACCTCTTGAAGAAGAACCAAAGAAGAAATTAGGACGGGGGATGTCCGCCCAAAAAGAAGAGATTATTGAAAGCGATCTTGGTTCTGGTAGGAATTCCAGAAGAGCAAGTCAGCAAAAAATCGATAGGCAAGAAAGTCAAAAAGGGGTTAAAGATGAAGAACCTGTTGATGATGAAATTGAAGCTCTTCTGCAAAGGGCGCAGAGGCAAAGAAGTCTTGTTGAAGATATTACCAAGGGAAGTGAGAAGACCAACGAAGGTATAGTGAACTGCACCGTATTTTGTATTATATGCACACTGTACATACTACTTTGCACACTTTTAAAAATTCTAATTGGTTAGTTCTTTGTACTTCTTTGTTATACTTACACCAATAGCATGGATTACAACGAGGAAGTGATTATTTACTTCAAACTTCTATCACTATTGAGTGAACAAAAAGTTCTGTGTATGGGGAATTTTTTTTATAAACTGGGCCAAAGTCCTACAGACCTTTTTGATCACTTTGTTTTAAGATTTACACCAAGAGAGTTTTTTATAAATAACTTTTCATAAATAACTTTTAAAAGGTATTTTCACATTTTTTCAGGTTTACACCATACATAATAATTTTTTGCTGCTAAATGTTTCCTTTCATGTTGCACTCATTCGTTTGTACCATTTTTTGTTACCTCTACGCTTTTATGTGAATGTTTAACCTTGCATCTAAAATTCTGATTGTAATATTATGTTAAATGTTTATGCAACAATTCAGGATTTCCTGAAAAAAAGGTGAGTTAAATTTTTTGCTCCAACAGGATTTGTTTGTTCCGGGAAAAAAAACTTCTAATAATAACCAAACCCCTAATTATTTTTTTCTAATAGTTGCTCCAAAAATAATCGACTCAAACATGAAGGACAAGACCCAATACGAATCCTTAGAGCTTTCCTATGTTGTAAAAGCTGAAGCCACCCCACAACCAACCGCTATTTGGACGGTCGATGGAAAACCCATCAAAGCAGACTCCCATTACCAAATCACAGACAATGGGGAAGAATTCAAACTTGAAATTAAAAAGCTAGACTTAAAAGATGCTGGTGTAATCGAATGCAAACTTAGTAACGTCCTGGGGGATGTTAAAAAACAAGCAACCTTAAGTGTTTTACGTAAGAATTATTTTTATATCTTTACTTTACAATTTAAATATAAAAAAATTTATAGCTGAGGGTGATTTAAGAAAACCTAAAATTAAAAAAGGTTTAGAAGATAAAAAAGTCATGAAAAATAGATCAGCGAAACTTACCGCAGTAATCGTCGGGGAACCAGTCCCAGAAATAACTTGGTAAGAATTAAAAAAAATCAATTCCCAAAACAATTTTTTTTTAAATATAATTTAAGGTGCATCAATGGAAAGGAAATATCCCCAGATCAGTATGAGAAATATAAAATTGTTTTGGATGCGGAAGACCACGATATAGAAGATGGTCTTAAGGAATGCACATGTTCTTTAACTATTCCCAAAAGTAAGGATACAAATCAAAGCCTTCTCTAAGATCTAATAATTTTTTTTATTTAGGTGAACAAGCTAACTCTGGAAAATATACCATTAAGGCGAAAAATAAATGGGGCGAAGCAGAAAGCAGCGCGCAATTAACCATAATTCTTCGTCCTGAAATAGAAGGACCTGAAGATATTTCTGTTGTACCTGGAAATGGTGCAGAATTCACGGTTATTATTAAAGCTAGCCCGGAACCGGATGTAACTTGGTAAGTTTTCGTTTAAGAACTCAAATTCTCGTTAAAACATCTAAAATATGCGCCAATATTTAAAATCCGCGATCAGAATCCGGAGAATTATCGAAATCAGGCTCTAATTAGCTACCTACTCCGGGTTGACACACAAACGGTGGTATCGTAATCGATAGGAAATGTACAAATAATCCGGATTTTCATTAAAATTTGATCCAAAACCATTTCCTGTTCAATCTGTCTCCGGAGTTTCCCCGAAAACCCAAATTTGGACAGAACCCCGCGGATTTTCATGAAAATTCTTATGTTGGGGCCCAAAATTTGCCATTTCCGTAGTTATCCTGGTTCTGGAGTTCGTACCTGGACCCTGAATTAAAACAAAATCCGGGTCTGTTATACATTTCCTGTCTGTTCCCGGAGTTTCCGGATTTCAGGTTTTGAGTCACGTTTTAAATATTTCTTCTAGGTACAAAGATGGAAAATTATTGGAGACTGGTCATGGTCTCGAAATAGTTGAAGATGCTGCCAATGAAATGTATAAAATTATTTTTGCAAATGTCCAATTGGCTGATGAAGGAAGATATAAGGTGACTGCGAAGAATGAAGTTGGAGAAGAAAGCTCTGACGCTAAACTCCGAACAGTCAGTAAGTATTTTTTTATTTTAAAGGTTTTATTTAATTTATCCAAAAAATTAAACACAGTTTTATATTTTTAGAAGATGCAGGACCAAGTAGTAAGTCATTTAGGAAATCTTTAGCCTAAACATAACACAATATGCAGAGTTTTTATTGCATTACACTCACAGCTATTATATTAGAGCTACTTTCACTGCAACATAACATTTTCGCTTCAATACATACGCAATCGTCATCAACAATTCAAAAAAATAATTCCATGGTTACATAACAAATAAAACCGTTTGGAAATGCAAAGCTTTCTACTGAATGTTTTACCATAATAATCAACCCCTAATTGCTAACTTGAATTTTTTTAGCTGAAAAACCAAGCTTCGTTACTGGACTCTCCGATGCAGAAGTACTAGATGGAGAAGAAATCACGGTCATGGTAAGAGCTAATGGTTTACCCACACCAGAAATCCGTTGGTTCTTAAATGGAAAACCCCTTAAAGAAGATGATAATCATAAAATTGTAACCAAATCTGATACTCAAGCTACCAGCACCCTCGCCATCACTGGATACAACAAAGATGATATTGGACAAGTAGGTTTTAGGTTGAATTCTGAATCCACCCCTATTCCTGTTTGAAGGTCAAGGCTGAAAGACACCTTCAATTCAAGAACAGGAATAGGAATGGATTCAACCCCCACACCTGTCCACTAATTGAGGATCAAGTAAGGACGGGAGTGGGAAGTGGATCAATCCTTGTCTTCCTTAATTTCTTTCTCTATTGTTAATAAAATATTTTTCAGTACAAGGCAATGGCAGTTAATTTAGTGGGAGAAGCAGAAACAACAGCTCAGATTACCATGCTGAAGGAAGCTCCATCATTTGGTAAACGCCTTGAACGTAGCGAAGATGTCAACGAAGGAGAACCTTTAGAACTTAAAGCAAAAATTTTGGGCAGTCCCAAACCTACAGTAAGTCAATTTTTTATTTATAAAACCCTTTAAAATAATTTAAAAATTTAGCTCCAATGGTACAAAGATGGAGAACCCATCTCACCAGACGATGTTAGAGTTAAAACTACCCTCCTTCCTGATGGTACTGTAAAACTTAACATTGATAGAGTCACCCCAGGTGATAGTGGGGCATACAAATTGTCAGTGAAGAACCCTCATGGAGAAACCTCAAGTTTATGTGCTGTTGCTGTTAATCGTAAGTACAAGGGAAAAAATATTAACCCCTTAATAACAAAATTATTATTTAGCAAAACCAACAAGACCTAAATTCTTGAAAACAATCAAAGATGCTAAAGTAACAGAAGGAGAACCATTACGTCTAGAAGCTCAAGTAACCGGATATCCACCTCCAGAAATTAAATGGTTAAAAGGGGGAGTTCCAATTCGTCCATCATCCAATATCCGTTTAGAAGAACATCCTGATGGAACTGTAGCCCTCGTCATTGATGCTGCTAAGCCAGAAAACGCAGGAACTTACACTTTAACAGCTGTAAACAAATTGGGTGAAGGTGAAAGCGATGCTAAAGTAGAAATCGAAAAGAAACCATGCAAACCAGAATTCATTACGAAAATGCAACCCCTAACTGTAGTTGAAGGATTCCCAGCTAAATTTGAAGTAAAAGCTAAAGGTTTTCCCGCCCCAACAATAACTTGGTAAGAATATACCTACACCCCTCCTCTTTTACGATCTAAATCATTTTTTTCCAGGACCAGGAATGGTATAGAAATAATCCCAGACAACAAACACATCAAGATAACAGATCTTCCGGATGGCACCAGTATTTTACTTATAGATGGCTGTGATATAGCACGCGACCCCATGGCGTACAAAGCAATCGCATCTAACGAAGCAGGGGATGCTGAAACTTCAGCTGAATTAGCTGTAACACCAAGCACTAAAGAAGGCGCACCAGAAGAACCTCCAGTTCTACTTCATCCCTTAAGAGATGTTGCTGCGGATGAAGGGCAACCCTTGATTATGGAAGTTCCGTTTACTTCTAACCCCATGCCTAATGTTGAATGGTTTAAAGATGGGGAACCCATCGAACCATCTGATAGGGTTTTACTAACGTGTGATGGTAAAAAGGTTGGCTTACATATTGATAACGCCACCCCTGCAGATGCAGGAAAATATAGCGTCAAGCTTAGTAATCCTTTAGGTTCGGATGAATCCGAAGGTAAAGCTGCGATACATAAAGTCTTCTCACCCCCACGTTTCACACAAAGATTTGGCGACCTTCAACAGGTAGGTAATTTTAAAATCCCATCCCCAATGTATTCTTAATCATTTTTTTAAGGTACCAGATCGTGATGCTAAATTTGCTGGTAAAGTCTCCGGAGTTCCAACTCCTGAAGTTACTTGGTACAAAGATGGAGTAGCTTTAACTCCTTCTGATAAGTATCGGATCAAAAGAGATGGAGATCTTTGCAGTTTATACATCAGCGATTGTAAACCATCTGATGCTGGAGTCTATCGAGCTTTCGCTGTTAACAAAGAAGGCTCAGACACATGTGAAGCTAAATTAGATATCGTTGATAAAGTGTAAGTGGTTAGAAAAAAAACACGAGTTTAGGTTTGGGTTAGTAATAATTTTTTTGTACCATAGCCATACACCATTAAAGGTTGAGCCTCCATCTTTCTTGAAACGTATTGGAGATTTGGATTTGTACAAAGGTATGACCGCTAAGTTTACAGCTTGTGCCACTGGGATCCCAGAACCAACAGTTGAATGGTTCAAAAATGACCAGAAGTTATTCCCATCCGATCGTATTAAAATGGAGGTTGATAGGGCTGGTCTTCTTAGACTTACCATTTCTGGCATCAACGACGATGACCTAGGAAAATATTCTTGCAAAATAAGCAACGAGCACGGTAGCGATATTTGCCATGCCAATCTACAATTTGATGGTAAGTACTTGAAGAAAAAAAAGGGTGGGTTAATTTTATTCCCTTCCAGAACTCGATGCTAAACCAAGGAAATCAATTGGGGATGAATACGTGGACTATGACAAACATAAACAGAGTGGAATACCAGTTCCATTATCAGACGCACCTATAGTATCAAAAATGACGGATCGCCATTGCACTTTATCATGGAGACCTTCCATAGCATCGTATCCAAGGGCTCCAGTAACATATCAACTTGAAATGTGCGAACTACCACATGGAGATTGGTTTACCGCACGTTCCGGTATCAGAAATTGTGTTTGCACCGTTGGTAACCTTGAACCCTTCAGAGATTACAGATTTAGGGTCCGTGTTGAAAATAAATATGGAATAAGTGACCCATCCCCATATGCTACCACTTACAGGTAGGTAATTTTTTCTTATTAGATAAGGACAGTAATATTTAGAAATTTTTTTTAGACAAAAACTCGAACCAGACCCACCTCGGTACCGTTCATACTTACCTTCTGGTATACCATTCCATCCTGATAACTCACCATACTTCCCTAAGGACTTTGATATTGATAGACCACCCCATGATAACATGGCGCAAGCACCCAGATTTTTAAGGCAAGAACATCCAACACAATATGGACTTAAAGATCAAAACACGAATCTCTTCTGGTATGTCTATGGTTACCCCAAACCCAAAATGCAATATTATTTCAATGATGAACCCATTGAAAGTGGAGGAAGATTTGATATGAGCTACACCAGAAATGGACAAGCAACCCTCTTTATCAATAAGTATGCGTGTGGAACTTTAATGTGTTAGATTTAATTGTGTATTCCTTAAGAATGTTAGATCGGGATGTTGGATGGTATGAAGCAGTCGCTACCAACGAACATGGACAAGCAAGGCAAAGGGTAAGGCTTGAGATAGCTGAAATTCCAGAATTTATACGAAGACCTGAAATAGAATACGGAATGTTAAGAGGAAAGGTCCGTTTTGAAGCTCGTATTGTTGGAAAACCATATCCAGAAGTTAAATGGTACAAGGATTGGAAACCATTAGCAGATTCAAGCAGAATTAAGGTTTGCCCCCTCGGCGTACGCCTCGGCCGCTATACCAACCCTTTCGTTGTTTTACAGATCAAATTCACAGAACCAGATTTATGGGTGTTTACCATAGACGATGTAATTCTAAAGGATGCTGGGTTATATTCCGTGAGTGCACGTAACGTCGGTGGAACCGTCTCCAGTAGTGCTATGTTATACATCGATGAAAACGATTTTGATTATAAACTACACACATATGCACCCATTTCACCCATTAGAACCAGAAGGAAATTATTTGACGATTACTATGACTTGGGTGACGAGCTTGGTAGAGGAACCCAGGGTATTACGTACCATAGTGTAGAAAGGAGCAATGGTACGTTTAATTAAACTTAGGGATGTTTCTGTAATTTCAGATCAAAATAAGACGCGTCTGCAATAGCAGACTGGTTTACGTAAGCCCAAATTCGCTGTCCATTTTTGATGAGGTGCATCTTAGACGGTGTCAATAATTCCTTAAGGATCTTTTATTTTAGGATACAACTACGGGGCAAAGGTGATGCATGGACGTGGAGATGTACGACCATTCATGTACAACGAACTGGATATGATGAATCATTTACGTCATCGCAGATTGGTATCCCTCCATGACGCCTACGAGACTGATGATGATATGATTCTTGTAATGGAATTGGGTGGTGGTGGGGAACTAGTTAGAGATCATTTACTCCGAAGGGATTACTACACTGAAAGCGATATTGCTTTCTATATTCGACAATTACTTGAAGGGGTTCATTATATGCACGACTGTGGATATGGACATATGGGATTAAACGTAAGTCAACTTTTTTTTCCTTTTACTTTCCATGTCGTCCTTCTCTCTTGGTTGGTATGGGCAGAACATAATTTTTACTTCATCTCCCTTTCGCCCAATGCCACTGGGATTTGCTATCCCCTACAACTCCCAGATCGAGAGCGAGATAAAACATAACGCTTGGATAATACTTTTATTAGAAATTAATTACAAATCTAATTTGGAAGAGTTTCCTGCAAAACATGTTTAGCTTGTTGGGATAAATGTTCTGGAAAACGAATTTCAAAAACAACAACAAGATCACCCCTATGTGAAGGTTCTTTAGGTAAAGGTAATCCATAACCAGATAATCGTCTAACCGTATTAGGTTTCACAATTTCATTGCTAAAGTTTATAGAACGGGTACTTTTAGTCAAAGTAGGTACTTCTGTAGAAAACCCACAAAGGGCTTGTTTAAGAGAAATTTTGGCCGTATAATGAATATCACAACCTTCTCGCCTAAACCGTGGATGGGGTTTATCCCGAATAATAAAAACTATATCAGCAGGGACTTTATTCGGCCCTTGATCACCTTCATGCGGAAACGTAATCTTGGTGCCCGCTTTCCAACCAGGTTTAACATTTATCGTCAACACTTTATCTTCCTTACTAAGCATACCGTTAGATTGAAGCACTCTTCGGGAAATTTTCATTTTCTTTGTGCAACCCGAAAAAACATCTTCTAAAGACACGTACAAGTCATGTTCGATCGGTGGATCTTGTGCGCTTTTTCTACGTCCCATATCCATGTCTTCACCAAAGGTAAATATAGCTCCCATAGGATGTCCAGTTCCAAAATCAAAAAAGGTATCGAATGGATTGGAATTACCAAAAAATTGTGCAAAGGTTGCTCTAGGATCCCCATGATAAGTGTAATGGAAATTTCCACCTGGACCAGCTGCACCTCCAGGAGCTCCTTTTAAACCATCTTCTCCGTACATATCATAGACATCACGTTTTGTTTTGTCTGATAATACCTCATAAGCCTCTGCAACTTCCTTGAACTTTTCTTCGGCCCCAGCAGATTTATTTTTGTCTGGGTGATATTTTAATGCTAGTTTTCGGTATGCCCTTTTTATATCATCGTCTGTTGCGGTTTTTTCTATCCCCAAAATCTTGTAGTAATCTCTCCCCATTACGTCATCTAACAAAAGGTTTCTCTTTACAAGAAAAAATACTTCTTGGTTTGTGCTTAAGTCAAAAGGAAACTTTCAAAGTCAACTCTGTTTTTAATGTCAGGCAAAATTATTTTTGATAGGTGTCTGTATTTTCCCTCCATTCCACGACGCAACTAGATCTAAAAAAAAATTTGACTCTTCCAGATTGGTGACTTATTATTATCTCATCCTGGAGGAGATGACCTCAAGATTACAGATTTTGGACTAACACGCCGTATTATACCAGGAAATCTGTACCCACTCTTATATGGCGTTCCAGAATACGTAAGTCCCGAAACAATTCGTGGGGATGGAGTCGGTTATGGACAAGATATGTGGAGTATTGGTATTATAACCCACATTCTACTATCTGGACGTTCACCATTTTTGGGAAGAGACGACAGAGAAACCCTTACAAGAATCCGAGACGGTAGGGGAATGTTACCAGAAGGTTAAATCTAATAAGAATTTTAATTTAGGAGGATCATGGGCGTTTGATATGGATTGGTGGGGTAACATCAGTGTAGAAGGACGAGATTTTATTAGCCAATTGTTGGTCTACTCAGTTGACGAAAGAATGGATATTTATACTGCTCTTCGGCATCCATGGTTAGAACGCGCTGGAAGAACCTTCACCGACGAATACCGGATCAGTTCAAGTTACCTAAACGATTACTTCCTTCTCTACAGGTTTGCAAACTTTTTCTTCCTCCTCCTCTTCTCCTTACCATTGTAACATTGCAGAGATTGGTATGATAACGCATCATGTAGAAGATGGTATAGGCGCCGTCCACTGGAAGGAGCATTTACCCATCCTTCTCGTATGGTTTATCCACCAGGAGAATTCTACACACCCCCATCATCCCCAATACCAAAAACATATCTTTCTCCAACTCCCAGAAGTTGGGAAGATCAACTTCCAAGTCGATCACCCCTTAATTATGAAGTTGGTCTTTTTAAATCGGAAAGCCAGTAAGTACCATACAAAAAAATATCTTTGTTCCCAATTCATATTTCCTTTCTAGTTACCAAAATGGTCCAGACACATACTTGCTCCAATTACGTGACGTTAACTTCCCGGTGCGTGTTCGTGAATACATGAAAGTTGCTGCAAACCGAGGTCCTGGAAGAAGTCATATTATATCTAATGAGAATGGTTTTGATTGGAATGTAAGCCTTTTTTTTTTAAATTACTTTAAGTTTGTTAAATTTTATTGTTATTACAGAGTCCAACTGTTCGAGAGCGTCGTAGGTTTACGGATGTGATGGACGAAGAAATTGATGATGAACGTAAAGCAAGGATTAACAATTATGGTTCTGATAATGTCCCATCTTATAATATAAGACGTTTACGACGTGAATTAGGTACGGAAACTTCCCTTAGTGGTGGAGTTCCCTGAGGGATATCTTCGCAACCAAAGGGAATTTTTGATCCTCCAGGTTGCCTTATAGACTCTAGCACCTCTAACTTCTTGATTTGCTTTTAGGGCCCCGTTTAGACACATACGCAGAAGCTGAAGCCATGATAGAAATGAAACAAGAAGGTCGTTTACCCTTCTTCAGGGAAAAACCACAAATCACTGCAATGGTTGAAGGACAAGACTTAGATTTAACATGCTACGTTGTTGGTGATCCCCAACCAGTCATACAGTGGTTCAAGTACGTGGTCTAAAACTAACTCGTAGGTCCTCAATCATCTATCTCTTTCCAGAAACGATGCTATAGTTGTCGAATCAGCGCGAGTTAAAATTGATACCGACCTAGAAGGTCGATCACATTTTAAACTCCGTCCAGCTCTTGGTTTTGATTTGGGCATGTATAGAGTAGTTGCAAGAAATAAAGTTGGTCAAACTACTGCATGGACTCGTATAGTCTTTGGTCAAGTTCCTGATGCACCTGATTCTCCAGAAGGAAAACAAGTCTCGGACACTGAAATTCTTCTAGCATGGAAACCACCTAAATGCGATGGAAATTCCGCAGTGCTATGTTACAGTTTGCAGTACAAACTTGCAGATGATGCAGACTGGATTAAAAAGGCTGATAATATTGACCATGAGTTTTATCTTATGCATGGGTTGGAACCTGAATCAAAATATATGTTCAGGTTAGCTGCGAATAATGCTATCGGTTGGAGCGAACAAGGGGTTCCAACTGCTCCCATTTCAACACTTAGTGCAGGTAATCTTTTGACAGATCAACGCAGACGATTAAATTGTTTAATTAATTAAATATTTTATAAAGGTTCCTCTAAAATACAACTCAGCACAGCAATGAAACATTTACAACAGATAACAGATAGTGGTCAAGAAGTAGAAGCAGAAATTCGATTCCGTCCTGATTATAATTTAGAAATGGAACCTGTAGATTGGAGTGAGGGTAACGCAGAAGAGCATTACGAATTTATTTCTGAAATATCCAGGTGAGGCTAGAGAATAGCAATGCAGGATGAGTTGTAAGGGGGATGTAAGATTCACCTCGTGACAATATTTTTTTTTTCAGGGGAAAATACTCGGCAGTTCTAAAAGGCATTGATAAAAGTACCGATAAGTTAATAGTCGCTAAATTAGTGGATCTCACTACAGAAACTGCAGAAAACTTAGATGGGGAATTTGCAGCACTACGTTCTCTTAGGCATGAACGCGTAGCAGGACTCTTAGCAGCTTATCGTACCTCGGAAGTTGCTACTTTTATTTTAGAAAAGCTACAGGGTGCAGATGTCTTGACCTATTTGGCAAGCAAACATGAATATACAGAACAAACTGTTGCAACTATTGTCACGCAAGTGAGTAATACCCAGATTTGATAAATAAGGATAGAAGATAACTTTTTATTCCAGGTATTAGATGGGTTACAATATTTACATTGGAGAAACTTATGCCATTTGGATATCCAACCCGATAATGTGGTAATGTGTGGCTTGAGATCTGTTCAAGTCAAATTGGTTGATTTTGGCAATGCCCATAGAGTAACCAAGTTAGGAACCAAAGTTCCCGTACTTGGACATCCTGATTATATTTGTAAGTCGTTTAGGGGAATTCCCCTAATTATTTACCCTATATTTATTTTATTTTTATTAGCCCCAGAAGTACTAAACGAAGAACCAGCATTTCCACAATCCGATATATGGTCATTGGGTGTTCTAACATACGTAATGTTATCTGGTATGTTACCATTCCAAGGAGATGATGATAACGAAAGCAGACAAAACGTCTCGTTTGTTCGTTACCGGTTTGAATATCTTTACCAAGAATTATCTCAAGAAGGAAACAGATTTATTATGCAAATTTTCAAACGAAATCCAAAGTAAGAGGTTTAACATAAAAAATAATTTCGTATCTATTTACTGTGCCTTTTTAGTAAACGTCCCACAGCTGAAGAATGCCACGAAAATAGATGGCTTCAACCTACAGATTCCATGATTAAGAAGAGAGAGAGGGCTGTATTTTTAGGCAACAGAATAAAAGTAAGATGACAACTAAATCTTTCGAGTTTCTCTCGTCCCGTCCATGGGTGTTTGTGATATCGTCTTAAATTGACGGGGAAATCACATCACACCGGACCTTGTAAGATTGTTATCTAATCCTGAAATATTTTTTACAGGAATATTCAGAAAAATACCACAATGAAAGAACAACCTCAGCAAAATTATGTAAAGTAGGAAAGAGTTTAGTCAAATCGCACAGCGTAGAAGAAGAAGTACTAATTGCATCTTAGCTTATTTTAATTTAATTTTTAAAACTATCGTTACAAATTTTCTCAATTTCCCTTCAAAACTATTTTATACAACATATATACCCTTACACATATACATATTTATTTACCTTAATTTTTATGAGAAACTAGGTCGGTTGACCTCAGCAGCTGTGATAAAAATCTCAAGCTGCAAATATTATGTAGGACTGATAAAAATTAACTTTTTTGAATTTTTGTTTTTGTTGTCTGTTATGATATATAAACTATTTTTGAAATAAAAAATTTACTTTGTAACTATAATGATGCGCTTTGATCTAGTCAAAGAATTATCAAACTTAAACCTCGTGTGATTTGTTATATAAAATATGTAAAAGTTTTACGAAAAATAAAGAAATATTCAATCATTTAATACCGCCTCTTCCTTTCTGCCTTCATTTTCATGGTCTTTTAATTCTGACCCACCCAGAAGGAGAGGGACCATACCGTATACTGTCTCTCCCCGATTTGACACCCTTATTTGTAAAGATAAATATGTGCTCCTCTGGGGAAAGTTGAAGGGTTAGTCAAGATCTATCAGATAGACTATTAGGACCACCTGGAGCACTTCCGGTTTTTCCGGAAGTGACCCCAAATTTAATATTTCAAATGGAACACCCTGTATATTTTGATGCCAATTAATAGATCTTCTAATTCTGCACCAAAAACTCAAATGCAATTATTACCCTAAAATGAACGGTTAGAGAGTTACCACCGGAAGTAGTTAAAATAAATTCGCTAAGGGCGCTAAGGCTACTTTTGCGTGTCTCTCCCGGGTGTAGCGTTTTTATTTGAAGAGCTAGGGATGTGCTTCTTGAAGGAAAGTTGTAGGGTAGGTCAAGGTCTTTCGAATGGTCTATTCAAATCACCTGGAGCACTTCCGGTTTCTCGGGAAGTGACACTAACTTTAATATTTTAAATGGAACACCCTGTATATTTTGACGCGAATTAATAAATCTTCTAATTCTGCACCAAAAACTCAAATACAACTACTACCCGAAAATGAACGGTTACAGAATTACCACCGGAAGTAATTACATAAATTCGCCAAGCAAATTTCTCCCGTCTTTCACAGGTGTAGCGCATTTATTTGAATAATTAGAGATGTGTTTCTTTAAGCAAAGTTATAGAATAAATTAAGGACTTTAGAATGAGCTATTCAAATCACCTGGATCACTTCCGGTTTCTGCGGAAGTGACCCCAACTTTAATATTTCAAATGGAACACCCTGTATATTTTGATGCCAATTGATAAATGTTCTAATTCTGCACCAAAAACTCAAACACAACTATCACCCGAAAATGAACGGTTAGAGAGTTATCACCGGAAGTAGTTTAAATAAATTCGCTATGCTACTTTCGCGTGTCTCTCCCGGGTGTAGCGTTTTTATTTGAAGAGTTATGGACGTGCTTCTTTAAACAATGTTGTAGGGTAAGTCAAGGGCTTTCGAATGGGCTATTCAAATCACCTGGAGCACTTCCGGTTTAAGCGGAAGTGATCGCAACTTTGTTATTTCAAATGTAACACCCTGTATATTTTGATGTCAATTGATAAACCATTAAATTTTCCACAAAAACTCAAAAACAACTAGTACTCTTTAAGATACACTGTTACCATCTTTTCGCCGTTTTTATTAATCAAACTTTCTGTAGACGAGACTCAAAAAAATGCTTCAATAAAATTTATAATTTATTCAACTTTAATATCAAAACTTCAGTTTATATATAATATGTAGCATGTTTAAAAATATTGTATTCACATTTTGATCAGTTCCTAAAGTGATGTTAAAATAGTACATTCCGTTTCTAGTTTAAATACAGAAAACCGTCTTTAATATTAAGTTACAAAAAAATTAAAGCATGATTGAGATCGTTAAGAGGAACTGAAAATTTGTTAATACAATTTTTAAATGCACAATTACAGAAACATACTTAAAAATAAGATATCTAAACAAATCTAACGAATAAATTAAGATTTATAATGTACTGCACCAGCTACAGCAAGTTTATCTGCTTCCTCATTACCTACGACTCCAACATGGCCCCTCACATGTTCCTAAGAGCAATTCCATTATTAAATACAAAATTATTTGTTTACGATAATAAAACATACCCATTTAACGTCTAACAGTTGACAAACTTTGTCAAGCATAACTAAATCTCCTTTATTTTTTACATCAGTTCTATTTGCTGTTTTCCAATTATTCTTTTTCCAATTATGAATCCATGACGTCATTGACGATATAACAAACTGTGAATCAGTTTTAATCTTCAGTTTTTTAACACCTGTATTATAACACAAATTTAGTTAACATAAGAGAAGACACGAGAAGTTAAATTCTGACCATTTTGATGAGCTGCTGTAATCGCTTGAATGCAAGCATGAATTTCTGCTCTATTATTGGTTGCTACTCCACCGAGTGGTTTCGATATGTTTCTATAAACAAATTAAACTTATACATGGGTATTTTAAGAATTTCAGTTACATACAAAGAGTGATTAGGACCAAACCATACACCTACACCTGCTTTAGCATTACAAAAACCATTATTTTCACAAGCGCCATCAGTATATACAACAACGTAATCGTCTTCTTTTATAAAATTATCACGACGTGACTTTTTAGCTGTAGGAATGCCATTACTAGTACTAGTATTTGGACCATCATTTTCTGATACCGAAGTAGAAAATTGTCTAATATTAGTACCGGAGCCTCCTTGGATGCTTCCAAGTTCCGTTTTAATCAAACTAATTTCAGATGTGAGAAGTCTAAGGCGTTTTTCAGCCTTTGATAAACGGGTTGTTAACATTAAGACTGCCTCAGCAGTAATACTACTAGAAATAAAGGATAAAATACAATTACGTAGGTCGTAGGTAAATGGAAAAAATGTTTTTATTTACCTGCTGTTTACACTCATTATGTTTGGGGGTATTAAACACTTGGGGCTATCGTTTATTCTTATTGTTCTAGGGCTATAATTGAAAATTAACTTAGAAATTAAATTATTAACAGAATTTCTGTATCCCATAAATTTGAGGTTATAAAATTTTGGAAAACTTCATACCAAGGATTTATATTTAAAATTCCTTATTTACTCAAAATATTAAGGGGGTTTAAGGGTTTAGCACTTAGAATTAACACTTTTTTACAATTTAAACGTCGAAGACAAGCTCAGAGCCACTAAACCTCAAAGTAGTTTAACCTAAAAAGTTTGTACCATGTCATCTTTTACATTTGGGCAAAAGGTTTTCACCCCAGTACCCCCTGATAAAGGTAGTTTTCCTCTAGATCACGAAGGGCTTTGTAAAAAACTAATGATAAGTTACATGAAATGTTTACAAACTAACGACAACGATAATGCTGCATGTCGTGAAGAAGCTCGAAGTTATTTGGGTTGTCGAATGGACAATCAGCTTATGAGTAGAGAAGAGTGGTCCAAATTAGGTTTCTCTGATCTTGAATCAAAGAAATAATGGTTAATATATTAATAGGCTGTACTGGTAGCGTTGCTACGATTAAATTACCGATCCTTGTAAAAACATTATTAGAACAGATTGAAGTGCAGAATTTTGTTAAAGTCGAGGTGAGTTAAGCTACTCTAATCAAACAATCTTTCTTATTAATCAAAAATCGTTTAAGATTCGCGTTATAGTAACCAAGCATGCAAAACATTTCTTTTCAAAAGAAGAACTTCCGGAAACCGTGGAGTTGTACACAGATGAAGATGAATGGGCTGCTTGGTCTAAACGAGGAGACCCAGTTGTTCATATTGATCTAGGAAAATGGGCAGATATATTTATAATCGCCCCCTTAGACGCAAATACTTTAGCAAAAATTTCTAATGTATTAAGTAAGTATTTTTATTTAAAAGGCTATTCTAATCTTTTTTATTTTAGGGTATTTGTGATAATCTGTTAACAAGTACAGTTCGAGCTTGGGAAATGAAAAAACCTCTTCTTTTTTGCCCTGCAATGAATACACGAATGTACGATCATCCTTTAACGTCTCAGCAAATTTCTATCCTTCAATCCTGGGGTTACCAATTAGTTCCGGTGGTGGAAAAGACTCTTATGTGTGGTGAAACAGGTCCTGGTGCTATGGCACACGTTGCAACAATTGTTGAATGTTTAAAAAATTGTATTTTGTCATTCTGTAGTGTTGATTAATTAAAGTTTCTGTAAATGTCATTCCCGATTATTGTTATTTTATTAATGATTCTGGGTTTTCATTCAATAGTTGGTAATGAAACGCCCCCAAAAGTTAAATTAGCACACAGAGAGCACTTCATGTCAAAATATGATTACCCGTTTCTAGATTTTTCATATTTTGTTAACATTTTCTCCGATTTTGGTGCAAACGTTTACACCTACAACTTTACGTGTAGTACATCTTTAATAGCGTATCATTGGAGTATTACTGCAGCAAGTTGTAAATTACCCATCCCCTATGCTTCTTATATAATTTACGCAGGTATAAAAATATTCAATTAATATCCGAAAAACTTCCTTTGTAAATTTTTAGGAATCATACCGGACCCGGTTATCATCATCAATGAATACCCCGGAGAATACCAAAGAGGGCAATGGAGATCAATTTCAAATTGGATCGTACACCCAAACTATACAACAAAAAATTCTCTTAAAAATAATATTAGCTTTACTTTATTTAGAAGTTCTGTTTGGTACAAATATTTACATAGGTTTTGCACGTCTTATACCGTTTTCTTTATTTCAAGGATGTGACATTGCACTTAAATTTAAATCATGTCAGGTACCGGTATACGAAAACAAAACGTTAAGTCTTGATAATAAATTTATTTTCTTAACCCGAAAATGAACGGTTACCGAATTACCACCGGAAGTAATTACATAAATTCGCCAAGCAAATTTCTCCCTCTTTCACAGGTGTAGCGCATTTATTTGAATAATTAGAGATGTGCTTCTTTAAGCAAAGTTGTAGAATAAATTAAAGTCTTTAGAATGAGCTATTCAAATCACCAGGAGCACTTCCGGTTTCTCTGGAAGTGACCCCAACTTTAATATTTCAAATGGAACACCCTGTATATTTTGATGCCAATTGATAAATGTTCTAATTCTGCACCAAAAACTCAAACACAACTACCACCCGAAAATGAACGGTTACCGAATTACCACCGGAAGTAATTAGATAAATTCGCCAAGCAAATTTCTCCCTCTTTCACAGGTGTAGCGCATTTATTTGAATAATTAGAGATGTGCTTCTTTAAGCAAAGTTGTAGAATAAATTAAAGTCTTTAGAATGAGCTATTCAAATCACCTGGAGCACTTCCGGTTTCTCTGGAAGTAACCCCAACTTTAATATTTCAAATGGAACACCCTGTATATTTTGATGCCAATTGATAAATGTTCTAATTCTGCACCAAAAACTCAAACACAACTACCACCCGAAAATGAACGGTTACCGAATTACCACCGGAAGTAATTACATAAATTCGCCAAGCAAATTTCTCCTGTCTTTCACAGGTGTAGCGCATTTATTTGAATAATTAAAGATGTGTTTCTTTAAGCAAAGTTGTAGAATAAATTAAAGTCTTTAGAATGAGCTATTCAAATCACCTGGAGCACTTCCGGTTTCTCTGGAAGTGACCCCAACTTTAATATTTCAAATGGAACACCCTGTATATTTTGATGCCAATTGATAAATGTTCTAATTCTGCACCAAAAATTCAAACACAACTACCACCCGAAAATGAACGGTTACCGAATTACCACCGGAAGTAATTACATAAATTCGCCAAGCAAATTTCTCCCTCTTTCACAGGTGTAGCGCATTTATTTGAATAATTAGAGATGTGCTTCTTTAAGCAAAGTTGTAGAATAAATTAAAGTCTTTAGAATGAGCTATTCAAATCACCAGGAGCACTTCCGGTTTCTCTGGAAGTGACCCCAACTTTAATATTTCAAATGGAACACCCTGTATATTTTGATGCCAATTGATAAATATTCTAATTCTGCACCAAAAACTCAAACACAACTACCACCCGAAAATGAACGGTTACCGAATTACCACCGGAAGTAATTACATAAATTCGCCAAGCAAATTTCTCCTGTCTTTCACAGGTGTAGCGCATTTATTTGAATAATTAAAGATGTGTTTCTTTAAGCAAAGTTGTAGAATAAATTAAAGTCTTTAGAATGAGCTATTCAAATCACCTGGAGCACTTCCGGTTTCTCTGGAAGTGACCCCAACTTTAATATTTCAAATGGAACACCCTGTATATTTTGATGCCAATTGATAAATGTTCTAATTCTGCACCAAAAATTCAAACACAACTACCACCCGAAAATGAACGGTTACCGAATTACCACCGGAAGTAATTACATAAATTCGCCAAGCAAATTTCTCCTGTCTTTCACAGGTGTAGCGCATTTATTTGAATAATTAGAGATGTGCTTCTTTAAGCAAAGTTGTAGAATAAATTAAAGTCTTTAGAATGAGCTATTCAAATCACCAGGAGCACTTCCGGTTTCTCTGGAAGTGACCCCAACTTTAATATTTCAAATGGAACACCCTGTATATTTTGATGCCAATTGATAAATGTTCTAATTCTGCACCAAAAACTCAAACACAACTACCACCCGAAAATGAACGGTTACCGAATTACCACCGGAAGTAATTACATAAATTCGCCAAGCAAATTTCTCCTGTCTTTCACAGGTGTAGCGCATTTATTTGAATAATTAAAGATGTGTTTCTTTAAGCAAAGTTGTAGAATAAATTAAAGTCTTTAGAATGAGCTATTCAAATCACCAGGAGCACTTCCGGTTTCTCTGGAAGTGACCCCAACTTTAATATTTCAAATGGAACACCCTGTATATTTTGATGCCAATTGATAAATGTTCTAATTCTGCACCAAAAACTCAAACACAACTACCACCCGAAAATGAACGGTTACCGAATTACCACCGGAAGTAATTACATAAATTCGCCAAGCAAATTTCTCCTGTCTTTCACAGGTGTAGCGCATTTATTTGAATAATTAAAGATGTGTTTCTTTAAGCAAAGTTGTAGAATAAATTAAAGTCTTTAGAATGAGCTATTCAAATCACCTGGAGCACTTCCGGTTTCTCTGGAAGTGACCCCAACTTTAATATTTCAAATGGAACACCCTGTATATTTTGATGCCAATTGATAAATGTTCTAATTCTGCACCAAAAACTCAAACACAACTACCACCCGAAAATGAACGGTTAGAGAGTTATCACCGGAAGTAGTTTAAATAGATTCGCTATGCCACTTTCTAGTGCCTCTCCCGGGTGTAACGTTTTTATTTGAAGAGCTAAAGATATGCTTCTTGAAGCAAAGTTGTACGGTAAATCAAGGGCTTTCGAATTGTCTATTCAAATCACCTGGAGCACTTCCGGTTTAACCGGAAGTGATCACAACTTTGTTATTTCAAATGTAACACCCTGTATATTTTGATGTCAATTGATAAACCATTCAATCTTACACATAGTACTCTTAAAATACACTGTTACCATCTTATCACCGTCTTTTTTTACACTTTCTGTGGACGTAACTCAAAAAAAAAGCCTCGAATAATTTATAATTTATTCAACTTTAATATCAAAACTTCAATCTACTTTAAATAAAGAAACCCATCTTTAATATTAAGTTACAAAAAGATTAAACCATGATTGAGATCGTTAAGAGGAACTGAAAATTTGTTAATACAATTTTTAAACGCATTAATTACAGAAACATACTTAAAAATAAGATATCTAAACAAATCTACCGAATAAATTAAGAATTATAAGGTTAAATAAAATAAAAATAAATTTATTCTAAATTTATTATTACTGCACCAGCTACAGCAAGTTTCTCTGCTTCCACAACTCCAACATGGTCCCTAACATGTTCCTAAAAGCAATTCCATTATTAAATGCAAAATTATCTCTTTACGATAATAAAACTTACCCATTTAACATCAAACCGTTGACAAACTTTGTCAAGCTTAACTAAAGCTCCTTTATTTTTTACATCAGTTCCATTTGCTGTTTTCCAATTACTGTTTTTCCAATTATGAATCCACGACGTAGTTGTCGATATAACAAAGGGTGAACGAGTTTTAATCTTCAGTTTTGTAATACCTGTATTATAACACAAATTTAGTTAACATAAGAGAAGACACGAGAAGTTAAATTCTGACCATTCTGACGAGCTGTTTTAATCGCTTGAATACAAGCATGAATTTCCGCTCGATTCTTGGTTGCGACTCCACCGAGTGGTTTCGATATGTTTCTATAAACAAATTAAACTTGTACATGGGTATTTTAAGAATTTCAGTTACATACAAAGGGTGATCAGGACCAAACCATACACCCACACCTGCTTTAGCTTTACGAAATGCATCGATTTTGCAAGAGCCAATAGTATAAACAACAACGTAATCGTCTTCTTCTTCTTCTTTTATACAATTATCACGACGTGACTTTTTAGCTGTAGGAATGCCATTACTAGTACTAGCATTTGGGCCATCATTTTCTGATACCGAAGTAGAAAATTGTCTAATATTAGTACCGGAGCCTCCTTGGATTCCAACTTCAGTTTTAATCAAACTTATTTCGGACGAGCCTCCTTGGATATTTCCAACTTCAGTTTTAATCAAACTTATTTCAGACGTGAGAAGTCTAAGAAGTCTAAGCCGTTCTGCATTTGATAAACGGGTTGTTAACATTAGGACTTCCTCAGCAGTAATATTACTAGAAATACGAGATAAAATACCATTACGTAGGTAAATGGAAAATATGTTTTTATTTACCTGCTGTTTACGTTCATTATGTTTGGGGGTATTTAAACACTTGGGGCTCTCGTTTATTCTTATTTTTCTAGGGCTATAATTAAAAATAAATATAAAATTTTGGAAAACTTCATACCAAGTATTTACATTTAAAATTCCTTATTTACTCAAAATATTAAGGGAGTAGGGCAGTAGCAAAATGAACAATTATTTCATCAAATAAACATCATCACAATAAACAATAAAATAAACATTTACGTCGAGTAAACGAAAATTAACTTTTGTAAACACAAAGATGATGATTTTCCTGCTAGCTCACAGGTGGCTACGCAGTAACCGACTTCTGTACACTCTAAACGAAAATTAATATTCATCAACAAAATTTACAAAGTGAATATTTATTTATTTATTAGTTATTTATGTGAACAAGGACAACTAGCAAACATGACGCAGATAGCATGATGCCAGAAACCACTATGAAAAAAAAAAACGAAAATCGGGATGTACATGCACCAATATTTTTAACATTTAACAAGTTTTAACAAATTACACGTAAAATCTAATTATCCCAAAGGATTCCTCGTACTTTAAACTATATTTTCAACATACTTACAACGTTCTAGCAGAAAATTAAACACTTTTTCAATAGAGGAAATGCGAGGCGTCCGTCCGTTTCGACCTTTCGTTGAAGAACAGACAAAAAGAAAGAGGGAGTCATTTATTTTAACGGACCAATTAAAAAATTAGATTCACAAACGTCAAAATATGCCGGGAAATTTAAATTTTTATTAGGGTATTTATTAAATTTAAAAGTTTAAGGGATGAAGGGGTTTTAAGAGCACAGTAATGGGAATATATGATTGTATATACAAGGTGTTGCATATAGTTTAACTTAAAAGGAGCCAAAACTTTGTGCAAATATGAAATAACTTAGAATTTTTCAGGTTTTTTTTATGCAACCCTTGTAAATTTGTATGTTGTGTTTAAAAGGGGAAAATAAGCACCCGATTTAATGTAAACAACATTAAGAATCAATCACCCTGTATAGGGAAGTCATGCATGCTCTACAACTGGCTTTGTGCTCTCTGGTATTCACTACCTCTAGGTTTCGTAAGCCTGTACTATGAGAATGGGTTTATAAGTTATGGCTTAGAATTATTATACAACCCCTAGTCATGAGATTAATGGTCGTTTATTTTATAGTCTGATTGACAGGCGGTTAGCAGAATCACAATCAATCATCATGGATTATGTTTTTAAGAACTTTATCTAAGACAATTAATCGTGATTCAGTCAACCAGACTTTATAAAACCAACCCTTAAATGGCAAATAAAACAATTTTCATTCATCTGAATTTATTATAACGTTTTTAAATTTACAATCTTTTTTGAAAGGTACTAAGAGTAGAACCTTTTTTTTATTAGACATCATTTATTTTGTCACATTCTCTAACAGGTGGGGGTAAAGGTACCAAGACAGGGGTTGTGGGTGTATTTTCCCAATATCCAGGAAAACGATTTCCACTTGACATATTACACTGCATACTGAGGGGTGCTTCATGATATACATTTCGCAACAATTGGATTCTCATTTTATTCCATTCTATTGCTTTATAATTTTCAGATACACCATTTTCAGGGGATGTTAATTGATCTTCCCATCTAAAATACATTTTATTAAACAGTTAGGAGTAAATTAAAGATTAATTTTTCATACTCATGCATGTATTGGAAATAAGTTGCAAGTCCTTGGTCACTTATAGCACTTTTACAGACTTCTAAAGGGGATGCAGGAAAATAATGAACATAATTTACACACATTTCATCACTAATTGCAAAACCACCCAGGGTAATATTTACTCTATCTTCGGTTGAATAATCGCACGTTGTAATCAAAGCATCCCCCTAAAAAAAATTGTATAATTCAAGTGCAACAATTAAATATTTATTACATTACTGGTAAGACATTAACAGGTCTTTTAAGTCTTCTTATTTCCTGAAAATGAGTGCTGTAATGATCATCACGGTTTAATTCGGATAACTCCCTTCCGTTCCGTATATGTCTCGTTATAACACGGATTCCGGTTAAATGTGTATGTAATTGGGAACCAAAAATTGTTATTCCTTCAGGTGGTAAACTCTACAAACGGTTTTGTTTTACGTTTTACCTTACAACTTATAAACTACTCGCACCACTGCTGTACATTCACTAACACAATATCCTGTTAACGGAAATGATTCTTGACCTGGAGGAATAGCCATTTTATCGGTATATTCAAGACCTAATTCAATCACCCCTGCATCCATTGATCTTAATTGGGAAATTACATGAAATTTAATCCCTGAACTATCAATCCAATCAGATTTCTTTTGGGGATTGTTATAATGTATTTCCAGCATCACGTAGGGGTTGAAACCGGGTCCTCCCATTGGTAATCCAGCTTCCTTAAAATAAGGTTTTAATGTTAACGATATTTCTTTTATAAAAAAAGTTTGTTTTACTTCCGGGTAAGTAAACGGTTTAGCACCCATTGCCCATGCAGCTAGAACTCGTTTACAAACATTTGTAGGTGGAGGTCGGTCAGGGGCAAAGCATGAACCTACATAAAGGGGGATTTCTTGTTCTTCTGGTGCAATGCAATGGAATAACTCCATGTGATGAACTAAACCTTCGTTACCTTTTTGAATTGCCGATTCGAACTGAAAAGGAATTTTTGGGTACTTCCCTTAATTGTGTTTTTTTTACTGACTTGTACTACGTGGTGTTTGTTTTTAAATTCATCTGGAAGTTTGTGTACATGACACCAATAAGTTGTCTCTTTGTCGGGTACAGAAACTTTGTTAGCTAAAATGTCGATTATTTTAGCTTCTTGTGGGAGTTTTCTACGTAAAGCTGTGTTTTGGAGTAATTGTACTCGTACCATCCCATTATCAATATCATCAGAGCTTATATTTAATCCACTGAGTTGGTATAAACGATCTTTACCCCTTGACCATACAATATGGGTTGTGCCATCCTAGAAAAAAATTATTAAACGGCCAAGGGTGCTTTACTCCAATTTCTTACCTCAATAATATAATCGTTCACATCACAGGTATCAAATTTTCTTCTATAAGTAAATTTGGTAATATTTCCTCTACGTTTAGTTTTAAATTTTAAACAATCTTGTTGATGATCCACTGATAACACACCTCCTTCGTTTGCTGTAGCATCCTTTTTATTTAAAAATTAAAATTAAATTTAATTTTGGTGGAATATTAAATAATTTACTTGGAATTGTAGTTTCCCTTTCCAATTATACCATAAAACACAATAGTCTGCTGGAAATAGCTCACCACGATTTGAAAATCCAATCGCAAACCAACCAAAATTAAAAGGGATATGTGTTTCAAAAATTATTATTTTATTCGGATAATCTAATATCCAATCCAACGTTGCGGTACCATCTTCATCTAAGGCTATGTGAAAGATATTCTCATTGTTTTCCCCTAAAAGAAAGATATATTAAAAATAAAAAAATAAATAAAAAGTCATGAGAACTTACCTGAAATAACAAAATTTCCAAAAATTCTAAACGCCACAAAACTTATAAATAATTTACGAAACATTTTGTCTTTTTCAAAATAATTTAAAGTCTTTCCTTCCCATCGTTGAGGAGAATAAAGTGAAATTCGTTAAATGCGCCCTTTATACCATCCCCTTCCTTCTTATCAGACGCATGGGCGCAAGCTCAACCTACAATCTCAAACTACCCTCCAGGGTTTATAAAAATTAGTTTTGTTAATTAAACCTTCAGGGTGTTAAAATAAATCGATTTAATAGGGGATGAGTTACTAACGTGGTTTATTTAATTCTCATTATCAGATTGGACATACAGGGCGATTAAAAACCTCTTAGACATCATAGAAAAGGGGTTCGAATCCCATCGTCGAGATTTTGAAAAATATAAAAAAATACAAATCGGGGAATCCCCATACGCTCGTGCCTGTTAAAAGGGGGGACAAAACTATGATAGGTCAAATTATTTTTGAAAATTCTTACTTCTTCCTACAGGTTTATGGAGGGGGTGTGCCTTGGGTCCGTACAAAAAAGCTCAAAAGGCTTTTAAGAACTACATCAAATGGGATTTGAAACCATTCCAGACTCTTGGATTTTCTTGGTTCTGCAACATAGGTAAGGGGAATGGCTCTGAGGTAGTTGATCCCCATGGTGGTGTAAAATATAACTCCAAAGGGTTGTCGTTTCTGTCTCTTCTGATTTTCAAGGTTTTGGAAAGTACACAAAAAATCTACAAGCGGGTACTGACAAGGTTTACAGTGACGGAACAACTGAGTAGTATATGTATTCACAAGTCCGCTGGGCTTGCCTTGTTGGTGACTTGGTGTCCGGTATCTGGGTTTGTACCACAGAACGATAATTTTTTCTGTACTGCGTATGCGTAATTAGATGTAGGGTGCAAGGGGGCGAAGGGGTAGATATTACTCCAACAGAGTTGGTAGTACTCATGGTCACAGAAAGCACAATTAATGTGGTGTCTATTGTACATTCTATTCTGTATTTAATTTTTTTTAAATCCAGGTGGTTAGGGTTAAGTATTTTTATTTAAAAGGCTATTCTAATCTTTTTTATTTTAGGGTATTTGTGATAATCTGTTAACAAGTACAGTTCGAGCTTGGGAAATGAAAAAACCTCTTCTTTTTTGCCCTGCAATGAATACACGAATGTACCATCATCCTTTAACGTCTCAGCAAATTTCTACCCTTCAATCCTGGGGTTACCAATTAGTTCCGGTGGTGGAAAAAACTCTTATGCGTGGTGAAACAGGTCCTGGTGCTATGGCACACGTTGCAACAATTGTTGAATGTTTAAAAAATTGTATTTTGTCATTCTGTAGTGTTGATTAAAGTTTCTGTAAATGTCATTCCCGATTATTAGTTTATTAATGATTCTGGGTTTTCATTCAATAGTTGGTAATGAAACGCCCCCAAAAGTTAAATTAGCACACAGAGAGCACTTCATGTCAAAATATGATTACCCGTTTCTAGATTTTTCATATTTTGTTAACATATTCTCCGATTTTGGTGCAAACGTTTACACCTACAACTTTACGTGTAGTGCATCTTTAATAGCGTATCATTGGAGTATTACTGCAGCAAGTTGTAAATTACCCATCCCCTATGCTTCTTATATAATTTACGCAGGTATAAAAATATTCAATTAATATCCGAAAAACTTCCTTTGTAAATTTTTAGGAATCATACCGGACCCGGTTATCATCATCAATGAATACCCCGGAGAATACCAAAGAGGGCAATGGAGATCAATTTCAAATTGGATCGTACACCCAAACTATACAACAAAAAATTCTCTTAAAAATAATATTGCTTTACTTTATTTAGAAGTTCCGTTTGGTACAAATATTTACATAGGTTTTGCACGTCTTATACCGTTTTCTTTATTTCAAGGATGTGACATTGCACTTAAATATAAATCATGTCAGGTGCCAGTATACGAAAACAAAACGTTAAGTCTTGATAATAAATTTATTTTCTTAACGGTTTTCCTAAACGAGTTTAAATTTTGCCAAGGGAACAAAAGTATTCGCTCAGAACCTTACTATATTTGTTCACAAACTGATATAGAAGTAAATAATAGGGGTTGTTTAGGTAGTCTTGGTAGTCCTTTGACTTGTAACAAACAACAAGTTGGCATTATGTTAAATGCGTATCCGTGTAATGAAAGTTCGAAAGCTTTATACACAAGAGTTGATTTATATCAGAAATGGATACAAACACACGTAAAAGTGGGTCTGAGATATATTGAAAATGCAACGTTTGAGTGTAATTATGGTCAAGCTCTTATATTTTCTCATTCAACTAGAGAAGAAAGTGTAGCACCCGCCGTATGTGTTAATTATTCTTGTTTAGTTTACGTAACGTTAGTTATTTGTTTGTTAACTGAAATAAAACCTTAAAAAAAGTTGAAATAATATCATTTGGCGTTAAAATATACAGGGTGTTCTATTAGAAATAGCAAAGTTTGAGTTACTTCCGGAAAAAGCGGAAGTGCTCCAGGTGATGTGAATAGCTCATTCGATAGCCCTTGATTTTCCCTACAACTTTTCTCGAAGAAGCACCTTTGTAGCTTTTCAAATAAAAACGCTAGACCCGCGGAGACAAAACAAATTTGCATTGGAAAGTTGTTGAACGTCGAGCGACTATAACTCCGATAACCATAGGTTTTAGGATAATGGTTGCATTTAACTTTATATTCAGAATTGAACGCTCTATCGATTGGCGTCGAAATATACAGGGTGTTCCATTTGAATTAACAAAGTTTGGGTTACTTCCGGAAAAACCGGAAGTGCTCCAGGTGATGTGAATAGCCCATTCGATAGCTCTTGACTTCCCTTGCAACTTTTCTCAAAGAAGCGCCTTTCTAGCTTTTGAAATAAAAACGCTACACCCAGGAGAGACAAGAAAAATTTGCATTGGGAATTTATTGAACATCGAATATCTGTAACTCCGATAACCGTAGATTTTAGGATAACGGTTATATTTAACTTTATATTCAGAATGGAACGTTCTATCGATTGGCGTCGAAATATACAGGGTGTTCCATTTGAATTAATAAAGTTTGGGTTACTTCCGGAAACACCGGATGTGCTCCAGGTAATGTGAATAGCTCATTCGATAGCCCTTGACTTCCCCTACACATTTTCTCAAAGAAGCAACTTTCTAGCTTTTTAAATAAAAACGCTACACAGGGGAGAGACAAGAAAAATTTGTATTGGGAATTTATTGAACATTGAATGTCTGCAACTCCGATAACCGTAGGTCTTAGGATAACGGTTGCATTTAACTTTATATTCAGAATTGAACGTTCTATCGATTGGCGTCGAAATATACAGGGTGTTCCATGAATTAACAAAGTTTGGGTTACTTCCGGAAAAACCGGAAGTGCTCCAGGTGATATGAATAGGCCATGTGATAGCCCTTGACTTACCCTGTAATTTATCTCAAAGAAGCATAGCTCTATCTTTGCAAATAAGGATGCTGTATCCGGGAGAGACACAACATCCTTCGGGAGCTTGTAAGGTTTAGTAATTATCCAATATTTATATACGTTATAAATTTATTTGATAGATGAAATAAAAAAACAAAACATAATTCCTTATTTAATAAAACATTATTCCTATTGTACGACTTAATAAATTATAGCATATCATGCAGACATCATTTATTTATAAAATCTTCCAATTACTTAATCCTATTCTCTAACTTAAACAAGAAATAAACTAAAACAATTAAATTTTAATTCCAACAAAGTATTACAAAATAAAAAGAAACTTAACTCTCTTCTTCTATTTCTTCTATATCACCCGCACATGTATCGTCTCTGGACACCAGAGATGTTGAGGAAATAACTTCATGCTGGTGTTTATTATTAATTACTGTATAAAAATATTTATGTTGCAATCCTTCCCTTGCTGTAATCCTTTCCATATGATCGTAACGCAATAACGATTCAAGAAAATTATATGCATCGTCATTAACCAAATATTCATTTTCCGTGTTAATAAATCTTTCCCATTTCTTCCTTGTGTGATTCCCCAAAGCTTCACGAAATTTCAAATCAAGTTTTATATTATATTTAACCAGATAAGTGTTGAGTTCTGCCGTACCGAGAACCTTCACTATACGGAGTAGTTGATCGGCATTATCGCTCCCATGGAAAAACGGTTCCTTACGGAAAATCATTGACGCAAACATACACCCAAGTGACCACATGTCTAAAGAATAATCATAATATACATACTCGACTAATAATTCTGGTCCTTTAAAATAACGAGAAGCGACTCGCACGTTATATTCTTGACCCGGATGGTAAAATTCAGCAAGGCCCCAATCAATCAATCTTAACTTTCGATGTTTATGATCTACCATTATATTATGTGGTTTGATATCACGATGCATGATTCCTTTGCTATGGCAAAAATCAAGTCCTTTCAATATCTCGTACATATAGAACCGTGTGTCATATTCCGTTAGGTTCAAATAGATATGCTTGAAGTCAACGTTATTGATTTGTTCAAACACTAATGCTGTAACCTGCAAGAAAAAAGTTATTTCCATGAAATACTAGGAAAGAAAACTTACTAAAAGTAACTCGGGAAACTAATTAGTCACTATAGCGAAACACAAACCTTGGGATCCCCTTCAATGGGTCTTACTGAAAAATAAAATACATTTTCGGAAGCTTGGGGCAAAAGAACAGGAAGGGAGAGCATGGGAAATATAGACCAAGCATAAGGGTGGGGGGGGCTATATCCAGTTATGGGGAGAAAGGGACAGGGGTATTTACCTGAAGGCTTTGTTGACTTCAGAACAGGAATACTTTGTTATGTGACTAGTCGTGTGTGTATATACAAGGCCTACAAATTTAAGGGAAGGTTTCCTTAGGTGTTGTCTCTCGCTTACGGACATACAGACTAGTACCGAACCCTATAGCAAATATTAACAAATTGGTGTATCAATATTATTTACAACAAAGTTCTTAACTCCCCCCCCCTTTAGGGAGGGTTACAACTTCCTTTAAAACATTTTCTTGTAATGACCTACGGAATGTTCTTCCGGGGAATTTGTCGGGGGTCTTGTTTATATACACTGTGGATATTTCTACCTAGTACTAAAAAAAATATATACCAATCATGGATACCTTAAGAGATTCCATATTTACAACAGCTAACAATCTAATAATATTAATTCCTCCACGAAGAACTTCTAAGATTTTGATTTCTCGTTTGATCTTCCTCTTCTTGACCGGTTTGAGGATTTTCAAGACAACATTGTCCTTCGTTGGCATGTGAATGGCTTCAAATACTTCACTGTATTTCCCTCTGCCTAATTTAAGGGTAAGGCAGTAATTTTCACAATTATCGGATTGCGGTGTGAAATTGTCGTAGTCGAAAAATTCCTTGGGCATGCTTGCCAAGACATCCGGGTAAACTCTTGCCACAGTACGGATTTGAGACATTTTAGATTTCCTGTTAGGACAATTATTTATCACATTAGGTACAAGGGGGATGCTTTTACTTAAATGGAATACTGGGAATAGCATATGCATTTGTGTTTCAGGAAAAAATGACAATGTAATAAAATTACAATGTCACTATCCATGAAATCTCTAATACAAAGCAATTGGATGTGGAATTTTGAAAAAATCCACAAGGGGAACTTACTCAAATCTTGGGAGAATCTCACAGAAAGTTTAATGAGTGCCCAAAAACGTCGAAGACAAAGAAATTTCAGGAAGCTGCCTAATAATAAATTAATATTACCAATAGATATAGTAATAAAGCCAAAAATTCCTACTAATTAGAAATAAAAAATAAAAAACAACCTTGGTGGAATTCTAAGAAACCGCACGAATTAACAAAACGCTCCGGGAATTTAATTCCATCATCGAATCTCTCTGGATTCCAGGGGTATTGAATGAACTGGGACGCGCGTGATAACGTTTAAATTACATTCCTATGAAGGAAATACCAATTTTTTGTTCATAATAGGGTAAATCGCACAAAAAATTAATAAACGTCACCTGATGGAAGTATATAGGGTATTCCCCGAATATTTAAAACAAAATTTAATTCTTCCCAATTGAAAACCAATAAAGGTTCCTTTTTAGTCTTGTTAAAAGTAATTATTCTTTATATCTACAGGGTGTTTTAGGGCTATGTGGGAACTTATAATTTTTTTAATTACCTACTAATGAGAAAAATATGGAAGCTAGGGAACCTACAAGTTCAAAGTTTGCGATATTTATATTTTTTTACTGTTGTTATTTAACCCCAAAGCCTACTTATGCTGCTATTATGACTTAACACCGAACCCAGGACACGTAACATATATCCCTAACCACCTGGATTTAAAAAAAAATTAAATACAGAATAGAATGTACAATAGACACCACATTAATTGTGCTTTCTGTGACCATGAGTACTACCAACTCTGTTGGAGTAATATCTACCCCTTCGCCCCCTTGCACCCTACATCTAATTACGCATACGCAGTACAGAAAAAATTATCGTTCTGTGGTACAAACCCAGATACCGGACACCAAGTCACCAACAAGGCAAGCCCAGCGGACTTGTGAATACATATACTACTCAGTTGTTCCGTCACTGTAAACCTTGTCAGTACCCGCTTGTAGATTTTTTGTGTACTTTCCAAAACCTTGAAAATCAGAAGAGACAGAAACGACAACCCTTTGGAGTTATATTTTACACCACCATGGGGATCAACTACCTCAGAGCCATTCCCCTTACCTATGTTGCAGAACCAAGAAAATCCAAGAGTCTGGAATGGTTTCAAATCCCATTTGATGTAGTTCTTAAAAGCCTTTTGAGCTTTTTTGTACGGACCCAAGGCACACCCCCTCCATAAACCTGTAGGAAGAAGTAAGAATTTTCAAAAATAATTTGACCTATCATAGTTTTGTCCCCCCTTTTAACAGGCACGAGCGTATGGGGATTCCCCGATTTGTATTTTTTTATATTTTTCAAAATCTCGACGATGGGATTCGAACCCCTTTTCTATGATGTCTAAGAGGTTTTTAATCGCCCTGTATGTCCAATCTGATAATGAGAATTAAATAAACCACGTTAGTAACTCATCCCCTATTAAATCGATTTATTTTAACACCCTGAAGGTTTAATTAACAAAACTAATTTTTATAAACCCTGGAGGGTAGTTTGAGATTGTAGGTTGAGCTTGCGCCCATGCGTCTGATAAGAAGGAAGGGGATGGTATAAAGGGCGCATTTAACGAATTTCTCTTTATTCTCCTCAACGATGGGAAGGAAAGACTTTAAATTATTTTGAAAAAGACAAAATGTTTCGTAAATTATTTATAAGTTTTGTGGCGTTTAGAATTTTTGGAAATTTTGTTATTTCAGGTAAGTTCTCATGACTTTTTATTTATTTTTTTATTTTTAATATATCTTTCTTTTAGGGGAAAACAATGAGAATATCTTTCACATAGCCTTAGATGAAGATGGTACCGCAACGTTGGATTGGATATTAGATTATCCGAATAAAATAATAATTTTTGAAACACATATCCCTTTTAATTTTGGTTGGTTTGCGATTGGATTTTCAAATCGTGGTGAGCTATTTCCAGCAGACTATTGTGTTTTATGGTATAATTGGAAAGGGAAACTACAATTCCAAGTAAATTATTTAATATTCCACCAAAATTAAATTTAATTTTAATTTTTAAATAAAAAGGATGCTACAGCAAACGAAGGAGGTGTGTTATCAGTGGATCATCAACAAGATTGTTTAAAATTTAAAACTAAACGTAGAGGAAATATTACCAAATTTACTTATAGAAGAAAATTTGATACCTGTGATGTGAACGATTATATTATTGAGGTAAGAAATTGGAGTAAAGCACCCTTGGCCGTTTAATAATTTTTTTCTAGGATGGCACAACCCATATTGTATGGTCAAGGGGTAAAGATCGTTTATACCAACTCAGTGGATTAAATATAAGCTCTGATGATATTGATAATGGGATGGTACGAGTACAATTACTCCAAAACACAGCTTTACGTAGAAAACTCCCACAAGAAGCTAAAATAATCGACATTTTAGCTAACAAAGTTTCTGTACCCGACAAAGAGACAACTTATTGGTGTCATGTACACAAACTTCCAGATGAATTTAAAAACAAACACCACGTAGTACAAGTCAGTAAAAAAAACACAATTAAGGGAAGTACCCAAAAATTCCTTTTCAGTTCGAATCGGCAATTCAAAAAGGTAACGAAGGTTTAGTTCATCACATGGAGTTATTCCATTGCATTGCACCAGAAGAACAAGAAATCCCCCTTTATGTAGGTTCATGCTTTGCCCCTGACCGACCTCCACCTACAAATGTTTGTAAACGAGTTCTAGCTGCATGGGCAATGGGTGCTAAACCGTTTACTTACCCGGAAGTAAAACAAACTTTTTTTATAAAAGAAATATCGTTAACATTAAAACCTTATTTTAAGGAAGCTGGATTACCAATGGGAGGACCCGGTTTCAACCCCTACGTGATGCTGGAAATACATTATAACAATCCCCAAAAGAAATCTGATTGGATTGATAGTTCAGGGATTAAATTTCATGTAATTTCCCAATTAAGATCAATGGATGCAGGGGTGATTGAATTAGGTCTTGAATATACCGATAAAATGGCTATTCCTCCAGGTCAAGAATCATTTCCGTTAACAGGATATTGTGTTAGTGAATGTACAGCAGTGGTGCGAGTAGTTTATAAGTTGTAAGGTAAAACGTAAAACAAAACCGTTTGTAGAGTTTACCACCTGAAGGAATAACAATTTTTGGTTCCCAATTACATACACATTTAACCGGAATCCGTGTTATAACGAGACATATACGGAACGGAAGGGAGTTATCCGAATTAAACCGTGATGATCATTACAGCACTCATTTTCAGGAAATAAGAAGACTTAAAAGACCTGTTAATGTCTTACCAGTAATGTAATAAATATTTAATTGTTGCACTTGAATTATACAATTTTTTTTAGGGGGATGCTTTGATTACAACGTGCGATTATTCAACCGAAGATAGAGTAAATATTACCCTGGGTGGTTTTGCAATTAGTGATGAAATGTGTGTAAATTATGTTCATTATTTTCCTGCATCCCCTTTAGAAGTCTGTAAAAGTGCTATAAGTGACCAAGGACTTGCAACTTATTTCCAATACATGCATGAGTATGAAAAATTAATCTTTAATTTACTCCTAACTGTTTAATAAAATGTATTTTAGATGGGAAGATCAATTAACATCCCCTGAAAATGGTGTATCTGAAAATTATAAAGCAATAGAATGGAATAAAATGAGAATCCAATTGTTGCGAAATGTATATCATGAAGCACCCCTCAGTATGCAGTGTAATATGTCAAGTGGAAATCGTTTTCCTGGATATTGGGAAAATACACCCACAACCCCTGTCTTGGTACCTTTACCCCCACCTGTTAGAGAATGTGACAAAATAAATGATGTCTAATAAAAAAAAGGTTCTACTCTTAGTACCTTTCAAAAAAGATTGTAAATTTAAAAACGTTATAATAAATTCAGATGAATGAAAATTGTTTTATTTGCCATTTAAGGGTTGGTTTTATAAAGTCTGGTTGACTGAATCACGATTAATTGTCTTAGATAAAGTTCTTAAAAACATAATCCATGATGATTGATTGTGATTCTGCTAACCGCCTGTCAATCAGACTATAAAATAAACGACCATTAATCTCATGACTAGGGGTTGTATAATAATTCTAAGCCATAACTTATAAACCCATTCTCATAGTACAGGCTTACGAAACCTAGAGGTAGTGAATACCAGAGAGCACAAAGCCAGTTGTAGAGCATGCATGACTTCCCTATACAGGGTGATTGATTCTTAATGTTGTTTACATTAAATCGGGTGCTTATTTTCCCCTTTTAAACACAACATACAAATTTACAAGGGTTGCATAAAAAAAACCTGAAAAATTCTAAGTTATTTCATATTTGCACAAAGTTTTGGCTCCTTTTAAGTTAAACTATATGCAACACCTTGTATATACAATCATATATTCCCATTACTGTGCTCTTAAAACCCCTTCATCCCTTAAACTTTTAAATTTAATAAATACCCTAATAAAAATTTAAATTTCCCGGCATATTTTGACGTTTGTGAATCTAATTTTTTAATTGGTCCGTTAAAATAAATGACTCCCTCTTTCTTTTTGTCTGTTCTTCAACGAAAGGTCGAAACGGACGGACGCCTCGCATTTCCTCTATTGAAAAAGTGTTTAATTTTCTGCTAGAACGTTGTAAGTATGTTGAAAATATAGTTTAAAGTACGAGGAATCCTTTGGGATAATTAGATTTTACGTGTAATTTGTTAAAACTTGTTAAATGTTAAAAATATTGGTGCATGTACATCCCGATTTTCGTTTTTTTTTTTCATAGTGGTTTCTGGCATCATGCTATCTGCGTCATGTTTGCTAGTTGTCCTTGTTCACATAAATAACTAATAAATAAATAAATATTCACTTTGTAAATTTTGTTGATGAATATTAATTTTCGTTTAGAGTGTACAGAAGTCGGTTACTGCGTAGCCACCTGTGAGCTAGCAGGAAAATCATCATCTTTGTGTTTACAAAAGTTAATTTTCGTTTACTCGACGTAAATGTTTATTTTATTGTTTATTGTGATGATGTTTATTTGATGAAATAATTGTTCATTTTGCTACTGCCCTACTCCCTTAATATTTTGAGTAAATAAGGAATTTTAAATGTAAATACTTGGTATGAAGTTTTCCAAAATTTTATATTTATTTTTAATTATAGCCCTAGAAAAATAAGAATAAACGAGAGCCCCAAGTGTTTAAATACCCCCAAACATAATGAACGTAAACAGCAGGTAAATAAAAACATATTTTCCATTTACCTACGTAATGGTATTTTATCTCGTATTTCTAGTAATATTACTGCTGAGGAAGTCCTAATGTTAACAACCCGTTTATCAAATGCAGAACGGCTTAGACTTCTTAGACTTCTCACGTCTGAAATAAGTTTGATTAAAACTGAAGTTGGAAATATCCAAGGAGGCTCGTCCGAAATAAGTTTGATTAAAACTGAAGTTGGAATCCAAGGAGGCTCCGGTACTAATATTAGACAATTTTCTACTTCGGTATCAGAAAATGATGGCCCAAATGCTAGTACTAGTAATGGCATTCCTACAGCTAAAAAGTCACGTCGTGATAATTGTATAAAAGAAGAAGAAGAAGACGATTACGTTGTTGTTTATACTATTGGCTCTTGCAAAATCGATGCATTTCGTAAAGCTAAAGCAGGTGTGGGTGTATGGTTTGGTCCTGATCACCCTTTGTATGTAACTGAAATTCTTAAAATACCCATGTACAAGTTTAATTTGTTTATAGAAACATATCGAAACCACTCGGTGGAGTCGCAACCAAGAATCGAGCGGAAATTCATGCTTGTATTCAAGCGATTAAAACAGCTCGTCAGAATGGTCAGAATTTAACTTCTCGTGTCTTCTCTTATGTTAACTAAATTTGTGTTATAATACAGGTATTACAAAACTGAAGATTAAAACTCGTTCACCCTTTGTTATATCGACAACTACGTCGTGGATTCATAATTGGAAAAACAGTAATTGGAAAACAGCAAATGGAACTGATGTAAAAAATAAAGGAGCTTTAGTTAAGCTTGACAAAGTTTGTCAACGGTTTGATGTTAAATGGGTAAGTTTTATTATCGTAAAGAGATAATTTTGCATTTAATAATGGAATTGCTTTTAGGAACATGTTAGGGACCATGTTGGAGTTGTGGAAGCAGAGAAACTTGCTGTAGCTGGTGCAGTAATAATAAATTTAGAATAAATTTATTTTTATTTTATTTAACCTTATAATTCTTAATTTATTCGGTAGATTTGTTTAGATATCTTATTTTTAAGTATGTTTCTGTAATTAATGCGTTTAAAAATTGTATTAACAAATTTTCAGTTCCTCTTAACGATCTCAATCATGGTTTAATCTTTTTGTAACTTAATATTAAAGATGGGTTTCTTTATTTAAAGTAGATTGAAGTTTTGATATTAAAGTTGAATAAATTATAAATTATTCGAGGCTTTTTTTTTGAGTTACGTCCACAGAAAGTGTAAAAAAAGACGGTGATAAGATGGTAACAGTGTATTTTAAGAGTACTATGTGTAAGATTGAATGGTTTATCAATTGACATCAAAATATACAGGGTGTTACATTTGAAATAACAAAGTTGTGATCACTTCCGGTTAAACCGGAAGTGCTCCAGGTGATTTGAATAGACAATTCGAAAGCCCTTGATTTACCGTACAACTTTGCTTCAAGAAGCATATCTTTAGCTCTTCAAATAAAAACGTTACACCCGGGAGAGGCACTAGAAAGTGGCATAGCGAATCTATTTAAACTACTTCCGGTGATAACTCTCTAACCGTTCATTTTCGGGTGGTAGTTGTGTTTGAGTTTTTGGTGCAGAATTAGAACATTTATCAATTGGCATCAAAATATACAGGGTGTTCCATTTGAAATATTAAAGTTGGGGTCACTTCCAGAGAAACCGGAAGTGCTCCAGGTGATTTGAATAGCTCATTCTAAAGACTTTAATTTATTCTACAACTTTGCTTAAAGAAACACATCTTTAATTATTCAAATAAATGCGCTACACCTGTGAAAGACAGGAGAAATTTGCTTGGCGAATTTATGTAATTACTTCCGGTGGTAATTCGGTAACCGTTCATTTTCGGGTGGTAGTTGTGTTTGAGTTTTTGGTGCAGAATTAGAACATTTATCAATTGGCATCAAAATATACAGGGTGTTCCATTTGAAATATTAAAGTTGGGGTCACTTCCAGAGAAACCGGAAGTGCTCCTGGTGATTTGAATAGCTCATTCTAAAGACTTTAATTTATTCTACAACTTTGCTTAAAGAAACACATCTTTAATTATTCAAATAAATGCGCTACACCTGTGAAAGACAGGAGAAATTTGCTTGGCGAATTTATGTAATTACTTCCGGTGGTAATTCGGTAACCGTTCATTTTCGGGTGGTAGTTGTGTTTGAGTTTTTGGTGCAGAATTAGAACATTTATCAATTGGCATCAAAATATACAGGGTGTTCCATTTGAAATATTAAAGTTGGGGTCACTTCCAGAGAAACCGGAAGTGCTCCTGGTGATTTGAATAGCTCATTCTAAAGACTTTAATTTATTCTACAACTTTGCTTAAAGAAACACATCTTTAATTATTCAAATAAATGCGCTACACCTGTGAAAGACAGGAGAAATTTGCTTGGCGAATTTATGTAATTACTTCCGGTGGTAATTCGGTAACCGTTCATTTTCGGGTGGTAGTTGTGTTTGAGTTTTTGGTGCAGAATTAGAACATTTATCAATTGGCATCAAAATATACAGGGTGTTCCATTTGAAATATTAAAGTTGGGGTCACTTCCAGAGAAACCGGAAGTGCTCCTGGTGATTTGAATAGCTCATTCTAAAGACTTTAATTTATTCTACAACTTTGCTTAAAGAAGCACATCTCTAATTATTCAAATAAATGCGCTACACCTGTGAAAGAGGGAGAAATTTGCTTGGCGAATTTATGTAATTACTTCCGGTGGTAATTCGGTAACCGTTCATTTTCGGGTGGTAGTTGTGTTTGAATTTTTGGTGCAGAATTAGAACATTTATCAATTGGCATCAAAATATACAGGGTGTTCCATTTGAAATATTAAAGTTGGGGTCACTTCCAGAGAAACCGGAAGTGCTCCTGGTGATTTGAATAGCTCATTCTAAAGACTTTAATTTATTCTACAACTTTGCTTAAAGAAACACATCTTTAATTATTCAAATAAATGCGCTACACCTGTGAAAGACAGGAGAAATTTGCTTGGCGAATTTATGTAATTACTTCCGGTGGTAATTCGGTAACCGTTCATTTTCGGGTGGTAGTTGTGTTTGAGTTTTTGGTGCAGAATTAGAACATTTATCAATTGGCATCAAAATATACAGGGTGTTCCATTTGAAATATTAAAGTTGGGGTCACTTCCAGAGAAACCGGAAGTGCTCCTGGTGATTTGAATAGCTCATTCTAAAGACTTTAATTTATTCTACAACTTTGCTTAAAGAAGCACATCTCTAATTATTCAAATAAATGCGCTACACCTGTGAAAGAGGGAGAAATTTGCTTGGCGAATTTATGTAATTACTTCCGGTGGTAATTCGGTAACCGTTCATTTTCGGGTGGTAGTTGTGTTTGAATTTTTGGTGCAGAATTAGAACATTTATCAATTGGCATCAAAATATACAGGGTGTTCCATTTGAAATATTAAAGTTGGGGTCACTTCCAGAGAAACCGGAAGTGCTCCAGGTGATTTGAATAGCTCATTCTAAAGACTTTAATTTATTCTACAACTTTGCTTAAAGAAACACATCTTTAATTATTCAAATAAATGCGCTACACCTGTGAAAGACAGGAGAAATTTGCTTGGCGAATTTATGTAATTACTTCCGGTGGTAATTCGGTAACCGTTCATTTTCGGGTGGTAGTTGTGTTTGAGTTTTTGGTGCAGAATTAGAACATTTATCAATTGGCATCAAAATATACAGGGTGTTCCATTTGAAATATTAAAGTTGGGGTCACTTCCAGAGAAACCGGAAGTGCTCCAGGTGATTTGAATAGCTCATTCTAAAGACTTTAATTTATTCTACAACTTTGCTTAAAGAAGCACATCTCTAATTATTCAAATAAATGCGCTACACCTGTGAAAGAGGGAGAAATTTGCTTGGCGAATTTATCTAATTACTTCCGGTGGTAATTCGGTAACCGTTCATTTTCGGGTTAAGAAAATAAATTTATTATCAAGACTTAACGTTTTGTTTTCGTATACCGGTACCTGACATGATTTAAATTTAAGTGCAATGTCACATCCTTGAAATAAAGAAAACGGTATAAGACGTGCAAAACCTATGTAAATATTTGTACCAAACAGAACTTCTAAATAAAGTAAAGCTAATATTATTTTTAAGAGAATTTTTTGTTGTATAGTTTGGGTGTACGATCCAATTTGAAATTGATCTCCATTGCCCTCTTTGGTATTCTCCGGGGTATTCATTGATGATGATAACCGGGTCCGGTATGATTCCTAAAAATTTACAAAGGAAGTTTTTCGGATATTAATTGAATATTTTTATACCTGCGTAAATTATATAAGAAGCATAGGGGATGG
The DNA here is from genome assembly GCA_963082805.1 of Hemicrepidius hirtus. Lineage (NCBI taxonomy): Eukaryota > Metazoa > Arthropoda > Insecta > Coleoptera > Elateridae > Hemicrepidius > Hemicrepidius hirtus. The sequence goes on from OY720162.1 coordinate 35,325,353, forward strand.
GTAATTTACAACTTGCTGCAGTAATACTCCAATGATACGCTATTAAAGATGTACTACACGTAAAGTTGTAGGTGTAAACGTTTGCACCAAAATCGGAGAAAATGTTAACAAAATATGAAAAATCTAGAAACGGGTAATCATATTTTGACATGAAGTGCTCTCTGTGTGCTAATTTAACTTTTGGGGGCGTTTCATTACCAACTATTGAATGAAAACCCAGAATCATTAATAAAATAACAATAATCGGGAATGACATTTACAGAAACTTTAATTAATCAACACTACAGAATGACAAAATACAATTTTTTAAACATTCAACAATTGTTGCAACGTGTGCCATAGCACCAGGACCTGTTTCACCACACATAAGAGTCTTTTCCACCACCGGAACTAATTGGTAACCCCAGGATTGAAGGATAGAAATTTGCTGAGACGTTAAAGGATGATCGTACATTCGTGTATTCATTGCAGGGCAAAAAAGAAGAGGTTTTTTCATTTCCCAAGCTCGAACTGTACTTGTTAACAGATTATCACAAATACCCTAAAATAAAAAAGATTAGAATAGCCTTTTAAATAAAAATACTTACTTAATACATTAGAAATTTTTGCTAAAGTATTTGCGTCTAAGGGGGCGATTATAAATATATCTGCCCATTTTCCTAGATCAATATGAACAACTGGGTCTCCTCGTTTAGACCAAGCAGCCCATTCATCTTCATCTGTGTACAACTCCACGGTTTCCGGAAGTTCTTCTTTTGAAAAGAAATGTTTTGCATGCTTGGTTACTATAACGCGAATCTTAAACGATTTTTGATTAATAAGAAAGATTGTTTGATTAGAGTAGCTTAACTCACCTCGACTTTAACAAAATTCTGCACTTCAATCTGTTCTAATAATGTTTTTACGAGGATCGGTAATTTAATCGTAGCAACGCTACCAGTACAGCCTATTAATATATTAACCATTATTTCTTTGATTCAAGATCAGCGAAACCTAATTTGGACCACTCTTCTCTACTCATAAGCTGATTGTCCATTCGACAACCCAAATAACTTCGAGCTTCTTCACGACATGCAGCATTATCGTTGTCGTGTCGTTAGTTTGTAAACATTTCATGCAACTTATCATTAGTTTTTTACAAAGCCCTTCGTGATCTAGAGGAAAACTACCTTTATCAGGGGGTACTGGGGTGAAAACCTTTTGCCCAAATGTAAAAGATGACATGGTACAAACTTTTTAGGTTAAACTACTTTGAGGTTTAGTGGCTCTGAGCTTGTCTTCGACGATTAAATTGTAAAAAAGTGTTAATTCTAAGTGCTAAACCCTTAAACCCCCTTAATATTTTGAGTAAATAAGGAATTTTAAATGTAAATACTTGGTATGAAGTTTTCCAAAATTTTATATATATTTGCCATTTAAGGGTTGGTTTTATAAAGTCTGGTTGACTGAATTCACTGAATCATCAGGATTAATTGTCTTGGATAAAGTTCTTAAAAACATAATCCATGATGATTGATTGTGATTCTGCTAACCGCCTGTCAATCAGACTATAAAATAAACGACCATTAATCTCATGACTAGGGGTTGTATAATAATTCTAAGCCATAACTTATAAACCCATTCTCATAGTACAGGCTTACGAAACCTAGAGGTAGTGAATACCAGAGAGCACAAAGCCAGTTGTAGAGCATGCATGACTTCCCTATACAGGGTGATTGATTCTTAATGTTGTTTACATTAAATCAGGTGCTTATTTTCCCATTTTAACCACAACATACAAATTTACAAGGGTTGCATAAAAAAAACCTGAAAAATTCTAAGTTATTTCATATTTGCACAAAGTTTTGGCTCCTTTTAAGTTAAACTATATGCAACACCTTGTATATACAATCATATATTCCCATTACTGTGCTCTTAAAACCCCTTCATCCCTTAAACTTTTAAATTTAATAAATACCCTAATAAAAATTTAAATTTCCCGGCATATTTTGACGTTTGTGAATCTAATTTTTTAATTGGTCCGTTAAAATAAATGAATGCCTCTCTCTCTTTCTCTACTACTTCGAAGGTGTATAGGACGCCTCAAATTTGCTCTGTGTTCAAACGTTGAAAAAATATATTATTTTATGTTTAGAGTGTAGAAAGAAGTCCGTTAGTGCGTAGCCACCTGTGAGCTAGCGAGAAAATCAGTCAGTTTTATGTTTACAAACTTTAATTTTGGTTTACTCGACGTAAATGTTTATATTGTGGTTTTATGATGAAATAATTGTTCATTTTGCTATTGTAAGGCCCTACTTCCTTCTAGAGCACCATGTTATTAGTGGGGCGCCCCCTTTTCTTTTATCCTGCTATCAAATTGTAGGTTAGAAATTATTTCGATCTTAAACAATAAGGAGATCTTTATGGATCTTTTTGAAAAAGAAGTCTTGAAAGGCAGGTGTATATGTAATTTGTGTTATTTTCAGGTTGAAATGCCAACGACCAGGAGATGCTACTGTAACCCGATTGATTTTTCTCCCGAACCAATTATGCATTATGCGATACTTGCAGATGTAAACTACAAGGTATTGAATCGTCTAGATAAAGGTAGATGGTTATTTTCATTATTTTTTTGTTGATTACTTATTGTTTGTTGTTTCGTCATTGTTGCAAGCTATTTACAGGACAAATATATTATTGACTCCTTGCAGGGTCTGTCGTTAAAACTCATTTCAGTAATTTCAGAATGAGAACTGTTACATGCGATAACATATCTTTTTAGGTATTTATTTAATAATTTTAATGTTTTCTAATGCGCTTGGTAAATAATCGGATAATAATTTTGTTGATGCCATAATAAGACGGAAGAAATAAGGAAACGGTTTCCATATTTTTGCTCTTCTATTGTCTATTATGAAATCATCCATCGGAAACGTATGCGTATTTCCTCATAAAGGATATTTTCAAAGTATTTACCCCCTTGTATTGCCATGTTTCTGTTACAATGATATTACGTTAGTTACACGGGAGTGAAGTGAACGGTGTTTTTGTGTTTTATGAAAATCGGCAAGGTGTCTGTAATATGTCGGTTTAAATGAATACAACTGCAGTTAATTTACTGCACTACAGTTGTATTACAAATAAATGTCTTTAATTCAAAACCAAACCCAGATTGTTTTTTTAAACATTAACTTGCGATTAAAATAATGAACTACTGCAAATGAGTTTTAACAATTTTTAGGCAATTTATTTATTTACGTATTTTTGTGTGTCTTTTTAACTGTTTTTGTAATAAGAGGGTGCTCATTCTTCGCTAAAGCGAGACGAAGTAGCATATAATTGACACAGACGTGTCTATCTTGTGTATCCTCTCTGCGGTGACACGAGAGGGTTAATTTTTATATATTTTCTCATGTGCTTTTTTTAAAAATTTTAAATGTACTACAAGTATCTACAGAGTTATTCGTAAAAAATTCTAGAACTACTAACCGTATCTACAGAATTACTATAATTATGTTTGCTTTATAGTAAGTACTACCTACAAGTAGTGCAATATAAACAGACATTAATTTGTTTATATTTTTTGTAGGTGAATATTTTGCCTATTATAAAATAAAATTATGTAAGTTGTTTGGTAAAATTAGAAAAAAGGTAACAAAATGGGGCAAAATATTATTTTTATTACGTCCATTAGTGGCAACTTTCATTACACATATGGAAAATTCAAAACCAGAATTTCCATGAAAGGCTCTAGGACTTAATACTCCCAGAAGATGATGTCCACGTTTGCTAGGATGTTTGTACATCTGTAACTAGCAAAAAAAATTTAATTTAAAGGTAATATTTTTCTAAATTGACCATAAACATCTCCCAAAAATTCGTAGGTACTTTATTCTTAATTTAATATTATTAGCCCCCTTCCTGGTTGTGCAACTGAAGATACACCAAAGTATAGGTGTCTTGAGATCCACAAAATTCGCAGAAAGTCACAAGATATTTTGAAAAATTATTTACCTGTTTGTCATTGACCAAATATAATTTTTTTAACCACCCTTACAAAAGGATAAAAACCATTCTTTAGTTTTAATTTTCTAATTTAATTGCAAATCAAATTTGTTCCAGGATGATTATTAGCTGAAAGAAAGGGTTTGGAGTGCAAAAAATATAAAAAATCTTCAAAAGGGTAGTTACATTATTTTATTTAGAGTTAATACGGAATATTGTAAGGCTTAAGTTATATTTTTTTTATAGGAAAGGGAAAGTTTTTAAATTCCCTGAGGGTTAATTTTTTAATTCTGGAGGTAATTTTTTACCACAGTCTCGGGTTTAATGAAAGTTATTCAAATTGCTTCTTGTTTTCTTTAGCTTTCTACTTTCAACATACAACCGAGAACATGTACCAACATAACAGACTTTGATTATTCAAACTTGCAGATTGAATACTCATTTTTTTTATGTAATTATGTTTCACCCTGTATGATGAAAGATTTAAAAATTTCTTTTGGCTTTAAAATTTTCATCTTTCTGGATTTAAATTCGTAGACTTGGTAATCATAATTTTTGAGAACTGGGAGTTGTTGTCATAGGCTTGCAGGGGGTGTCTTTGGGTAAATACATTTTTTTCTACATGTTTTTATTCTCGTTTAGTTCTCAGAAAGGGTAGTTATATTAAATTTTTTATAGGAAGAACGTTTTTAAATTCCCAGACGGTTAATTTTTTTAATTTCTGGAGGTAATTTTTTTACCACAGTCTCGGGTTTAATGAAAGTTATTCCAAATTGCTTCCTGTTTTCTTTAGCTTTCTACTTTCAACATACAACCGAGAACATGTACCAACATAACAGACTTTGATTATTCAAACTTGCAGATTGAATACTCAATTTTTTTATGTAATTATGTTTCACCCTGTATGATGAAAGATTTAAAAATTTCTTTTGGCTTTAAAATTTTCATCTTTCTGGATTTAAATCCTTTGACTTGGTGATAATAATTTTTGACAAGGGGGGGTTGTTTTGATAGGCTTGCAAGGCATGTGTTTAGGTAGTTTTTTTTTGAAGGCAAGACAAGACTAAATTAATTTAAATAAAAAACAGTTGCTTTTTATTATTTTATTTCCAGTAAAAAAATAACTTTCTGCAATCTTTTTAGAAGCTTTTCGACTTGCAGATATTTTTGCAACACCTTCGTTCTTTATTTAATATTCTTACCCCCTACCTGGTTATGCAAATGAACATACCCCAAAGTATAGGTGTCTTGAGATTCACAAAATTCGCAGAAAATCACAAGATATTTTGAAAAATCATTCAACTGTTTGTCATTGACCAAATACAATTTTTTTAACCACCCTTAGGCATGAAAACTTTTCTTTAGGTTTTATTTTTTAATTTTATTGCAGACCTGTGGGAAGATTTTTATTGACTGAAAGAAAGGGTTTGGAGAGCATAAAATATAAAAAAATCTTCAGAAGGGTAGTTAAATCATATTGTAAGGTTTACGTTATATTTATTTAGATGGAAGTTTTTAAATTCTCAGAGAGGGTTGATTTTTTATTTCTTTTTACTTTCAACATACAACCATTTTTTTATGTAATTTTGTTTCACCCTGTGTGATGAAGGATTTAAAAATTTCATTTTTCTGGGTTTAAATTCGTAGACTTGTTAATCATAATTTTTGAGAAGTGGGGGTTGTTTTCATAGGCTTGCAAGGGATGTTTTTATGTAAACAATTTTTTTTCATGTTTTTATTCTCGTTTTGTTCTCAGAAAGGGCAGGTATTAAATAAGGTTTTATTGCACATGATTATGGAAAAACTTTGTATGTATGTAAACTCATGCAAAAGGTGTTGGAGGACTTGAAATGTTGTTAAATAACCATTATTTCTTGGTGTAATCACAACTTTTATTTACAATTATTACTTGAAGTTGCGGAGTTGAGTAGGTACTAACTACATTGTTGTGATTTACGATCATTTGTGATTATAAATGTTTAGTTAATCGACATGTGTTTGTTTTACGCCAAGGCTTCCTGAAGGAAGTTCCGAGCCTTTCTTACATTAGGATAGAATATTTTGCTGAAGGATCGACTAGAAAACGTTCATTTCGCATTTGCAATGCAATAATTTTATTTATTGTTTCCACATCATTGAAAAAAATTGAATGTATTCTTATTAAAAAAAAACGGGCCCTATTTATATAATGTACCTAAATGTTTATGGTTGTGGTATTATCTGAATAACGAGTTTCTAAGATTAGAATTTTGTTTCAGAAGTGACCCACTATTAATCAAGTGCTGGTCCTCTTTAGATGTCTGTTGGGGTGACCTGACATGTCAAGAAATGTAGTGTTGTAGTGAACTTTGTACTTTGTACTGTACGTTCAAGTGTAATGTAGTGAACTGAACTAAAGTGAGTGCGGAAAATGGAAATTCCAGGATTCGACCGCGGAAATGGGGAATTGGTTTCGTGTGCTTCAGAAGCGGACAACGCAGTTTGTTAACGGTAGGGATCCCACGTCTGTGGAAGCGGTTCCAAGGATGAAGTCAACAAATTAAGGTAGTAAAACCAATTTTTCACACAGCAGTACAGCCAGTAGTTAAAACTCACGACGACAATCTACAAAATAAAAACTGTTACCAAATTCAAGACGTGTCCAGTAACCTTACCCCTCGAAATATTTATTAAACGAATTTTAAAAATAAAATATTACAGTCAAATATAACTCGGTTCAAGGAATTATCTTTGCTTCAATCAAAATTACGTGACACATCAAAAGGTAGCAGTTTTTATTTTGTAAATTGCTATAATGCTAAATGAATGCTCGTAATTTCATACTCGTCCGGGAGTGTTTGCGCATCAAATGGTGGCAGCGCCTTGCTGCACCATTTCCGAAACGTTCGATGACTTTTCGCGATGATCGGTAACATTTTGTGTGGATTACGAGTATATCAAGGGCATAACAGCAGTCTTTGTCTAAATGAAACGTTACACATTAAATAAAATGCTTTCGCATTTTGTCATCAATTTAGAAATAAATTGAGGCTTGCGGCCACACACAATAACACAACATTTTTATTGTAAAAGGGAATGAACTGCAAGTGAGTTTTAATTAAAGCACCCCAACTACGCACACACCCTACAAAGCAGGGCGACAATTCAGAAATACGTTTTCGGAGTTTCTCGTCTTGCTTTGTTTTTTTCTCCCCCCTATTATGGAACTTCAAACTGGCTTTGCTGCTGTGCTGTATTTTTTTTCTATTTATTATAAAGGACCATTTTAAGAATTTTTTGGAAAAGGAACTTTTTCTGTGTTTTAGGATCAGATGTGAATGTTTTTTAGAGTGTTTTCCCAATTCTCATTTTCTATTACATAATATGGGGGTGGGTTACTGCTTGAGCAGTTCATATCGAATTTGGCAGTGTCGTAAACCGTTAAACGCCCCTCTTCAGTTACTTAGATGTACTGAATATGCTTTGCATGTTTCAAAATGCATAATATTCCAGAATTTTCAAAATAAAATAATAGTATATTCTATTACTAGGAGTAGAAAGAGTTCATTTTGTGTTGAGCTCATATGTAACGGCCCAGGCGCTCGCGCCGAGGCTGTGCCAAATGACCGCAACGCAAAATGAACATTTTACTTCGAGTAATACCTATATACTGTTTTTTCTTCAAGCGAAATAATACAATATCTGTTATAAAATATACGTTTATTTTCTAAACGTCATTTCCACTACTGTCAAAAATAAAAACAAACCAATGCCATGTGCGATTTTAAATGAGCTAGCGATATAATTCGGCCGTTGCCAAGCATACGTACACACATTATGTTACTAGTGCAATTATTTAACATATTGTTTTACTAGTAACACAATGACTGCCTTCTACATAGCCAGTTCTGTAGTACAATAGGGATAGGTATTCATTTATTTCTCATTTTCAACAAATAATTATTAAAATTAATAAGAAACAGCACTAGATTGAAATAAATAAGCTTTAGAAAGTGGTTGTTATATTATGAAGGTGAATAATATTCGATATTTGACATAATTTTAAAGGCATCAAGCGTGCTAGATAAATTGTTTCTATTATTGACGAGTGGTCAATAATAAAAAATTAGTAACCACTAGCTGAGAAAATCAACTTCTTGCCCTGAAAACAAACTAAATAGTGGTACCTTCTAAATCTAGTAGTCGAAAAATTTAATTAAACACATACAGTGAAGTCCATTTATAAGTTAAACCGGCCACTTTATCATTGGAATATAGGCAAACCATTATACACTGCTAGCACTCTTGCCACTGCTTACTGACTTTAATTATTGTTCGTTATCTGTTAATAAATTTATTTATTTTTTTAAATATTTAATACAGAACAAGATTGAAAACTACCGATTTATTGAAAACATCATTTATACAGACTAAGAAAATATAGAAATGTGTACAAATTCATGTGTTACTGTTTTACGTCATTTTGTTTTTTAAATATATCCCCTCTATTATACAATCTGTCCAAATGGACAATAAGTATTCTATGTGACATAGATATTTATTAAAAACTTAAAAGAAACTGTAATTTGACAAATAATAATCAAAATCAGTTAGCAAGGGCAAGAGTGCTAGCAGTGTATAATGGGTTGCCTATATTCCAATGATAAAGCGACCAGTCCATTTAAGGCTGGCATTTACATAAAGCAAAAGCAAAATCGAATTTGATGTATGGAAAGTTGCATACCTACAATAACAAGAATAATGCTTGCCTTGGAATTTTGTTTCATATTTTTTAATATTTCAGATTCATCTGACGTTACCAAAATTGATAAATGCATTAAAGAACAATGAATTTACTGTATTGAATATAGATTTTGTCGTTATATTATTTTAATTTTTCTTTGTCAAACAACAGTACCTAGTAGAAAGTTGTAATCCGTTATAATCCGTCTTTTGTGTATTGGCTCCATTGACAGTTAATGGTCCTGTTAGTTGTGTTGCCTATATGCTAAATTGCAAAAGGTGAATTATATTGATATTTCTAAAATTTTATTTCCATTATTTCCGAATTAATTTGCATTTTAGAAAAAAAATTCTTGTGGCATTTGAAAGAGCGTGGTTATATCTATCTATTGATAGAGAGAATTTTTCGATATCCATATTTTTGTAAATACTACTTGAAAATTTAAAAGTAAAATAGAGTTGTACATTTTTTAATGCTGAAAAGTTATTTTTTAGAAATTAAACAAAAACGTTCTATGGGTAGACAGATAAAACACCAATAATAAGAAAAAAATTTCGCGCTCCCTTCCTACTTTAAAATTGGCTCTGAAAAATTGGAACAAAATGTGCATAAAATGGGGTATATTTCAAGGTGTAAACTCCAGCCTTAAGTTGCAATATGGTTATATTGTACCTATAAATGCACTTAACTGTATAAAATAAATATTTAGTAACAGCCCATGTTCATATTAATTTTTAGATGTCTTTGTTCCCTTTAAAATTCCTCCCTTAATGTTTCATTTTTGGGCTTTCAACATTAGATGATGTCACAGATTAATTTTCCAAGTCCATTGTGCTCCTTTTAGATGAGTTCTGTCACCATCAGCATACTCAAGTTTTTCTCAACTATTTTTCAGAAAAAGTTCTGCTTCTCTTTCAAAAATAAGTTTTGAAAATAAACAAACTGATCATTTCAACTTCATTCTTAGATGATAATTAAAATGGTCCTTCCTTTGTATTATTTTGTGTGCTTTAGCTAAACTCGATTGCCTGCCGGAAAGGAAATATTTTTGCAGTCGGAATTTGTACATTTTTTTGAGTTTTCATTTTTTTCTTACAGATATGTACCTATGTTTTTCTCTCCCCTCATCACAGTTAGGATGTTTATGTAACGTGAAAACTCAAAATGTACTTTCTTTTAAATCATAAAGGTATCTCAAGGAGTTACCTAGCGATGGATATTCTTTATCCTACACACATCACCTACACTTTCAGGGCGCTTTCAGACCTTTTTAGTACCTATCAGTCAAAAAACCCATTCAAAGAAGAATACACCGAAGTAAAAGTATTAAAGATTACCGCGTACTATATCCTGTGTAAAATTAAAGTCAATCTTGCGTCACGTACCTACACGATGAGTTACAACCCAAAGAAGTTATTTTAGCAAACACTTTTCTTAACTTCTTATTATCTTCGTTTATTTTATTGTAATCGTATATTACCCTATTATCGTTTAATTACTAGCGATGTGAAAGCAATATAAAATTTGTCACCTTAGACAATACAAGCTATTAACCTTTCCCAAGGAAAAATTTTGAACCAACGTAAAATTGCGTTTAGAAAGCTTTGTACGAGTGGAAATGTTTTGGGGATTTTATTTCTTAAAAGCGTTTGCGTGTGGTAAAATTTAATTTCAGCAGAGGCAAAAGGTAATGCGAACAAAAGCTGTATTAGTACGGACCGCTAATTTCCATTGACGGAGTTATAAAAATGTAACAATAAAGCCATTAGAGGCAACCACTTGTTGAGTCAGAGATGACTCAAGAAGCTCCCGAATTTAAATTGGATTTTTTACTTACAAACGAATCTAAATTGCAATTGTAGAATATCTTCATGAAACTACGATTTATATCGAAGACCACCGAATAACTACCAGTTTTCTTTTGTATCTCAATTCTCGATCCATCAAAATTTCAGTTCAAAAACTCCGCCTTCACTACGGACCACATACGTTTCTTTAACGATAAATTAATGTAAATATGACTGAAAGATACCTATATAGGAAAAATTATTTTAGTTTATCGTTCAGAATTAACGTGTCTTTTTTTTCCAAACACTAATAATTTTCCATTATTTAGGAGAATTGTTTTCGCGGTATTCATGCGCACCTAGACGTATTATTCACTAGGGAATAATGATTAATCACACGAAAGTGTATTATGGATAACCACAAACATTTTATATAGGTACCAACTTCGGAAGTTTCGTTGTCTAATCGATCGTTGAAGTCTCCGCACGCTTTTTTTATTATTAATGATGGTTTACGCGTTTTGCTTCGGAATTTTTTTAATTTACGATTTTCAAAATTGGTGCTCTTATAGCTCCTTTATTAATCAAAATTGGTAATCATAATTTGTGATAAGTGGGGGTTGTTTTTATAGGCTTGTAACGTATGTTATTAGGTAAACAAAGTTTTTATTCTCGTTTAGTTCTCAGAAAGGGTAGTTATTTAGGGTTTACACGGAATATTGTAAGGCTTAAGTTATATTTATTTTTTTATGGGAAGGAGAACGTTTTTAAATTCCCAGAGGGTTGATTTTTTATTTCTTTAGCTTCTTCCTTTCAACATACAACCGAGAACATGTACTCACATAACAGACTTGATTATTCAAACTTGCAGATTGAATACTCATTTTTTTTAGGTAAACAAAGTGTTTATTCTCGTTTAGTTCTCAGAAAGGGTAGTTATTTAGAGTTAATACGGAATATTGTAATGCTTAAGGTATATTTATTTTTTTATAGGAAGGAGAACGTATTTAAATTCCCAGAGGGTTGATTTTTTGTTTCTTCTTCTTTTTACTTTCAACATACAACCGAGAACATGTACTCACATAACAGACTTGATTATTCAAGCTTGCAGATTGAATACTCATTTTTTTATGTAATTTTGTTTCACCCTGTGTGATGAAGGATTTAAAAATTAATTTTTTTGGGTTTAAATTCGCAGACTTGGTAATCATAATTTTTGAGAAGTGGGGGTTGTTCTTAGGTAAACAAAGTGTTTATGCTCGTTTAGTTCTCAGAAAGGGTAGTTATTTAGGGTTAATACGGAATATTGTAACGCTTAAGGTATATTTATGTTTTTATAGGAAGGAGAACGTATTTAAATTCCCAGAGGGTTGATTTTTTGTTTCTTCATCTTTTTACTTTCAACATACAACCGAGAACATGTACTCACATAACAGACTTGATTATTCAAGCTTGCAGATTGAATACTCATTTTTTTTATGTAATTTTGTTTCACCCTGTGTGATGAAGGATTTAAAAATTAATTTTTTTGGGTTTAAATTCGCAGACTTGGTAATCATAATTTTTGAGAAGTGGGGGTTGTTCTTAGGTAAACAAAGTGTTTATGCTCGTTTAGTTCTCAGAAAGGGTAGTTATTTAGGGTTAATACGGAATATTGTAACGCTTAAGGTATATTTATGTTTTTATAGGAAGGAGAACGTATTTAAATTCCCAGAGGGTTGATTTTTTGTTTCTTCATCTTTTTACTTTCAACATACAACCGAGAACATGTACTCACATAACAGACTTGATTATTCAAGCTTGCAGATTGAATACTCATTTTTTTATGTAATTTTGTTTCACCCTGTGTGATGAAGGATTTAAAAATTAATTTTTTTGGGTTTAAATTCGCAGACTTGGTAATCATAATTTTTGAGAAGTGGGGGTTGTTCTTAGGTAAACAAAGTGTTTATGCTCGTTTAGTTCTCAGAAAGGGTAGTTATTTAGGGTTAATACGGAATATTGTAACGCTTAAGGTATATTTATGTTTTTATAGGAAGGAGAACGTATTTAAATTCCCAGAGGGTTGATTTTTTGTTTCTTCATCTTTTTACTTTCAACATACAACCGAGAACATGTACTCACATAACAGACTTGATTATTCAAGCTTGCAGATTGAATACTCATTTTTTTTATGTAATTTTGTTTCACCCTGTGTGATGAAGGATTTAAAAATTAATTTTTTTGGGTTTAAATTCGCAGACTTGGTAATCATAATTTTTGAGAAGTGGGGGTTGTTCTTAGGTAAACAAAGTGTTTATGCTCGTTTAGTTCTCAGAAAGGGTAGTTATTTAGGGTTAATACGGAATATTGTAACGCTTAAGGTATATTTATGTTTTTATAGGAAGGAGAACGTATTTAAATTCCCAGAGGGTTGATTTTTTGTTTCTTCATCTTTTTACTTTCAACATACAACCGAGAACATGTACTCACATAACAGACTTGATTATTCAAGCTTGCAGATTGAATACTCATTTTTTTTATGTAATTTTGTTTCACCCTGTGTGATGAAGGATTTAAAAATTAATTTTTTTGGGTTTAAATTCGCAGACTTGGTAATCATAATTTTTGAGAAGTGGGGGTTGTTCTTAGGTAAACAAAGTGTTTATTCTCGTTTAGTTCTCAGAAAGGGTAGTTATTTAGAGTTAATACGGAATATTGTAATGCTTAAGGTATATTTATTTTTTTATAGGAAGGAGAACGTATTTAAATTCCCAGAGGGTTGATTTTTTGTTTCTTCATCTTTTTACTTTCAACATACAACCGAGAACATGTACTCACATAACAGACTTGATTATTCAAGCTTGCAGATTGAATACTCATTTTTTTTATGTAATTTTGTTTCACCCTGTGATGATGAAAGATTTAAAAATTTCATTTTTCTGGGTTTAAATTCGTAGACTTGGTAATCATAATTTTTAGAAGTGGGGGTTGTTTTCATAGGCCTACAAGGCATGTGTTTAGGTAAATAGTTTTTTTGTGATGGCATATAAATAACAACCCAAAAACGTAATTATGAACAAGACTAAATTAATTTAAATAAAAATTCTTGCTTTTTATTATTTTATTTGCAGTAAAAAATTATTAACTTTCTGCAACCTTTTTAGAAGCCTTTCGACTTGCAAATATTTTTACAACACCTTCGTACCCTGTATACATTTTATAAGAACAATCAATAATCGTTCTTGTTGCTAAAGCTTCTTGAACTTCTGTTTGTTGTAAAACTAATTCTACCGCTTGATCTTGTTTTAATTTTTCCATATCTCTTCGTGCTAGTTTTATTATACTATTTTCCATTTCTACACCATTCACCTTAAAAGAAACAATTTTAAGAATTAAGAAAGTTTAGAACGGGAATTTAATACCTCGCAAACAAGATCTAATTTATAATCGTAATCGACTTCCGGCCATTTTTGTTCTAATACGGATTTGTCCCATTGTATTTCATCGGTGTTAGTTAAATGATTCGGTGCCGATATAAAACCACTCCATAATTCCGAGGCAAAATGAGGTGCCATTGGGGCTAAAAATATTAATTGACAAGCCATGGCTCGTTCAAATTGTAAACTATGCGCGAATATTGCTGGAGGAACTCTCTATAATAATAATAATTATTAGAAGACTAATATTTTCGATCAGAAAAATAAAGTTGTAGGTACCCTTAAACTATTTGTAAGTCCCTGCATTTTTGAAATGGCAACACTGAGTTGTTGCGAGGAAGAATAATTAAACGTAGCACCTTTCGTATAAAAATTTCTCGAATCAAACATGTAATCGTCATGTTTTTTGAATACTTCCTCGGATAAAGTGTTAGGTGTGTTTTCTCTATACTTTAAGAATTCTTGGACGGTTAACCATAACCGCTTTTGCCAATTTAGAATCCCAGGGAAAGCTACAATTATTTTTTTTAATTATTCAGTCTTTTGTGTAAAAAATTCAACGTCTTACTGTTAGTATTCCAATTTCTATGCGATGTTGGAGCAACATCGGCTAAAATAAGCAACCGAGTTGTATCAATTCCGTATTGTTTAAACATATCGCTTGGACCCACCCCGTTATGTTTCGATTTGCTCATTTTTTCCCATGACATAACTACCGATTGTTGTGTTTCCACGTGTACTGCCTTGTTCTTTTTTGAATCTAAGAAATATTAAAAAAAAGTTCCAAGGATTAAAATTAGTTCTAGTATTACCTATGACCTTAATTTGATTTTGCGGTACATATTGACCGGTTCCTTTAATTCGGAAGCTACGCCCCATGACCATTCCTTGGACCAATAATTGTTTAAATGGTTCCCGTTCCGGTAACAATCCCAAGGAATGTAAAAAATGGCTAACAAATCTTGCGTAATACAAATGAAGGGTAGCTAAAACAAAAATGTTTCTCAAATAAAAAAAAAAATTTATAAAACCCTACCATGTTCTTTTCCACCAATATATAAATCAACCGGGGTCATTATCCGTGCTTTATCGACATCAAACATTTCTTTATTATTATGCGGGTTTAGATATCTTAAAAAATACCATGAACTATCCACAAAAGTATCCATTGTGTCTGTTTCTCGTGTTGCAGGACCTTTACATGTCGGACAAGTCGTATTTAACCAATCCAGGGATTCCCCTAAATGTGATTTTCCTTTTTGACTTGATTCGTTTAATTTAGGAAGCTTAATCGGAAGGGATGTTCTAGGGACCGGTACTGTACCACATTTCTTGCAATTAATTATCGGAATCGGAGTTCCCCAATATCTTTGTCTTGATATTAACCAATCTCTTAGTTTTGCGCTAGACCAGTACCCACCGATTTTTAAATTTTTAGCCTTCTTAGATATTTCTTCTTGGCGGATTTTTATTTCTTCATCGTTAAGTAAATTTAAGTCCGTGTAATTTATTTTGAATTTCTTACAAAAATTTGTGTCTTGTTCAGAAACTCCAGGAATACCTAAATATGAATCGGTTGATTCTAAAAATTCTATTTGATCGGTAACAAATATCGGTATCCGTTCTCCATTAAACGGATTTTGTGCTTCGATATTTAATTTTTTCGTTTGGTTTTCTAAAACAATTCCTTCAAACCTACCCAAAATATTATTTTTGGAAACTGCAATGAATTTTGCATTTTCTATATATTCTGGAGTTGATGTCCATAACGTAATAAAATCTTTTTGTCCTAACGCAAAATCAAACAAGATTCCGTTACAATCCCCGATCCAATGTTTTTGAATTTTTATTATGTCACGCCAATCTTGTAATATAGGATCATCTAAACCTTCAAGGAGGTTTCGGGCAAAGGATGTAGTCCGGATAAACCATTGTTTTAATAATTTTCTTTCGACTTTAGCCCCGGATCTCCACGAACATCCATTTTCATCAACTTGTTCGTCTGCTAACACGGTTTGATCAATCGGGTCCCAATTTACAAGCGCCTAAAATAGTTTTCTTATTAAATAAAAGCTTCTCTTTATAATAATTAGCTTTTAAAACCTCTTTTTGATAAGCCAATCCTGAATCGTAAAGTTTTAAAAATAATTCTTGGGTCCAGTGATAATATTCTGGGTCACACGTTGCAAGTTCTCGATCCCAATGAAAACTACAACCGAGTTGTTGGAGTTGTGACTTCATATAGGATATATTTTGTTTGGTCCATTCTTCTGGAGCAACGTTTCGTTCAATCGCAGCGTTTTCAGCTGGTAAACCAAATGCGTCCCATCCGATCGGGTGTATGACCTAAACAAACCCAATTAATATACTTTAATTGATTAGGAAATGACTTTTAGGTACGTTTTTGTTGTTCATTCGTTGAAATCTTGCTACAGCATCACTGATTGTATAAACCCGAACGTGTCCCATGTGTAAATGTCCGGAGGGGTACGGAAACATTGACAAGACGTAATATTTATTCCGGGTTGAATCATTTTCATTATATTTTGAAGAGGGGAGTTTAAGAGACCAATAATTCTCGATTTTATGTTTAATATCTGATGATAATTCTTCATTCTAAAAAAAATTTTAAAGCATAACCTTAAAATTTTTTTTTCAAAACTTACCCATAAACGAAGTCCTGTTAAATAACGTTGGGAAATATAAACAGGATATTTAAGGGTGGTATTAAAAAGCGTTAGGTATTTATTGTAGATTTTCATTTTAAGATAAAATTAAGGGTTGTACCAAACCTAACCTCACTTTTAAACGTCAGTTGACGTTTGAATTTTTGGGTTGTTTTTGTAAATATTATTAATTTTACGTAATATTAATTAAAAATGAATAAACAACCTAGTAGTCCACCCCATAAGAAACGTAAATTAACTAACATCCTACCAGGAACATCAAATCTAAAAAGTAAGTTCAATCGTAACCTTGTTTTCTGATCGCTTTATATTTACTCGTTAAAACCAATTCAAATACCTAAATCCATATAGAATCCCTAATTTATTCTAAACCCTAAACACCTAATTAAATATTTTAGATGAAAACGTTGAAGACGTAATAAAAACCGAACCCATTGAGGATCGCAAACCTTGTAAGTTTGTTACTGTGTTACTCGTAAATGAATTAATAATAACATAATTTTAGTTGAAAGAGCACATCGTCTGTGCCCTTATTTGGATACAATCAATAGGCAGTTTTTAGATTTTGATTTCGAAAAGTTATGTTCCGTCTCATTAACCCGAATCAACGTTTACGCATGCTTGGTATGCGGAAAGTATTTCCAAGGAAGAGGAACAAATACACATGCCTATACCCATTCAGTTGCGGAAAGCCATCATGTATTCCTTAATTTGCATACATTAAAGTTTTATTGTTTACCCGATAATTACGAAATAATTGGTACAATCATAATTTATTCCCCGTGAGCAAATTTAATTATTAAAACTATTCTAGATTCCTCTTTGGATGATATCAAATATGTTTTAAATCCAACTTTTACAGAGAAGCATATTTATAATTTAGATTCTAGTACAAAACTATCGCGTGCTATTGACGGGTCTTTGTACATGCCCGGAATTGTCGGATTAAATAACATTAAAGCTAATGATTATTGTAATGTGGTCTTACAGGTAAAAACCGTGTAATTTTAAATTAAATTGAGTTAAAAAAATTTATTTTAGTCACTTTCACATGTGGCCCCTTTACGAGATTATTTCTTACGGGAAGAAAATTACAGTAAGGTTAAAAGACCTCCAGGGGATTCTTCCTATACATTAGTACAAAGGTTTGGGGAATTAATGAGAAAATTATGGAATCCACGTAATTTTAAAGCTCACGTATCGCCGCATGAAATGTTACAAGCTGTTGTACTTTGGAGCCGGAAGAAATTTCAATTCACCCAGCAAGGTGTGTAGTAATTAATAAGAGTAGGGGGATTACCTACTAATTATATTTTTTGCGTAGGTGATCCTGTTGATTTCCTTTCATGGTTTTTAAATGCTCTTCATCGAGCTTTAAACGGAACAAAAAAGAAAAACAGTTCTATTATTTACAAATCATTTTTGGGCTCGATGAATATTTACACAAGAAAAATTCCTCCTACGGAATTGGATGATAAGCAAAAAAGGAATTTGCTTGCAACTGCTGAATATCAAGAAGTGGTTACTGAATCACCCTTTTTATATCTTACGTGCGATTTACCTCCTCCACCACTCTTTATCGATGAGTTTCGTGAAAATATTATCCCACAGGTAGAATAAAAGTTTAGAAAGTTTAATTAATTATTCATTTTAATTTTTCCAGGTGAATTTATATCAGTTGTTAACTAAATTTAACGGGCAAACTGAAAAGGAATATAAAACCTATAAGGAAAACTTTCTCAAACGATTTGAAATAACACAACTTCCCCCTTATCTAATCTTGTACATTAAAAGATTTACTAAAAATACTTTCTTTGTTGAAAAGAATCCGACTATAGTAAACTTTCCTGTGAAGTAAGTTTTTCTTTTTTCAAAACCTCGTATTACGTTTAATTATTTTTCAGGAATGTTGATTTTGGTGAGCTTTTAACTCCGGAAATTAAAGCAAAGCATAAAAATACAACGTATGATTTGATTGCAAATATTGTACACGATGGGGAACCAACTAAAGGTACTTATAGGGTTCATATTTTGCAAAAATCAACAGGGAAATGGTATGAAATGCAAGATTTGCATGTAATTGATATTTTGCCACAAATGATTACGCTGACTGAAGCGTACATACAAATTTATGAACTTCGAGTTTAATGAGTTAAGTATAACTTTCTTTTTATTATTAAAGTTTAAGGTAAAAAAAAGGTACTTGCTGCCAAATGTAATTCTTAATAAAATGTACTTTGGATACGAATTTTCTTGTTTGTTTAAACATTTTTAATGCGCTTTAAAAATCGTAACTCTTAAAGCCGATTTATTAATCGGTAGTTACCACCCCTTAACAAAGGTATCGTGTTAGTAGCGCCCTGGTTTATCAATCCGTAATTGACTCCTTCTTAAGCTAACCAACGGTTAATTGGTGAATTTAACAGTGAGTTGATAAACTACCCCTTAACAAAGGTATTGTGTTTATAGCGCCCGGATTTTTCAATCCGTAGTTAACCCCTTGTTAACCTAAGCAACGGTTAATTGATGAATTTAACAGTGAGTTGATAAACTACCCCTTAACAAAGTTATTGTGTTAATTGCGCCCGGGTTTTTCAATCCGTAGTTAACCCCTTGTTAAGCTAACCAAGGGTTAATTGGTTAATTTAACAGTGGGTTGATAAACCACCCGTTAACAAAGGTATCGTGTTGGTAGCGCCCTGGTTTATCAATCCGTAGTTAACTTAACTCCTTGTTAAAATAACCAACGGTTAATTGGTTAATTAAACAATTAACAATAGGGAATTTGTAAAACTATTCCTTATCCAAGTTGTTCTGTTTGTAGCGCCTAGTAGTTAGGCAACTTATGTTACAAAGGTTTATGTATCGTTATATAGATGGCGCTCCTAGTGCTAATTTTGAATTTTCTTAAACCACATAATTTGAAACCTATGTTCCTTATACAAGACACTTTGTGGCACCTTTGTGGTCTCTAATCTTCTTTTCTACAGTATATTACGCAAAATGTTTATAATAAAATCTTTTTTAAATTGGTATGTGTAAAATATAAAAAAAAAGGTTGATCCTTTGGAATTGAAATTTTTGTGTTTAATATTTATCTTGTCTTTCTTTATATTGTTTCCTAATTAGGAATTTTACTTGCGCCTCATATATTCTTGAACAAATGTTTTTGATCGATAAAGGAACTGTCCAGATATGCAATGGGGAGATTAAAGGGACCATAACAAACTTTAGGGAGCGGAAGCAAGCTGGAGAGAGCTACTAAAGTCAAAAAGAGGGGAAGATTTATAGGGGGAAAAGGTCTTAGTTCAAATTTGAAATGAACAGATCAGTGTATAAATAAGTGGATAGAAACTGCGATCGGTGGAATAAAAAGGGCGGAAACGTCCTCTACTTGGCCCAAAAACTTGGAAAAGTAAAAGGGATTTATTTTTGCTTTTCTTAATATGAATAAATTATTAGCGTCCGTGGTTTTAGGGAAGCGCCTATTTGTTTTGTTTTTTATTAATTATCCTTTATTGAAATGTTTCTAAACATTTACAATATTTATTTAACTTATCCTTAGAAAGTTAAATATATAGGTAGGTACAAAAACATACTACAAAAAAATTAAAACATCGTTATTTAATAAAATTCGACGTTCTTTTGTTTTTTTCAAGCATGTTTTTCTTATATAATATGGCGTTTCGATTTGGTTTTTAAAGTAAAAAATATATTCCTTTGGTTTTGCAAAAATTTAAGTACCCTTCTTGTTGTAAAAATCATACTTCATCAATTTTCTTTTAAATGCTTCAAAAATATCCCTTCAGTGTTCTTTTCCCTGAACATTTTACATCCATTTAGAAAGTAAACCTTTGTGGTTACATATTTGGAATGTTTTTTGTCTTCCTTTTTCCCTTCTTGTAATCACCCCTTCCCTTAATTTTCCTTTGTAATAAATAAATCTAGAGGAATCTTCAGAAAATTTTTCTCCTGATTGGTTTTAAGCACTTTTTATTCCATTTTGTTTCGATTAATTCTTTTTCCTGCTTCTGTTTGTTTTGTACGTTCAATTTTGAAGATAGTTTTAAGTTGTTGGATTTAATTTGTGACATAATCAGATCTGATAAACGTTCAGCTGAAAGCATTTTATATTTATTCATATCAAGATCATTTAATTTGTTTAAAAAGTTTAATAAATCCGATGTCGTAAGTTGTGCTCGTGAAATATTGCTTATAATATCAATTCCCACAGCAACTTTATAATGTTCTGCTTGTTTATCACTAGGACTTGCAGCTAAAACCATTTCAAAGACTCTTTTTTTAAGTTGTTTTAAAATAAAACTTTTTTCTAAATACTCAGTTTTTGGTATTGGCCGTTGTTTTGTATATTTAATTGGGTTATCTGCACCCCCGGCTTGTCGTTTATAAGAATTATTAATTAAAGTTGTGTTACTTTCTTTAATTGAACTCGTGGAGTTTTTCTTATCGCAAGTTGTGTCAGTACAAATTTTTTTTGTCCTGTGTTTAGGCGCAAGAGGCCTTTGATTTAATTTTTTCTCGTTACATTTACACGGGGGTGGTTTTACAGGTTGAATTACCGTATCGGATACTGACGCCCCTCCCATGTCAGATACGGCGTCTTCAGCAAAAACATAAAAATCTTCAAGAAAATCAACTTGATCTGACCAACCTTGTATAGAGGAAATTCTTTGTTGCGCTGCTAAATTTATTTCCGGTTCCGTTTCTGTTTCTAAAGGGAAATATTTTGATTCCTTGCTCGGTTTACATTCACAAATAAAATTAACCGAGGGTTTACATTCGCAGACAGCTTTATAAAGGGGTTTGGGTGTTGGTAAAATACCCGAAGAATTTGTATCAACCCGATCTGGGATGATTTCCAAGGAGGTGTATTGTTTTTCCTGTAAACTTTCATGGGAAATTTGAATTATTTGGGAGATTTCGAATGGTTCTGGTTGTTGGGGTACAGGTTTGCATTTGCATAATTGTGATTCAGTTGGGGGTGCGTATGGTTTATGAAATTCATGCCACGTGTACCATTTTTTAAGAAGCAATAAAGCTGAGGAAATTTTCTTAAGGTGTTCATCAAACACGGATTTTCCTTTTAATTTTATATTTTCCCTTTCAATTTGGCTTACGCATCTACAAAGCGTGTCTTTGGTATCGGGTTTAGGAAATTCAACCCCTTTTTTATTATTTTCCGCCATGAAAGCTTCTAAAAGCTTTTTCATACATTCTTTAGGCATGCTATAAACATGACAAAGTGTTGTATAAGCAAGGAGGGGTGGGTTCCGTTCATTGTTGTAACCCTTAAAAATAAGATTGTTAATTAAATGTTGATTTATAAAATGCATATGATAGGGTTTGTATTTATAAGTTCGTAATTCAAGGGATGAGTAATCACCACTGATTATATTTCTACCGTAATATTGCAAAACTGTGTTATTATTATCTGTGGCTTCTACGATCCTTTTACGATAAGCTTTGATATCCCAAAATTTATTCCCGGAAAGGTCCCTGTTTAATACAAATAACTGTTGATGGTTTTCTTTATCGTGATAAGGGCATTCAGATCTGTTTGTACGATATTTTACGTAATTCGAGTTACGAAAACATTTTCCATTGTAATTTACAAGAAAAATTTTTTCGTAACTGTCACAAGTTTTTAATAATTCCGTGTTCTCTTCTATAGGAAATATTCCATCATATAAGGGTTGAATATTAACAACCGTAATACTTCTTTGCATGCAAACATCACAAGATTTTGATTCTAGATAAACTAATTCTTCGTTAATAACCGAAGAAAAATTCTCGTCAACGTTTAAAAAATAATGTCCATATTCTGTTACATTCACGACAACGTTATTAGGGAAAATTACTTCAGTTTCGTTATTATCACCACTGAATAAAATTGTTGCGTAATTAGGATGTTCAAATTTATAAAACATTTGTATAAGAACCCAACCATTATTAATTATTTGTTCATAAAATAAAGAACTCATTGATTCCATAAATAAAATATCTTCGTCTTCTTCATCTTCAATTAGGATCTGTTCTTGGGATTCAGCGAACCAGGATGAAATTTTTGTTTTATCCTTAAATTGGGTTATTAAAGTCCCTAAATCGCTTGTTAAATTCGTTGTACCATCATCCCTTAAATTAATATGATCCTCGTAATACTGATAAGTATGCGTGGTTTGATAAAATTCCTTTTTAATGTTTGTGTTGGTAACTTTTAATTTTTTACCATCATGGGTTAATAAAGTAAATTCGATTAACGGGTTCGAACCTTGCATAAGGTAAATTTGTTTTGATTTTTTTATTTGACGTAGATTTATTCTGCGATATTTAAAATAACGCGCTTCGCTACTCCTAATTATATGTCTTCGTCTCCAATTAACAATACGAAATAATCTTGATTCGATTTGATTTGTTTTTAATTTATATTTTGTGTGGGTTTGAATTGTTGAATGAGGAATTTCGCAATGAATAATTTCCCCACTTGCAGATAATATATCTAAAGTTCCATCGGAATTTTTAACAACCACGTAACCATTCCTCATGAAACTTCTTGAATCTTCATGTGTTATATTTTTACAATACGGATTTTTTTCTACATATTTCTGTCTAATATTAAAAGCTTGATTGTTAATACCAGGTAAAGTGTAAAGTAATAATCCGGAAGGTGAAGAAATTTTAAAATCGTAGCAATTTCTATGACAAAATATCGAATCGGTTAATTTTATTGGAAAAACTTTAACTATTTCCACGTTTCTTATGGTTTTATAAATTGGGTGCTTGCATGGTAAAGAAATCGTATGTTTACCCACTTTTATATGTAGAAAGGATTTTATACGTTTTATGTACTCAAACTTATGGAGCTTGCTTGAAAATACTTTGAACATTGGAATTTGAAATTTTTTCGCTTCTTCTATTTTTTTCAGGACTGAGGATAGTTCTAGGAAAAAAATAAGAAATATTTTTAAATTGGAATAAGTAATAATTCTAGTACTAAACTACGTGACTAGTCTGCTAGAGGAATAGCGATCTCGTTCACGGCCAAGCCGAAAAACCGTTTGTAAACGAGTCGTTACAACTTACAGAAGGGACCTGGACACAACGTCGACCGAGGAGTTTGGACACTTCGTTGTGTCCACGGTCAACGAAATGTCCAAACTTTGCGATGGACGTTGTGTCCACGGTCGATTAAATGTCCAAACGTCGCGATAGACTTTGTGTCCACGGTCGATTAAATGTCCAAACGTCGCGGTAGACTTTGTGTCCACGGTCGAGGAAGTGTCCAAACTCCGCGGTCGGAGTTGTGTCCACGCTCCAAACATTCTAGTCGACGTTGTGTCCAAAAAGACCTTTGGACCTGTGTTGGACGAAGTGTCATGGACCCCTTACAGAATAGGGGGTTAAAACAAAAAACGAACGAAACCAACAAACCTGCTTGGGATTTTGTAGTTAAATCTTTTTCTTCCTCAACAGTTGGTGATACAAACAATGTTACGACTTCTTTCGAATTTTCTCGACTCTTTTCTTTTGTCTCATAACATTTTGGGTTATTACATTTACGTAACTTCCGTTTCCTTCTTTTTTTAACACGCCCTGAATTATTTTTCTTCATTTGCTTTGAAAATTCTGCCATAAATAAATCATCTACCACAGAATTTTTCCTCACAATCGTTGGTACATCGAAACTTTTCAAATACCAACGTTTAATTTCAGAAACAAAATAATACTTTTTCTCCCTTGGTTGATAAACCGAATTTGGATCAAGTTTAGTTTTGGTTTTAAAAAGTTTACTTTTTTCAGCCATTGATATTTCAGGCAGTTTTGTTTTAGTTGGTTTAGTAAAAACTAGGATTGTGTCATCGGAAAGACTAAAATGAAATGTAAAGGGTTCGTTTAAATTTCCTTTGTTGTAATGCAAAATATAATTATGGTTTGCTATTGAAACGTTTAAGGAAAGATTTTCAGGTTTTCCAATTAAAGTTGTACGGTCTATTGTTATTTTGTATCCGTCCATGCTTTGGAATGTTGTTGTTGCTCCTGTTAATTGGATTTGGGCCTCTCCAATATCATAAGCAAAGAAATTAAAGGGTTCTTCAGGTTTTGCGCAATACTGGGATAATTTTTTGATTGAATCAACTTTTTTAATTTCTTCTGGAACTTTTGTATCCACTGGAACTTCTGGATCCACTGGTGGTTCTGGATTTTTTTTCTTAAGTTTAAGTTTTTCTTGATAATTATCTTCTTCCCTTTCAAGCCACTGGGCTTCATTGTGGATGATGTATTTGCAAAAATCCCGAAAACACACAGGAGTTCTTAAAGATTCCGTCCAAACAATTGAATTAATTCCAAATTGATCCACGTCGTTATGGTAACGTAATATTAAGGCATCGGTATAAGGGCAATATTTATGATCAACACAAAGGTAATCAAAATTTGCTTTTTGAAGTTCTTGAACCATAACTTTTCGGGGTAGTTTTTCATACCACAAATAAGTTTGAATATTTTTAGCTTCGTAAATGTTAGGAAAATTCGAATAAGGTATTTCAGGAATTCTTAAACAACTTTCAACTTCGTTTAAAGTTGCTAAAGATATTTCAGGAGTTTGTATGTATTTTATGTTTGGTTTTGCATCGTTAAGAATATCAGTATCGTTTTTTTTAGGGAAAAGACATTGAAGGTTAGTTTTAGGTTTATTATCTTTCCTGGGACCTTCACATTTGAGTAAATCAAATTGAATTGCGCTTAAAGCACTTTGGATTTCATCTCCTGATAGATTTAACATTTTTCTCCAAGTTTCTAATTGATGGTTTTTGTATACAACTTCAATTGTTTCGAGTTGGGGATATAAATTCCATAGAAGGGTTGTAGGGGATTTACTTAAAATATTTATATTTAAGTTTAATAATTTTTTTGATAATTCCTGATAAGTGTTTAATTTATATTCAAGATTATTACTTTCATGGATTATAAAAGGTTTCTTAGATAACTTTAATTTTGTTTTTACGTCAAATTTATTTTGACGATACGTTATTCCGCATCTTCCTCTTGCATAAGTTTTTCTGTACTGTTTAACATAATTTGCAAGTTCTTTTAAAGATTTCTCGTTATCAATAATCGTTTCGACTTCAGATTCAATAAAGATTTCTTTTTGAACGTCCAAGGTTTCAGGAAGAATTGAATTCTTCTTCTCTTCTGTCGGGGGTTTGAATTTGGTCCTTTGAGGAGGTTTTGGATCCGGTACTCTTCCACAGACTTCTTCGACTAAACAATGCAAAAGCAACCCCGTGGTAAAAGAATCTAAAGGAACCACATCCATTAGTTCGTTATATTTTTTCCAAAACCTTACAGGTTTATTTTTTGGTTTTAAATCAACTTCACATATTTTTAAATTACGTAAATAATTCAAATGTTGTCTTTTTACATCGGGGATTTTTAATATTTCCTTTGTGATTTCTAAAAAAACTTCTTGGGGGTTTTTCTCAGTTGCAGTTGCAGGATTTAATCTAATATGCGCAGCACTTTCTAAACATTTATCTTGTAATTCCCCTTCTATTCCTTTCATTATTGTATCCCAAAAATTATTTAATTCCATAATTTTTCCTTGTATACTAGATGTAATGGATGATATGCTTTGTTCCCCAGCGAATGCAGAATAGCAAACAGATTCTTTTGAACCAGTGTAATATTGGTTTATAAAAAGGACAACTTCGTCATCGTCTTCATCCACGTTGTTTACGTCGTTTGATATTAAACTAGTTTGTAATCCACGAATTGAACTTGTTGGGGATTGATCACTACGTGCTGCAAATTTTCGCTTAAAAGCAATACACTCGGGGCTTGCCAATTCTAAAATTGCACTTAATTTGATTCCAATATTAAATAATTCTTGAACAATTAAGGGTTGATATAAACCGGTAATTAAAAAAAATAACTGTCTTTCTTCTATAGGAAGTTTAATAGCTGTTTTTCCTTTCCCTTTTCCTTTCGCTTTTTTCTCATCTTTTCCTTTACCCTTTTCTTTTTTCTCCGAAGCTTGATTGGCAAGTTTAATTTTTTCAATTTCTGCTATCCTTTCTTCATCCCTTAATGTTACATCTTCATTAATCATGTTTATTATTTTTAATTTTAATAATTGTGCCATTAATTCAAGAGGAATTGCTTGAGCGGTGTTTAAAAATTGAAGGGCTTCAGTTGCGGCAGATTGATGTAACGCAAGTGTGGGGTCACCTTTAGATTTTGATTTCTTATCAGGTTTTCCTTTAGCTTGTCCCTGTTTAGGTTGTTTCACATCGCTTATTAAACTTTCAAAATTAATTGATTTTACCACGTTTGTAGGGTTGTTTTTAGCACCATTATGAAATAAAATGATTGCTTCTGTGTAAGAGATTGTTAGTTCCGCCATTAAAATAATTTCGCATGTTCGTCCTTCGTAAATTTTATTTATGTCATATTCTGCTAGTTTTTCTCGCCAGGTGGGTGCAGATTTGACGTTTTTCTTTGACGTTCCACTTGTAGGTTTTTTCTTCCCCATTTCAAAACGAAACCAAAGCGCGAACCCACTTTAAAAATTTCTAAAACGTTAATATATTTTAACCATTTGGGATTGTTGGAAGACTTTTAAGATCTTCAAGGAAAAATATACCCGATTAAGAAACTACCCTGACGTTAACAAAAAAAAAATTAAAAATGAAAATAAATAAGCGTGCCATGATAACTACAATGGGCGTTTTTACTTTCCCATATTTTTGAAAAATTATTACAAAAAAACTGGCCACACGATTTTGTTTAAATTTTGTACATTAATTTATGCAGCTCGGTGTTAGGTACATTTTCGTTTTTTGATTAATGATTAATTAATTAGAAGTTTAAATTCCCAGAGGGTTGATTTTTTATTTCTTTAGCTTCTTCCTTTCAACATACAACCGAGAACATGTACTCACATAACAGACTTGATTATTCAAACTTGCAGATTGAATACTCATTTTTTTTATGTAATTATGTTTCACCCTGTATGATGAAAGATTTAAAAATTTCTTTTGGCTTTAAAATTTTCATTTTTCTGGATTTAATTCCTTAAACTGGGTGATAATCATTTTTGAAAAGTGGGGGTTGTTTTCATAGGCTTGCAAGGGACGTTTTTAGGTAAACAATTTTTTTTCCTCATGATTTTATTCTCGTTTAGTTCTCAGGCAGGGTAGGTATTTAGGGTTAATACGGAATATTGTAACGCTTAAGGTATATATTTATTTTTTTATAGGAAGGAGAACGTATTTAAATTCCCAGAGGGTTGATTTTTTATTTCTTCATCTTTTTACTTTCAACATACAACCGAGAACATGTACTCACATAACAGACTTGATTATTCAAACTTGCAGATTGAATACTCATTTTTTTTATGTAATTTTGTTTCACCCTGTGTGATGAAGGATTTAAAAATTAATTTTTTTGGGTTTAAATTCGCAGACTTGGTAATCATAATTTTTGAGAAGTGGGGGTTGTTCTTAGGTAAACAAAGTGTTTATTCTCGTTTAGTTCTCAGAAAGGGTAGTTATTTAGGGTTAATACGGAATATTGTAACGCTTAAGGTATATTTATTTTTTTATAAGAAGGATTTAAATTCCCAGAGGGTTGATTTTTTATTTCTTCATCTTTTTACTTTCAACATACAACCGAGAACATGTACTCACATAACAGACTTGATTATTCAAGCTTGCAGATTGAATACTCATTTTTTTTATGTAATTTTGTGTCACCCTGTGTGGTGAAAGATTTAAAAATTTCGTTTGGCTTTAAAATTTTCATTTTTCTGGATTTTTAATTCCTTAGACTGGGTGATAATCATTTTTGAGAAGTGGGGGTTGTTTTCATAGGCTTGCAAGAGATGTTTTTAGGTAAACAATTTTTTTTCTTCATGTTTTTATTCTCGTTTAGTTCTCAGACAGGGTAGTTATTTAGGGTTAATACGGAATATTGTAAGGCTTAAGTTATATTTATTTTTTTATGAGAAGGAGAACGTTTTTAAATTCCCAGAGGGTTGATTTTTTATTTCTTTAGCTTTTTCCTTTCAACACACACAACCGAGAACATATGTACTCACATAACAGACTTGATTATTCAAACTTGCAGATTGAATACTCATTTTTTTTTTATGTAATTATGTTTCACCCTGTGTGATGAAAGATTTAAAAATGTAAGATCATCAAAATTAGTTTTTACGTCTTATGAGTCAAAATCTCTAACCATAAGCGCACGCCGACCCCATTTCTGACCTTTCCACAAATAAAAACGTTGCGAATGATCAGTTACAAAGCATAAATTATGTTAGGACTTTGTCTTGAACAAAAAAAGACTTTTTATTGCAGGAAGATAAGTGTTTTTGCCAAAAAAAAAAAAAAAACAATGTAACACGATTATTTATTACTTTTACACAATTTCTTTATACAAAAATAATACAATTGCATGCAAATAAAATCATGATAAGACTATATTTCTATTTAAACATAGAAAGTAAGCGTATACATAAGTCAGAGGCGTAGACAAAAAAAATTCCAAGGGGTCTCATCAAGGTCTTCATGGTTTATTCAGTTTTTTAAAGCTCCTAGATGAATACAGAAGCATTTTATAAGGTACAAGTAAAACACCCTTGACCCTTATCCAGTTTTTGGTTAGAAAAATTTTTAGATAGTAAACAATAAAAATGTTAAGATCATGCCAGACACGTCTAGCTTGTATTTATAATATACCTACGTCACTATTTGAACGTTTCAAAGCAGTCATAAAAATAGAAACAAGTTTAGTGTCTATAAAATAATTTTCAAGTCCAATAAATAAATTTGTACTTATCTTAAAAATACTTTTAATTTAATTTAAGTATCAATCACAATTTGTTTAAATGTTTCTTTGTTTTGTTCTTCGGGTTGTGGTGCAACCCTCGTTATATTTCCCTTCAATTCCATTTGAATTTCTTCCAAGGTTTTTCCTTTGGTTTCGGGCACGCAAAAGAGGATAAAAACAAGTCCTAATCCACAACAAGCTGTGAACACAAAGAAAGGCACATGCATTCCATAATGGTCTTTAACAATTTGGAAAAATTTTGACACGATTGTTGCTATTATGTTAAAGTAAATATCTGCAAGGCACAAGGCAAAAGCCTTCACATTGGTGGAAAAAAGTTCTCCTAAGAGTAAAATTGGTATAGCTTGAAGTCCAATACCGAAAACCACTACAAACATAATCAGTGCACCAACTGGAATGAAAGAAAGGTTTGAGACATCAATGGATGTATTTGTTCGAATGTAAAAATATGATCCTTCGATAAAAAGGGCTATTCCAGCACCAACCATTGAAATTATCAATAAAGGCCTTCTTCCAGTTTTATCAACAATCATCGAGGAGATAGTAGAAAGAAGCAATTGAACTGCAAAATAAATTATCGACGCTGTACTAGAAGAAATATCATCACCAGCACTTTTAAATATGGTTTGGGCATAAAAAGTTATAGCCATGGTTCCGCTACATTGTTGGGCAGCTCTAATCCCCATTATAATAAAAACAGCCCTTCGATTGCTTTTCACTGTAAAAAGATCCAAGAATTTTCCCGTATTCGTATTTTGTTCCTTTACGGCTTTCGTAAGCCTTTCCAATTCATCATCCACGTCTTTAACTCCCTTAAATATCCTCATGCTTCTTTTGGCTTCTTCTGGTTGTTCTTTCATGATGAGGAAATAAGGACTTTCAGGCATCCACAAAAACGTCACCAAAAGAAGGACAGGAACAACTGAAGAAATCAAAGCAGCCGTGGTTATATCAGTATAAGATCCGATAATGTTTATCAATAACATCCCTAAAATCCATGTAATTGAACAACTTGAACCTATCAGCCCTCTAATTTTCGGATCTGCAATTTCGCCCAAATACATAGGGACAGCGCAAAAGGCTAACCCGTCAGCGATTCCTGCTACGAATCTCGCGAATAATAAAATTGCAACTGATTTAGCGTACGCTACCATAATCCAGGAGGCAAAAAATGGAAGGGATGTTAGTAAAACTGATTTTTTTCTTCCTACTGAGTCTAGGATAATTCCACCGAAAAGGGAACCAGCTGTTGCTCCTACTAAGGGCATTACAGCCATCCAAGATCCTTCATCTGTTGTAACGTGCATTGTTGAGTTTTGATGTTCCAGTTGAGGAAGTGATGGCGAAGGCCAACCATAATGCATTCCACTACTGATTATACTTAGGGTCCCTATAAGAAAAAAAAATGTCGGTATAAAACAAAGCGGAAAGTTACTTGGAAATTATTTATGGAATATTGATTGGTTGCCAGAAATATTTTATTTGCGTTCTTGCTTTGGCAATTTTACTACACGAAACAGATTGGCAACAAAGTGCGCGTATGGAAAAACATTTTTGTTTTAAAATCCTGAAAGAAATTAAAATAAAATAAAATCGAATGTAGGGTAAAAAAAAAATTAAAGATTGGGAGTTTCGAACCAACGCTTGCAAGGCGCTTTTATATCGATTTATCTCGAACAACTTCGGTTTGAGTTCGATTAAATTTTGGATATTTAAGATAAAATGAAAGGGAAAACGTAAGTGGAGCTTTTCTCTCATTTAATGAAAAAAGGAAAATCTTTAGGAACTTAATTTTAAATTATTCCTCCAAGGTCGTACTGTTTTACACTGGTTTTACAAATTACCAAATTAAATCTTATATTCTCAGAATTTTCTCATTTAATTTAATTATTAATTCAAGATATAATTAACATTAGTTTTTTAAATATTCTGCTCGGTAGGAAAATTTATTCTTGAATTTAATTTTAATTATTGAGTTTAAAAAAAACCAATTGGACTTGTAAATTTTTCTAACGATTATTTGAAATTTTAAAATAGAAATTTTCACCGTTAGAAAATTCCAAGGTGAAGGAAGGCTATTCACTGCGATACGTTAATATGTAATGTCACTTGCAAGAGTTAACAGAACCGTTAGATAAATATAATTGTAAAATTAACTTAACCTCCTTAATTCCATTTTAAAATAAATAATTTGTATGGTTTGGTTTACTTAAAATAATTTTGGAACGTTTATTATTGGACAAAGTTGAAAATAGAATCTAATCATTGTCTTAATGTCTTTTACGGTTAGACAGATTTGATAAATCAAAACTAATTATGAGGATAAAGTATTGGGAAAATACCTTAAAGTTGAACTTTCTTCACCTTTGCTTGTTCCATTAAAAAAAACTAGGGGCATCCCTAAATCTGTTAAACCTAGCGCCCTTATTCTGTAAAAGGTCGTTCACGAACGACAATCGTTGCCGGCTTTAGCAGGAAAAAGAACGGAAATTTTTGTTTTGTTTCAACTACAAATTAGTAAATTTTCCATAAAAATTCTTACAACAATAACAATCTATCAAATCAAATCAATAGTCAGGGATATAAATTAAACTTAATTAGTAATACAAAATAAAAATGTTCCACTATTTACTCGCACGAGCTCGCTGATAATATATTTCAATTAAACTTTGTTGTAAATAAACATCTCTTAGTAAATGCATAAATAAATTTTCATAGAGGGACTCGGTTCTGTTCCTGTATTTTTGATATCGATTTTCCTTGACCCTGGCCTGTATTTGCAGATGCGACAATGCGACGACAAGATACGAGTATAAATAAAAAGAGATTAGAAAAAGGAATTTTCAATTTGTTTTACTAAAAATACCTAAAGCAAGGTTACAACAAAATAAAATTTTTACAACAGCACGTGCAGAAAAATATGCACGAATGCCAAAAAATTATGTTTTTGCAGAATTGTTTATCAATAAAGAAAATGAACCAGGCAACAAAAATAAATTCAAAATCCAAATAAAATGACATTTTGAGGGGTTCATACCCCTGAAAATGCCTCGCGTGATCATGGACGAAACCCATTGCAAAATTTATGGGTTCAGGTACAATTAAAATGAAACAATAAAACAATTTTTATTGTTACACGTGTTAGTAGACTGCAATTAAAATTATTTACTGCACCATTCTTGTACTATTTTAATCCATTGTTGAAACTCTAATTTTTTATGTTTATAAATAGTGACAGGAAGATTTTTTAAATGGATGAGTAATTTATTTTCATTCAAGGTATTAATCATCCAACCTTTGATAATAATATTAGCAGGTATTACAATTTTTTTTAGTACTTGTATAATTAAATCTAATTTGGAACAGCACTGTTGAGTATTGCTTATAAATTAAAAGAAAATAACTTTCCTTGAATTGTTTTGTTATAAAAAAAATTTTTTACGAATAGGATAATCATCAAAATTGATGACAAGTTTCCAAATTTGGGAAAATAACAAACTTTGATTTAAAAAAAATTCTTTCGGTTTTGTTCTGAACAACTTTCCTTGACCCCCCTCTTCCCAAAAAAAATTACATACCTGTAAACATGGCCAGGAATTGAAAAATCGGATGTCCGACAGTTTTCTTATCGTTAATTCCATTATCCAAAGTCATTTTGAAAATTACACTTAAAACTTGAATTTATATTTCAATGCACAAGTTCAAGTTCATGATCAGGGACGGTCGTTTGGGAAAAGTTATTTCAGCTCTGAAGTGGCTGAAAGACGAATCTTCACGTCTGTCCACACAAACCGACGAAGTGCGTATGCTCAGTTCAGTAAATATTCCCAGTATGGACCTCGGCCAAAATTTATTAAAGAAGATTTCGGATACAGTTTTTTTATGACGCAATTTATCTCGTTAACCTGTTAGTCTAGTACGTTTATCTAGGAACAACCTGTAACTACTTCAAAGACTTGTGGGGTCGCGTATTATAAGGTGGAAAAAGAGCCCTACAGTGATACTCTTCAAGGTTAGCAACATCCAGTTCTCAATTGAATTAATTTTAATATTTTATGTGTAGAAAAGATAATTATAGAAGTTAGGTATTTTAATTATTCCATAATCGCTTAACACAAAAAACGGAAAACATCCAACAAAATGCTTTACTTTACGCTTTACGTCAAATATTTAAATATTTGGTTCGAATTGTTATGCCAATAATGCTATAACTAATTATTTTCTTTAAATTTTCCCCTAAAAATTACTTAGGGGATGTAAGGAACGGAAGAAGTCACTGAGTTCCGAAGAGCAGAAATGCTACTCTTTGCTATAGCCCAAAGAATGTAGCAGAAAGGCGCTTTTTATGAAATTTACAAAAATATCCAAAACAAAACTGTAGACGTTCACCCACCCCCTATCACTCATAAATAGAAGAAAACTACTACCCGAAAACGGTTTTTGGTCTCAAAAAGTTATGGAGAGGACCAGTGGAAATTTTCCATGTCCCCAGCCTACTACATTTCCTCCCATAATTAATAGATTTTAGGGCAAAAAAAATGAAAGATTTTGATCGAAAGCTTGCCTTTTGGACCAAAGCCTAGTTGGGGTATTAGTTTTTTTTGTTTTATTCATGTTAGTCACAGTTTATTTCCGTTTTACGTTGTTGTTAACCTCAGTGGATTAAAAACTTTAAAAACATGAGGTTTTCTAGAAATTCCTGGGACCTTGACTGGTTTTCGTCTTATTCTTTGTGTCTATATGGAGTTTGGAGCAAACTTAATTCTCCCAATACAATCCCAACCCAAGAACCCTAAGTTTCTTGCAGGGCTAATTCCTTCATGGGGATTGTTTTAGACATTTCCCACCTTGAACGATCAAAGAATCTCCTTAACGTATTATTGTATATGTCAGATATGGTTTTTTTTTTATATTTTGGTATAAACCTGTTGGGCATGTCTAAAATAAACGTATTTTGGGAAATTTCTGTTAAAACCTGTCGGTCGAGTTTGACCCAAAGCAATATTTACGTCAATTAGTTGAATCATGCAATATTGCAATAATTCTTTTTCTTTCTCTTTGTCTCCTTCTCTTTCGCGCTTCAACCTGCTGGATAAAAGTGTCTCCCAAATCTTTCCATTTATCTTGAAGTAGACAGAAAGTTTTAAAGCATTCAGGATTTAAATTCTAGACTATATCATTTTTTCAAATAAAAGTTTGGCCGATTAGATCCCCTGACTCTTCTCCTCCCTTTTCCTGATCAGTGTACATCCTCGCCTACATTAAGTTTCGAAATGTAGCTAAAAATATACCTACGTACCTGTAAAGATTAAAATTATCCAAAGCCATTATTATTATTATCTTCCCATTATAAACTCATCAATATTTATTTTGATTTATTTTTTAAACATTGTTATACAAAATATGATGTGGCAGAAGAAATTTTTACCTTGAAATCAGTTTGGGAAGGCGGCGGCGCTATGAGATAACGGTTGAAGTTTCATATTATTAGGTCTAAGGGGCGTGCGTTCAAACCCCCTTGCTATAGATTTTTTTTTAATTTTTCCTCCGATAAATGAAAGATTTATTAAATAATCTGCAGAAATATTTTATTTTACTTGTCTATTTATTATGTTTAGGTAAAAATATCGAGCTTTCTCTTTATAATTTGTTACAAATATGTTTACACGATATTTAGCACTACATACGTATGCATATCCGCATTTGATGAGAAAGTAAAGGTAAATTAAATAAACCCATTAAAGTTTACAAAAAGAATTCAGAACTTGTTTATATTTGTTACTTAACCTGATAATGACGTCCAATCAGGTGTTTGACCTACATTACTAAAATTATCAGAAAAGAAATCGATGACAAAATTTTGTGCGTATAGGGGATTCCCAATTTGAAAGTCCATGGGGTTAATTGAAAATAAAGGTCTTATAATTTCAAGAAATGTTATGAAAGACAAACATGTTTGTAAATAAATTGATTGTGAGAGATATTAGAGATATCTCTTCTAGAAAATGACGTTTAAAAATTTAATTCCCTTAAGATATTTCCCACAATTAATTAATATTATTTGAAGCATCAAGTAAGCGTAGCCTTCATTAGTGAGTTATTTACTCTGGAATTAGTTTGCGTAATTATATTCAAACCCTGACCATGACTTCTTAGATGAGTTCAAGCCAAGGTCGAACGCATGCTTGAGTTTTTAAAGGTGGAAGCTTTTCTGCAGTTCCAACTGTTATGAAACGCCCCAAGGCTCCTTTTTTTACAGTTATGGTAATTATCTTGTAGTAATGAATAGGCATTTTTTTTTAATTAACCAATTAATTCTACTCGTGGATTTGTTTCAATCAGAGGGAAGAAAATAACAAAATATTAGAGTTGAGAAAATTCCAATTTTTTACAAAGAAAATTATCCATTTTGTGAATTTCCATATCGAAACGTCAACTAAAAGACTGTTTTTGTTTAGATAATTTGTTCTAAGAATCAGTTTGTGAGAAAAAAAAATGACTAATAATTGGAAATTAATGATAAAAAGATTCCCTGCTAGTCCGTACCAGCCACACGAAAATTTTCAGGGTATTCCCCTTGGTATAGGAAATAATAATAGTAATTCTTATTTTGAAAGGAATAAATGCTAGAATTTACTTAAAACTCTGATTAGTTGTAGTTTGGGATTTTTTCTTTCATGTGATAAAATACGACCAATGAAAAAAAAAGTAAAATGACCTACAAGGATCATTAAGGATAATTAATAACAAACAAGTCATATTAGACTATTTAGAGCAGACAAAACAAGCGTAACATTTTTGTACAAAACTTATTAATTTTTTCCATTGTAAGGCTTGTAATCTTCACCCGATTCCCACACCCTTAAAAAAATCTATAATAGCTATTTTCCTAACAAGTGCAGAAAATCGATTTTTCCGCACGCAAATGCCGTTGACAGCACGACGCGTAGCGGAGTGGTGTCAAGCATTTAAGTGCGGAAAAATAGGTTTCTGCACGTGTTAGGAACAATAGTTTTTCTACTAGCGTGCGGAAAAACGCATTTTCCGCACATGTTTTAGTGTTTTAGTGCGGAAAAGTGGATTTTCCGCACCGTGCGGAAAAGTGGATTTTCCGCACTAAAACATGTGCGGAAAATGCGTTTTTCCGCACGCTAGTAGAAAAAAGTTTTTACAGACCAATATAAATGCATCAAGTTGTTGTTACATCATTCTCTAATAATGTATTACTTGTATGCATAAAAAAATACCTGATTATCACACTGATTATTATTTCTAGAAATCATCATAAATAATCAGGTCGTGGATACAAGTCTTGTGCAACCTAGTCCAAGGAAGGACGTTGTTGCCATGGCGTCTAAATACATAAATATTTAAAACATTATAGAAGCGCTGAAATGCCTGAAATCTTACTTGAAAATAGGCAACCCAACGTTGTTCCTTTGGAAAAACCATTTTAGGAATAAATTATTTTAAGATCTAGATACAGGGTGTCCTGGAAGTACTAAGGGAAGCTTATGTTAAGTTTGTTTGTGGAAATAGGGGGACATTCTCGCGATTAGGGCGGGGTGGGATTGATACTCAACTGTTGAATAGGTTTTCCACTTTTTTTGTTCTTTGCTGAATTTCATAGAAATAATTGTCGGGTAAAGTTTGTTGCGTGAAAGAGGTTAGAAAAAAAGGTAGTACCCGTTTAATTCGTTTTTTAATAATAAGGGTGTAATAATCTTGCCTCGGTACTCATGGGACACCCTGTATATAGATAAGAATCTAATTTATTCAAATTTTTACTCATTTAATTAAAATTCTGATTCCTGCGCTCCTGGCAACGAAATCCAAAATAAATCAAACATATTTTCGGAACTAATTTCCATACTAGTCTCACATTTTAGCGGTTTTTACATTATTTTGTAAAAGGATCAGAAGACAGCCTTGACAAGGTTGTCTGTTACCAGCGTATTCTAATTTAATTAATTCCTACGTGGATCTATGAATAAAAAACTTTATTTAAGGCTATTATTTAATATTGTTAAGTGCAATAATAAGTTTCGTTATTCATTAATGTCGAAAGAAAATTTATGTATCATTAAATTTTATAAATATTTACATCATTTGAATTTTAAAAGTGCGTCAATTCAAAATTGCGTTTTACGACACTAAATTTCCTGGAATTTTTGATTAATAGCTTGTGGTTTTTTTAAAACACGCTTTTTCTGTGTTGGTTATCATGAAACCAGAACCAGAATAGTGGTACCTACCAGTGATATCTATCAAATTATTTATTTATGTATTTAGACAAAGGATAATGCTGTCCATAATCCACTACCGTTAATAATTATTATTTACTAGTGAAAATGAATTTTAAGAAATAGTTTAAAACAATTTCTTGCAGGGACATAAAATTTAGTATACAACCCTACTGTTAAAAAAAATCCTGGACACTGGATAAAGTAATAGAATTTTACTCGCATGCAATGGCTATTATTCACGAGGGTCTTGGGCAACTCTTCTTGTTTTAATTAATTTAAAAATAAATTTATTTTACAACTTTAAAAATAGAAAACGGGCTAAATCTAAATAACAATAACCCCCTATATTTAAAATGTAGACATAATAATTTTTAGCTTAAAGGTGAGCTAACAATGACAGCATTGTGTCATCTTTGAACCAGTTTTTATGAATGTTAATTTATGAAAATTACTAGAAAATGAATAAAATACGCTTCTGGCGCTTCTTGTTAATCTACGTCTGGTGCCATGGTATCGGTAGCTTTTAGTCTTTAGATGTATATAAAGGTGGATATGATGCAATCAATACATTCGACATTCGTAGGTAATTATTTAATAAATTCTTCTGTGGTAGAAATTACAAGCAAACCATAAATAAACAATAGACATTTATTGGATTAAATTTTTTATTATCTAGTAAGAGATTATTTCTTTCTTTTGCTTATTAGTAGACCCAGGAAATCCCCTATTTGGGGCGACTGTCCTACACTCTTACTGTTTACCTCAAAATTGTCTTATCATGCGTTAGAAATCTGACATCCCTTGGGTTACCCTTAATATTGTTCTCTGTTGTATCCGTCTGGGTTCCGGATGAAGAATAGGCCCAGGGAATCCCCTGCCTGTCGTAAAAGGCGACTATTTGGGACGACTGTCCTATACTCTTCCTATTTACCTCAAAATTGTCTTATCATTCGTGTGAGATCTAACATCCCATGCTGGGTTACCCTTAATAGTGTTCCATTTTTAAATTTGTGTCGGATGAATAATAGATTCGGGGAATCCCGTAAGGTACCGTTTAAAAATTACTCGTGGTTTAAGTGGCAATAATTCTTGTCCCCTTCATTGATAAATTATTACCACTTTGGTTATAAAGAATACACGAAACATAATTTATAGATATTACATAAATTGCGAAAATAAAAAGACAATAAAATAATAAAATATTTATTGATAATAAATAGGTATAAACTTTTAAGGCAACAGTTATCTGAAAAGCCTTCAACCTTGTTCTACATATTTTTCTTGACCGCTCATTTTCTTCAGGATAACCATACGTATCCTTTAGCCTGACTAAGAAAATAATCCTTGAAGCAACTGATTCCAAAAATTTGAGTTTTAGTAGGTAGTAGTAGTAGTACACCCCTAATAATGTTTTCTTCTTGCGTTCCTATGGTAATCATTTCGTTTTAAAAAATTCCTTAACTGGAACTAGTTACTTATTCGTTTTATTTATAATTTATTTAAATTTAGTGTGTTCGTACAGTAGTGCCCCAATCCCATTCTGAGTCTCTTTGGATTAGATTTACTGTGAGGAATTATTTTTTTCTGGGACAGTTACGTGTTGGTTATTACTTAATTATCACAAAGTGATGTAATTAAGACAAGAAATTAAAACAAATCGTATAATAACATAACATTTCTTACATTTATGTGTCATTTAGTTTGTTAAACAAAATTATACTGCAGACAGATTATCATACTTCATTAATTCTAGTGTGATTGACTGTTTCCAATGGAATGTATTTTTTTTCTGCAGGAGTAACCACATTGAGTGTGGTATAGCATATATTTTAACAAATTATCCATGATTTCACAATCAATTTCCCCACTTTATTTATAACGCGTTGTTAATATAAATGCAATTCGAGAATACTTTCGCGTTCTGAATACCTGAATAATGCAATGCAAAATTAACTACAGGGCCGTATTGGAAATTTTCATTTCAGGAATAGGTACAGCATTTTTAAAGATTAATTTAAAATTCGTGATGGGTTGGAAAATTTTCGAGTGAATATTCTTTGAAAATTCCTTCTAAAAAAAATCTTTAAGAATTTTTTATTTGTTTAGGATAATTAGCATTGCTTCCAAGATTTGTTAACGTCATCGTATATTCACCTACCTGTTAGGTATTTAACCTCCATTTACCTGGTAATTTCGAATTGTTATGAAACGTGTAGGTAAATATAGTTTAAGTGTGTAGAAAGTTGGTCGAGCAAAACACATAAACATAAATTAAGAAAATTATTTACAGTTTTTATGTTTTTGACACAGATTAAAAAATAAAAATATTCCCTTCTACTTTGTCTTAATCCCCACCCCAATAATAATTAAACAAATAATTCTATAAATATATATAATATATTTTAAATATCCGGTTTGATTATATTTACATTTTGAAAATCTTACACAAACTATTTTAATAGTAACCTATAAGTACATTCTAAAAAGTCGCACACACCAAACTTATAAATCAAAAATCAAGTCTTAAAACGTAAAAATACTAAAAGCATTTATTGTTTATCACAAAGCACATTATACACAGCCAAAATAAACGCGCTAAAACACTTACAAAAAAATAATTTAAAATTCATTAATTTTCCTAAATTTTTCTTTAAGTTCTATTT
This sequence comes from Hemicrepidius hirtus, assembly GCA_963082805.1. Lineage (NCBI taxonomy): Eukaryota > Metazoa > Arthropoda > Insecta > Coleoptera > Elateridae > Hemicrepidius > Hemicrepidius hirtus. The sequence continues at coordinate 35,365,735 of OY720162.1, forward strand.
GTGGTAATTCAGGTATCTCAGGTATTTTATTGCTAATAGGTTTTTCACCCTTAAGTTCATCTTGAATTTCTTCTAAAGTTTTTCCCTTTGTCTCAGGGAGATAAAACACAATAAATAATAGTCCTAAAACACAACAGAAAGTAAACGCAAAGAATGGCACGTGCATTCCAAACGCGTCTTTAGTAACTTGGAAGAACTTTGACACGGTTGTTGTAATTACCGCAAAATAAATATCGGAAAAACTAATTGCAAAAGCTTTCACATTGGTTGGGAAAATTTCCCCTAAGAGTATGACAGGAATTGTTTGTAAACCCAAAGCGAACATTACAACGCAAAGTATTAAAGCTACGACGGGAATTATAGAAAAATCAGTTAAATCAATATCTGTCGAGTTTTTGATATAAAAATAACATCCTTCGGTTAATAAAGCAATTCCTGTCCCTATAACGGAAATAATCATCAAAGGACGTCTTCCTGTTTTATCAACAAGTACTGAACAAATTCCTGATAAAACTAATTGCACGCTGAAGTAAATGATCGAAGCAACCGTCGGGGAAATACTATCCCCAGCTTCTTTAAATATTATTTGGGCATAAAATATAATCGCGATGGTCCCACTGAATTGTTGAGCTCCTCTTGACCCCATCATTATATACAAAGCCCTTCTGTTACTCTTAACCGTAAAAAGATCTAGATACTTCCCGGTATTTTTATTTTGTTCCTCGACAGCTTCAGTAAGTCTCGTTAACTCTTCTTCAACATCATCAACTCCTTTAAATGTCATTAAGCTTTCCCTAGCCTCTTCTTTTTTTCCTTTCATAAGCAAAAAATAAGGACTTTCAGGCATCCAAGGGAAAGTTAATAATAGCAACATAGGAATCGTTAAAGATATCAAGGCGGTGTCCGTTAAACTTAAATAAGATCCCAAGACATTTGTGACTAATATTCCTAAAATCCAGGCAACGGAAACGGCTGAACCTAAAAGTCCTCTAATTTTCGGATCTGCAATTTCTCCAAAATAAATAGGAACGGAACAACAAATCAACCCATCAGAGATCCCTGCCAAAAATCTTGCAACAAGGAGGATGGTAACGGACCGTGCATAGGCTAACATAATCCATGAGATAATGAACGGAATTGATGTTAACAGGATCACGTATTTTCTTCCAAGTCTATCTAGAAGTAAGCCTCCAAGTACTGATCCAGTAAAAGCTCCTGGAAGAAGCATTACAGCAACCCAAGAACCTTGATCGCTGGTGATGGGGATATGGGAGTCGTTGCTGAGAAGTTTTGGAAGAGATGGTGAAGGCCATCCGTAATGCATTCCACTTGTCATCATGTTTAAGGTTCCTGTAACAAAGGAAAGACACAGATTAATATAAGGGAGAAATCTTGGATGAGGAGGATCAATAAAATCGACAGGATAGATTGGCCAACGTTATCTCCAGACTTAAGACAAAGGATATCAAACATAACTAAAAAGAAATTGAAGGCGGTAATTTAATTCGAACCTCTCCTCCACAATTTTTTTTATTATCCTGTAGTTATATCGAGGGGCGGGGGGGTGTAACCATGAATAGGAGGTCTTAGAATAAATCTTCCTGATATAAAAACCACAGATCAGTTAGTATAATGAAAATTTTCCGCTCCTCTTATGAAACAAACTTTTTTAATCGCTTTCCAAGAAGATTATTATGTAATAAAAATAATATTTTTAAGAATAAGGTTCAGGTTCTCGTTTAGTTACGAATTAGATAAAGAACCTTGAAAATACCCCCCATTTTGGGGAATAAAGTCCAAGTTTTTATTATCATACGATATTGAATTATGATTACCTTTTTTTTGTATTGAAGTGGAAAATTTGTTTAAACAATCATGTAAGTTAAAGAAACGTCGAGAAAAAAAGATTAAATGGAATAACGGTTAAAAAAAAGTTTGTTTCTCTTCTGGCGAGTCTGCTCTAAAAGTTGTTGAACCAGAGTACCGTTGACTTCATATTAATATGCAGAAATTTTAATTAATAACATTGTAAACCGTTTAAAATGATCAAGTTTAGGAAAACTTCTAATTGTTTTTGTACTTGTGTAATTTCTCTAATTACCTTCAACTATTTGGTTGTAATTACGTTAATACTAATGTTTAGTTAATTATTTGTTTAAAATTCTAGAAAGAATGTTCAAATAAGGCTTCCTTAGCGGATTTATTCATATAATGAATAATGGCACAAAGATAGGCAAGACTTTTTAAGGGGAAGAATTCATTTTTCAGGATAGTAAAGGTCCTTGCATTCAGGAAAGAATCGCCGATTAACTTGCGGTTGCGGTTGAAATCTCTAGACCAAAGTCCAATCGAGAACTAGTATCGGAAAAAGGCCAGAATTTAATTTCTTTCTTGTTGCATTTTCCTTAATTTGCAGGATTTTTAACCCTTCATCCTTTTTTTTTAATTAATTTACGGGGGGTGTTGAAAATGGCTATGTCTAACCATAGCCAACCTGACTGTCTTTTTTAAAAACTCGATTTGCTTTATTAAATTAAATTTCGGTTTCTTGAATTCTGTTATAAAAAAAATGTGACGTGATTATAAAAACCAGGTTAAGAAATTAGCATTGCTAACGATTTTGTTTAAAATATTGCGCTCCCGAACTTTCTAAAAAAAAAATACGAAGGAATAATTTGTTGCTATTTTCGAATATTTGTTTTGAAACTACTTTCTGAAGAACCTTTGTTCAGCAAAAATGTTTCAGGAAACAAACCAAAAATTACTTCAGGAAAATCTCTTAGAAAACTTTTTTATTTTCAAAAATTATGAGAAAAATAAATTAAAAGTAGATATTAATTATTATTAAAAATTCTTCAGAATTAAAAATAATTTCTTTAATTAAAAAATTAGGTAAAATAATTTTACAACCCCCTTAACTTTCTAGGAAAAATTTCAATACTACACATACCACAAAAATTTAAAATAAATCAATAAATTTTCCTGAAAATATTAAATAAAAAAAAAATATTTACATACCTGTAATCATGGCAATATACTGAAAAATCGGTAATCCCTTAAACAGATTACGGATGAACCGAATAAAAACAGGCGAGTTCTTCATTGTCACTTATTGTTATATCAAACAGAAAATATAAATCAACACTCAAGAGTGAAGATCAAACTCGATGTGAACTAAAATTTTATTGAACATAAAAGTGCATGTCGCTGAATATATTCAGCCAGCGTTTGCTTCTGGGAATTTTAACGCTGCACTTCTTAAACTCGTTTTGCTGGTATCGAACTAACTGAAAATCCACAGGTGGAGATAAACTTAGGAAGCGTTCTGTACTTCGAGAAACTTAAAAATGAAGCAGTTCGATGGAAGTCGCTGCTTAAATCTTGACGCAAATCCAATTTTTTTTACTTTACCACTTGATTCGCTAGTTCTGTAATCCATCAATAGGCTAGGCTTGTTATCGGTCTGCTTAGAACTATTCAAGGTAAACGTGTACGAAAAAAGTCGTGTACTTTACATGACGTTTCAGAGACTAGTACTTAGTAAGTGTCCTCTTTAAAATGAATTGTTTATTCTAGTCTTCGAACTGTAGGGAAAGGTTAGGGATTTACAATAATTGCTCTAGGTGCGATAAATATACATACAATTTATTACCATAAATCTCTTTGTTTCGACTTTTATTGTTACCACACGATTCTAAGATATTAATTATTACATAATCTAAATTTTGACTTCCAAGAGAACGAAAAAGGTTCAAAGACAGCATAGGCCAAAACCTCCAGCACGAAACTATAAAATAAGAATTATTAGGCCCTTAGAAGAAGAAACGACAAAGAGGAATTTATAAAAGAAGAGATTATTGAAAAGAAAAGAGGAACACGATCTGATAAGAATTAACTGTGATCTTGGACAAACCAGAAGATCTGGAATATCCGAAGATCTGACATCTTTATAGATCTAGAAGGCCTTAAAGGGCAGACCTTGTAGGAAAAGGGCAAGAACGTATGAAGGAAAGGAGGACAAACTAGAAAATCTCCGTTTTCGGATTTCTTCTCGGCTTTTCCCAAATCGCTCCAATTTTCCTTTTTTTTTTGAACTGCCTCTGTCTCTATTCCTTCCACTGTGTTTTGGGTATTTGGTCTTCTTAATTTTTTCTTCCACCTGATTTGTCTCGTCCATGGGGATTTCCGGTTTAAACTCTGATAGGGCGACACAACAACCTGGGGGTTCATTCCAGAACTTTTCTTCAAAATACTGCTGGTAGTTTCTCGTAATTTCTAGAATATTGTTATTTTTTCCCATTGGCAATAGCAATCTTAACAATTACATCATATATATTTTTTATTATTTTATAGCGGCAATTACAAAAAGACATTAAAATATCGTATAGGCCTTGGCATAAGATTATTTTCAAATGGGATTTGAACCTCATCTCCTTATGCCACTGAGGTCACCCATAAATTATGTTACACAACCTCCTTGAAATGTTTTTAATTTTTTTTGGATAAACAATTTTCTATAATTTTTACTGAAAAATGATTTCCCCCTCCCCCAAAATTCGGAGTTAATTCACAAAGGCAGTTATTTTAGAAACACCTTGTATAAGAAAATAAATATTACAGGACTAGACTTGTAAAGAAAAAAGTATATTACAAGAAAATATGAATAATTGATGAGAAAGTAATTTCCTTGTCTTCCCTGTAATCAATTATGTAATCAGTTTCATAGAAATTACTGTAAGGGAATTACCAATGCTGAACAGTTTTTCTATAAAAATAGAATTTATTATACAGTGTTGAGTTTAAGTATTGTTTATATTTGTCGAGGACATGTAAAAAATATTAATTTAAAGGGGGGATCTGCAACGACATTAGAAAAGCACGTATTTCGAACGGGTTTTCTAGTAAACATGTTATTTTACAATTTTCACGTTGTATACGTTTAGTTTTTTTCTACAATAATTTAAATTTTGTTGAGTAATAGCTGAAAAAATACTGTTATGTGTTTACGAATAATACAATAAGTTACAGTTGGTGTTAAGTCGTAGCAAAATAAAAATAATCAAATAGGCGAAGAGTGTTAAAAAGTACTACTTTATATGGTGGTAGAAAAAGTTGAACTGGGTCATAATGATAAATGATGAATAAAATTTGATATATACCTAGCAACCAGTTCTTAAACCAAATCATTTTCAGAAACCAGTAGCAAAAACTTTATTAAAACAAAAATGAAGACATTAAAAAGTCGTATTATAAACCCCTTCTTAAAACAAAAAAACTGGTATAATAATATAATTATTATAATTTATTTATACCTATTACATAATAACAAGATTGTTGTAAATTACAAGAAAGAAACGTATTTCAGTTAAATAATATGTAAAGTATCTTTATCAAAATGTTAAAGAATCAAGGTCAAAGGAACAATTAGTTTTTCTTCACCAAAAAGTCTTTGAATTTAATTTACTTTGTGGAGGAATTTTTTCCTTTACTTTCACTTTTAAGATCTTCCTGAATTTCTTCTAAAGTTCTTCCTTTTGTTTCGGGCACATAAAATATTATAAAAAGAAGTCCTAGGATACAACAAACCGTAAAAAAAGTAAAAGGAACGTGTAAACCAAACCTATCCTTTGTAAATTGAAAGAATTTCGAAACAATGGTAACGATTACAGCGAAATAAATATCGGAATAACTTACAGCAAAAGCTTTAACATTTGTAGGGAAAACTTCTCCAATTAGCAAAAGAGGTATCGTTAACATTCCTAAACTGTACGCGATAACGAAGATAATGAGAGCAATTACAGGAATTAACGAATAAGGGGTTGTGTCAATATCCGTTGTCATTTTAACCCAAAAATAACAACTTTCTATTAATAACGTTAAAATAACTCCTGAAATCGAGATAATCATTAAAGGTCTTCGTCCTGTTTTATCAACAATCACTGAAGCAAACACTGAAACAATCACTTGCATCCCAAAGTAAATCATTGAAGCTACGTTAGGGGAAATCACATCTCCAGCTTCTTTAAATATTGTTTGGGCATAAAAAACAATCGCCGTTGCACCACTAATTTGTTGCGCACCCCTAGAACCCATTATCACGTAAACAGCCCTTCTGTTACTTCTTACCGTAAACAAATCTAAATATCTTCCAGTATTTTCGTTTTGTTCGTCAACAGCTTTGATTAATCTTTTTAATTCTTGATCAACATCATCAGTTCCTTTAAAAGTTTTCAAGCTTTCCCGTGCTTCTTCCAAGTTTTTCCTCATGATTAAATAATACGGACTTTCCGGCATCCACGTGAAAGTCATTAACTGCAAAACTGGTAAAATTGCAGATATTAAAGCTGACGTGGTTATGCTTAAATAAGATCCGATTACATTGATGAACAACATTCCAGATATCATTGAAACGGTAATGTAAGATCCGGTGAATCCCCTAATTTTCGGGTCTGATATTTCCCCTAAATACATGGGCATAGAGCAAAATAACATCCCATCTGATGTTCCACCTATGAATCTAGCGATGAGTAGCAATGGAACGGATTTGACGTAAGCTAACATCATCCATGATACGAAGAGAGGAATTGAAGTAAAGAGAATGACCTTCTTTCTGCCGAATCTGTCTAGAACTGCACCTGCAGTGAGTGAACCACAAACAGCTCCAATTAAAAGTAAGACTGCGATCCAGGAACCATCGTCATCTGAGATAGGGTTATCAGAGTTTTCGTGAAGAAGTTGTGGTAAAGATACCGAAGACCATCCGTAATGCATTCCGCAACAAATGACGTTTAGGGTACCTGCAAATATCAAAAGGTTACAAAAGGACAATTATGATGTAATAAGGCAAAATAGATCATGGATGATGATGATGTTATATGACAATCGGAAGGGAAATATTCACCCCTACTTCATGAGACTGATGGATAGATCAAACCTAACAGTAGATAAAACAGAGACTGAAGAAGAAGAAGTATTAGAAATGAAGACATCCTCAAAGCGTTGGAAGGAAACAATAATTAAAGCCATGGAATCAAAGGAGCCCTTCAAAAACTGACGAAGACGCCCTAAAATATCAGAAGAAGAAAAGAACAAAATTACAGAAATTTGTGGACCCGAGAATCGTAATCAGAAAAATAAAATTATGTCACGTGACTACAAGAAACACAGTGTCCTCAATTGTTTAGCAAATTGGTATGTGCATGATCCATACCTTTTCAGCGAATCTTGAAGTTACCTAAACTAGCATAAGAAACCCGCATTACCTTCTTAAACGTCTTACAGGACCCCACACACGCTCTGGCTATCAATCAGACTTCTCTGTCAAGTGAAAGTTTGCGCAAATACATCCGAACGTGTGTGGGTAGCTCCGGTTGCGCTCAATACGGCTTGCGTTACAATTCTGAACGTTCGGAGCATTTAAGATATCCGTGTTCAAGCGATGATCTACGGGGAGACAGGTTTAATTACCCCCCCCCCTCCCGAGGTCATGTATTAACATTATTACACAACATTTTTTCGCGTTTAACATCATCGCGTGGGAGTTCCCCGTATTTCCCGGATCATTTACTCCCCGCCCTTCAAAGATTTCTCTTGATCCGCGCTTGTCCGTGTTGGTCGTTACGTAAAAATAAAAAGACCTACGAGGGCTCCGGTTTTTGCTTCGGCTTATTTCCACAAGCCAATCCTGTGCAGGCAAGCCTGAATGTGTATACCGCTTGTACAAGCTTTTGGCTTCAAAATATCGCTCGCGAAAAAAAAGGTTTAGACGTGTAGAAACGTGCAGGACGATTCTGCAGTTAATTTGTAATGAGTTCAGGAATTTGGCTTGTACAGAGAAAAAAAAAACAAGTCTTAAGACTCCCATAGACGCTCTGACTTGAACGCGTCGTTCTGTTTACGCAACGGAAATTTGTACAAGCAAGCCTGAACGTGTATAGGGAGCCTAAGGATGCATGTGGGAGCTTTTAAAGAAAAAAAATATTTAGGATACTAAAAGGAGAACGAATTGTTTAGAAACTGAAAATTTTTAATTGTTGCAATACTTTTTTTTTGAGTTAGGACCCAAATTTACGTTTGAAGGGTTTTTAAAAAAAATTCTAATCTTCTAGAAAATAATTTTGCTTTCCATAGCTAATCCTAATTCAACAATCAGCAACTATATCTAAATTGTGCGCAGCCCTAGGGTGCTATATGATAGGAAATGACTCATCCCACGTGTACGTCGTAGATTCTAGACTCAAATTAGAAGAATAACAACGTAGGTAGACGATGAAGATATCTCAGTCGTAATAAAAAAGGCATTAAGTATAAGAGTGTTAGCTTTGGCGCCGATTGTGACGTATATGCACGAATTAGTATTCTAATTTACCGAAAAACAGGTGTCGTCTCTTTCTGTCTATTATATTTCCCTTGACGTAGAAAAACTAGTTACCCTTCAAAATATTCGTCGGTTTAACATTACAAGAGAAATCATTTTCAAATTGCATTGAGCTAAAATTTTTATACAAATGTCCCCCGGAACTGGGATCAATTCTGTCTGCAAGAAATTCGGGGCGAACTAATATCAGCAAGGGTAGCGATATGTTGTCTTGCCTTGCAAAACCAACCCACAAAAATAAGGGTGAAGTAACTAGCAATACTGAAGAAAAGTGATGTTCGCTTTTCCTCTCCCCGAACACACCCTTGTAATCACAGAACGCCTCCTTGAGGAAAGCCACATAAATAATCCGTTAGGATCATTTTCAGAATTATGCTGAAACCGCTTTTTCAGTTTTTCTAGACTAACTAGTGAAATTATTATTCAAGCAATACGTATGAATTAAAGTTGTTTGGGGATGCAAAACTTTTTAACATCAAGAAGGATGGTTAAAATAGAAAATTTGTTTTTCCTTAAGGTTTCACATTAAAATGGTTTGAATTTGTTCTTCTTACGTATCAGGGCACCGATTTTTGATAAATGCAACAAGTAGGTGTTTCTTTGTTGGAAATGCAATTAACATTAAAGTATTTACCTGTAACCATGGCAATATATTGATACATTGGGACATGTCGAATACACTTAGGAAAAGTCATTATATCAAGTTGCAATATTTATCGATACTAAATTAAATATGCAAGGACAGTTAAGTAAAAATTTATATTAAACAGTGTCATCTTTCTCTCCCGACAATAATTGTTCTGTGACAACTTGTCCCTAACAATTGACCCCAGATTATTGGATATTAAAAATAAATTTGTCTAAATACAAGCTGTCTCTCATTGAGTAACTCCATTTTACTCGACTTACGAAGATTATTTTCTCAACAATGAATTCAATGAACCCCTGCAGATCGAGTTCATAAACAAGAGGTTTAACTGGTTTTGTGTACTTGTTGCATTATTCTTTTATGTGTATTTTCAATTTTATTTGCATTTCTTAGAGCTTGCTCAAGGTAAGCTTGTTTTCTTAATAAAACTCTTCGTGTTGACCCCAATTTTTAGGTCTTTTTGGAAAAAGAAATCGGGATGTTGGTAAAAAAACCCTTACGTCTACCAATTTTTTTTTATTTCTTATTCACTCTTCGTTACAAACAAGACGCATAACATTATTGTATCTAATCATACTCTTTATCCAACAACCTTGTATGGAGATTTTTTCAATAAAACACGTTCTAGCGCCATGGCAATGGCCCATGTAGCTTGAAGGGAATCTTGTTGCGTCTTCAAGAATTCTTATGGCATTTGTCCTTAACCAAGTTCATGGCATAATGCCCCAAGTACAGTCATCCTAAGTCATACAATCAGATTTCACTCAGTACGTTTTTTAAGAGTTTCCTAATTTTTAAAATTATGCTGCCTCGCGAACGAAATGTTTTTTTAGTATGGGGAAAGTCCAGGGGAGGTGCGCAACTCCACTTTTTATTATTGCTAGGCTGTGTATTCGCAACACTTTACCTTACGCAATAATCTTATACGTTTGTGTTAGTTTCAGGCATTTGCAAAAAAAAAGTCCAGTAGATTAATTATTTCTTTAATACATAAATTATGTTTACACATCCAAAATTTACTCAGCATTCTCTTTTCTGCTTGTTACATCACTAGGTTCTAACATGATTCCTAAATCTTCCTTACAAGTTTCCTTTCTTGATTTAAGGTCCTCCTGTATTTTTTCTAAGGTTTTACCCTTGGTTTCAGGTACAAAAAATAATATAAAAACAAGCCCTAACGCACATAAAATAGCAAACACAAAAATCGGTATATGTAAACCAAAACCATCCTTTGCAAATTGAAAAAACTTTGACAAAATTATAGCAACTGTACATTCCGCGATATCGGAAAAGCTTACAGCAAAAGCTTTCACGTTTGTTGGAAACATTTCTCCAACTAATATAAGAGGTATTGTTTGCATACCCATGTTATACACCATGGTGTAAACAACAAACCCAATCATCGACAGTAAAGCAAAAGAACTTGTGTCATAATCAGTTTTGTTTTTAAAAAAAAAATAACAAGATTCTGTTAATAAAACCACGATTACCCCGGTTAAAGAAATGATCATAAGTGGTTTTCTTCCAGTTTTATCAACAATCATGGAAGAACATCCTGAAACAATCACTTGCATGCTGAAATAAATTATTGCGGTTAAACTAGGGGAAATACTACTTCCAGCTTCACTGAAAATGGTTTCCACGTAGAATAATATTGCTGTGCATCCTGTAAATTGATGAATCGAGCGTACACCTAATATTATAATAAACGCTTTTCTATTTGATTTTATCTTAAACAGATCTTTATATTTTCCTGTATTCGTCCTTTCTTCCTCCGCGGCTTTTACCAATCTGTTTAGGTGGTGTTCAATATTATTGGCCCCTGTTAATGCCTTCAAACTCCTGCTAGCTTGTTTTAAATCATCCTTCATGATTAAATAATAAGGACTTTCGGGCATTCTCGAAAAAGTTAACAATGTTATTAAAGGGATTAACGAAGAAATCAATGCGGTGTTGGTTATGCTTAAAAATGTTCCAATTATAGTAATTAGTAACATTCCAAAAATCAATGAGACTGTTATACTTGATCCTGTGAATCCCCTAATTCTAGGATCTGAGATTTCACCCAAATACATGGGTATTGAACAATATACTAACCCATCAGAAATTCCTGCTATAAATCTTGCTAAAACAAGCAAATAAACTGATTTTACAAAAGCAACCATTATCCAGGATATGAAAAATGGAATTGATGCTAAAAGTATTGAGTTTTTTCTTCCGATTTTGTCTAAAATTATTCCTGCTAGAATTGAACCACAAATCGCACCGATTAGGATAGTTACAGCAACCCAGGAACCATCATCGTCTGTCATAGGAATATAAGAAGATTTATTTAGAAGTTGAGGTAATGATACGGAACACCAACCATAATGCATTCCACTACATAACATATTTAAGGTAGCTGGAAATTTTTTTTATAAAAATTTACGAAATGTTTTTGAAGAATATTACTTACCTAGAAATGTGGCGATATATTGGATTTTTGGTGGATTTTTATTATTATATGTATCGGAATTTTCCATTTCTTCGTGTTTGCGTTAAAAAAATTGACAAAAACTGTAAAACAGAACAAGATAAAAAGCAGATAAAGAGATTATAAATAATCTTTAACTCAATGTTGGGAAGGTTAGAAATATATTCTGTTTAAAAAATTGTAGGTTGAAATATAGACAGACAGGGGAGTTTTATTGGGTCAGTCCATGGGTACGCATATTAAGGGACATAATTTGATTGTCCCCAACAAAAATTGTGATTGTAGTATTCAGACATACCTTATTGAACAAATTATATATTTTTTAACCATTAGTGTTACGTTCACTGCTTGTGTATAATCAGGAAATGTCTAATACTGTAGATAAACTACACACTAGATCTACAGGAATCTTATCTCGAGTTATTTAATTATGAATTTTTTATCTTTATTTACAAAGAAAAAAATATTGAGTATTGCGGCTAAACTAAAACTTGAATTACATCCACTCTTATTGAATCACCCTGTATAATAAAACCAAAGGAAAAAAGTACCGTTAGCAAAGTTTTCTATTCTGCGAAAATAATATATTAATTATATTATTGTATAGATTCATCAAGAAAACATTGTTTACGTCAACGATTAAATCGAGAAGTTTTTTTTTTATATTCATTATTTGTTTATTTAAGTTTGTTGACATCACTGCAGTAAATAAATAAAAGAATCGACTATTTTGGTAAACACCAAACGCGGAAAGTTGATCAGGAAATCGTTTTTGATAATATATTAACGTACATTATGTAACAAGTGCGTGAAGTTGGGTATTTTAAACGAGTGCAGAGTTGGCAACCAAACGAATATAAAATAGGCTTCACGCTTATGTTCCTATGACCGTATATTCGGAATTATTTGACGCAAACGCGACGAATCGTAGGGATTAAGACAATGCGCAGTCGACACATTCGGAAACATTAAGCGCAGGTCTTGGATGTTTAATTCAGTACCGGTTCCAAAAAGTATATGGGCTCTTATGGTCAGAATGCGTGAAATAAACTGCGCAGGTAGTGCTTCTCATTTTTATATACTGCAATCAGTGTGTGAACCTTTATTTCACGTACGGGAGTAGAAAAAAAGACAAAATAAAAAATATAAATATTTATTTTTTTTAAATTAAAATAAATAAATTTGAACTAAAGACCTTACAGCTATCACCTTTTAGAATCTTCATTCTTGTTATTCATATCTTCTTGTATTTCCTCTAAGGTTTTTCCTTTAGTTTCAGGAACAAAAAATAATATAAAAAGTACTCCTAAAAACCCACAAATAGTAAAAACAATAAACGGTACGTGTAACCCAAATTCGTCTTTAGTAAACTGAAAAAATTTTGACACGATTGTTGTAACAACACAAAAATAAACATCCATAATACTAACAGCAAATGCTTTTACATTAGTTGGAAAAATTTCCCCTACTATTACAAAAGGAATCGTTAACATCCCTATACTGTACATTATCACAAAAATAATTAGCCCTATAATAGAAATCAAAGCAACTGAATCCGTTTCAATATCCGTAACATTTTTAATAAAAAAATAACAACTTTCTATGAACAAAGCGAAAGTTGCTCCGATTAAAGAAATCATCATTAAAGGTTTTCGTCCAATTTTATCAACAATACCCGTGGCTAATATTGAAAAAATTAATTGCATGCTGAAATAAATCATTGAAAGTAAAGGCGGGGACATTCCTCCAGTTTCTTTGAATATTATTTGGGCATAAAACACAAAAGCTGTGGCACCACAAAATTGTTCCGCAGCCCTTAAACCAAGAAGCATTAAAAGTGCTTTCCTATTAGTTCTAACAGTAAATAAATCTAAATATTTTCCCGTGTTTAAAGTTTGTTCTTCAATAGCTTTTGTAAGTCGGATTAATTCTTCTTCAACGTCTTCTCTTCCTTTGAAAATTTTTAAACTACTCCTTGCTTGGTTTAAATCCCCTTTTATAATAAAATAATAAGGACTTTCAGGAATGTATGATAAAGTAATCAGTACTAATAGAGGAACCACTGAAGAAACCAAAGCAGTAATTTTTATGCTTAAATACGACCCTAAAAGATTTATTAACAACATTCCAATAATATGAGCGACGGTTATGCTTGATCCTGTTAATCCTCTTATTTTTGGGTCAGATATTTCTGCTAAATAAATCGCAACAGCAGGAAAAACCATTCCATTAGATAACCCTGCTATAAATCTCGCAAAAAGTAGGAGTTCAACGCTTTGAACGTAAGCAACCATTATCCAACTTATAAAGAAAGGAATTGATGCTACAAGGATTATTTTTTTTCTTCCAAATTTATCTAGAATAAATCCGTCTAAAATTGCGCCAATTATGGCACTAAGCATAAATATAACTGCAAGCCATGATCCTTGATCGTTTGTAACACGAATTTTTGAGTCTTCTTCGAAAAGTTGTGGTAAAGATGGAGATGTCCATGCAAAAAACATTCCACAACAAACTAAATTGAGAGTGGCTGTTGAAATAAAAAAAAACAGTATTAAGAATGAAAATTTATTGTTGGGCAAAACAGTATCCAGAAACTAACATTTTTTAATCTTCCTATACATTTTCTGTTTGAAACAATAAAAAAATCTTAAGGATCAAGTCGGTACTAAAATTTTTTACTAATAAAAGTACGTACCAGTAAATGTAGCGAGGTATTGATAAATAAATCCTTTGTTACAAATTACAAGATTCATTTTCGTTTAAAATTCAGCTTTTACTAGAAAGACACTTCAAAAACTGTGGTCAGTGGTCAATTTAAGAGCATCTGACAACTTTAATGATATGATATGGTAATGATATGTGGTCGGATGCAGGGAATCCGTTCAAACATGGTTCAAACAATTAAATAAGTGGGGATTTACGACGATGCATAACGGAAAGTAGACTCAAAAGGAAATTATTATTGAGGAATATTTCAAACAAATTGAATCTTGATTGAAGAGTTAACAAAAGTGTTTGTACAGTGTGTAGGAAAAAGAATGGAGAGTATGGATGATTTTTGTAGAACGGAGTTTGAACCCTGGCATGAGGGTGTAATGATTGGGAATTGGTTGCCATAGCTGACTTGTAGGTCCTATTATGTGTTTAGCAAATTTTATTACTTTTGTAGCGATTGTATCTTATTTTTTTAAAGGTATATTAACCTTTGTATGTATGAACTAATATTTCCATGAATTTTAAAGTGATCTCACATATTGAATTTTTTATCTGACTGATTTCGTTCTAAACCTGTTTCTATTCCTGAGAAGTAACAATTCCTCAAGAAAATAATAAGAGATGTCTGAGAGGAAGCTCTTCTCTCTTTCTATACTCTCCGTGTTTGTATTCAATTCTGGATATACGAGATTAAACTAAAAAATTACGAGACTAGTTCTGTAATAATGTATTATGCAACAAGTGCGCGAAACTGGATTTTTTACACGATTTGTGTGTAAAAAAATAATTAATCGAATGTTATATTCATAATCGTGTGACGCAAACGCTGCGAATCGCAAGAACTAAGACGATGCGCAATAGACTTATACGGAACCGTCAAACTGAAATGTTCTGCAACTCTTTGCCACTTTAACGGTGCATAAAAATGTATGAGCTCTTATGGCCATAAGGCGTGAAATAAACGTCATAAGAAATGCACAGAGTTGTGTGGAATCAGATCAGGGGAGTACGGAGACTGCGACACCACGCGCATTTCTCACTAGGATCTTAGTATTTTTTTTTGGGGTCCAGACGGCTTTTTGTTCCTGTGTCCAGGGTCTTTTTGAAATCAACAAAACCTCCAAAACTCTTCCTGCTTGTCAACCATCCCCTACAGTCAATTTCCAAACTCCTATTCCATCTGAAGACGCACCCGATAGGTAAAACCCATTTGGAGCTTAAGTATTTGCATTCCCATGAAGAATAAATTCGCTAACAAAGCCTTATTGGAATATTTTTAATATCGCGGGATTTTACAGTGCTTAGAACTCCTTTACTTTTAAAACTGCAACCCAAACTACAGACATAAAATATTCTGAAAATAAGTGTTTTAAGAATTCTTTGTTTCTAAAATTTTTATCACGTCTTTATTTAAATTGTTTACAGAATTTTTTCAAATCGTGTTAAGTAATCTAATGTGTAATAATGGTTTTTTTTTCAAAGCTATTACGTACTGTTGGATAATGCAAATTGTATTGATTGATTCCTATAATTATTATAAAAGTGCATTTAATTTAATTGCAGAATAGTATGTGATTATTCACAATAAAAAAAGGTGCCATCGTTGACCTTTAGATTTACCACGTGCATTTTTCTTCAAGGTAACCTACTAGTTTCTTCAAAAGTAAATATTTTCCTTTTTCAGTAACCAAATTAACATAGTGTAGGGTTTTCCGTAATCATGTCCTTAGGATATTTTAAATCAAGTATGATATAAAGTTAATTTCATTCTATTTAGTTTTGCTATCTTGTAAAAGTTACAAAATTGTTTATTTCGGTTTTATGACGTTAAGTTCAAGGTCTGAAAACCTTCAAAACTAACGTGACCTGAAAAATTAATTTTTTGTTACGTAAATGTTGCATGTGTTGTATTTCTTATGCTTAATTTGGTTAAGGAATTCATTAGTTTTTTATTTGTTACTTTTATGCAATAGTTATTTTATTAGTACGCAATCCTGAAAAAAAGCAGGCGTGTTGTAAAAGATTTCAGGTCGAAATGAATTGTTATTATGAGTCATAAGGTATCAGAAATGTGATTCCACCGAATTTTGGGACATCATTTGAATTTCAAAGTTTTTTTCAGTTTTTCAGGATTTCTGAAATTTGAATAAATCAGCAAATATTTGTCTAATCGAAAAATTGTTAAGGAACTTTTTGTTCAATTTTTAATGCAGAATCCATATTGGGGAATTTCAGAACGCCCTTTGAATTTTGCAAGTTTTTCAGCCTTTTCAGGTTTTACGGAACTTGAATAAATCGGCAAATATTTGACTAATCGAAAAATTGTAAAGGAAGTTTTTGTTCAGTTTTTAATGCAGAATCCGTATCGAGAAATTTAAGAACGCCCTTTGAATTTTCCAGGTTTTTCAGCCTTTTCAGTTTTTTCAAAACTTGAATAAATCAGCAAATATTTGTCGAATCGAAAAATTGTAAAGGAACTTTTTGTTCAGTTTTTAATGCAGAATCCGTATAGGGAAATGTCAGAACGCCTTTTGAATTTTCCAGGTTTTTCAGCCTTTTCAGTTTTTTCAAAACTTGAATAAATCAGCAAATATTTGTCGAATCGAAAAATTGTAAAGGAACTTTTTGTTCAGTTTTTAATGCAGAATCCGTATAGGGAAATGTCAGAACGCCTTTTGAATTTTCCAGGTTTTTCAGCCTTTTCAGTTTTTTCAAAACTTGAATAAATCGGCAAATATTTGTGGAATCGAAAAATTCTAAAGGAACTTTTTATTCAGTTTTTAATGCAGAATCCGTATCGGGAAATTTAAGGATGCCCTTTGAATTTTCCAGGTTTTTCAGCCTTTTCAGTTTTTTCAAAACTTGAATAAATCGGCAAATATTTGTGGAATCGAAAAATTCTAAAGGAACTTTTTATTCAGTTTTTAATGCAGAATCCGTATCGGGAAATTTAAGGATGCCCTTTGAATTTTCCAGGTTTTTCAGCCTTTTCAGGTTTTTCAAAACTTGAATAAATCAACAAATATTTGTCGAATCGAAAAATTGTAAAGGAACTTTTTGTTCGGTTTTTGATACAGAATCCGTGCCGGGAAATTTCAGAACGCCTCTTGAATTTTGCAGGTTTTTTCAGGTTTTTTTCAAACTTCAATAACTTTCCAAATATTTGTCGAATTAAAAAATTATAAAAGAGGCTATGTCTTCAATTGTTATTGTAGAATAAGTTCCATATGAATATTTATAGGAATTTGATTTATTTACATTAAGATTGCATGTCCGGAAAAACCGGAATTTCTACGGCGCGTGTAATAGGGCGTGAATTTTACTACGTCCAGTATCTTTTCGCTACCTATATCGAAAAATAACAGATTCTGTGTGAATCATGAATCTTGTTTTTCTCTTCGAATGTATATCTTATAAAACCTACAACCAACGTAATTAGAAAGGTTACAGTTCCGTTATTCTAAGCTGTATCCAGAATACTAAACTTTTATTACGTCAGTTAAAAAAAAAATTAGCCAACATTTAAAAGAATCCGTTTCCTATTTTTTTTATTTATTTATTCTCATTGAAATTACGCACTTCCATTAATATTTCGGAAAATTGTTTCTCTGCGCTTTTAATGATAGGGTTTAGGTCAGGGGTTATAGTACACCAATTCTATGTTCTTCGGGGATGTTTCTGATTACAGAGACGGTTTGCGGGTTTGTGTTCTCCTGCCGAAACGAAATCCTCAATTCTTTTGCAAGTCACTGGTCTTCCAGGGGTAGTTTTGAAGATTTCTAGTATCTTAAATTGTGGAAATGTATTAAATTTAAATAGTAGCTTGTTTTTATTCATAATGTAGATTCAAAATGCAAGGTCACTGATAACATTTCTGATTTATGTTAGGTACTTATACTATTTGTCATGCTCAGCGTAGATAAAGAATTGTTCCTTAAAAATTTCTGAACAAAAAGATAATTTTTGTTAATTTAAAAATTATTAAACGAAGGTTAACAATTTATAGGTTCTTCCGAGAAATTTCGTTTGCGTATTTTCTATAATCGTACGTTTCTTGAACTTTTCAAGCTTTTCTCACGTGTGTCCTTCAAGGTAAACAACTATTTTGAATTCTCAGAGGTAAATATCTTCTAATCACTATCTTAGAAGATGAGTAATACCAATCAATAATAATAAAACACTTTTATATTCATAAAAACTATTTAAATCTGGAAATAATTCGTTTTCAGTTATACAAAAATAAAATATATCTTTCCAAAAAACATTTTTCAAGTCGTATTGTATTTCGCTATTTATTAATTATTACAGATCTCTTTACATTTTTTACCTTTAAGTTCTTCCTGAATTTCTTCCAAGGTTTTTCCTTTAGTTTCAGGGACACAAAATATAATAAAAACAAGTCCTAACATTCCACACATAGCAAACGCAAAAAATGGAACATGTAATCCGAATTCGTCTTTTGTAAACTGGAAAAATTTTGATACGGTTGCCGTAACAACACAAAAATAAATATCTGCATAACTTACAGCAAAGGCTTTAACACTTGTTGGGAAAAGTTCTCCAGTTAACAGAAGAGGAATTGTTTGTAATCCAACACTGTACATTATTACAAAAACAATTAGGGAAATAATTGGGACTAAAGCAAAAGAATCTGTATTTATATCGGTGGTATTTTTAATAACAAAATAAGAACCTTGTGTTAAAAGGGCTAAAATAACCCCAGTTGTGGAAATAATCAACAAGGGTCTTCTTCCTGCTCTATCAACTAAAGATGTGGAAGCTGTTGAAATTACTACTTGAACTGTAAAATAAATCATTGAGGCAACACTAGGGGAAATATCATTTCCAGCATCGGTAAAGATCATTTGGCTGTAAAATACAAAAGCCATGGCACCAGTCCATAATTGCGCAGCCCGAACCCCCATTATAATAAAAATACCTCTTCTGTTTCCTTTTACTGTAAATAAATGATAACATCTTGCGGTATTAGAGTTTTGTTCTTCAATCGCTTTCTTCAATCTATTAAGTTCGGATTCAACATCATCAGTTCCTTTAAAAATTACCAAACTCTTCCTTGCTTGTTCAAAATTACCTTTCATGATTAAATAATAAGGACTTTCAGGCATCCAACAAAACGTTACTAATAGTAATACAGGTACAACTGAAGCCACTAAAGCGGCCGTTGTTATGCTTAAATACGATCCAAATATGTTCATTAATAACATACCAAGTATTTGAAAAACAGTCATGCTTGAACCAAAAAAGCCCCTAATCCTTGGATCGGCAATTTCAGCTAAATAAATGCAAGTTGCGGGGAAAATCATCCCATCAGATATTCCTGAAATAAATCTAGCAATGTAGAGCATTTCGACTGATTGGGCATAGGCAATCGTAATCCATGATGTAAAGAATGGAATGGAGGTCATTAGAATTACTTTTTTTCTACCACATTTGTCTATAATTGTGCCCGTTAGAATTGCTCCACAAATTCCACCAAATAAAAGCATTACTACGATCCATGAACCTTGATCGTTTGTAATCGGAATGTGGGAATCACTGTCAAAAAGTTGTGGTAAGGTTGGAGAAGGCCATCCAAAACACATCCCGCTGGAGAGTACATTGAGAAAAGCTGTAGAAAAATAAATAAAAATTATGGAAAACGTAAATATTGACAGAAAAAATAAGGAAAATGGAAAGAGAATAGAACAGGAAGAAGAGTGAGACAAAGACGCAAAGAGTTAGAGTCTTCTTAGTGCGGAATGGGAGAAGTGGCCGCAGGGACAAGTTGACGCGAGACTGCGCCCACTTGGCCGCGTCGAGATGGCCACGCCTGCTTGTCCTAGACCGTTCTCAGTGCCCTTTCAATTTAAAGAATCCCCTAAAGTCCTCAGATTCCCTAACAAACCTTCCGGAAGCCCTAAATTTTCTCAATAATAGCTAAACACTGATTCCCTTGAATCTAGAGTTCTCCAGAGTCTCTAGAGGTCGTCTTAGCAGAATCCCCCCGAGTCTTCTGATTTCCTCACAATTCCAGGGTCGTACCTTGAATGCCCAAATTCTAATTCCCCCTTTCCCTAAGTCAAAGACCTGAACTGATAAAAAATTAATGAAAGAGAAAACATAAGAGACAGGAATAGATTTTGTGTTTTCTATGTAAACTAATAAACTTTTGTGTCAATTTTGCTTAGCCTGCGCATTTCAAAATAGATCTTGAACTTTGTTCACTTCACAATCTGATAAAAAATTACAATGGGAAACGTGGCTAGGAATTTCCCACGCTCCGGGAAAAAACTATTTAGGACTGTTTAAGGACTCGCGATCTTAGGAAACCCTGCTTTCAAGAAATATTTTTTTATTTTACGCAACGGTGGTGGCTGTATGTATCGTGGGCTCTACTGAAAAATTCAGGAAACCAACTAAAATAATTTATAAACAGGTCCATCAGGATGTAAACACAAAGAAAAATAAAATCACGAGAGGACCAGGTTTTAAATTAATTCTGAGAGCAACAACACGTTCTGTTTATTTTTTAACGCCAAAACCCCCCCGACCCAGACGATTTCGTCCGTTTAGTTTTTTTGATTAACATTCTTGTTTTTTACGATTTGAATTTAAATTTAAAAAGAATAACAGACTTACCTGTGAATGCTGCTAAGTATTGGAAAATTGGCACCCCTTTAGTAAAATTATAAATAAAAGCCTTGAAAGGATTCATAATTTTTCGTCTTCAGGATCAACCTTACTTGAAGAGGTGCCAAAATAATTTGATCCTGAAATTTCTTGCTATTGTTTCAGTTTGTAAAAAAAAGATTTAATTCTATCTACGTTTTGAATTAAAATCAAGTAAATAAGATAAATAATGTAAATGTTTATTTACTATTTTACATGTCATTGTAGATGTACTCCATACTACGAAGCTAGTTTAAAGCTTCTGATTCAGTGAGGTAACGAATACTGGCGAAAACACTTCTACTTTAGTATAATAAAAAGATTGTCAAAATGGCACTTAAAAACTATAACTTAAACCTATCAGTCTTGCTTAATATTGTCTCAAACAAGATATTGAATAGAATAATGATACCAAAAATTACACCACTGAATAAAAATCAGTTTTACATAAAAATAACAATTAAATATTATTAAATAATAAATAAAATCTAAGCACTTTCTATTTTCCTAAACTTTTCGGGTAATTCCAAAGGTATTTCGTTCATAACTCTTTCACCTTTCAGTTCTTGTTGAATTTCTTCTAAGGTTTTTCCCTTAGTTTCAGGTACGCAGAATATAATAAAAATAAGTGCTAAAGCACAACAAAGCGCAAAAAAGAAAAACGGTACGTGCATACCAAACTCATCTTTAGTGAATTGAAAAAATTTAGACACTCCAATTGTTATTACCGCTGTGTAAATATCGGAAAAACTAACAGCAAACGCTTTTACATTTGTTGGGAAAATTTCCCCTAATAATAAAACAGGGATTGTTTGCATTCCTATACTGAAAACAATTACAAAAATAATTAAAGCAACTATTGGGACTATAGCAAAATCCGTTGTGTCAATATCTGTAAGATTTTGAATATAAAAATAAACACCTTCAACTAATAATACTAAACCGGTTCCGATAACGGATATAATCAGCAACGGTCTTCTTCCAGCTATATCAACAATTACTGAAGAAAAAGCTGAGATTATTAATAAAATTCCAAAGAAAATTATTGAACCAGTACTGGGAGAAATACTATCTCCAGCTTCTTTAAAAATAATTTGGGCATAAAACGTGATAGCTGTGGATCCGCTTAATTGTTGGGCCCCTCTAGTCCCCATTGTTATATAAAGCGCTTTTCTATTACTTTTTACTGTAAACAAATCTAAGCACTTTCCGGTATTTTTATTTTGTTCTTCAACTGCTTTAGTAAGCCTTTCTAATTCCGGTTCGATATCATCATTTCCTTTAAATATAATCAAACTTCTTCTAGCTTGTTCTATGTGTCCTTTCATAATTAAAAAATAAGGACTTTCAGGCATAAAACAGAAAGTTAATAAACAAAGAATCGGGATTGCAGAAGAAATCAAAGCTGCAATGCTTATACTCAAGTATGATCCAATTATGTTCATTAGTAAGATTCCAAAAATAAACGCGACTGAGACACCGGATCCAAATAATCCCCTAATTTTCGGATCGGCTATTTCACCTAAATACATAGGAATTGCACAAAAAATTAATCCATCTGATATCCCAGCCATGAATCTTCCTCCAATTAACACGTTAACTGATTTTGCGAACGCTAACATCAACCAGGATGCGAAAAAAGGGATTGAAGAAAGCAGGACAACGTTTTTTCTTCCAATTTTATCCAAAAGTAAACCTCCTAGGATTGATCCAACTAAGGCACCAACTGATAACATCACAGCAATCCATGATCCTTGATCGTTACTCAAAGGTATATGGGAATTTTCTTGATCAAGAAGTCTGGGTAAAGATGGTGAAGGCCATCCATAATGCATTCCACTGCAGATTATATTCAAAGTACCTGTAACATGCAAATTATATTTTTAAAAAAGTTTTTCCAAAAAATTTAAAAAAGTCTTGCCCAATAAAATTTGCATAGTTCCACGAACGATTACGTAGTTGTTTATCAAAAATATAAATGTTTGCTAATTATGTGTAAATTAATAATAACCAGTATTTCGTTCATAAGAGCACCAGGTACGGTATTCTACTTCAGTGGCCTAATCATGGGGGAAAAGGAGGGTCATCCTGTTTAAGAAGCTTCAGGCAAAGAAATATTCAATTCTATTGATTTAATAATGCGACTGAATGAATATATTTGATACTTTAGAAAAATCAACCAACAATAATTTTTATTTATTTTATGGAGAATTACCAAAATATAATATCTGGGTAAGTTTACCCAAATTAATATAATTTTGGTGTAATTACAGAAATTTTTATTTTTTCCAAACAACAACCTATAATAAATAATTTATTAATAATAAACCTTCTTTTTTAGAACAAAGAACATGTTATCTTATATAATAACATGTTTTGATTGTGTCAATGATAAAATTGATAGGTTCTAACAACTAAATCAAATTTATGGATATTATGTAATATCCAAAGTAAAGGTTACACCAGGAAGAGTTTCTTTGTCAAACAAATTAAACTCAAAACCCACCATAAAGGAAAAATACTGAAACAATCCGTAAAAAGTGTCTTCGAAAAAATTACAAGTTACTGAGAAATAATAACACTTCTTGTTGTTGTTGTTGTTGTTATTGTTACTGACGAGTCAAGGTGGACGAATCCTTGGCACCTCTTAGCACTTAGAGGCTAATTACTGCCCATTTTGTCTCTAGAGGTATTACAACTTCCAGAAGGGAGGCTAACTTATTATTACGAGGGCTAATACAAAAATAATTAGATTGACACCTTCTTTATTTTTATAATTCTCTCTCTAATGCGTCCCAGAAATCCCTATATTAATATTCGGGATTAAAACATCATTTTCCCATTGAAAGTAAATGTTTTTCAAACCAGATGGTGGACGCCCCACATTTTTTCGTTTTTCTTGACAAGAACAGGCTTCATCGTTCATGTCGCGAACGCAAACGCTACGAATCGCGGTGACGTGCAGTAGACATATTCGGAAACGCCAAACGCAAGTGTTCGTCGCCTCAGCAATCTATGGGATGCCAAAAAGTATACAGGCTCTTATGGCCATAATGTGTAAAATCAAAAAATTATTTAATGTTACATACTGCGATCAGATGGGAGAGTACACAAAGGTTATTATTTCTTAAGTCAATAACCATATAAGGAATATTCAATGAAAAAGTTATTTTCCTGCATAAATCCTTGAAGGAAAGAGAAGTGATCACTAGACCAAAATTCCCCAACCTTTTCGAAAATACAATCTGGGTAGGCCTTGAAATGCTCGTAAATTTCCATTACATTTTCCTTTATTTAAATATTTTAAAATATTGACATACAGGGTGTTATTAAAAGGAACGTAATTTGGAAACGGTTTTCTTTTAAGATTATAGGGCTCTCATCGTCGAAGATAAATTTTGTTATGGCGCCCCCCCTTCTGCGCCAAGAGGGTTGATTTTGCAGACTTTAAATTGGAGTCATATTTAGATCCCATTTAATTAAAGAATTTTATTTCCGCACCCTCAGGGTAAATGTTTTCTTGGGAAAAATTAAGAACGTGTCTGTTCAGATATTCTTTAACGGTTAAAGGAATTTAAGGAGTGGAAACTGCAATAATTTTACGCAGGAAGAAGTTTCTATCCTTATTGGAAAATAAACAATCGGAAGGTTTTTTTTTTATATTGTATTTCGTAATTTAAAAATAAACAAGCTACGAGTTCCGTCAAAAAGATCAAGTGCATATTTATTTTCCACCTTTGGGCAAATGAATATGAGGGTCATTCTATTAGAGAGGCGCCGGAGAGATAACCAGACGTAATAGAAAAAAATATCTTATTATAATAAATAAACTTAACATCAGTTAACTAACGTCATCGGTCGCAACTAGCCTTCGATTTGTTTACAAACTTGTTCCACTGGTTTATACCGGATGTCCGGATAATTATTATTATCAAAATTTCTCAAAAAGAAAAGCTGAATTTCTTCTTGGGTAATCTGTGTCAATCTCTAAACTTCCAAAAGAATTTAATGGTTAAATTGTTTGAAACGATTTAAACTTTCAAAAATTTTAAATTCAGAAACTGTATTTTAGCCTAGAATGAAGAAAAGGAATTTATATCAAAAATGTTATGATTAGTTCTAATTTTAGGTTTGATTATCTCACACAAATTTTTCTTTTGGGCAAAACTTTTTTTCGTAATCTTGATTACAAAATTTTGTAAGATATGAAAACTGATACCTACCTGTAAGCATAGCCAAGTACTGAAAAATAGGGAGACCTTTCCCCCAATCACCAACAAAAAACGAAGCACTTTTCATGTTTGCACAAATGTTTGTTAAAACTTTTTGTTGATCTGAAGTATTGCGAACTGTTTTCTTGTAGTGTTGCTGCCAAGAACTTTTACAAAATAAAGCACAGTACGAATTTAAATTTTGTTGACAGTGTGCCGGGGGGCAGATTTAGTAGTTTTGCTGCTAGCGCAGTTGTTTCCTAAAACTCGTTTTGCTGGTACAATTTGAAAAAATATCTGTTGAGATCACACACACGTCCGGTGATTTCTATCCTTTTTGATAGAAATAATCCTCAATACTAAACAGAATTTAATATAAACTGCAATTAAATTCAAAAGTTTACCCATCAATTATTACTTTTAACCAATTTTTAACCATGACACGCTTATTCCCCTCAAGGTAAGGTACTGGATATCTTCTTTACTCTTCTCGAACATGTATTTTTATATATTTCCTGGTTTCATTGAAAAACAAATTAAACTTAAATTACTTTAATAGTTTATAATAATATCCAGATTATTCCATTCAATAAAAAATTAACTACGTACAGTATTAAATTATTTAAACCAAAATCTACAAGTTTTCAAAATTCAAAAAGAAATTCTTTTAGCAAATTAAATCATAAAAAAATAAATAATTAACTTGTAAATCAGGCTAAGCTTAATAATACTTACAAATAATAATTAATAATTATAATAGATGGATTGCCCCATTTTGTTCCTAAATAAAGTCAACAGGGGTCAACATGTTCTTGTTCTAGTCTAAAGTTTAATTGCTTTTGTTAAAAATCTTCCGAGTTATTAATTTAAAAGAAAATTCAAACAAGAGCAATATTTTAAATTAAAAAATTTATTTATTATACACAATATTTTCTTTCAAAATTTTTTTTTCCTTAAACATACACCCTGTATTATTACATTTATAATTTCAGTCTCTGTAATTTATCTACAATCACTGACTTTCAAATTTGGCTGTAAAACCAGCCAAAAGAAAAACTAAAAATCCCCCCCGCCCTAAGGTTCCTCAATTTGTTTGTATTTTTCTATAAACCCTCCTGAAAAGGTTGCTGAGAATGTTTCTGAGAATTTTTCAGGGAATTTTTCTGGTAATTTTTCGGAAAGTTCCTTACCAACCACAACTTGTTCCGTTCTAAGTTCAGTAGTGAGATCAGGACCTCTAAGTTCTTGTTGAATTTCTTCCAAGGTTTTTCCTTTAGTTTCCGGAACAAAAAATATAATGAAAATAAGTCCTAATACGCAAAATATGGTGAACCCAAAAAATGGTACGTGTAACCCATAAGTGTCTTTAGTAATTTGGAAAAACTTTGAGACTATTGTTGCAATTACGCTAAAATAAATATCAGCTAAGCACAAGGCAAACGCTTTAACATTGGTGGGAAAAATTTCCCCTAACAATAAAATTGGAATAGTTTGCATCCCTATACTGAAAACGATCACGAAAACAATAAGAGCAACTAATGGTATCCATCCAAGATGGCTAACATCAATGTTGGTTACGTTTAAAATATAAAAATAAGATCCTTCAGTCAATAAAGCCAAGCCAGCTCCAATTGTTGAAATAATCAACAATGGTCTACGTCCTGTTTTATCAACAATCATCGAACAACACCCACAAAGCGCTACTTGGATACTAAAATAAACAATCGCTGCAATACTTGATGGTATGGTATCTCCCGATTCTTTAAAAATTGTATGGGCGTAAAAAGTAATCGCGGTTGTCCCACTGAATTGTTGCGCCCCACGTACCCCCATCATAATAAAAAGCGCCTTCCTGTTACTTCGAACTGTAAACAAATCTAAACATCTTCCGCTATTTGCATGTTGTTCCTTAACAGCTTTAGTCATCCGTTCCAATTCCCCTTCCACATCATCAGTTCCTTTAAAGATCTTTAAACTTCTCCTCGCTTGTTCAATATTTCCTTTCATGATTAAATAATAAGGACTTTCCGGCATCCAGGAAAATGTCAACAAACACAAAATTGGAACAATTGAAGATATTAAAGCTGTCGTGCTTATGGTTAAGTATGATCCAATAATGTTAATTAAAAGAGTTCCAAAAATCCATGTGACCGAAACGCTTGATCCAAGCGAACCTCTAATTTTTGGATCTGCGATTTCCCCCAGATACATGGGAAGAGCGCAAAACGCCAAGCCATCAGATATTCCGGCAATAAAACGAGCTATGATTAAAACTAAAACTGATTTAGCATAGGCCACCATGATCCATGCTGCGAAGAATGGAAATGAAGATAGAAGAGCTACTTTTTTTCTTCCAACTACGTCTAGGATTAGAGCTCCAATGATGGAACCGCATAAAGCTCCTAAAAGTGGCATCACAGCCATCCACGATCCTTCTTCGTTTGTGATAGGGATTATTTTCTCTTCGTCGAGTTTTGGTAAGGATGGAGATGGCCAACCATAGTGCATTCCACTGCATATGATGCTTAAAGTACCTGGAAATAAAAATTCAGGTGAAATTATGTGTATAACTAAAAATAAACGCTATAATAAAAAAAATAGAAAGAGGTCAAGGATTGATTACGTGGGTCATCACATTTTGATAGTCTGTTAGTCTTCAGTTGTCTTGCTGAAGCATTCTTACGTCTTTGCGCCCAGAGAGCTTTATGTCTCAAACTCCTTGGCTTTAGTCATTCTTACGTCTTTGCGCACAAACAGTTTTACGGGTAAACGTCCCGAGGTTTAATGATTCTAACATATTTGCGCCCAAAAAGCTTTACATCGAAATATATTTGCGCCCAAAGAGCTTTACGTCGAAACATCTTTGCGCCCAACAGTTTTACGTCGAAATATTTTTGCGCCCAATGAGCTTTACATCGAAACATTTTCGCGTCTAAACAACTTTACGTCGAAATATTTTTGCGCCCAAAGAACTTTACATCGAAACATATTTGCGTCCAAACATCTTTACGTCGAAATATCATTGGATTTAGTGTTCTTTAGGGAAGTTAGCGACCACGATGTTGTATTATTTAATCAAGAGATGAGACTTCTGCCGGATTCTCCATTTAAGGGTATCTTTGGACCCAAACCAAAACGAACCATAGATTGGGAAAAGATCAGGGATGCCCAAACCAGTATCCCAAGCCATAACGCAATGGGCCTGGTCCGAGGCCGAGAATCGTTTTTTTAAAGCTATAACACGTGTACGTTTTGGTTCATTAAAATATGATTTCTTCTACGATCAAGTTAAAAGTTGTTACAAAACCTTTTTATCATAAACTATGGTTCCAAAATTAAATCTTGTCTAAACTGTCGCAAATAATATTAAATCTTAATTTAATTCTCCGAATTGATTATATAATCAAAATTTTACATTCACTGCCTTTTTTTTTAAATACATTTGCATATTTATGGTCTTCAAACAACAATTAATAACTACGCACTATTCCTAGAATCGTTATAAAACTTGAAGAAAGTTGAAACGTCATTAAAAAAATATCTTTAATTTTCAAAACGAGTTTTGAAATCAGAAAACCTTGAGGCTATCACGTCGGCTAGGCTAGGTATATATTGTTTTCTTCAGTTGGTATACGTTTTTTGACCCGACCTTGATCAGTGACTCATTTTTAAAAATACTAGAACCCTTTAACCGTTCATTTGAATCAGATCAGGGAGGGTTCGTACCCTAAAGGGAAAAACTGAAATCGTGCCTTTCAAAGGAATATCGTATTCAAGACCTTCGCAAACTTAAATGTTTCTTTGTCCTCAACGAGTTTTTTTTTGAAAATAAATCTAATCCAAAGTAAAAGTATCATCAAGGACGTTATTAGCGTCACAAACTTTTTCAATTTTCAATCAAAACAGTGACATTAATCAATTCGGGGCTTTCCATTAGTCACAATCTAATTATGCAACATGGGAGGAAGAAGCAATTTTTTAAAAGAGATTTGCGGAAATACTTATCATGTGCACGTGCGCGCGCGCGTGTCTTTGGAAATATGTAAACGCACAATTCGACCTTGAGAAAAAAAATCTTGTTTACCTAACTTTATTTTTGTTTATCGATGTAAAATAATAAATTAAAGTTGAGGTCTTTCCCCTAAATAAAGACCGACCAACTACATGGTATGGTGGCAAAACTAAGGAGTTGGCAGAGGCCCGGATTCTTTTTCTCTTTGGGGTTCGCTTTAACCTTACGGTCTCTGCAGAAGAAATTCAAGTTGTATACAACCCCAAGAAATTTTGACGTGAATTAAAGAGGGTAGCCCCGTCCACAAGGACTCTACCAGCATTTTCGTGGCTTAAATCGTGTCCAAAGAAAATCCTAGGCTTCTGGAAAGAGACTGCTGACCACGAGGGGTGTACAATGGGCTTGTTCGGGATTAGGGTACATTTTTAGCGGCCCATTTTTAATGGTCTCTAATTTCCAAGGATAAACATATCTCATAGAAACCCATGGATGTTTGTAGAACGGTTTAGCTTCATTTTTCATCTTTTTTTGGCTTGATAGAAGTAGCAAGTTGTATTTTCTTGAAAAGTACAAGTTTTTTTTACGAAACTAACCTATCCAAATGACGACGTTTGTATATTTGCATATAAAAATGACGTGCGGGTTATTTTTAAAATCTTGGGTGCAGAGTGCAATATTTTTTATTGTGTGCATACATATCCCATCTCTAGTCGTAACATACCTGCAATAACGCACGTAGTATATAAATATTTACGAGTTTTTCTCAACTTTTTTTTATTAAAAATTTGGCCAAGGGACTAAAGGAAGCCTGTATGTATATTGCGTGGACGTTACAGGCTACAATAGAGACAACGATATTTTTGGAAATGTTATACCAAGCAGGAAATATATTTTTTTTTAAATAATAAGTTGAAAAATTATGTTAAACAAGAATTCTAATTTGTTTACGACTAAATATAATAAGTGAAAGTTCTAATTACTAAAGTATATGACATTCTAATTCTTCAATCTCTCTTATGGTAATATTTTAATAGCATTCTGATTTCTTTTGATTTTTTCAAACAATTTGTAGGAAAATTTGCAAACAGATTAATTTGTTCTCGTGCTAGATATTTATTAAACTTTTATTGCTATTATTAAAATGTTTATTGGTTGAATTAACACTTAATGTGTGAGCTTACAGTATAAACTAATTCGGCTAAATGAATGAAAGTATTATTGTTATTATTATTTGGTTTAAACTGCTTCTATTTAATACCCAGGAAATAAACCAAGCTGGAAGCGAGGTGCGTAAATAATCCGAGTGAATAATACCCATTGCGTATTCGTAAAATCCTATACTTTGTCCCCGATTATTACGACAGTAAACTAAATTTTGAAATTAATTGACACAAACCTGTTTGTGTTTGTTTGTTTATAACTATAAATAGTTAATAAACTTTAAGAAAATTGTTGTTATGCAACCAATCGTACATTTTAATCGGAAAATTGTTAATAACAAACGTCAGGCGTGTTTCCGGCATTGATTTTCCGTTGGTCATTAAAATAAAATAAAAAACGAACTATTTCAGGAGCCTGTTTTTTTCAGTTATGGAAAATTTAAATTTTTCTCGTTTTGATGCTTTGTCCTGCGGCCCTATCCCCCCCTGTACGAACTTTTCGTTCTCGCGCACTTCTCTATTTTGTACGTAATCCTGGTGGAGAAGAATCTCCAGCTCGTTTGTATCGAATAAAAAGGAATTCTTGGGCCTGAAACCGTGTTCGATCTTCAGGTTAGGGGGTTATTATCTCTATTGCTAATTTCTTGTTCCTATGTCCAGTTCCCCAAATTACGAACCGTCTGTATACAAAACAGAAGTCTGTTCCGTATTTTATTTCTGTGTTGCCCTTAACTTTTTCATACAGAAAACTTGAAAATACAAGGAAGACACTTTCTAATGTACTATAAAATAAAATGTTAACCTGTTAATCCAGCTATGAATTGTATTATGGGTACGCCTTTTGTACAATGAATACGAATACAAGTTTCAACGCGTTTCATTCTTCCCGAATTAATTAGAAACGTAATAAATGGCACTGACGCAAACGTTCTGTCAAGTCAAACTTTAAACTGCCAAAACAGCAGATCGTGCTATTTTAAATTTAAGAACTACCTATTGTTTAAAAGTTTGGTCAATCTAATATGCATATAAGATAAATACTTTCTTTTCTTCAAGTCATTGTGTTATAGGTAGGTAAATATTAAATGTTTTATCGTAGTTGCTTTTGGAGGAAATTTTATTCTCTACAAGTTTGGTCTAATGTTATTTTAACCTATCGGGCGCGGTTTTCGTGTTTAAAGCAAATGTGCGAGCTAACGTGCTTGTCAATGCTTTGAATAGAGCGCTCGCATGTGTTTAGTCTGACGGTTCCCAGGCCCAAACTATTAATGTTAGCCAAATATTTTCTGGAAGTTTTTTGTAGGAAATTTTATTCTCTACAAGTTTGGTCTAATGTTATTTTAACCTATCGGGCGCGGTTTTCGTGTTTAAAGCAAATGTGCGAGCTAACGTGCTTGTCAATGCTTTGAATAGAGCGCTCGCATGTGTTTAGTCTGACGGTTCCCAGGCCCAAACTATTAATGTTAGACAAATATTTTCTGGAAGTTTTTTGTAGGAAATTTTATTCTCTACAAGTTTGGTCTAATGTTATTGTAACCTATCGGGCGCGGTTTTCGTGTTTAAAGCAAAAGTGCTAGCTACCGCGCTTGTCAATGCTCTGAATAGAGAGCTCGCATGTGTTTAGTCTGACGGTTCCCAGGCCCAAACTATTAATGTTAGACAAATATTTTCCTACAGTTTTTTGTAGGAAATTTTATTCTCTACAAGTTTGGTCTAATGTTATTTTAACCTATCGGGCGCGGTTTTCGTGTTTAAAGCAAATGTGCGAGCTAACGTGCTTGTCAATGCTTTGAATAGAGCGCTCGCATGTGTTTAGTCTGACGGTTCCCAGGCTCAAACTATTAATGTTAGCCAAATATTTTCTGGAAGTTTTTTGTAGGAAATTTTATTCTCTACAAGTTTGGTCTGATGTTATTGTAACCTATCGGGCGCGGTTTTCGTGTTTAAAGCAAAAGTGCTAGCTACCGCGCTTGTCAATGCTCTGAATAGAGAGCTCGCATGTTTTTAGTCTGACGGTTCCCAGGCCCAAACTATTAATGTTAGACAAATATTTTCTGGAAGTTTTTTGTAGGAAATTTTATTCTCTACAAGTTTGGTCTGATGATATTTTAACCTATCGGGCGCTGTTTTCGTGTTTAAAGCAAAAGTTCGAGCTAACGTGCTTGTCAATGCATTGAATAGAGCGCTCGCATGTGTTTAGTCTGACGGTTCCCAGGCCCAAACTATTAATGTTAGACAAATATTTTCCGAAAGTTTTTTGTAGGAAATTTTATTCTCTGCAAGTTTGGTCTAATGTTATTTTAACCTAACGTACGCGGTTTTCGTAACATGGCGATTATGCATGTACCTAACAGTAGAATATCTAGTAGAATAATTTACCTACATTTAATTATAAAAGATTAAATCTATTCATGATGTAATATTTTTATAAATTTTTTCTTAACATTCCAAACATTCCCACGAGAAGAAAATATTTAATCTTTCAATTGATGCAGTGAAACCCCATCAAATAAAATTAACTTCAATTTAAATAAAACTCGATAAAACAAATTGAAGTTATAAAATGCATGTTGTGTCAATGAACAGTCTGGTACATATTTAACAATAAAACTCGTTCAAAACGACTATGACGTAAATTAATCTCAGGCTCCATGATTTTGAATGAATTTTTTTAATAAAGTTCTAATAAATCCTTTATACAAGTCGAAATTTGGCTTAATATTTTGTTTTCCTAAAATTCCAAGAGTTCAGGTGTTCGACTTTAAAAAATAATAAATCTAATAATAGGTACCTTTAATGTAGACGCCTTCAAGTCTAGAAATGTGGCAGATTTTGGCAACAAAATAAATTTATTTTTAAAAGTGCACGTGTGACCTTGAATTTTTTTGATTGTGCCTATTTTAAGTGAAAATTTTATTTGAAAAATCTGTCTTAAATCTTCTCTAGCAACGGTGATAAGCCATAGAACCAGAAATAATCAAAGGTTAAATTACAAAAAGTAAAAAAATGAAAACATGAAATTATTAATGAGGGTAAGGATATGGGACATCTGTTTTTATTGCAATAAATGCCAATGTGCTGAATCAAACATACTTTTTTTCTGTTTTTTTGATGTTAGGAAAAAAACAGCTGTTTGATTCCATTGCCAAAGGCGTAGCGAACTCATTGAGTCATTCCTTGACTATGACTGCCAGTCTAGCATTCTTGGCAAAAAAAGACGTCAAAAATAATGACGTCGTGTGTAAAACCATTGCGTTTGAAAAACGTCCACAAGTTGCTTCTAACCTGTTGGAGGTTAAAATATTTACAGTTTTTTTAAATTTGAAAACAGATTTTTTTTCTTCAGTAAATATTTGTAACTTCAGTTTTATCCAAGGGTTTGCCACATCTCCGCCCTGCCCTGCAACACTCATGGACCAGACGTTGGGGAAAACAAAATCTTCAAAAATTGGGGGTGTATTTTTAAAACTTTTAACTTATTTCGGAATTACGAACTATAATTTAGTATAATCCTGAAAACTCTCATACTTCAGGGACGGCTTTTACGAATTTATAAGTTTTTAAAAAAGAATCGGAATTCTTTCAATTTTGTCCTTTGTTTAGAGCCTTCAAATTAAAATTTCCTCTCCGTCGATTCAAACGAATTACTACTCAAGTGCGTTTACCTTTAAAATCGAAATATCTTTTGGACTCATTAGGTAAACAAGATGATTATCATTATTGTTATTAATTACCATTAGAAAGTATAGGTCTTTGTAAAGCCCCCACCCTTGTTCCCGTAAGAATGTGACAAGGTGATCTGATCGTTTCAAATATTTAATTTCTTAAACAATGGGGAATATCATCAGCAGAGGAGATGATCTTGAAATAATGATTGTTGAGCGAAATTTCTTATCCGAACTGTTATCAACATGCAATATTTGATTAGCATTGTTATAATAATTATATCAAAGTGATACCAAGTAAATATTTATTTGTAAATATTTTCTTGCAGATTAAAAGCCCTAGTAATCAATAGAAAAAAAAACAACTGTAATAGTAATGATCCCTTAAGGCTTTAACATTTTTGTAGATCGCAAACTAGTTTTGAAAATTCCTTGAATTTCATAACGACGTTTTAACTTTTATTTAATTCGATTCTTAGTAATAATTTCCATTGTTTGTTAAGTAACTTTTAGAAAACTTTAACTCGTAAGACGCTACCACAAGAACTATAATAGGAGGTAGAAAAGATTATGTAGGGTAGGTAATGTAAATGAAGTATTACATTTTCTAGTTTAGTTTTCTATAAAATTTAAGGGATTTATTTTTTCAAAAAACAATAAAAAGTTAAGGAATAAATGAAAAAAAGGCTTACCTGTAAGCATGGCCATGTACTGAAACATAAAACTACCGGTAGGAGTTTTCGCACAAAAACCTGAAGAAACCTTCATCGTCATCTTTGCAGTTGTTTTTTATTCGAAATGAAGAATAAAATTGTCGTACCACGTACAGTTGAAACTTTAATAACAGAAAAAAAATTCACCTGTAGCAGTTAAACATTATTTTTCAGTTGGTACCGACTGGAGTTAAATACCAAAACTGTCTACATTGTGAGTTTACAAAACGTTATGAGGTTGGTTACTCTAGAAGACCGAACTTTAATTACCGAAACGACATTGGCAAGTTGACGAACAAGTGATAATAATGCGCCCCCCTTACTGAAAATGCTTAAATATGAGCCAATTGGAAAAAAACGCACTGACGCTTTTGTTACTTTAGATTTAACACTCGCGCATGTAGAGTTCACAAATTAGTCTCAACATTTTATAAGATGCAAGCTTTAGCCAAAATTTATTGGCACTAGGATCAGTTGTATCTAATTTTTATATTTCCGATTAGAACATGACACAAAATTAATTTCATTATTGCCTCTCGAATAAACATTTTTTTAATATCTTGTAACTTTCAGTTTCAGGACCTTTTTGTTTGTCCATTTTTTTCAAACCAATTTTAAGATACCCTCTGTAATTATTAAGAAATATCAGAATTTAATTTCCAATTTACGCAACGAGTTTCCTGAAAATTCCTAGTGAATAATAGCCATTACATACATGTCTGTAAAATCTTATGCTTTGTCCACGATTATTACCAAGTAATAACAATTTACGTCTATCCCTTCACAGTTTTAAAAGTATCATCAAATAGGCCATGGCGGTATATTTTATGCGCGAAATCGTTTTGTGTTCGTTTTAACGTGCAAAGACGCATCCTACTTGTTTGTTCACTGGTAAATAATGATTATTCACGCCCACGGGGTAAACCACAATAAAAGATTGTATACATTATAAACTACCCAATGTGAGAGACTACCCGGACTTCCCTAAGACTTCCTCGGACTTCCCAAAGACTACCCAGACTTCCCAGAGACTACTCGGACTTCCCAGGGACCACCCCAACTTCCTAGAGACTTCTCGGACTTTCCAAAGACTTTTCAGGGACCACCCGGACTTCCCAGAGACTACTCAGACTTCCCAAAGACTTTTCAGGAACCATCCGGATTTCGCATAGACGACTTCGGACATCCCAAAGACTAACCAGACTTCCCGAAGACCACCCAGACTTCCTAAATACTTCCCAGGGACAGGGACCACCAGGACCTCTTAAGATACTACTCGGACACGGACTTCTCAAAGACCACCCCGACTTCCTAAAGACTACGCAGACTTTTCAGCGACTTCCCGGACTACCTACTACAAGTGTACTACACTAAACTTCCCACGCGATTTACCCCTTGTTCACGTTGGTCTATTAAGGATAACACAATCCCATTCGTTCCTAATCTGGACAAACAATAATTAAAAAGAAATATTTCGTCGCCAGACAGACGTCGGAGTTCTTAAGATTTTCTGTACAAGATTTCTAGAGATTATATTCTTGAAAACGCTGGTCTCTAGAAAACAAGGTGCAGGTCCAGGTACAAACATAGGCGAAACTAGAGTATTTTATTTGGTAGTGCCAGCTAGAATTAGAAACCAAGCGTTGACTTGTAACAATGTAGCATCGTTTTTCCAGAATCTCTTTACAAAAAGGCACCGACTATTCAAAAGTAAATAAAATGAATTTTTATTAAATAATAATCTTATAAACAAAAACGAACATATATTTCAGAATCGGTCTTTTTTTCATTGTGGCCTCTTAGAGGACGCCCTCCTATAGCCAAACACAGAACAATATTTATAAGTCTTTCGAATAGTTGGTGGTTTTCGATTCGCTTTTGCTCTTCTTTCGAAATAAAATCGCGTTTAGTTTGATCTAACAAAATATCAATCGAGATCCCGTTTTCATAATGGTTCCATGAAGAAATACTAAATACTATGCATATGCACAGTAGTTCGTTCTTTCATGATTCTTAAACGCTTCAATGGCCCTATGCCAATTATTAAAACCTTTCTTTGTAAATGCAGTATGACCCTTATATGAGGCGTCGTTTGACCCAAAAAAACGACAATGGAAACAGAATGCTGAATCCAACTGCTGGCTGTATACCAATTTTTCTGAAAGTTTCTGAATTTTGAGCCTATTTTTCTACGCGGAAATATCGTCAAAGTGGGTTGATATGGTAGCTTTATTAAAAAGTGGAGGTGCAAACCTCCCCTGGACTTTCCCATACTAAAAATAAACATTTTGTTTTTGCTATTCAACAGTAGTTCGCGAGGCAGCATTGGAAATCATTTGAATGCCTCGCGAGAAAAACGAGACTATACAGGTTCGATATGAACGAAAGAAAGACACCAAGATACGCATCTACCTGTACTCTGTAGTAGGTACCGGCTAGAAATTACAACTGGCGAAGCTGGACGATCGCTATCGACCGACCGACGTGCCGTTCTCGTTCGGATCAGATCGGCTAACATCGGGTTTCGCTCACTACTCCCTTATCCTTGGAGCTACGATGCTGAAACTCGGTAGGTAGACTATTGACGTCTCCGTCTTTCAAACGCCGTCGAGCAATTTAAGCTACGACGTGCCGTTCTCGTTCGGATCAGATCGGCTAACGTCGGGTTTCGCTCATAACTCCCTTATCCTTGGAGCTACGATGCTGAAACTCGGTAGGTAGACTATTGACGTCTCCGTCTTTCAAACGCCGTCGAGCAATTAAAGCTACGACGTGCCGTTCTCGTTCGGATCAGATCGGCTAACGTCGGGTTTCGCTCATAACTCCCTTTTCCTTTGAGCTACGATGCTGAAACTCGGTAGGTAGACTATTGACCTCTCCGCCTTTTCAACGCCGTCGAGCAATTTAAGCTACGACGTGCCGTTCTCGTTCGGATCAGATCGGCTAACATCGGGTTTCGCTCATAACTCCCTTATCCTTGGAGCTACGATGCTGAAACTCGGTAGGTAGACTATTGACGTCTCCGCCTTTTCAACGCCGTCGAGCAATTTAAGCTACGACGTGCCGTTCTCGTTCGGATCAGATCGGCTAACATCGGGTTTCGCTCATAACTCCCTTATCCTTGGAGCTACGATGCTGAAACTCGGTAGGTAGACTATTGACGTCTCCGTCTTTCAAACGCCGTCGAGCAATTAAAGCTACGACGTGCCGTTCTCGTTCGGATCAGATCGGCTAACATCGGGTTTCGCTCATAACTCCCTTATCCTTGGAGCTACGATGCTGAAACTCGGTAGGTAGACTATTGACGTCTCCGCCTTTTCAACGCCGTCGAGCAATTTAAGCTACGACGTGCCGTTCTCGTTCGGATCAGATCGGCTAACATCGGGTTTCGCTCATAACTCCCTTATCCTTGGAGCTACGATGCTGAAACTCGGTAGGTAGACTATTGACGTCTCCGCCTTTTCAACGCCGTCGAGCAATTTAAGCTACGACGTGCCGTTCTCGTTCGGATCAGATCGGCTGACATCGGGTTTCGCTCATAACTCCCTTATCCTTGGAGCTACGATGCTGAAACTCGGTAGGTAGACTATTGACGTCTCCGCCTTTTCAACGCCGTCGAGCAATTTAAGCTACGACGTGCCGTTCTCGTTCGGATCAGATCGGCTAACATCGGGTTTCGCTCATAACTCCCTTATCCTTGGAGCTACGATGCTGAAACTCGGTAGGTAGACTATTGACGTCTCCGTCTTTCAAACGCCGTCGAGCAATTAAAGCTACGACGTGCCGTTCTCGTTCGGATCAGATCGGCTAACGTCGGGTTTCGCTCATAACTCCCTTTTCCTTTGAGCTACGATGCTGAAACTCGGTAGGTAGACTATTGACGTCTCCGCCTTTTCAACGCCGTCGAGCAATTTAAGCTACGACGTGCCGTTCTCGTTCGGATCAGATCGGCTAACATCGGGTTTCGCTCATAACTCCCTTATCCTTGGAGCTACGATGCTGAAACTCGGTAGGTAGACTATTGACGTCTCCGTCTTTCAAACGCCGTCGAGCAATTAAAGCTACGACGTGCCGTTCTCGTTCGGATCAGATCGGCTAACGTCGGGTTTCGCTCATAACTCCCTTTTCCTTTGAGCTACGATGCTGAAACTCGGTAGGTAGACTATTGACGTCTCCGCCTTTTCAACGCCGTCGAGCAATTTAAGCTACGACGTGCCGTTCTCGTTCGGATCAGATCGGCTAACATCGGGTTTCGCTCATAACTCCCTTATCCTTGGAGCTACGATGCTGAAACTCGGTAGGTAGACTATTGACGTCTCCGCCTTTTCAACGCCGTCGAGCAATTTAAGCTACGACGTGCGGTTCTCGTTCGGATCAGATCGGCTAACATCGGGTTTCGCTCATAACTCCCTTATCCTTGGAGCTACGATGCTGAAACTCGGTAGGTAGACTATTGACGTCTCCGTCTTTTCAACGCCGTCGACCAATTTAAGCTACGACGTGCCGTTCTCGTTCGGATCAGATCGGCTAACATCGGGTTTCGCTCATAACTCCCTTATCCTTGGAGCTACGATGCTGAAACTCGGTAGGTAGACTATTGACGTCTCCGCCTTTTCAACGCCGTCGAGCAATTTAAGCTACGACGTGCCGTTCTCGTTCGGATCAGATCGGCTAACATCGGGTTTCGCTCATAACTCCCTTATCCTTGGAGCTACGATGCTGAAACTCGGTAGGTAGACTATTGACGTCTCCGTCTTTCAAACGCCGTCGAGCAATTAAAGCTACGACGTGCCGTTCTCGTTCGGATCAGATCGGCTAACATCGGGTTTCGCTCATAACTCCCTTATCCTTGGAGCTACGATGCTGAAACTCGGTAGGTAGACTATTGAGGTATCCGTCTTTCCAACGCCGTCGAGCAATTAATTAAGCTACGACTGTTTTCCAACACTTCTTTTCAAGACGTTTCAGACAATTCTAAAAATGGGGGAAGCTTTTCGAAAATTTTTCTAAGCCCGTGCAAGAAAACATTTTCATGTCCGAACCTAACCCAACCGGCAAGGCGGCAACAAAGTTTTTCTTACTCGCCAAGCCACGCCCTTTCCAACGACGCCAAGCAATTTGAGCTACGACGCTCGATCCGTTTCCATCAACAGTTCAACCTAAATATTCAAAATTCACGAATTTTTCATCAACCGTACATTTTAGCCATATGAACACCTTATACTATGTGATAGACAATTAAATTCTGCATTCAACTATGTATATAATAATATATAGGGTGTTTCATTTAAAATAACAAAGTTGTTTATTGTACTGTGGAAAGCAAACGCCCTGTATACGTGATATACATTGAAGAGAATGCAGAATTATATACTAAATAACTTTTATATTTAAACTTCTTTCATATTTTGACTACTAATAAAGGCGCTATAGGAACATCAATTTCCGATTTTCAAAATCTCGTAGAGGGCGCCACAGTGGAATTCTGGCGTTCATCTAAAAGCAAAAATGTAGCTAATACCAAGCTGCATAAGTATGGAAAATTTAAACAAAATCTTTAGACCAGTTTTTTTGTAATAATTTTTCAAAAATTTCAAAATTTTTGGAAGAGCGCCGTTGCGACAGTTCTTGGATTTAGTAAATAATTTTTCTTGGTGTAGTAGAGCCAAAGGGCTTTCAAACAAGTTGTTGCGGAACCTGATCAGATAACAGGTTTTTGAGTTATGGGGCGTTAAAGTCGAAATTTTGAAAAATTCATAGCGACTGCCATTTTGAAGTTAGAGAGTCCGGTAAAAAACTGTTTCCCTTGAATTATGCCCTTCTTTCATATTCCCTACTCAGAATTTCAACATCCCGCTTCTGAAAAAAATGATACCAAAAAAACATGTCTAACTTCCGCTTCCGGTTTCGGATTTTTTTGAAAAGCTTATTTTGTCGATGAATTTTCGATATACCCCTTCATTTAAAATTTCATCAAAATCGGTTAACTAGTTTTTGCGTTAGAGGCGTTACATACACATACACATACACACACACACACACACACACCCACCAACAGACAGACATTTTTCTAGACCACCTTTTTGGGTTCCTAGAGGCCCAAAATACGTATTTCCGCGAAAATCTCGATTTCAAAAATTTTCATGATATCAATACTTCCCTATACCAGTGGTGGTATGGGAAAGTAAAAACCGATCAATTTTCGACTTAAAAGTTTAAACTGCAACATCCAAAGCGGGTTTTCGAATGTGTAAAAGAAGACTGAGAAGGCAAAATACTTACAGCAATCAATATTGAATAGTCTAATAACGATTTACTATTCATAAGCATTGGTGTAATTTTCGACGCGGTGGCGAAATGCTGAAATTAATACTTACGGCGACGTATTACCGTACTAGAGCAAATTCTCGAAAGTGATAGCGGTCGTCTTTATAATATTTAATATACCTATTACGTAAGTTTCCGGTGACCCCTTAAATATTGTTGAGATCAAGTATCGAAGACATAATAAATACTCTTTGCGTTTTTTAGGCCGCTTGCATTTTCAGTTTTACTTTCTTTAGGTGGTGCCCGGGCACACCCGGCAGCCGGCACCACCCGTAGTTTCGCCTATGGGTACAAAGCAAACAGTTCGCCTGACTACATTTTTACGTGCATACAAATCCTCTCTCTAATTATTATGCAATTTTAAATTTTAATTTAAAAAAAAATCCAAATTCCAATTAGTCATGTTGACTTCAATTTTTGATCTTAAGTTCCAAAGACATCCTTTGTTTAACTTACGATTATAATGTGTACTTGCAAATAAACGAATTCGGTCATCGTTATGATTAAGAAAATATTAGAATGTTGATAATTAGAATATCTTTTCGCAGAAAATATCCCTAAAACCAACAATAACTAAAATAATTTTTTTAAGAATCTTTGGAATTCCATTAATGTTGTAATCGAGGAAATCAGAGTTTATTATTTGTGGAAAAATAATTTA
This sequence comes from Hemicrepidius hirtus, assembly GCA_963082805.1. Classification (NCBI taxonomy): domain Eukaryota; kingdom Metazoa; phylum Arthropoda; class Insecta; order Coleoptera; family Elateridae; genus Hemicrepidius; species Hemicrepidius hirtus. Next base: position 35,407,370 of record OY720162.1, read on the forward strand.
CCCTAGAAAATTAGGAACTTACTTTCAAGAAAAAAAGTCAAAACAATGCAGTTAATGAAGATGTTCACGGGGATTTTTTTTATACCCACAGGTACGCTATTCGAAATACTTTAGATAGCGTTTAATTTTTCACATTAAAATTTTAATTATACTTGGTAGTTAGTTATGCGTGACGTCTATCAACAAACAATATTGTTTTTAAGTAATTATCGATAATAGCAATCACACTGTAGTATTAATTCAAGGGCGTTGACCAATACTTTGATACCTATATCTGTTTTCTGTCATTGATTATTTTTTATTCACAAATCGAGTTAATATTTTGCTTTATGCACATCAGTTTGTCATAACGTGGGATGTTCTTTGATAATCGTAAAGTCCTGTAGCAATTAGAGGACTTTTAGGTACCCGTTGTGAGGCTAGTGGCGCGTAACGTCATGTAACTGTAAGATACCCGCATTAAAGTCTTTAAATGGAAATGTTGCAAAAACCGCACAAGATAGCGCAAAATAATATAAGATCAAAGTTGTAGAAAATAAAATTTCCTATAAAAAAGTCCAGGAAAATATTTGTCTAATGTTAATAGTTTGGGACTGGGAACCGTCGGACGAAACACATGCGCGTTCTCCATTTATAGCGCATTGACGAGCACGTTAACTCGAACTTTTGCTTTAAACTCGAAAACCGAGCAAGATAGCGCAAAATAATATGAGGTCAAAGTTGTAGAAAATAAAATTTCCTATAAGAAACTTCAGGAAAATATTTGTCTAATGTTAATAGTTTGGGCCTGAGAACCGTCTCGGACGAAACATACGTGCGTTCTATTTAGCGCATTGACTTAAAACAACGCATACGTCAGTGTTTGTATTTTATTTTCAAAACACGGAATTGTGTATGAAAAATTGTACGTGGGAATCGAACCAAGTTAGTTCCTAAAATAAATAAAATTCATGTCTTGATAAAAAAGTTAAATGACTTTCGTCAATTAAAATTATCTTTCATTTACATCGTTTAAAATTAAACACAATAATAATTGTAATTAGTACATAGTAAATGTGTAATTAGTCAATTCTTAGTAACAACACTCCATCTCGTAATCAAACATGAAAATCAGTTAGTTAACTGGTTAGCGCATGCGATCGTACTTTAGAAAACATTAATCTGAATTCATTCGAAGGTTACGGTTCACATTATAATTTTATCTTAATTGTTCGAAACTACCTATTAACGACTAGAACATCGAAACAGTTAGAATTATTATAATAATAGAAATACCTCTTTAGATATTCGTAAATATGTGAGATACTTTAATTATCCTAAAATTAAATAATTATGGGCTTTAGTTAAATTTATTGCCCAGAATGAATTTTAATTTATTATTTGGAGGCATACACAATTTTTTTAATCTTGCATCATCTTGACGGAAAGGTTCTGTTATAAATAAATTAATAAAGAATAGAAAAGGAAAGACGCGAAGTTTTCAGGACAGGACGCACCATGCTGAAACTGAAAAGAGTGGAGGTGCGCACCTCCCCTGGACTTTCCCATACTAAAAATAAACATTTCGTTTTTGGTATTTCGCGAAGCAGAATTGGAAATCACTTGAATGCGTAGCGAGACAAACGAGAGTAATGACTGAGAAAAATTCTGGAAAATACGTTTCAAATAACAAGGTTTTTCCAAATTTTTCTTTCCAAACACCAAGCTTTGTTTAATAATGATTAGGTTTAAGAGTCAACATTTACATTTATTATTAACTAAACAAATAGTAAAGAAAAAGGATTATATTTTAATGAATTCCACTTAATGTTCCCAATGATGGGTGATTACTGATTAGTCATTATTTCCCACTTAAAATTATTTTTATCTGACCACCAGCAAATCTCATTAAATAATTTTTTATATTACAATGTAGATATCAAAAATTTTCTTATTACGTTATGGGGTACCATAATTTTTAATTTATATTACAGCCTTCAACCAAATTCGTACTCTGTACTTTAAATTAATTCTTGGGTTTCTTTAGTTTCTCTGCAAGGGATTAAATCAAGTGGTCTGGCGTCTTCAAACCTTGAATTTCTTACCAGTTTACCATATTTTGCTAAGTTTATGATAAAAATCTTTGTAACAAAACGTTGTTGGTTTGTCACCTTCCCAGTGGGTGTCTGTTATTTTTCAAAGTTAAGAATTACAATGACCTTCAACTTCTTTTGTCTGGCAAATTTTCTTTACAGGCCTACGCAAAGTACTAAATTTTTATAGAAAAGAAGTTATTTTTTTAAATTTTCTATCAAGTAATGCCTGCTGGCACCTTACGTTTTATTAAATTTATTTTTCATGTAGGTCGGGTTCAAATATACGCTCTGGAAATTTCTTTAACTGTTTCATATATTTTTATTGAAGTTAATAAAAGCTGGTCCCAAGAATGCAAGTAGTAGATACATAATCTAGAATATAATAGCCCGCATGTTAATAAAAACATAACGCAATAAAAACTTCCATAATCAATTCTGAATTCTCAAAAGATCAATGTAGTAGGTACCTAGATAAAATTTAGGAATTACCAATGATGTTCTCATATAGATAAATAATTTCCGGATTATTTTTTCAAAGAAACAAAATTTAAAATGAACGTCATAGGTACCACGCACGAAGACAGAATCAAAATTCCAAACAAATCTAAATGTGCTTTTAAGAGAACATAAACAACAACTTTTGCCTTTAGATGTTAGCAGTTGCTTAAAGAAAGCGTCATTGAAAATCAAACGGTTGAATGTCGAATAGTTTTCTGGTGCAATCCAAATTTTATGATAGGTAAAAGTGTTGTCCTTGTCTGTGAGATAAGAAACAGGACGCCAGTTATAAATTCGGATTGTAGAAGTACAAAAAAAAAATTAATCTTGCTGAAAAAAATCATATCGCAACTTAGTAAATTAATCAATGGTTAATCATCTCAAATATCTTTTTCCAACAAGTATACACCTACTATGGAAGAAAATGAGACCTACGCCCCTATTTTGTAACCCCCAATGACTGGTTAGCGACCCGTTCACCAACGACTTTTCGCTCGTATTACTTAGTTACAAAAGGATCGCCTACGTACGATTGTCGTTCATGAACTTTTTTTTAATAGAATAGGGGTGCGTTTCGGAGGTATCAGAGAAAGGTTTTATCATTACTGCCCCTTAACCCTAGCTCCACGGGATGGCAATAAATACTCTTGTGTGTAAAATTTAAAATACAGTCTTTTTGGAAACATTGCTCCCGCTTTTGGGGTTGCGATACCAGCTTGTACTTTTTTTGAGTTAAGAAGTACATCTTGTGTAATTCAAAAACACGCAGAAAGGATGGTAGCTTTAAGAAATAAATCTTAAGGAATTTTTAATTCCTTAAAAGATGCGAGATTATCATAAGCTAGAGATGCCCCCCCGTTCCGTATAATGTATGTTTTTTTTGTACTTTATCGGTCCTCGAAATAGTTTCACAACTCGTTTGTGTTTTATTACGACCTGCTACTGTATGTATATGTCTTTGGATGCAATGGTTTTCATTGACCATTACGATGTGTGTTTGTCAGAGTCAGAATTAAAAAGGCTTTTCACCAACTGCACATTCACACATTTATACTTGAAAACGTCCATGTCGAGCATCCCCCTATTACTTTGTATATTTATAATGTATACCAGTACTAGTAGCCCTTCGATTTTACATGATTGTTAGTACCCCCCTCCACCTCCACCCCCGCTCCTTTAAATACATGTTTTTTTCAATTTCTACATCCTTGAAATATTTTCACAATTCGTTTCTGATTTATTATGTTTTGAGAAACTAGGGCGTCTATAAATCTGTGAAAATTAAAGGGAAACCCCTAGCCTGGGGGTTGCACTTAAATATTAGGGTGGAAATTACAGGTTTTTGTTTGAATATCCTTTGTGGATTATAGTAGACTTGGAGTTTTTGATTTAAAAAAGTAGGGAGTCAATAAAGCGGTGAAAATTAAAGGGAAGATCCTAGCCTGGGGGTGGAATTTAGATTTTCAAATATTTCAATTCACCCTGTATAGTTATAAAATTTTGAATTTTTCATCCTGCCCTCTGTTAGGTAAACGCAGAACTTCTACTCAAATTTTTACTTTTTTGTGAAATTCTCTAGTGCACAGTCGATAAGTCAGTCCTCTTTCTAATCGGTAACAGCTGTGGCTATTTTCACGGCACCGTGACTTTAAGAAACAGATTTATGCGAGTATAACTATTTTGCTTTATGGAATGAAAATGAATCTTCGTAACTGTAGTACAGCATAGAAGGTTTCCAATCCGACTTTGGAAAATTATTTTCAAATGATTGGCAAAATTTGGAAATATAGGTTTGTTATTGTCACGATGTTGTATATGGAGCCACAGCAAAATAGACGTCATATGTGCAGTGTTTGATTGTATGTATTTTCCTTTACTCTCATTTAAAGTAGTTTATATTTATAGAATTGTTATTGTAAAGACCTTAGGTGAATTAGTAGAACTACAAAATAGTTTTTAGCGTTAGAAACTTTTTTTCGAGACTTACATTTTGACCTAACCACAAATTATGAGTCATGTAAGCAACAGGTGTTTTATGTTCTGCGTTTTTTTTTTCTAATTAATCTGCTACTTCTAGATGGGTGTTAACGAAGTAGATCCATGGGGGTCTGGTCTACCGGAACCCAAAATAGGGAGTCTATCCTCTACTGTTGCAGCAGAAATCCAGAATTTGCCGGCTCCGCATTATTGAAGAACGGAGATCATGAATAATTGTAAGTAGTTTTGTTCCATTGTAATGTTATTGCCTTTCAAAATATTGATTGAAATGCATGAAAAGTTTGACTGAAGAAATTTTGTAATATCACATCATACTATGATGTGTGTGCCCGAATGAAAATTAAAAAGGTTTTCCCCATCTACCGATTTACACGTTTACTTTATTTTTACAACTCGTTTGTATTTTATTATGACCTGCATCTGTCCCTGGATGTCTTTTAATGCAATTGCTTCCATTACGATGTGTTGTTTGTCCGAATGAGAATTAATTAAAAAGGCTTTGCCCCACCTACCGATTTACAGGTTTACTTAAATGAAATCCCTATTGGACACCTCCGTTTTACTTTGTATATTTTTAAGGTATAGTGGTAGCCTCAAGGTTTCTGCTTATATTTTCAAGTCGATTAGAAATTTAAATCTATCTTCTGTGTATAGGGTGGTATTAAAAAACTTTGCAAGAAAAGTATAAAGTAAAAATTCCAATTTTTTCCCTTTATAAATTTTTGTATATTACGTTATTCTTTAGGTTTCTTGATGTTTTTACACGTGACGTCATTTTATGTTGTAGTTATTTTCCATTTGCATACTGTGTATGTATTTATTGTAACACCCTGTATACAATGAAACTGCAAGAGCCCCTTGCAACAAAAATGTTTAGCCCTCTCCTTTATTTAATTTTAATTATTAGCAGGTATTTCAAATTTTTAATGAAAATAATTTTCAAATTGGAAATGTATTGTAAAATATTTATATCAAGATAATTGCGTCAACTCGCTTTCTCTTTTTGGTTACTCATCACATAAATTGGTATGTTAATATAAAAACTAGTCCTTTCTTATCACAAGGAAATGACGTAGAAATTCCGCAAGCCAGGTGTTAACAAAGAGCCGATTTTATTATTTCCCCTCTCATTCTAAAACGCGTGTGTTTCCCTCCTGTTTACCTTTTCTAAAAAGTGGAATGGCCATGCTTGCCTGTCTTTATTCTCCAGACCTTGGTGAAAGCAAGAATGATCAGGTATGAAAATTTGTAGAAATAATTCAAACTCTTTGCTTCTATGTATTTTTTTGGGACATATTTTAGAAATGTTAATTGGGAGGCTATACCTACACTTGGAAATTATTGGTGATGAATGGATAAATAAAATATTTACTTTCTAGCTAACCTAAACCCTTGACCACCACTACCTAGTAGCAGTTCCATATCGCTCGGAGAAAATGCAAACGAAAACCAAGACCCTACGGAAACGTTAATTGTCACCATCACCAGGCAAGAAGTCGTTTCGAAGGAAGAAATAGTGGAAGATGTACAGGTGCTGCTGCTGCAGCTTAAGAACCACTTGAGAAAACAAAATTCCCGTGTGGGGTTGCTAACCCCCATCGGGCGCCTCCCCGGGTGGCGGATAGGGGCATGCTCGTCACTTAATTGTGACGGGGGCGGACCAAACTAGCACAGGATGGAACCCACTTATTTATAAGGTAAGATGTGACTTTAAACTATCTAACAAGAAATTTACTAAATTAGTTTTGTTAAGAAAGTTATTAATTATTATTTTCTTTTTTACAGTTCAACCATCAAGGGTCCAGAATCACCCACCCCTGTACATCGATTACATCCCCATCCCCACAATACATGATCGTCCTGCAAAGAAAACTTTCTTTAAGGGTAAGTTTAATAATTATTCTTTTGAATCTAATCCATCCCTTTAGGACTAAACAATTTTAACTTTCATCCGATTTAATTATTAAACAAGGGTATTACATCCCCTTTGTAATATTATATGACCTCATCATAAAGGAATGTTTGCTTCATTTAAATTTCGTGGCCAACAAAGGAAAATTTGAGTCATACAACCAAAAAGTAGTTGCACAACAGATACGTCATAAAATTTGTTAGAGCATTCAAAAAAAGTGGTCCTATTTATATAATCTTATGTTTGTGCTATTGTTTGAATTATGAGTTTCTAAGATTATAATTTTATTGCAGAAGTCATCCAGTATTAAGCAAGTGCTGATCATGTTTGGATGTCTACGTGTGCTTCGGAACAGGACAACGCAGTTTTTTAAGGTCCCACGTCGGTGGAAGCGGAGTCAAGGATGAAGTCAACAAAACTAAGGTCGTAAAACCATTTTTACACGCAGCAGTACAAGCCAGTAGTTAAAACTCACCAACGACAATTTACAAAATAGAAACTGTTACCAAATTCAAGAGGTATCCCCCTTACCCCCTCGAAATATTTATTAAACGAATTTCAAAAATAAAATATTAAAGTCAAATATAACTTGGTTCAATGAAATATCTTGTCTTTGCACTTTCTTGCGCCCATTCCCACCCTGTTAAGGTTAGGGTACTATCGTAATAATGCGGCTCCTTGAAAAATTTGCTTTTTGATTGAACCCCTCGTTATTTTCCCCTGCGATGGATATCCTCTATTCTACACACATCACCTACACTTCACGTGGTTCTAATAATTTAAAGAAGAACCTTAAAGTTTTGGAAATGCTTGTAAATAATTATTTTCAATCAAAATTACATTACACGTCGAAAGGTGGCAGTTTTTATTTTGTAAATTACTAAAATGCTTTCTTCGAATGCTCGTAATTTCATGCCCGTCCGGGAGTGTTTGTGCATCGAATGGTGGCAGCGACATTGCTGAACCATTACCGTACCGAAGATTAGGGTTGTAGGATTTTTCAGGAGCGGTATTAGCCTAAATTTAATATTTTCCAGGTACGGACCTGCGTTTCCTTTTTGAATTTTTTTTTAATTTAATGCGGCTTTCCTTTAGACTTTTCGCGATATCCGGTTAACTTTTGTGTGTCGGTATCCCCTACCTATCGTATGAGACGACTATTTGGGCCGACCGCGTTCTTCGTTTGTAGCCGTTTTAACTCATTTTATTTATCCGTCTGGGTTCCGGAGAAAGAATAGGCCCAGGGTATCCCCTGCCTGTCGTATGAGGCGACTATTTGGGCCGACCGCGTTCTTCGTTTGGCGTGTATTACGAGCATAAAAGGGCATAACCCATAAGAGCAGTTTTAACGTTAAACAAATACTTACACATTAAATAAAATGCTTATAAGCATTTGCATTAATTTAGAAATAAATTGATGCTTGCGGCCACACACAACAACACAACATTTTTATTGTAATATAATAAATTCAAGAGAATTAACTGCAAGTGAGTTTTAACTAAAGCCCCCAACTACGCACACACCGTACAAAGCAGGGTGAAAATTCAGAAATACGTTTTCGGAGTTTCTCGTCTTGCTTTGTCTTTTCCCTCCAATTATCGAACTTCAAACTGGCTTTTCTGCTGTGTTTTATTTTTTTTCTATTATAAAGGACCGTTTTAAGAATTGTTTGGAACTTTTTCTGTGTGTTAGGATCAGATGCGAATGTTTTTTCAGAGTGCTTGAACTCTTCAAGTTTTTCCATTTCTCTTTTTCTATTTCATAATATGGGGGTGGGTTCCTGCTTGAGCTTAACGCAGAAAAACGTTAGAATAGCTCCCTGCAGGAGGGTAAAAAAAAAATAGTGTGACGAGTGTTTCCCTAAATCTTCAATTGCCTCCCGGGGCCCCAGGGGGTTGGGTTTCATACACTGAAATGTGTAAAGTGTAGGATGTACATCGTCCGAGGAGTCGCTACAACCTACCGATACTTGAGAACCTGGGCTAACTTAGTATTCCTGTCTAGAGGAACCATGTGTTGCGTGTTCTGTGATTTCTGTAGAGTGTGTGCTTAAGTGCGACTTGGCGACCTCATTTGTTTGGCCTTACGAGTGACTAGCTGGGATTCAAACACATAGGACCCAGTGGGGGTGGTCTATGAGGACGGTTTATACCAGGGCTTACTAGTGGACGTTAACCGTAAACGCTCCTCTTCCGTATAGGTGTACTGAATATGCTCTGCATGTTTCAATCCAAATAAATTTAATTAAACGCAAAATAAATATTTTGTAACAGTTCATACTGTTCATATTAATTTTTAGATTTCTTGCCTGAAGTTTTGGGCTTTCGACTGTCACCGTTATCTCACTCGAATTTTTCTCAACTATTTTACAGAAAAAGTTCTGCTTCTCTTTCAAAAATAAAGAAACCGATGGATTCAACTTCATTATTCAATGATAATTTAAAACGGTCCTTCCTTTGTATTATTTTGTGTGCTGAAGTCGATTACCTGCAAAAATGCCTGAAAGGCAATATTTTTGCAGTCGGAATTTGTGCATTTGTTTGGGTTTTCATTTTTTTTCTTACAGGATATTTATATTTTTTCTCTCCCCTCATCACAGTTAGGATGTTTATGTAACGTGAAAACTCAAAAGAAATGCACATTTCCGATTATCGATTTTTAGCCTGTACAGTATTAAGGGATTAATTATTTGTAAACTTTATGATTTTTTTCTTCATATTAAACAGAATTCAATTTAGAAACTGCAATTTTTTGTATCTTAAATCTTTTTGCAGAAGACTGAAATAAAAGAAGTCGAACTAAAAAATTAAACCAGATTAATCCTTTAATATCGGTGCAATAATTTGTTTGATATATTTTTTTGTGACTTGTATTTATGGATGTGGGATGCTGTCTCCGCTAGCGAGACGTTATAGCATCTTAAATTGTCACTGTAGAGGAAACGCTTCAACGAAATGACCCATTATTTGGTTAAACAAGAGACGGTATTTTTCCTCGTAGAAGAAAAATGCATTTTCTAGCTTTGGTTTCCTCAACAGTGGCAAGAGGGGATTGTAAATTCTGAAATATTTTCTGTGTACTTTCTTTTAAATCGTAAAGGTATCTCGAGTAGTTACCTGGCGCAATTTCGTGATACGCTTGCTCCTGCTATTTTTCGGTAGTGTTTAAAAAAAGTGCAAAAAAGTGTTTAAATAAAACGGTAATCCAGGATAAAGAAGAAAAAGACAGCCGCCACCCTTCCGTTACAGGGTGGAAGTAAATAAAAAAAGGGCGGTTCAGAAGGGTCACTTGTTGGGTTAGCCGAAGCCAGGCGCCCACTACACCCTTCCACCAAAGCCACTTCACGGTCTACTTTATGGAACATAATCCAAACGTTGGTCCATCCTATTCTCATTCTCTCTCCCAAGAAAAGAAGTAATCCGAGATGAAGAAGAAAAAGACAGCCGCCACCCGTTGCTTCCAGGGTGGAAGTTAATAAAAAAAGGGCGGTTCCGAAGGGTCACTTGTTGGGTTAGCCGAAGCAGGGCGCCCACTACACCCTTCCACCAAAGCCACTTCATGGTCGACGTTTCCCTAAAACATGAAGGAGTTTGTTGGAGACTCACAGCCAGCCGTTTGAAGAAGATGGGGGGTGCAGCCCTTCCAGGACCCTTCTAGGAATGGAATAAAGAAACATTTTTTATATTTAATGTCTGTTAGTATTTATAATGAATTATTATAAACATTAATCACAAGATACTTTTATTGAAATTTCTTTGTTTTCTTACGTTTTGTGTCACCCACCCCCACCCAATGATTACGGCCTTTAACTTAGGATGCGGCTACTGTAAACGGGAAAACAAAAACAAAATTACAACTTTATGTTTTTAGTAATCAGGTCTCTTCTGTATCATAATCGTTTATTTTACGACAAAAATGAAGTTCATATTAAAACTTTTATAAACCCTTGGTCTTATCCTGTATCTTCGGTTACAGTACGTAAAGTACCCGAAGACATGCGATACGAACCAGTCTTGTAATGTACTTCATATCAGATAGAAAATAAAGACTGTCTTCAAATAAACGATTGTAATACGCAAGCAGTAATTTGTTGCAATAATTTAGGGGAACACTAAAGATGGAATTTTTCAACTTCCTTTCACATAAAAGTCTCTTAGTGGTAGTTATCCACTTTAAATAAAAATAATAATTGAACCAACTTGCAACTGTTCTTTATAGTTTTCCCCTAATTAGTGCTCTTATTATTATTTGAGTTGTCTCGGCTTTCACAAACAAAAAAATGATTTGGGTAGCTTACTCCTAACTTAAAGGTCGTCATCTTAATATTAATTATATAATAATTACGTAAAGTTAGTTGCTTTATAGACATAACACCTTTTAGGATCAAAACAAATTTAAATAATGTTTCAAGGTAATCGTTTCAAAGAAGAGAAGGAAAACGAATTTTCCTGAAAAAAAATCAGATAGAAAAATATTCAGGGTGTTGGTTGAGGTATTTACGATGACCAGGGTATTTTATTTTTGGAAATTATCGCGTAACTAACCAGGTACTAATTTTTTTCATGTGTGGTGGTGCACTATCGTGTTAAAACCATGTGTAATTTTCTATTAAATTACACATAAAATATTAATACGGTTTGTAAATATTTAAACATGAAAATAATGTTGAAAACCCCTAACTTTCTTTACAATTTCCTTTGTTTCCTCTAACAAGATTATTATCTTATATCTTATAAAAATTTTAAATGTCGCAGACTGTTAGGATCTTTACTAGTGTAATAATATTAATGAATCTATTTTATGTGAAAAGGTCACATAGATATTTCAGGGTCGTCGTCGGTGCGAAATGGATAAAGGTAGCTAGACAGTTTTAGATAATTCACGAACCTGTATAGGGTACTATTAATTCGGTAATGCCGAGTAGTAAATTGCATTTTGATGTTCGGTAACCCTGGCATAAACTAATTCCATTACTCTATTGATAAGTTTCAAACAGCAATGAATTTTCGGATATAGCTTTAATTATGAAAACATTTTCCGTAAGCCCTATAATCGATCTCTAAGGTATTATTACATCACAATTAACAATAATTTAATGACATGCCGATCACTAACACATTCAGCGTTTCGTCTCTGTATTTTGAATGGATGCAACATCGACTTTGTTTTTAGGAATATAACGTCGGTATGTCCTCAAGGGTAATTAAGTTTCTCATACAATGTCGACTGGGGCCAGAAAGTTGGCCACTCAGACGAACGTAACATGGACTGGGCCCACAACGTCGACTCTGAGTGGTTAGACGTGTAGGTTGTATAAAAAATTCGACTGAGTCAAATCTTTTATACAACTCGGCCTTTGTCGACATTATGTGACGACGAACTTGGGTAACATTGTAGGCTTGATTGACGTTATAGACAACAGTATTTGTATTACAATAAAACTTTGTCCCCGTTATATCCATCCTGGTTGGTAGACTGTGTGGAGCTGATCGACATTGTGTCTATTAGCCCTACACTTGCTCTGATCGACAAAGAATCGTAGCCGAGCTTCATTGGTCGACGTTATGTCATGTATGTAACAAAATGTATTCGACTTTGGAAGTACGATCAACGACATGTCGACTAACTAATTGAAATTATGTCACGACAAAAGTTCCTTCACGGGATGGTAGACGTATGGTGTCCAAACAAACTTAATCAACGTTGTGGCCCTTCAAAATACAGAGTTCGAGGCAAACTACGTTCAAAATAATTATCAAGTACACTCCGAGACAAAGTATTGAATGAAAGTACGCTTCCACAAAAAAAATTTAATACTTAATGTACACCAAAAATTGTATTCAATACTTTTATCGGGGAGTGTACAAAATTTTTTTATTCAGTGCTTTTGTCGGGGACTGTACACCAAAAATTTTATTCATTCCTTTTGTCGGGGAGTGTACAAAAAATTAAAATTTTATTGAATACTTTTGTCGGGGAGTGTACAAAATTATTTTTTTTCAATACTTTTGTCGGGGAGTGTACACCAAAAAATTTATTCAATACTTTTATTTCCGAGTGTACAAAATTTTTAATGTACACTCCGAGACAAAAGTATTGAATAAAAAAAATTTTGTACACTCCCCAACAAAAGTATTGAATAAAAAAAATTTTTTGTACACTCCCCGACAAAAGTTTTGAAAAAAATTTTTTTTGTACACTCCCCGACAAAAGTATTGAATAAAAATTTTTGTACACTCCCCGACAAAAGTATTGAATAAAAAAAAATTTTTGTACACTCCCCGACAAAAGTATTGAATCAAATTTTTTGTACACTCCCCGACAGAAGTATTGAATAAAAATTTTTGTACACTACCCGACAAAAGTATTGAATAAAAAAAAATTTTGTGCACTCGCCGACAAAAGTATTGAATAAAAAAATTTTGTACACTCCCCGACAAAAGTATTGAATAAAAAAAAATTTTTGTACACTCCCCGACAAAAGTATTGAATAAAATTTTGTGTACACTCCGAGCAAAAAATATGGAATAAAATTTTTTTACACTCTGAGACAAATGTAATAAATAAAATTTTCTGTACACTCCAAGAGAAAAGTAGGAATTCTTTTGTTATAGTTTTTAATAGCCCTGAAAAGGGCTGTTTATAGGTTTCTAGCCCTGAAAAGGGCTGTTTTGACGTTTGCAGTCCCAAAAAAGGGACTGTTATCACGTTTGTAGTCCTGAAAAGGACTGTTTTGACGTATACAACCCCGGAGAAGGAGTGTTTTTACGTTTGTAGTTCTAAAAAGGACTGTTTTGACGTTTACAGTCCTGAAAAGGACTGCGGTTACGCTAGTAGCCCTTAAAAGGGCCTGTTTTTATGTTCATGGTTCTGAAAAGGAAGTGTTTTTATGTTTGGAGCCCTGAACAGTACTGGTTTGACGTTTGTAGCCCCGAAAATTGACTGATTTTACATTTGCAGCCCCTAAAAGGACTGTCATTATGTTTGTTGTCATGAAAATAGACTGACACTACGTTTGCAGCCCCTAAAAGGGATTGTTTACGTTTTGAAGTTGCTTTGTTCACCCTGTATAAATATTTACCATTGCCTTATATTATATTCTTTACTTATACACCGAAAAATTGGGGAAATTCTGCAAAAGGGTTGCTCTTGCTTTGAATACTTTAATAAGAGGACTTGGTTGAATGAGACAACATTCCAGATTCACAAAGAGGAGGTAACGTTAAAATACTCGAAACACACAAAGTTTGTCGGAATTAACGGAAGACGACAAAGGAAAGATGACAGAATATAATTGTAGGGAAATGAAATGTACAACTTTACTATGGGAAACAAGGGCGGTAACGGTCACACAGAAATCGAAACGAATAAAATTGACAATAGAAACTAGGGAAAAAGGAAAGGGAATACATGGATGATATAATTAATTATTGTTGGAGTAGCTTAGATAAGGTAAAAATGGTGGAAGCAGGGGTTGCTACATTAATGAAATAAAATAATTCGTGGGTGGAACTGTAAAGATTTTTCAAATAACATTATTTACTTTTCTTTTACTATAGCAAACAAAGCCAATTTTTTGTATTAAACTAAAAGTCATTAAACTCTTTAGTTTAAAGACAACCCTTGGTGGCATGGTGGTCAGGGAGGATATGTTAGAGGTAGGAGGTTTGGGATTTGTTTCCCCTATACATGAGGGGTTGAAGATTTTCTCCAACAGTTTACCAACATTTTTTTTTCATTTTCTGAAGCGTACTTCTCGTGTTGCTTTTATTTTCATCTGAATTGGGTTTCGTTTTCAATTTAAAATTGAATTCTTATTGTATTTGTAATAAATATTGCATTTTCAATGTCAGGTTCCATTTGAAACTAATTTTCAGGAAAATATATATACATAGGTACACAAGAGGGTGTCTCTAAGGATTACGTTATTTGTAGGAAAAAATGCGTTTACCTAAGCCTTCTTTATGTATTTACTTTCTTGTTGATTTAATAATCTCGTGTAAGTGATTGCCATTGGTGTATAAGTTCCTATTATAGTCTTACATTGATCAATGCATAATTAAATCTAGTACCTCAGAATGCTTTAATAGCTGTGGACTTTCTCATCATATACAATTCATTCTGACAAGAACCATTTACACGAAATTTTGAAACACTTTTAATGTTAGATTTTGTAAATTTGGAAAGGGTTGTAAGTAATGCTTTAATATGTTTCAGTCTAGGTATGGACCAGGAGGAATAATGTCGATCTGTTCCAAGGACAATTTCCCAAAGTGTGAATGAGGAGAGCCACAAGGAACGGAACGATTCATACCAAATAACCCGAAGGTGTACTCCCCTAACCCTTAGCAACTTTATTAGGGGTATTGCACAAATAATGTAAATATATTATAGCACTATGTAAGCCTTCTGCTGATGTTTGTAAATTATAATTATTATGTTTATGTAATATGTTTATGATTCTCCCGATGTTGTTGTAACAGGTATGGCAATAAAGAAATTATATTATTATTATTATTATTATTGATTGTGTGAAAAATATAAATTAGATTGTGACCCTATCGGCGGATACACGGGGAGGGTTTAGACTGTGACCAAGTTGGCGGGGTTAAGATCTACATTAGAATGTGACCGTGCAGCGGAAGAAAAATGTAACTTAGACTGTGACCGTATTGGTGGTTTTGCGGGGAGGGTTTAGACTGTGACCAAGTTGGCGGGCCGAGATGTACATTAGAATGTGACCCTGTTGGCGGTTTTGCGGGGAGGGTTTAGACTGTGACCAAGTTGGCGGGCCGAGATGTACATTAGAATGTGACCCTGTTGGCGGTTTCGTGGGGAGCGTTTAGACTGTGACCAAGTTGGCGGACCGTGGTGTACATTAGAATGTGACCCTGTTGGCGGTTTCTTGGGAAGCGTTTAGACTGTGACCAAGTTGGCGGGGCGAGATGTACATTAGAATGTGACCCTGTGACGGTTTTGCGGGGAGGGTTTAGACTGTGACCAAGTTGGCGGACCGTGGTGTACATTAGAATGTGACCGTGTAGGCGGAAGACAAATGTAACTTATACTGTGCCCGTGCGGCGGTTTTGCGTGGAGCGTTTAGACTGTGACCAAGTTGGCGGGCCTAAAGGTGCGTTCACACTCTAAAATTTATTAGCTAAAGGTGCGTTCACACTGTAAAATTTATTAGCTAAAGGTGCGTTCACACTGCAAAATTTATTAGCTAAAGGTGCGTTCACACTGTAAAATTTATTAGCTAAAGGTGCGTTCACGCTGCAAAATTTATTAGCTAAAGGTGCGTTCACACTGCAAAATTTATTAGCTAAAGGTTCGTTTTTTTATATACCCTCCAAAATAAATAACATTCTGGGAAAATCGGGGCGAGATCTGAAGGGGTGAAATTTTTTTCCTAAAAATGAGGAAAGACTATAGTCTTTCCTTTTTTTTTCGAAGATTTTTTGACCCTCTCCGATTCCCTTAGGAAAATTTCAGAATGTAATATGAAGGGTAAAGACTTGAAAAATATGCGCCAAACATCCCCCATCCCCTCGCATCTGGTCCAAAAAAATTCCGAAAGTTTTCTGGAACAACCCAATTCTGAACGTTTCCTAGCCAGGTGTGGAGCAGTGGGAAGGGGTGAGGGAAGTTTGCCCCATAATTTCCAAGTGTATACCCTCCAAATAACATTTTGGGAAAATCGGGGCGAGATCTGAAGGGGTGAAATTTTTTTCCTAAAAATGAGGAAAGACTATAGTCTTTCCTTTTTTTTTTCGAAGATTTTTTGACCCTCTCCGATTTCCTTAGGAAAATTTCAGAATGTAATATGAAGGGTAAAGACTTGAAAAATATGTGCCAAACATCCCCCAACCCCTCCAGTCTGGTCCAAAAAAATTCCGAAACCTTTCAGGAACAACCCAATTCTGAACGTTTCCTAGCCAGGTGCGGAGCAGTGGGAAGGGGTGAGGGAAGTTTGCCCCATAATTTCCAAGTGTACAACCCCCAAATAACATTCTGGGAAAATCGGGGCGAGATCTGAAGGGGTGAAATTTTTTTCCAAAAAATGAGCAAAGACTCTCCGATTTCCTTAGGAAAATTTCAGAATGTAATATGAAGGGTAAAGACTTGAAAAATATGTGCCAAACATCCCCCAACCCCTCCAGTCTGGTCCAAAAAAATTCAGAAAGGTTTCAGAAAAAATCCAATTCTGAACGTTTCCTAGCCAGGTGTGGAGCAGTGGGAAGGGGTGAGGGAAGTTTGTCCCATAATTTCCAAGTGTACAACCCCAAAATAACATTCTGGGAAAATCGGGGCGAGATCTGAAGGGGTGAAATTTTTTTCCAAAAAATGAGCAAAGACTATAGTCTTTCCTTTTTTTTTCGAATATTTTTGACCCTCTCCGATTTCCTTAGGAAAATTTCAGAATGTAATATGAACCCTAAAGACTTGAAAAATATGTGCCAAACATCCCCCAACCCCTCCAGTCTGGTCCAAAAAAATTCAGAAAGGTTTCAGAAAAAATCCAATTCTGAACGTTTCCTAGCCAGGTGTGGAGCAGTGGGAAGGGGTGAGGGAAGTTTGTCCCATAATTTCCAAGTGTACAACCCCAAAATAACATTCTGGGAAAATCGGGGCGAGATCTGAAGGGGTGAAATTTTTTTCCAAAAAATGAGCAAAGACTATAGTCTTTCCTTTTTTTTTCGAATATTTTTGACCCTCTCCGATTTCCTTAGGAAAATTTCAGAATGTAATATGAACCCTAAAGACTTGAAAAATATGTGCCAAACATCCCCCAACCCCTCCAGTCTGGTCCAAAAAAATTCAGAAAGGTTTCAGAAAAAATCCAATTCTGAACGTTTCCTAGCCAGGTGTGGAGCAGTGGGAAGGGGTGAGGGAAGTTTGCCCCATAATTTCCAAGTGTACAACCCCCAAATAACATTCTGGGAAAATCGGGGCGAGATCTGAAGGGGTGAAATTTTTTTCCAAAAAATGAGCAAAGACTATAGTCTTTCCTTTTTTTTCGAATATTTTTTGACCCTCTCCGATTTCCTTAGGAAAATTTCAGAATGTAATATGAACCCTAAAGACTTGAAAAATATGTGCCGAACATCCCCCAACCCCTCCAGTCTGGTCCAAAAAAATTCAGAAATGTTTCAGAAAAAATCCAATTCTGAACGTTTCCTAGCCAGGTGTGGAGCAGTGGGAAGGGGTGAGGGAAGTTTGCCCCATAATTTCCAAGTGTACAACCCCCAAATAACATTCTGGGAAAATCGGGGCGAGATCTGAAGGGGTGAAATTTTTTTCCAAAAAATGAGCAAAGACTATAGTCTTTCCTTTTTTTTTCGAATATTTTTTGACCCTCTCCGATTTCCTTAGGCAAATTTCAGAATGTAATATGAAGGGTAAAGACTTGAAAAATATGTGCCAAACATCCCCCAACCCCTCCAGTCTGGTCCAAAAAAATTCAGAAAGGTTTAAGAAAAAATCCAATTTTGAACGTTTCCTAGCCAGGTGTGGAGCAGTGGGAAGGGGTGAGGGAAGTTTGCCCCATAATTTCCAAGTGTACAACCCCCAAATAACATTCTGGGAAAATCGGGGCGAGATCTGAAGGGGTGAAATTTTTTTCCAAAAAATGAGCAAAGACTATAGTCTTTCCTTTTTTTTCGAATATTTTTGACCCTCTCCGATTTCCTTAGGAAAATTTCAGAATGTAATATGAACCCTAAAGACTTGAAAAATATGTGCCAAACATCCCCCAACCCCTCCAGTCTGGTCCAAAAAAATTCAGAAAGGTTTCAGAAAAAATCCAATTCTGAACGTTTCCTAGCCAGGTGTGGAGCAGTGGGAAGGGGTGAGGGAAGTTTGCCCCATAATTTCCAAGTGTACAACCCCCAAATAACATTCTGGGAAAATCGGGGCGAGATCTGAAGGGGTGAAATTTTTTTCCAAAAAATGAGCAAAGACTATAGTCTTTCCTTTTTTTTTCGAATATTTTTTGACCCTCTCCGATTTCCTAAGGAAAATTTCAGAATGTAATATGAAGGGTAAAGACTTGAAAAATATGTGCCGAACATCCCCCAACCCCTCCAGTCTGGTCCAAAAAAATTCAGAAAGGTTTCAGAAAAAATCCAATTCTGAACGTTTCCTAGCCAGGTGTGGAGCAGTGGGAAGGGGTGAGGGAAGTTTGCCCCATAATTTCCAAGTGTACAACCCCCAAATAACATTCTGGGAAAATCGGGGCGAGATCTGAAGGGGTGAAATTTTTTTCCAAAAAATGAGCAAAGACTATAGTCTTTCCTTTTTTTTCGAATATTTTTTGACCCTCTCCGATTTCCTTAGGAAAATTTCAGAATGTAATATGAACCCTAAAGACTTGAAAAATATGTGCCAAACATCCCCCAACCCCTCCAGTCTGGTCCAAAAAAATTCAGAAAGGTTTCAGAAAAAATCCAATTCTGAACGTTTCCTAGCCAGGTGTGGAGCAGTGGGAAGGGGTGAGGGAAGTTTGCCCCATAATTTCCAAGTGTACAACCCCCAAATAACATTCTGGGAAAATCGGGGCGAGATCTGAAGGGGTGAAATTTTTTTCCAAAAAATGAGCAAAGACTATAGTCTTTCCTTTTTTTTTCGAATATTTTTTGACCCTCTCCGATTTCCTTAGGAAAATTTCAGAATGTAATATGAAGGGTAAAGACTTGAAAAATATGTGCCGAACATCCCCCAACCCCTCCAGTCTGGTCCAAAAAAATTCAGAAAGGTTTCAGAAAAAATCCAATTCTGAACGTTTCCTAGCCAGGTGTGGAGCAGTGGGAAGGGGTGAGGGAAGTTTGCCCCATAATTTCCAAGTGTACAACCCCCAAATAACATTCTGGGAAAATCGGGGCGAGATCTGAAGGGGTGAAATTTTTTTCCAAAAAATGAGCAAAGACTATAGTCTTTCCTTTTTTTTTCGAATATTTTTTGACCCTCTCCGATTTCCTTAGGAAAATTTCAGAATGTAATATGAAGGGTAAAGACTTGAAAAATATGTGCCAAACATCCCCCAACCCCTCCAGTCTGGTCCAAAAAAATTCAGAAAGGTTTCAGAAAAAATCCAATTCTGAACGTTTCCTAGCCAGGTGTGGAGCAGTGGGAAGGGGTGAGGGAAGTTTGCCCCATAATTTCCAAGTGTACAACCCCCAAATAACATTCTGGGAAAATCGGGGCGAGATCTGAAGGGGTGAAATTTTTTTCCAAAAAATGAGCAAAGACTATAGTCTTTCCTTTTTTTTCGAATATTTTTTGACCCTCTCCGATTTCCTTAGGAAAATTTCAGAATGTAATATGAACCCTAAAGACTTGAAAAATATGTGCCAAACATCCCCCAACCCCTCCAGTCTGGTCCAAAAAAATTCAGAAAGGTTTCAGAAAAAATCCAATTCTGAACGTTTCCTAGCCAGGTGTGGAGCAGTGGGAAGGGGTGAGGGAAGTTTGCCCCATAATTTCCAAGTGTACAACCCCCAAATAACATTCTGGGAAAATCGGGGCGAGATCTGAAGGGGTGAAATTTTTTTCCAAAAAATGAGCAAAGACTATAGTCTTTCCTTTTTTTTTCGAATATTTTTTGACCCTCTCCGATTTCCTTAGGAAAATTTCAGAATGTAATATGAAGGGTAAAGACTTGAAAAATATGTGCCAAACATCCCCCAACCCCTCCAGTCTGGTCCAAAAAAATTCAGAAAGGTTTAAGAAAAAATCCAATTTTGAACGTTTCCTAGCCAGGTGTGGAGCAGTGGGAAGGGGTGAGGGAAGTTTGCCCCATAATTTCCAAGTGTACAACCCCCAAATAACATTCTGGGAAAATCGGGGCGAGATCTGAAGGGGTGAAATTTTTTTCCAAAAAATGAGCAAAGACTATAGTCTTTCCTTTTTTTTTCGAATATTTTTTGACCCTCTCCGATTTCCTTAGGAAAATTTCAGAATGTAATATGAAGGGTAAAGACTTGAAAAATATGTGCCAAACATCCCCCAACCCCTCCAGTCTGGTCCAAAAAAATTCAGAAAGGTTTCAGAAAAAATCCAATTCTGAACGTTTCCTAGCCAGGTGTGGAGCAGTGGGAAGGGGTGAGGGAAGTTTGCCCCATAATTTCCAAGTGTACAACCCCCAAATAACATTCTGGGAAAATCGGGGCGAGATCTGAAGGGGTGAAATTTTTTTCCAAAAAATGAGCAAAGACTATAGTCTTTCCTTTTTTTTTCGAATATTTTTTGACCCTCTCCGATTTCCTTAGGAAAATTTCAGAATGTAATATGAAGGGTAAAGACTTGAAAAATATGTGCCAAACATCCCCCAACCCCTCCAGTCTGGTCCAAAAAAATTCAGAAAGGTTTCAAAAAAATCCAATTCTGAACGTTTCCTAGCCAGGTGTGGAGCAGTGGGAAGGGGTGAGGGAAGTTTGCCCCATAATTTCCAAGTGTACAACCCCCAAATAACATTCTGGGAAAATCGGGGCGAGATCTGAAGGGGTGAAATTTTTTTCCAAAAAATGAGCAGACTATAGTCTTTCCTTTTTTTTCGAATATTTTTTGACCCTCTCCGATTTCCTTAGGAAAATTTCAGAATGTAATATGAACCCTAAAGACTTGAAAAATATGTGCCAAACATCCCCCAACCCCTCCAGTCTGGTCCAAAAAAATTCAGAAAGGTTTCAGAAAAAATCCAATTCTGAACGTTTCCTGGCCAGGTGTGGAGCAGTGGGAAGGGGTGAGGGAAGTTTGCCCCATAATTTCCAAGTGTACAACCCCCAAATAACATTCTGGGAAAATCGGGGCGAGATCTGAAGGGGTGAAATTTTTTTCCAAAAAATGAGCAGACTATAGTCTTTCCTTTTTTTTCGAATATTTTTTGACCCTCTCCGATTTCCTTAGGAAAATTTCAGAATGTAATATGAAGGGTAAAGACTTGAAAAATATGTGCCAAACATCCCCCAACCCCTCCAGTCTGGTCCAAAAAAATTCAGAAAGGTTTCAGAAAAAATCCAATTTTGAACGTTTCCTAGCCAGGTGTGGAGCAGTGGGAAGGGGTGAGGGAAGTTTGCTCCATAATTTCCAAGTGTACAACCCCCAAATAACATTCTGGGAAAATCGGGGCGAGATCTGAAGGGGTGAAATTTTTTTCCAAAAAATGAGCAAAGACTATAGTCTTTCCTTTTTTTTTCGAATATTTTTTGACCCTCTCCGATTTCCTTAGGAAAATTTCAGAATGTAATATGAACCCTAAACACTTGAAAAATATGTGCCAAACATCCCCCAACCCCTCCAGTCTGGTCCAAAAAAATTCAGAAAGGTTTCAGAAAAAATCCAATTCTGAACGTTTCCTAGCCAAGTGTGGAGCAGTGGGAAGGGGTGAGGGAAGTTTGCCCCATAATTTCCAAGTGTATACCCTCCAAATAACATTCTGGGAACATCGGGGCGAGATCTGAAGGGGTGAAATTTTTTTCCCAAAAATGAGCAAAGACTATAGTCTTTCCTTTTTTTTTCGAATATTTTTTGACCCTCTCCGATTTCCTTAGGAAAATTTCAGAATGTAATATGAACCCTAAACACTTGAAAAATATGTGCCAAACATCCCCCAACCCCTCCAGTCTGGTCCAAAAAAATTCAGAAAGGTTTCAGAAAAAATCCAATTCTGAACGTTTCCTAGCCAGGTGTGGAGCAGTGGGAAGGGGTGAGGGAAGTTTGCCCCATAATTTCCAAGTGTATACCCTCCAAATAACATTCTGGGAAAATCGGGGCGAGATCTGAAGGGGTGAAATTTTTTTCCCAAAAATGAGCAAAGACTATAGTCTTTCCTTTTTTTTTCGAATATTTTTTGACCCTCTCCGATTTCCTTAGGAAAATTTCAGAATGTAATATGAACCCTAAACACTTGAAAAATATGTGCCAAACATCCCCCAACCCCTCCAGTCTGGTCCAAAAAAATTCAGAAAGGTTTCAGAAAAAATCCAATTCTGAACGTTTCCTAGCCAGGTGTGGAGCAGTGGGAAGGGGTGAGGGAAGTTTGCCCCATAATTTCCAAGTGTACAACCCCCAAATAACATTCTGGGAAAATCGGGGCGAGATCTGAAGGGGTGAAATTTTTTTCCAAAAAATGAGCAAAGACTATAGTCTTTCCTTTTTTTTTCGAATATTTTTTGACCCTCTCCGATTTCCTTAGGAAAATTTCAGAATGTAATATGAACCCTAAACACTTGAAAAATATGTGCCAAACATCCCCCAACCCCTCCAGTCTGGTCCAAAAAAATTCAGAAAGGTTTCAGAAAAAATCCAATTCTGAACGTTTCCTAGCCAGGTGTGGAGCAGTGGGAAGGGGTGAGGGAAGTTTGCCCCATAATTTCCAAGTGTACAACCCCCAAATAACATTCTGGGAAAATCGGGGCGAGATCTGAAGGGGTGAAATTTTTTTCCAAAAAATGAGCAGACTATAGTCTTTCCTTTTTTTTCGAATATTTTTTGACCCTCTCCGATTTCCTTAGGAAAATTTCAGAATGTAATATGAAGGGTAAAGACTTGAAAAATATGTGCCAAACATCCCCCAACCCCTCCAGTCTGGTCCAAAAAAATTCAGAAAGGTTTCAGAAAAAATCCAATTTTGAACGTTTCCTAGCCAGGTGTGGAGCAGTGGGAAGGGGTGAGGGAAGTTTGCTCCATAATTTCCAAGTGTACAACCCCCAAATAACATTCTGGGAAAATCGGGGCGAGATCTGAAGGGGTGAAATTTTTTTCCAAAAAATGAGCAAAGACTATAGTCTTTCCTTTTTTTTTCGAATATTTTTTGACCCTCTCCGATTTCCTTAGGAAAATTTCAGAATGTAATATGAACCCTAAACACTTGAAAAATATGTGCCAAACATCCCCCAACCCCTCCAGTCTGGTCCAAAAAAATTCAGAAAGGTTTCAGAAAAAATCCAATTCTGAACGTTTCCTAGCCAAGTGTGGAGCAGTGGGAAGGGGTGAGGGAAGTTTGCCCCATAATTTCCAAGTGTATACCCTCCAAATAACATTCTGGGAACATCGGGGCGAGATCTGAAGGGGTGAAATTTTTTTCCCAAAAATGAGCAAAGACTATAGTCTTTCCTTTTTTTTTCGAATATTTTTTGACCCTCTCCGATTTCCTTAGGAAAATTTCAGAATGTAATATGAACCCTAAACACTTGAAAAATATGTGCCAAACATCCCCCAACCCCTCCAGTCTGGTCCAAAAAAATTCAGAAAGGTTTCAGAAAAAATCCAATTCTGAACGTTTCCTAGCCAGGTGTGGAGCAGTGGGAAGGGGTGAGGGAAGTTTGCCCCATAATTTCCAAGTGTATACCCTCCAAATAACATTCTGGGAAAATCGGGGCGAGATCTGAAGGGGTGAAATTTTTTTCCCAAAAATGAGCAAAGACTATAGTCTTTCCTTTTTTTTTCGAATATTTTTTGACCCTCTCCGATTTCCTTAGGAAAATTTCAGAATGTAATATGAACCCTAAACACTTGAAAAATATGTGCCAAACATCCCCCAACCCCTCCAGTCTGGTCCAAAAAAATTCAGAAAGGTTTCAGAAAAAATCCAATTCTGAACGTTTCCTAGCCAGGTGTGGAGCAGTGGGAAGGGGTGAGGGAAGTTTGCCCCATAATTTCCAAGTGTACAACCCCCAAATAACATTCTGGGAAAATCGGGGCGAGATCTGAAGGGGTGAAATTTTTTTCCAAAAAATGAGCAAAGACTATAGTCTTTCCTTTTTTTTTCGAATATTTTTTGACCCTCTCCGATTTCCTTAGGAAAATTTCAGAATGTAATATGAACCCTAAACACTTGAAAAATATGTGCCAAACATCCCCCAACCCCTCCAGTCTGGTCCAAAAAAATTCAGAAAGGTTTCAGAAAAAATCCAATTCTGAACGTTTCCTAGCCAGGTGTGGAGCAGTGGGAAGGGGTGAGGGAAGTTTGCCCCATAATTTCCAAGTGTATACCCTCCAAATAACATTCTGGGAAAATCGGGGCGAGATCTGAAGGGGTGAAATTTTTTTCCCAAAAATGAGCAAAGACTATAGTCTTTCCTTTTTTTTTCGAATATTTTTTGACCCTCTCCGATTTCCTTAGGAAAATTTCAGAATGTAATATGAACCCTAAACACTTGAAAAATATGTGCCAAACATCCCCCAACCCCTCCAGTCTGGTCCAAAAAAATTCAGAAAGGTTTCAGAAAAAATCCAATTCTGAACGTTTCCTAGCCAGGTGTGGAGCAGTGGGAAGGGGTGAGGGAAGTTTGCCCCATAATTTCCAAGTGTATACCCTCCAAATAACATTCTGGGAAAATCGGGGCGAGATCTGAAGGGGTGAAATTTTTTTCCCAAAAATGAGCAAAGACTATAGTCTTTCCTTTTTTTTTCGAATATTTTTTGACCCTCTCCGATTTCCTTAGGAAAATTTCAGAATGTAATATGAACCCTAAACACTTGAAAAATATGTGCCAAACATCCCCCAACCCCTCCAGTCTGGTCCAAAAAAATTCAGAAAGGTTTCAGAAAAAATCCAATTCTGAACGTTTCCTAGCCAGGTGTGGAGCAGTGGGAAGGGGTGAGGGAAGTTTGCCCCATAATTTCCAAGTGTACAACCCCCAAATAACATTCTGGGAAAATCGGGGCGAGATCTGAAGGGGTGAAATTTTTTTCCAAAAAATGAGCAAAGACTATAGTCTTTCCTTTTTTTTTCGAATATTTTTTGACCCTCTCCGATTTCCTTAGGAAAATTTCAGAATGTAATATGAACCCTAAACACTTGAAAAATATGTGCCAAACATCCCCCAACCCCTCCAGTCTGGTCCAAAAAAATTCAGAAAGGTTTCAGAAAAAATCCAATTCTGAACGTTTCCTAGCCAAGTGTGGAGCAGTGGGAAGGGGTGAGGGAAGTTTGCCCCATAATTTCCAAGTGTATACCCTCCAAATAACATTCTGGGAAAATCGGGGCGAGATCTGAATGGGTGAAATTTTTTTCCCAAAAATGAGCAAAGACTATAGTCTTTCCTTTTTTTTTCGAATATTTTTTGACCCTCTCCGATTTCCTTAGGAAAATTTCAGAATGTAATATGAACCCTAAACACTTGAAAAATATGTGCCAAACATCCCCCAACCCCTCCAGTCTGGTCCAAAAAAATTCAGAAAGGTTTCAGAAAAAATCCAATTCTGAACGTTTCCTAGCCAGGTGTGGAGCAGTGGGAAGGGGTGAGGGAAGTTTGCCCCATAATTTCCAAGTGTATACCCTCCAAATAACATTCTGGGAAAATCGGGGCGAGATCTGAAGGGGTGAAATTTTTTTCCCAAAAATGAGCAAAGACTATAGTCTTTCCTTTTTTTTTCGAATATTTTTTGACCCTCTCCGATTTCCTTAGGAAAATTTCAGAATGTAATATGAACCCTAAACACTTGAAAAATATGTGCCAAACATCCCCCAACCCCTCCAGTCTGGTCCAAAAAAATTCAGAAAGGTTTCAGAAAAAATCCAATTCTGAACGTTTCCTAGCCAGGTGTGGAGCAGTGGGAAGGGGTGAGGGAAGTTTGCCCCATAATTTCCAAGTGTACAACCCCCAAATAACATTCTGGGAAAATCGGGGCGAGATCTGAAGGGGTGAAATTTTTTTCCCAAAAATGAGCAAAGACTATAGTCTTTCCTTTTTTTTTCGAATATTTTTTGACCCTCTCCGATTTCCTTAGGAAAATTTCAGAATGTAATATGAACCCTAAACACTTGAAAAATATGTGCCAAACATCCCCCAACCCCTCCAGTCTGGTCCAAAAAAATTCAGAAAGGTTTCAGAAAAAATCCAATTCTGAACGTTTCCTAGCCAGGTGTGGAGCAGTGGGAAGGGGTGAGGGAAGTTTGCCCCATAATTTCCAAGTGTATACCCTCCAAATAACATTCTGGGAAAATCGGGGCGAGATCTGAAGGGGTGAAATTTTTTTCCCAAAAATGAGCAAAGACTATAGTCTTTCCTTTTTTTTTCGAATATTTTTTGACCCTCTCCGATTTCCTTAGGAAAATTTCAGAATGTAATATGAACCCTAAACACTTGAAAAATATGTGCCAAACATCCCCCAACCCCTCCAGTCTGGTCCAAAAAAATTCAGAAAGGTTTCAGAAAAAATCCAATTCTGAACGTTTCCTAGCCAGGTGTGGAGCAGTGGGAAGGGGTGAGGGAAGTTTGCCCCATAATTTCCAAGTGTACAACCCCCAAATAACATTCTGGGAAAATCGGGGCGAGATCTGAAGGGGTGAAATTTTTTTCCCAAAAATGAGCAAAGACTATAGTCTTTCCTTTTTTTTTCGAATATTTTTTGACCCTCTCCGATTTCCTTAGGAAAATTTCAGAATGTAATATGAAGGGTAAAGACTTGAAAAATATGTGCCAAACATCCCCCAACCCCTCCAGTCTGGTCCAAAAAAATTCAGAAAGGTTTCAGAAAAAATCCAATTCTGAACGTTTCGTAGCCAGGTGTGGAGCAGTGGGAAGGGGTGAGGGAAGTTTGCCCCATAATTTCCAAGTGTACAACCCCCAAATAACATTCTGGGAAAATCGGGGCGAGATTTGAAGGGGTGAAATTTTTTTCCAAAAAATGAGCAAAGACTATAGTCTTTCCTTTTTTTTCGAATATTTTTTGACCCTCTCCGATTTCCTTAGGAAAATTTCAGAATGTAATATGAACCCTAAAGACTTGAAAAATATGTGCCAAACATCCCCCAACCCCTCCAGTCTGGTCCAAAAAAATTCAGAAAGGTTTAAGAAAAAATCCAATTCTGAACGTTTCCTAGCCAGGTGTGGAGCAGTGGGAAGGGGTGAGGGAAGTTTGCCCCATAATTTCCAAGTGTACAACCCCCAAATAACATTCTGGGAAAATCGGGGCGAGATCTGAAGGGGTGAAATTTTTTTCCCAAAAATGAGCAAAGACTATAGTCTTTCCTTTTTTTTTCGAATATTTTTTGACCCTCTCCGATTTCCTTAGGAAAATTTCAGAATGTAATATGAAGGGTAAAGACTTGAAAAATATGTGCCAAACATCCCCCAACCCCTCCAGTCTGGTCCAAAAAAATTCAGAAAGGTTTAAGAAAAAATCCAATTCTGAACGTTTCCTAGCCAGGTGTGGAGCAGTGGGAAGGGGTGAGGGAAGTTTGCCCCATAATTTCCAAGTGTACAACCCCCAAATAACATTCTGGGAAAATCGGGGCGAGATCTGAAGGGGTGAAATTTTTTTCCCAAAAATGAGCAAAGACTATAGTCTTTCCTTTTTTTTTCGAATATTTTTTGACCCTCTCCGATTTCCTTAGGAAAATTTCAGAATGTAATATGAACCCTAAAGACTTGAAAAATATGTGCCAAACATCCCCCAACCCCTCCAGTCTGGTCCAAAAAAATTCAGAAAGGTTTAAGAAAAAATCCAATTCTGAACGTTTCCTAGCCAGGTGTGGAGCAGTGGGAAGGGGTGAGGGAAGTTTGCCCCATAATTTCCAAGTGTACAACCCCCAAATAACATTCTGGGAAAATCGGGGCGAGATCTGAAGGGGTGAAATTTTTTTCCCAAAAATGAGCAAAGACTATAGTCTTTCCTTTTTTTTTCGAATATTTTTTGACCCTCTCCGATTTCCTTAGGAAAATTTCAGAATGTAATATGAACCCTAAACACTTGAAAAATATGTGCCAAACATCCCCCAACCCCTCCAGTCTGGTCCAAAAAAATTCAGAAAGGTTTCAGAAAAAATCCAATTCTGAACGTTTCCTAGCCAGGTGTGGAGCAGTGGGAAGGGGTGAGGGAAGTTTGCCCCATAATTTCCAAGTGTACAACCCCCAAATAACATTCTGGGAAAATCGGGGCGAGATCTGAAGGGGTGAAATTTTTTTCCAAAAAATGAGCAAAGACTATAGTCTTTCCTTTTTTTTTCGAATATTTTTTGACCCTCTCCGATTTCCTTAGGAAAATTTCAGAATGTAATATGAACCCTAAATACTTGAAAAATATGTGCCAAACATCCCCCAACCCCTCCAGTCTGGTCCAAAAAAATTCAGAAAGGTTTCAGAAAAAATCCAATTCTGAGCGTTTCCTAGCCAGGTGTGGAGCAGTGGGAAGGGGTGAGGGAAGTTTGCCCCATAATTTCCAAGTGTACAACCCCCAAATAACATTCTGGGAAAATCGGGGCGAGATCTGAAGGGGTGAAATTTTTTTCCCAAAAATGAGCAAAGACTATAGTCTTTCCTTTTTTTTCGAATATTTTTTGACCCTCTCCGATTTCCTTAGGAAAATTTCAGAATGTAATATGAACCCTAAAGACTTGAAAAATATGTGCCAAACATCCCCCAACCCCTCCAGTCTGGTCCAAAAAAATTCAGAAAGGTTTCAGAAAAAATCCAATTCTGAACGTTTCCTAGCCAGGTGTGGAGCAGTGGGAAGGGGTGAGGGAAGTTTGCCCCATAATTTCCAAGTGTACAACCCCCAAATAACATTCTGGGAAAATCGGGGCGAGATCTGAAGGGGTGAAATTTTTTTCCAAAAAATGAGCAAAGACTATAGTCTTTCCTTTTTTTTTTCGAATATTTTTTGACCCTCTCCGATTTCCTTAGGAAAATTTCAGAATGTAATATGAACCCTAAACACTTGAAAAATATGTGCCAAACATCCCCCAACCCCTCCAGTCTGGTCCAAAAAAATTCAGAAAGGTTTCAGAAAAAATCCAATTCTGAACGTTTCCTAGCCAGGTGTGGAGCAGTGGGAAGGGGTGAGGGAAGTTTGCCCCATAATTTCCAAGTGTACAACCCCCAAATAACATTCTGGGAAAATCGGGGCGAGATCTGAAGGGGTGAAATTTTTTTCCAAAAAATGAGCAAAGACTATAGTCTTTCCTTTTTTTTTCGAATATTTTTTGACCCTCTCCGATTTCCTTAGGAAAATTTCAGAATGTAATATGAACCCTAAACACTTGAAAAATATGTGCCAAACATCCCCCAACCCCTCCAGTCTGGTCCAAAAAAATTCAGAAACCTTTCAGGAACAACCCAATTCTGAACGTTTCCTAGCCAGGTGCGGAGCAGTGGGAAGGGGTGAGGGAAGTTTGCCCCATAATTTCCAAGTGTACAACCCCCAAATAACATTCTGGGAAAATCGGGGCGAGATCTGAAGGGGTGAAATTTTTTTCCAAAAAATGAGCAAAGACTATAGTCTTTCCTTTTTTTTTCGAATATTTTTTGACCCTCTCCGATTTCCTTAGGAAAATTTCAGAATGTAATATGAACCCTAAAGACTTGAAAAATATGTGCCAAACATCCCCCAACCCCTCCAGTCTGGTCCAAAAAAATTCAGAAAGGTTTCAGAAAAAATCCAATTCTGAACGTTTCCTAGCCAGGTGTGGAGCAGTGGGAAGGGGTGAGGGAAGTTTGCCCCATAATTTCCAAGTGTACAACCCCCAAATAACATTCTGGGAAAATCGGGGCGAGATCTGAAGGGGTGAAATTTTTTTCCAAAAAATGAGCAAAGACTATAGTCTTTCCTTTTTTTTTCGAATATTTTTTGACCCTCTCCGATTTCCTTAGGAAAATTTCAGAATGTAATATGAACCCTAAAGACTTGAAAAATATGTGCCAAACATCCCCCAACCCCTCCAGTCTGGTCCAAAAAAATTCAGAAAGGTTTCAGAAAAAATCCAATTCTGAACGTTTCCTAGCCAGGTGTGGAGCAGTGGGAAGGGGTGAGGGAAGTTTGCCCCATAATTTCCAAGTGTACAACCCCCAAATAACATTCTGGGAAAATCGGGGCGAGATCTGAAGGGGTGAAATTTTTTTCCCAAAAATGAGCAAAGACTATAGTCTTTCCTTTTTTTTTCGAATATTTTTTGACCCTCTCCGATTTCATTAGGAAAATTTCAGAATGTAATATGAACCCTAAACACTTGAAAAATATGTGCCAAACATCCCCCAACCCCTCCAGTCTGGTCCAAAAAAATTCAGAAAGGTTTCAGAAAAAATCCAATTCTGAACGTTTCCTAGCCAGGTGTGGAGCAGTGGGAAGGGGTGAGGGAAGTTTGCCCCATAATTTCCAAGTGTACAACCCCCAAATAACATTCTGGGAAAATCGGGGCGAGATCTGAAGGGGTGAAATTTTTTTCCCAAAAATGAGCAAAGACTATAGTCTTTCCTTTTTTTTTTCGAATATTTTTTGACCCTCTCCGATTTCCTTAGGAAAATTTCAGAATGTAATATGAACCCTAAAGACTTGAAAAATATGTGCCAAACATCCCCCAACCCCTCCAGTCTGGTCCAAAAAAATTCAGAAAGGTTTCAGAAAAAATCCAATTCTGAACGTTTCCTAGCCAGGTGTGGAGCAGTGGGAAGGGGTGAGGGAAGTTTGCCCCATAATTTCCAAGTGTACAACCCCCAAATAACATTCTGGGAAAATCGGGGCGAGATCTGAAGGGGTGAAATTTTTTTCCAAAAAATGAGCAAAGACTATAGTCTTTCCTTTTTTTTTCGAATATTTTTTGACCCTCTCCGATTTCCTTAGGAAAATTTCAGAATGTAATATGAAGGGTAAAGACTTGAAAAATATGTGCCAAACATCCCCCAACCCCTCCAGTCTGGTCCAAAAAAATTCAGAAAGGTTTAAGAAAAAATCCAATTTTGAACGTTTCCTAGCCAGGTGTGGAGCAGTGGGAAGGGGTGAGGGAAGTTTGCCCCATAATTTCCAAGTGTACAACCCC
Source organism: Hemicrepidius hirtus (assembly GCA_963082805.1). Taxonomy (NCBI): domain Eukaryota; kingdom Metazoa; phylum Arthropoda; class Insecta; order Coleoptera; family Elateridae; genus Hemicrepidius; species Hemicrepidius hirtus. Next base: position 35,438,611 of record OY720162.1, read on the forward strand.
CAAATAACATTCTGGGAAAATCGGGGCGAGATCTGAAGGGGTGAAATTTTTTTCCAAAAAATGAGCAAAGACTATAGTCTTTCCTTTTTTTTTTCGAATATTTTTTGACCCTCCGATTTCCTTAGGAAAATTTCAGAATGTAATATGAACCCTAAACACTTGAAAAATATGTGCCAAACATCCCCCAACCCCTCCAGTCTGGTCCAAAAAAATTCAGAAAGGTTTCAGAAAAAATCCAATTCTGAACGTTTCCTAGCCAGGTGTGGAGCAGTGGGAAGGGGTGAGGTAAGTTTGCCCCATAATTTCCAAGTGTACAACCCCCAAATAACATTCTGGGAAAATCGGGGCGAGATCTGAAGGGGTGAAATTTTTTTCCAAAAAATGAGCAAAGACTATAGTCTTTCCTTTTTTTTTCGAATATTTTTTGACCCTCTCCGATTTCCTTAGGAAAATTTCAGAATGTAATATGAACCCTAAATACTTGAAAAATATGTGCCAAACATCCCCCAACCCCTCCAGTCTGGTCCAAAAAAATTCAGAAAGGTTTCAGAAAAAATCCAATTCTGAACGTTTCCTAGCCAGGTGTGGAGCAGTGGGAAGGGGTGAGGGAAGTTTGCCCCATAATTTCCAAGTGTACAACCCCCAAATAACATTCTGGGAAAATCGGGGCGAGATCTGAAGGGGTGAAATTTTTTTCCAAAAAATGAGCAAAGACTATAGTCTTTCCTTTTTTTTTTCGAATATTTTTTGACCCTCTCCGATTTCCTTAGGAAAATTTCAGAATGTAATATGAACCCTAAACACTTGAAAAATATGTGCCAAACATCCCCCAACCCCTCCAGTCTGGTCCAAAAAAATTCAGAAAGGTTTCAGAAAAAATCCAATTCTGAACGTTTCCTAGCCAGGTGTGGAGCAGTGGGAAGGGGTGAGGGAAGTTTGCCCCATAATTTCCAAGTGTACAACCCCCAAATAACATTCTGGGAAAATCGGGGCGAGATCTGAAGGGGTGAAATTTTTTTCCAAAAAATGAGCAAAGACTATAGTCTTTCCTTTTTTTTTCGAATATTTTTTGACCCTCTCCGATTTCCTTAGGAAAATTTCAGAATGTAATATGAACCCTAAACACTTGAAAAATATGTGCCAAACATCCCCCAACCCCTCCAGTCTGGTCCAAAAAAATTCAGAAACCTTTCAGGAACAACCCAATTCTGAACGTTTCCTAGCCAGGTGCGGAGCAGTGGGAAGGGGTGAGGGAAGTTTGCCCCATAATTTCCAAGTGTACAACCCCCAAATAACATTCTGGGAAAATCGGGGCGAGATCTGAAGGGGTGAAATTTTTTTCCAAAAAATGAGCAAAGACTATAGTCTTTCCTTTTTTTTTCGAATATTTTTTGACCCTCTCCGATTTCCTTAGGAAAATTTCAGAATGTAATATGAACCCTAAAGACTTGAAAAATATGTGCCAAACATCCCCCAACCCCTCCAGTCTGGTCCAAAAAAATTCAGAAAGGTTTCAGAAAAAATCCAATTCTGAACGTTTCCTAGCCAGGTGTGGAGCAGTGGGAAGGGGTGAGGGAAGTTTGCCCCATAATTTCCAAGTGTACAACCCCCAAATAACATTCTGGGAAAATCGGGGCGAGATCTGAAGGGGTGAAATTTTTTTCCAAAAAATGAGCAAAGACTATAGTCTTTCCTTTTTTTTTCGAATATTTTTTGACCCTCTCCGATTTCCTTAGGAAAATTTCAGAATGTAATATGAACCCTAAAGACTTGAAAAATATGTGCCAAACATCCCCCAACCCCTCCAGTCTGGTCCAAAAAAATTCAGAAAGGTTTCAGAAAAAATCCAATTCTGAACGTTTCCTAGCCAGGTGTGGAGCAGTGGGAAGGGGTGAGGGAAGTTTGCCCCATAATTTCCAAGTGTACAACCCCCAAATAACATTCTGGGAAAATCGGGGCGAGATCTGAAGGGGTGAAATTTTTTTCCCAAAAATGAGCAAAGACTATAGTCTTTCCTTTTTTTTTTCGAATATTTTTTGACCCTCCGATTTCCTTAGGAAAATTTCAGAATGTAATATGAACCCTAAACACTTGAAAAATATGTGCCAAACATCCCCCAACCCCTCCAGTCTGGTCCAAAAAAATTCAGAAAGGTTTCAGAAAAAATCCAATTCTGAACGTTTCCTAGCCAGGTGTGGAGCAGTGGGAAGGGGTGAGGGAAGTTTGCCCCATAATTTCCAAGTGTACAACCCCCAAATAACATTCTGGGAAAATCGGGGCGAGATCTGAAGGGGTGAAATTTTTTTCCCAAAAATGAGCAAAGACTATAGTCTTTCCTTTTTTTTTTCGAATATTTTTTGACCCTCTCCGATTTCCTTAGGAAAATTTCAGAATGTAATATGAACCCTAAATACTTGAAAAATATGTGCCAAACATCCCCCAACCCCTCCAGTCTGGTCCAAAAAAATTCAGAAAGGTTTAAGAAAAAATCCAATTCTGAACGTTTCCTAGCCAGGTGTGGAGCAGTGGGAAGGGGTGAGGGAAGTTTGCCCCATAATTTCCAAGTGTACAACCCCCAAATAACATTCTGGGAAAATCGGGGCGAGATCTGAAGGGGTGAAATTTTTTTCCCAAAAATGAGCAAAGACTATAGTCTTTCCTTTTTTTTTCGAATATTTTTTGACCCTCTCCGATTTCCTTAGGAAAATTTCAGAATGTAATATGAAGGGTAAAGACTTGAAAAATATGTGCCAAACATCCCCCAACCCCTCCAGTCTGGTCCAAAAAAATTCAGAAAGGTTTAAGAAAAAATCCAATTCTGAACGTTTCCTAGCCAGGTGTGGAGCAGTGGGAAGGGGTGAGGGAAGTTTGCCCCATAATTTCCAAGTGTACAACCCCCAAATAACATTCTGGGAAAATCGGGGCGAGATCTGAAGGGGTGAAATTTTTTTCCCAAAAATGAGCAAAGACTATAGTCTTTCCTTTTTTTTTCGAATATTTTTTGACCCTCTCCGATTTCCTTAGGAAAATTTCAGAATGTAATATGAACCCTAAAGACTTGAAAAATATGTGCCAAACATCCCCCAACCCCTCCAGTCTGGTCCAAAAAAATTCAGAAAGGTTTAAGAAAAAATCCAATTCTGAACGTTTCCTAGCCAGGTGTGGAGCAGTGGGAAGGGGTGAGGGAAGTTTGCCCCATAATTTCCAAGTGTACAACCCCCAAATAACATTCTGGGAAAATCGGGGCGAGATCTGAAGGGGTGAAATTTTTTTCCCAAAAATGAGCAAAGACTATAGTCTTTCCTTTTTTTTTCGAATATTTTTTGACCCTCTCCGATTTCCTTAGGAAAATTTCAGAATGTAATATGAACCCTAAACACTTGAAAAATATGTGCCAAACATCCCCCAACCCCTCCAGTCTGGTCCAAAAAAATTCAGAAAGGTTTCAGAAAAAATCCAATTCTGAACGTTTCCTAGCCAGGTGTGGAGCAGTGGGAAGGGGTGAGGGAAGTTTGCCCCATAATTTCCAAGTGTACAACCCCCAAATAACATTCTGGGAAAATCGGGGCGAGATCTGAAGGGGTGAAATTTTTTTCCAAAAAATGAGCAAAGACTATAGTCTTTCCTTTTTTTTTCGAATATTTTTTGACCCTCTCCGATTTCCTTAGGAAAATTTCAGAATGTAATATGAACCCTAAATACTTGAAAAATATGTGCCAAACATCCCCCAACCCCTCCAGTCTGGTCCAAAAAAATTCAGAAAGGTTTCAGAAAAAATCCAATTCTGAGCGTTTCCTAGCCAGGTGTGGAGCAGTGGGAAGGGGTGAGGGAAGTTTGCCCCATAATTTCCAAGTGTACAACCCCCAAATAACATTCTGGGAAAATCGGGGCGAGATCTGAAGGGGTGAAATTTTTTTCCCAAAAATGAGCAAAGACTATAGTCTTTCCTTTTTTTTCGAATATTTTTTGACCCTCTCCGATTTCCTTAGGAAAATTTCAGAATGTAATATGAACCCTAAAGACTTGAAAAATATGTGCCAAACATCCCCCAACCCCTCCAGTCTGGTCCAAAAAAATTCAGAAAGGTTTCAGAAAAAATCCAATTCTGAACGTTTCCTAGCCAGGTGTGGAGCAGTGGGAAGGGGTGAGGGAAGTTTGCCCCATAATTTCCAAGTGTACAACCCCCAAATAACATTCTGGGAAAATCGGGGCGAGATCTGAAGGGGTGAAATTTTTTTCCAAAAAATGAGCAAAGACTATAGTCTTTCCTTTTTTTTTTCGAATATTTTTTGACCCTCTCCGATTTCCTTAGGAAAATTTCAGAATGTAATATGAACCCTAAACACTTGAAAAATATGTGCCAAACATCCCCCAACCCCTCCAGTCTGGTCCAAAAAAATTCAGAAAGGTTTCAGAAAAAATCCAATTCTGAACGTTTCCTAGCCAGGTGTGGAGCAGTGGGAAGGGGTGAGGGAAGTTTGCCCCATAATTTCCAAGTGTACAACCCCCAAATAACATTCTGGGAAAATCGGGGCGAGATCTGAAGGGGTGAAATTTTTTTCCAAAAAATGAGCAAAGACTATAGTCTTTCCTTTTTTTTTCGAATATTTTTTGACCCTCTCCGATTTCCTTAGGAAAATTTCAGAATGTAATATGAACCCTAAACACTTGAAAAATATGTGCCAAACATCCCCCAACCCCTCCAGTCTGGTCCAAAAAAATTCAGAAACCTTTCAGGAACAACCCAATTCTGAACGTTTCCTAGCCAGGTGCGGAGCAGTGGGAAGGGGTGAGGGAAGTTTGCCCCATAATTTCCAAGTGTACAACCCCCAAATAACATTCTGGGAAAATCGGGGCGAGATCTGAAGGGGTGAAATTTTTTTCCAAAAAATGAGCAAAGACTATAGTCTTTCCTTTTTTTTTCGAATATTTTTTGACCCTCTCCGATTTCCTTAGGAAAATTTCAGAATGTAATATGAACCCTAAAGACTTGAAAAATATGTGCCAAACATCCCCCAACCCCTCCAGTCTGGTCCAAAAAAATTCAGAAAGGTTTCAGAAAAAATCCAATTCTGAACGTTTCCTAGCCAGGTGTGGAGCAGTGGGAAGGGGTGAGGGAAGTTTGCCCCATAATTTCCAAGTGTACAACCCCCAAATAACATTCTGGGAAAATCGGGGCGAGATCTGAAGGGGTGAAATTTTTTTCCAAAAAATGAGCAAAGACTATAGTCTTTCCTTTTTTTTTCGAATATTTTTTGACCCTCTCCGATTTCCTTAGGAAAATTTCAGAATGTAATATGAACCCTAAAGACTTGAAAAATATGTGCCAAACATCCCCCAACCCCTCCAGTCTGGTCCAAAAAAATTCAGAAAGGTTTCAGAAAAAATCCAATTCTGAACGTTTCCTAGCCAGGTGTGGAGCAGTGGGAAGGGGTGAGGGAAGTTTGCCCCATAATTTCCAAGTGTACAACCCCCAAATAACATTCTGGGAAAATCGGGGCGAGATCTGAAGGGGTGAAATTTTTTTCCCAAAAATGAGCAAAGACTATAGTCTTTCCTTTTTTTTTCGAATATTTTTTGACCCTCTCCGATTTCATTAGGAAAATTTCAGAATGTAATATGAACCCTAAACACTTGAAAAATATGTGCCAAACATCCCCCAACCCCTCCAGTCTGGTCCAAAAAAATTCAGAAAGGTTTCAGAAAAAATCCAATTCTGAACGTTTCCTAGCCAGGTGTGGAGCAGTGGGAAGGGGTGAGGGAAGTTTGCCCCATAATTTCCAAGTGTACAACCCCCAAATAACATTCTGGGAAAATCGGGGCGAGATCTGAAGGGGTGAAATTTTTTTCCCAAAAATGAGCAAAGACTATAGTCTTTCCTTTTTTTTTTCGAATATTTTTTGACCCTCTCCGATTTCCTTAGGAAAATTTCAGAATGTAATATGAACCCTAAAGACTTGAAAAATATGTGCCAAACATCCCCCAACCCCTCCAGTCTGGTCCAAAAAAATTCAGAAAGGTTTCAGAAAAAATCCAATTCTGAACGTTTCCTAGCCAGGTGTGGAGCAGTGGGAAGGGGTGAGGGAAGTTTGCCCCATAATTTCCAAGTGTACAACCCCCAAATAACATTCTGGGAAAATCGGGGCGAGATCTGAAGGGGTGAAATTTTTTTCCAAAAAATGAGCAAAGACTATAGTCTTTCCTTTTTTTTTCGAATATTTTTTGACCCTCTCCGATTTCCTTAGGAAAATTTCAGAATGTAATATGAAGGGTAAAGACTTGAAAAATATGTGCCAAACATCCCCCAACCCCTCCAGTCTGGTCCAAAAAAATTCAGAAAGGTTTAAGAAAAAATCCAATTTTGAACGTTTCCTAGCCAGGTGTGGAGCAGTGGGAAGGGGTGAGGGAAGTTTGCCCCATAATTTCCAAGTGTACAACCCCCAAATAACATTCTGGGAAAATCGGGGCGAGATCTGAAGGGGTGAAATTTTTTTCCAAAAAATGAGCAAAGACTATAGTCTTTCCTTTTTTTTTTCGAATATTTTTTGACCCTCCGATTTCCTTAGGAAAATTTCAGAATGTAATATGAACCCTAAACACTTGAAAAATATGTGCCAAACATCCCCCAACCCCTCCAGTCTGGTCCAAAAAAATTCAGAAAGGTTTCAGAAAAAATCCAATTCTGAACGTTTCCTAGCCAGGTGTGGAGCAGTGGGAAGGGGTGAGGTAAGTTTGCCCCATAATTTCCAAGTGTACAACCCCCAAATAACATTCTGGGAAAATCGGGGCGAGATCTGAAGGGGTGAAATTTTTTTCCAAAAAATGAGCAAAGACTATAGTCTTTCCTTTTTTTTTCGAATATTTTTTGACCCTCTCCGATTTCCTTAGGAAAATTTCAGAATGTAATATGAACCCTAAATACTTGAAAAATATGTGCCAAACATCCCCCAACCCCTCCAGTCTGGTCCAAAAAAATTCAGAAAGGTTTCAGAAAAAATCCAATTCTGAACGTTTCCTAGCCAGGTGTGGAGCAGTGGGAAGGGGTGAGGGAAGTTTGCCCCATAATTTCCAAGTGTACAACCCCCAAATAACATTCTGGGAAAATCGGGGCGAGATCTGAAGGGGTGAAATTTTTTTCCAAAAAATGAGCAAAGACTATAGTCTTTCCTTTTTTTTTTCGAATATTTTTTGACCCTCTCCGATTTCCTTAGGAAAATTTCAGAATGTAATATGAACCCTAAACACTTGAAAAATATGTGCCAAACATCCCCCAACCCCTCCAGTCTGGTCCAAAAAAATTCAGAAAGGTTTCAGAAAAAATCCAATTCTGAACGTTTCCTAGCCAGGTGTGGAGCAGTGGGAAGGGGTGAGGGAAGTTTGCCCCATAATTTCCAAGTGTACAACCCCCAAATAACATTCTGGGAAAATCGGGGCGAGATCTGAAGGGGTGAAATTTTTTTCCAAAAAATGAGCAAAGACTATAGTCTTTCCTTTTTTTTTTCGAATATTTTTTGACCCTCTCCGATTTCCTTAGGAAAATTTCAGAATGTAATATGAACCCTAAACACTTGAAAAATATGTGCCAAACATCCCCCAACCCCTCCAGTCTGGTCCAAAAAAATTCAGAAACCTTTCAGGAACAACCCAATTCTGAACGTTTCCTAGCCAGGTGCGGAGCAGTGGGAAGGGGTGAGGGAAGTTTGCCCCATAATTTCCAAGTGTACAACCCCCAAATAACATTCTGGGAAAATCGGGGCGAGATCTGAAGGGGTGAAATTTTTTTCCAAAAAATGAGCAAAGACTATAGTCTTTCCTTTTTTTTTCGAATATTTTTTGACCCTCTCCGATTTCCTTAGGAAAATTTCAGAATGTAATATGAACCCTAAAGACTTGAAAAATATGTGCCAAACATCCCCCAACCCCTCCAGTCTGGTCCAAAAAAATTCAGAAAGGTTTCAGAAAAAATCCAATTCTGAACGTTTCCTAGCCAGGTGTGGAGCAGTGGGAAGGGGTGAGGGAAGTTTGCCCCATAATTTCCAAGTGTACAACCCCCAAATAACATTCTGGGAAAATCGGGGCGAGATCTGAAGGGGTGAAATTTTTTTCCAAAAAATGAGCAAAGACTATAGTCTTTCCTTTTTTTTTCGAATATTTTTTGACCCTCTCCGATTTCCTTAGGAAAATTTCAGAATGTAATATGAACCCTAAAGACTTGAAAAATATGTGCCAAACATCCCCCAACCCCTCCAGTCTGGTCCAAAAAAATTCAGAAAGGTTTCAGAAAAAATCCAATTCTGAACGTTTCCTAGCCAGGTGTGGAGCAGTGGGAAGGGGTGAGGGAAGTTTGCCCCATAATTTCCAAGTGTACAACCCCCAAATAACATTCTGGGAAAATCGGGGCGAGATCTGAAGGGGTGAAATTTTTTTCCCAAAAATGAGCAAAGACTATAGTCTTTCCTTTTTTTTTTCGAATATTTTTTGACCCTCCGATTTCCTTAGGAAAATTTCAGAATGTAATATGAACCCTAAACACTTGAAAAATATGTGCCAAACATCCCCCAACCCCTCCAGTCTGGTCCAAAAAAATTCAGAAAGGTTTCAGAAAAAATCCAATTCTGAACGTTTCCTAGCCAGGTGTGGAGCAGTGGGAAGGGGTGAGGGAAGTTTGCCCCATAATTTCCAAGTGTACAACCCCCAAATAACATTCTGGGAAAATCGGGGCGAGATCTGAAGGGGTGAAATTTTTTTCCCAAAAATGAGCAAAGACTATAGTCTTTCCTTTTTTTTTTCGAATATTTTTTGACCCTCTCCGATTTCCTTAGGAAAATTTCAGAATGTAATATGAACCCTAAAGACTTGAAAAATATGTGCCAAACATCCCCCAACCCCTCCAGTCTGGTCCAAAAAAATTCAGAAAGGTTTCAGAAAAAATCCAATTCTGAACGTTTCCTAGCCAGGTGTGGAGCAGTGGGAAGGGGTGAGGGAAGTTTGCCCCATAATTTCCAAGTGTACAACCCCCAAATAACATTCTGGGAAAATCGGGGCGAGATCTGAAGGGGTGAAATTTTTTTCCAAAAAATGAGCAAAGACTATAGTCTTTCCTTTTTTTTTCGAATATTTTTTGACCCTCTCCGATTTCCTTAGGAAAATTTCAGAATGTAATATGAAGGGTAAAGACTTGAAAAATATGTGCCAAACATCCCCCAACCCCTCCAGTCTGGTCCAAAAAAATTCAGAAAGGTTTAAGAAAAAATCCAATTTTGAACGTTTCCTAGCCAGGTGTGGAGCAGTGGGAAGGGGTGAGGGAAGTTTGCCCCATAATTTCCAAGTGTACAACCCCCAAATAACATTCTGGGAAAATCGGGGCGAGATCTGAAGGGGTGAAATTTTTTTCCAAAAAATGAGCAAAGACTATAGTCTTTCCTTTTTTTTTTCGAATATTTTTTGACCCTCCGATTTCCTTAGGAAAATTTCAGAATGTAATATGAACCCTAAACACTTGAAAAATATGTGCCAAACATCCCCCAACCCCTCCAGTCTGGTCCAAAAAAATTCAGAAAGGTTTCAGAAAAAATCCAATTCTGAACGTTTCCTAGCCAGGTGTGGAGCAGTGGGAAGGGGTGAGGTAAGTTTGCCCCATAATTTCCAAGTGTACAACCCCCAAATAACATTCTGGGAAAATCGGGGCGAGATCTGAAGGGGTGAAATTTTTTTCCAAAAAATGAGCAAAGACTATAGTCTTTCCTTTTTTTTTCGAATATTTTTTGACCCTCTCCGATTTCCTTAGGAAAATTTCAGAATGTAATATGAACCCTAAATACTTGAAAAATATGTGCCAAACATCCCCCAACCCCTCCAGTCTGGTCCAAAAAAATTCAGAAAGGTTTCAGAAAAAATCCAATTCTGAACGTTTCCTAGCCAGGTGTGGAGCAGTGGGAAGGGGTGAGGGAAGTTTGCCCCATAATTTCCAAGTGTACAACCCCCAAATAACATTCTGGGAAAATCGGGGCGAGATCTGAAGGGGTGAAATTTTTTTCCAAAAAATGAGCAAAGACTATAGTCTTTCCTTCTTTTTTCGAATATTTTTTGACCCTCTCCGATTTCCTTAGGAAAATTTCAGAATGTAATATGAACCCTAAACACTTGAAAAATATGTGCCAAACATCCCCCAACCCCTCCAGTCTGGTCCAAAAAAATTCAGAAACCTTTCAGGAACAACCCAATTCTGAACGTTTCCTAGCCAGAGTGGGAAGGGGTGAGGGAAGTTTGCCCCATAATTTCCAAGTGTATACCCTCCAAATAACATTCTGGGAAAATCGGGGCGAGATCTGAAGGGGTGAAATTTTTTTCCTAAAAATGAGGAAAGACTATAGTCTTTCCTTTTTTTTTCGAAGATTTTTTGGCCCTCTCCGATTTCCTTAGGAAAATTTCAGAATGTAATATGAACCCTAAACACTTGAAAAATATGTGCCAAACATCCCCCATCCCCTCGCATCTGGTCCAAAAAAATTCCGAAAGTTTTCTGGAATAACCCAATTCTGAACGTTTCCTAGCCAGGTGTGGAGCAGTGGGAAGGGGTGAGGGAAGTTTGCCCCATAATTTCCAAGTGTATACCCTCCAAATAACATTCTGGGAAAATCGGGGCGAGATCTGAAGGGGTGAAATTTTTTTCCTAAAAATGAGGAAAGACTATAGTCTTTCCTTTTTTTTTCGAAGATTTTTTGACCCTCTCCGATTTCCTTAGGAAAATTTCAGAATGTAATATGAACCCTAAACACTTGAAAAATATGTGCCAAACATCCCCCATCCCCTCGCATCTGGTCCAAAAAAATTCCGAAAGTTTTCTGGAACAACCCAATTCTGAACGTTTCCTAGTCAGGTGTGGAGCAGTGGGAAGGGAAAACTCATAAATCTGATACACTTACTAGATCCGGCACTTCTCAACAACTGAAATTTACATAATATTTGATCTTAACTGCAACCAAACTGAAAAAGTTTCTTTGCGTGCGCAAGAATTCGTGAACAACAAAACAAAATTTTGAAAGACCTGAAAATGTTAAAAGGAAAGGTAACACTTTCGAATATTTTATTTGAATTTTGGCGGGGTAATGACAGCCACGCCTACTTCAACCAATTAGATTGATTAGTCCCTGCTGGCAGTAAAATTAGGAATAGCAGTGGACTTGTTAATACGACTGTAAATTCGGGAATTCAACTACTCTGATTGGTTCTTGAGAAAAAGGACTTGAAATTTTGTTATAATAACAAGAGATTAGCTTAGGATGCTTATCCCTGGCACCTATAGCCGATTGTAGACTTTATTTGGGTTCACAGCCTACATGATCAGGATTTCCTTGAATATCCTTGAAGACTAGTAACAGTGTGTATTTTAGTCAATAGTGTTACTTATGCAGATTAGAAAAACGCCAATGTTAAAAATGGAGTTACATTTACTTGTCCCGCGTTTCAAAGGAAAAAACCTTTTAAAAATGAAATTTCGATATATTGATTTTTCAAAAAGTGATAGGGGTAGTAGGACAAAGGCGATAATACACGAACACAACCGAAATATTCATTTTTAGCGTCCTAATCAAATTCATTCGACGCCTGGATGCGTATGTGACCGAATGAACCCAGTCGTGTTCGCGTCGTGCTGGTGGAAACATGGCGACGTTCCGTTATACGCACGCCGTGGTGTGCAGGTTACCGCAATCCCTTAAATCGCGAAACCAAATAGACTTAGAGGAAGCCAAAAAACAACACGAATCATACGTACGATTACTCAGAGAACTAGGTCTGGATGTAATTGAACTTCCGCCGGACGAGGCACTTCCGGAGTGCGTCTTCGTGGAAGACACCGCCGTTGTTTGCAATGGTACGGCGCTCATCACCAGACCCGGCTCTCCTCAACGAGCTAAAGAGGTATCCAGACACGGTGGCAAGGGTTAAACTAATTTATATTCACTTAATATTCTAGACGCACAAATTTTATTTAAAAAAATACCTTACCGACTCCTTTGGGTATGTAGGTCAGCTCTTGGTGTTACGCTCTACTTCTTCTTGCTCCTCTTCGTTCTAACAATCATTGACCATTCGTTGGAACGGGGCTGTTAATTTTGTTGTAACTCTTGAATAACAGACACATTGATCTTGGTCACACCTTCATCTGAAATTGCAAATTAAATCAGGTGTTGCAGACAAAAATAGATTAAGTGATCGTTCATGCTTAGCAAATATACATTACATTAAATAGGAAGAGGAAACATACATTTGTTTACTTAACACAATTAGTTAACATCAAGTTTAAATTTAAAAAGTAATCGTATTAATTTTCCCGCCAATTTATTAAACTACCCCATTTTAATTTTTTTTAGTTTGAAAAGTCTTTTTTATCGCGACCTGTAATTAATTTACATAGGGGTGCATATACCTACATCATTTTTTTAATTTATAAAATGTAGCAAGGAACTTCGATCAGGCTAGATCTCCTAACAATGAGTTCCCATTCCCAGACTGTGTGTTATCCTTTGAGCAGGCAAAAATTTATCTCGTTGGAAAACAATTCCACAGCAGTCACTGGTGATAAGATATGAGATCATTCGGATGCTGAGGCGACACTTTGAATCAATGCAAAGAATTCAGAGTGGCTTACCGTTACCACATCCAATGATGAACCATTTGTTATTGGTTCTTGGTTCTTATTGGTTCATATTATGTAGTTCTAATATTCAAATGCAACTCAACTGCGCAACCCAGTTGCATAATATTTTTAAGATTCTTCCACGTATGTGTAAGCTCTTAAATATTTGCTCACGTACTTCCACGTGACCGCACCTTTTAATCTTTAAATTTAAATGTTTCAACAATTAAACATTTCCTCCTTAAAAGAAGAGAAGAAATGTACAATACCTAATCGAACACTTTAGAAACCTTCAAAAGTTCGTTTGTACTCTTCTCTATAATTTTATTCCAAAAACTAATGTCCTCAAGGACGTCAAGACTATAAAAATGGGGGGAAAAGTAGCACAATAATTATATTGTTAGAATGCAGGGATTTGCGCAGCTAGTTTATCATGAATGTTGCTAATTTCATTGACCCCATCATAAGATAATAATTATGGTTAAAAAGAAAATGCTTGTATTACAAAAGAAACGCTTAAAAGCCTTCGCCCTTTACACCGCCCTTTAACGAACTAACATTTACTCTACAATAATTAACTACTACCACATAAAAGCGCCAACGTACGACCTATTATATGAAGTCTAAATAGAATTACATAACTTTTAAATATGATGTGAAGGTCGGTCACTTAAAAAATAATTTAGGAAATAAAAAGAGAATTTTAATCAACTTCCAACTTATAATTTTTATGGCTTTGGAGTCGCCGTAAATTTTTGTTTGACAAAAAGTGGCTCTGATGTGTTTCCCCTGATCAACACGAAATCGATTAACTTATACAAAAAATATGGATGAAAGGTTCAAAAATAGAAACTTTTTATGATAATTGAACGAGTGAAAAGCCTTTTAAATTCCAAAGTTTAAAAGTTTGATATCGGGAATAAATTTTGGTATTGGCAGATTTGACACGCAACAGGAAATTGTTGTCAGTACTAAAGTTCTATTCGGAAATAATTATCGTACGAGTTTACCGCAGATATTCGGTCTGTTTAAGAAAGGAAAAAGACAGGGATAATATCAGTTTTCTTGAAATAGTTCTTCGGGAAGCTCAAAAGGGGAGATTAAAAGCAGAACAGGCACGAATTGTTTTCTATTTGTGGTGGAAAGAAATCATGCCAAATATGATATTGGTAAGGGCTAGGGGGACCTACAGTTTTACAAAATATGCTTTCATCACACAAGTTTGATTAAAAATTAAAATCTTCCACGTGGAATGTTTCCGTTTTGCATGGTCAAAGACTTGGCGCCTCCACCAAAAATTACTTCAGCGTCTAAATAAATGAACAAATCAACCTGTCTGTCTCCTTGCATAATGTACAAATAGGTTTATTACGTCTTCAAGAAAGGTTTTTTTGAAATTAAAGCGTGCTGTTACCTGATACAACTGTCTTAAGATGATGAAATAAACAGCTGACAAAGAAACCGTGTTAGCCGTGAAGACAAGAATAAAAGACGTAATTTAAAGTTGTTCTTAGAAGTTTTGGATATCAGAAGATTGCCTTGCTCTGGTTTAAGTCTAGGATCTCAATCTGCAATTTGCAGACAAATTACGTTGCAGCCACGTATCGATCCGCATCCCCTTTTGTATTTGATGTCTTTCCTGGCAGATTTGTTTACACGCAAATGAAACATTGTCCAGTGCCCACACTCCCTCCAGCCGACCCATTTTCGTAAACTCTTCTTGAAAGTCGTCACCCCCGTTTGAGTAATCCAACGGGAAACACAATTCTAAATTATGCAGAAAGACATTTCAGGCTGCGAGACGTAGTTTTGTGGAACATCTACGGTTTTGATGAGGTGTTGCAATAAATGGGGGAAAGACCTAAATAGGGTTAAACTAGTTTAATCTATTCATGCGTTATTATATGCTTTGGGGGTTGAACTTTGTGTCTTGATTTGCAAAATGCGAAAGTTAGAAGCGTGCTTTCATGTTAACTGATTTAAAATTTGATTAAACTTTGATCTCTAGGTCAAAGGGGTCCTACATGAAGACCCAAAATTAAAATTAATTACCCACCATTAAGGACTTCGTTTAATGGAACCCAGATTTAAATTATGTATAGCGTTATACGAAAGAAAAGCGTCTTGTACTACTTCCCTTCCCTTCCCTTATTGTCTGTTCTTCCCTGTTCTTTTACCCACTCCTTAGATCCCCTGCTTCGGCTATGATTTCTATTCCCTACTGCCCTCTTCCCTTTTTTCCTTGTCTACAGAATCTTGTTTACTGTTTGTATTGTTGCTAATATTTAATAAATAATGCTAATAGTTAATACTAAAAATATTCTTAAATGGCATTAACGAGTTCGATAAACTGAAACAAACAAATTTTTTGGGCGATGACGGAATTTCTGTCTGCGGTCTAGATGACCTTTTCTGTTGAATATCACTCTAACACTAACCGAGATTGTATCGAAAAGTTATCCACACGAACACGAAAGAATAGCTAATGTCTACTAATTTCTGTTTATAGTGGTTTTGTAATGATTGCATGATACCCTTTAACAATAGTTACATTTTTGATGTAATTTGTAACTACAGGAAGCAGGAAATTATTTCTTGTACTAATACAAAGGTGCATCGACCATTACGACAGATAAGAATCAACGCAACACGTAACAAAAAATAATGTTTGTTTATACTGAAATAAAAAGAAAAGTTTGATAACTCAGACTTTAATATCAAATAGAATAATCAAAAAAATAATAAAAGTCGTTACAAGTCGATCAAGCTTGGACGTATGAATAAAAATTAAAACGGAAGTAACATTTAATTAACAAGAGTTAGGATGGAATGCAGAACCTTTATTGATCGGAAATTAACTTTTCTGCCGTGATATCCGATCATAACCGTTTGATTGATTTTAAAATTTTCACGATTGGTACCACACGCGGTTCTATAAAAAAAAATACGCAATACTACTGATATCTCATCCACGAACAACGAAGCCTCATCGCTTTAGGTTTCGTTCAGGTAGAATAATTTGCGTGATCGTATGAGGCAAGAAGTGCGTGAGTCTTCTACCCCAACAGACACACGAAAATACCAACGAACCTCCGGGGACAGGGCTCGTGTTACCACTATTCT
Organism: Hemicrepidius hirtus; assembly: GCA_963082805.1. NCBI lineage: Eukaryota > Metazoa > Arthropoda > Insecta > Coleoptera > Elateridae > Hemicrepidius > Hemicrepidius hirtus. The sequence goes on from OY720162.1 coordinate 35,454,374, forward strand.
CCATCTCACATTAAGCAATTACTTCCGCATGTTGTAATTCAGAGCTAAACCGATTTTATGAATAAATTGTCGAATTTATTACGGGTAGGTTGATGGCGAGTTCGCGCATAATAATTGTTCTCGAAAACAGATTTGGAATAAGGGATGCGGAAACTAATTTTAATTTAAAATTGGAAACGGAACATCGTATAATATACAGTCTCATTAAAAAAATACCCTTTAGGGACTTGTCTAGAGAAGCAGATATTATAAAGCTACCCAAATGGGCTTGTCTGCAAAGGTTTGATGCGCCTGCATTTACAAGCTTCAAATAACGTTTTCTTAGCGAACTCTTTCATCCATAGAAAAAATAATGTGATTGCTAAATACTTACGTTTAGTTGAAGACAAACTGAAATTCCATGTTTTCTTCCTCTACCATACCAACAATCTGGCGCTGTTGTTCGAACACATCAAATATTTGGATCTGTAATCAGTGACGTCATGGTGGGACGATTGATCTCAAATCTTGGGAATCAAAACCCATTATCCTGGTCTCTTTACCCACATTAAACTCTAAACTACAGCAACAAACCTGAAAAATAAGATGGGGTTAACATTGAAAGTTCGTTGTTACCAGGCAAGGGCTGCAACCGAGCACTATGAAAGTACCTTAAGAGGACATTTTTCAGAAACCCATGCAAAATTGATGGCCATGGTTAATTGTCTTGGTCTCGCAATAAAAACAAAGGGGAGGCTTCTGTCAGCAACACCTGAATAGCACCTCAAAGTCATCGAAAGGGTTGAATGGGTTAGGGAGTTGTTGCAAAAATAATCGATCCGGGTTCCTTCTGTTCTGTTTAACTCCTCTCGCTATATCATCAAAAAAAGATACTGGACGTACCATCCTGCAAATCCTTTCAAAAATATTCGTCTACGACGATGGGAGGTCCATCATCTTCACCCTTAACTTCTTCACTGTTCATTTAGCTTTGGCCAGGGAGCACGTGTGGTCTTCTACCACGGACGCGAACAGCATGACCCCCCATATACAAATTATTACCTCCTGGGACATGTTTCTGAGATGTTCGATTTCGTTCAGTTCTTGGTCGTTTCCTCCAGCGACAAAACTTTCATCATAATTTGTCTATAGATCCTTTAATTTTCGCATCTTCTTCCTTATGTGCATATTTTCACCCCACTTGTCCTATTTTCCATCACCCTTCTCTCTTTATGATTATTCCTTAGCCTACATATTGGTTTTTTATGGCCCAGCACGTCAATATATCATCCAAGGTGAAAACTTTCTTTTTCCTGATCTGTTCCCTAAACAGACACGTTTGTATTAAATAAATAAAAAAATAGGTACGTGATCCTACAAATAATCCAAAGATCTTCTAGTTGAAACTAGGTGTCCACCTTTTTCTAAATATATAAAGCCGTAAAAAACATCACCCCTTCGTTCAATATTTACACCCCGGTAGCGCAAACAAAGATGCTTATTGGTTGGTTTTGATGATATCTCCTGAAAAACTCTTTGAATCTTCGCAAAAATGTTTTTTGTGTGTAAATATTATGCAAGGAAGTTTCGGTAATTGGAAAGGATATCCTGTTCACCTAAATTTTTCCATCGATTTCCTGTTACTTAACACAGTTTAAAACCTTGGAAATTATAAATATTAAAAGCATATGTTTTTTCTGTAGTGGTGCAAGTAAAAATAGCTTGCAACTGAAGTGCGAGAATAAAAATAACAACATTAATGTAACGTAAACCAGAGTTGTTGAGTTGAATTAAAAAAAATAAGCAAGAATAATCTTCATTCAATAAATATTCTAATGGACATACGATTCGAAATCCAAACCTAAACTACTGCACCCGATTGGATTTCCCTTTTTTTTCTACGTTGAACTACAAACACATCCTGAGAGAATCGCAACCTGTTCATACAATCGAAAAAGTGAAAAATTATTTGGCCTTCCTTGCTTCCATTAGTATTAAGAGCCTTCTTGAAAGCCCTCGGGAAGAGGATGTGTAAATTTGTAAGAGTGACGCCAGAACCGAGAGTAGAAATTACCCAGTTTAGTGAACTATGACACTCAAATGATGTAATTGGCGGATAATGAATGAATTCATAAAGGCTATTGCAACCGGTCGTATGATTTTATGATATAAACCTACGTAGGTGTAAAGACTTGAGAAGAAATTTACGTTACGTAACCAAACGGCTCCAAAGCTAGTCCATAGGTACTAATTGTAACAGGTTCAAGTCCAACACACCTGAATAAATCAAATCCCTCTCGTCCATCCTAGATGGGAAATCTTTATACTCATCATACTTCCCCCCCCCAACCTAATTAACAACCCTTAAGAGAAAATATCAAACGGGATACATTGTTTCCTTAAGAATTCACCGATTCCAATAAAGATCTTGCAATTTTTCAAAGATTCTAGAGAGGCTTATGATATAGCGTATTGGGGGAAGAATGAAAGATTGCGAGGGGTGAAATACAAGGGAAAAGGTCAAAGGGCTTTGATATGAATGGTTTTAAGGCAAGAAGATTCACCCTCTGCTACCCTTCTTGATTTGACAGATGTATAAGAAACATAAAAATAAACCCAAACCATGTTGTTAGGTACAATATAATATTATACAGGGTGTCCAAATAGTATTGACGTACGGTTTTATTATTGAGCCCCTTATTGTCTAGCCAATAAAATTCCGCAAACCATTTATGATTACCCTGTAGATATTTGAAATAAACAACAATGTCATGTAATAGACATAACTGTTTGACTTCATTAAACTGCTCTAAAAACGTTAAGTTATTTTTATGAGCGTAAATTTAAACAATAGGAAGGTCCATTCTCACATTGTAAAAGATTTTATGGTGCTAAATATAACCGCAATTCCCATTACTCTTAATTTAAGCCCTCCCTCAATGCAATACTTAGGGCCAGTACAGTGTCCAAATTTTCTTTTGTTACATAAACACATACTGACGCAAATTTCATTTAATTAATACTCATACGTTTTTCTTTTAATGGAAATTATAGTTTAAAAAAAGCGTAAATCGTCATTACAGGTTTAAAACGTTCCATGGTAAGGTCCAAGCCTCCCCTGTCCCAATAATTGGGTCTTTGCTCTACGATTACTAGTTTCTAAATATTATGATCAGAAAGTGTAATTTACAGAACAGAGCGAAAGTACCAGCTTGTACAGTGGTGGTAAAAAGTCTTGCGTTAGTTAAAAATTGAAAAAATCGTATGGTAGTCTTGCTCGGGGGTGTACCACTAGGTGGTTGCCGGAGAGGGTGAAGTAATATTGGTGGTTGGTCTTGAGAAAAATCTGAATTACTGTAAATCGGTTGAAAAGATAGTTGTGACCAAGTTTTAACTTCAGTATCGCGATAGTGTTGGTTGTTTCGCTTACAACCCTAAACCGAAATTATCCAATTTTATACCAAAGGAATTTCCTGTACGACCTAATAAAAAAAGATGGTTTCTTAAATCTTTAAAGCGTGTAATAGAATAATGAAACACTTCTAAATAACCCATATCCGTGTGCTTTAAATTTCCTTTTTATCTCTTAACAAAAGAGTATTTCATGTCGTCTAGACATGCCCTCTTCGTTCAAGCAGCGGTGATGATGAACTCTTTTGTAATTTCTGAAAGGTTTTGATTGTTTTATATCTCCCCCTTAACATCAAGGTTTCAATTTGTGCATGCTTTTGCAATTCTAAAGAATTCATCTTCATCCTGGATTGCTTATCAGGAGGAAAAAGCGAATAATTACTAACATTCCAGAAATAGGTTTTTATTATGTCTTAGTCATTTTCAGAATTGCATGCAGAGTGTAAGGTGATTAAAATAAATAACCCTTGCAGTTTTATGACATTATTATTGATTTGCAATTGGACCGTTTTGAAGTTTTATAGACACGACGTCGCCAGGCTATTATATAAAATTTTAAATAACGAGTCCGGTAAAAAAAACGGTTTCTCAAGCAATTTTCTAAACTTTATCGTTCATTACAGATAGAAACGATACGAGTTGTTCTTAAAAAAGAACTCGACCTACCAATAATAGAAATATCGGATCCAGCGGCAAGATTAGACGGGGGAGATGTTTTATTCACAGGTAGAATAATTTAAACTCTTTAATATTTCAAAATTAAACGTTAATTAATGTTTAGGAAAGGAATTTTTCGTTGGACTTTCCGACTGGACAAACGAAGGGGGAGCTCAAGCTGTAGCTGCTTCGTTTCCCGAATATCCCTGTACACCCATTAAGGTAAGAAGGGTTTTATTTATTTCCCTCATTTAACTAAGAGACTGTTGTATTGTTTGTTCTATGCATTAGTACTCAGCAGGAGTGGAATTAATGACCTGTAGGGAAGTAAAAGGATATTATAATCCTTTTATTTCCTTACACAACTTTACCCTGTGATGTATTTGTTTTAATTAACAAAATTCAATAATTGCAGATGCCGGATAAAAAACACCTCAAATCGCTTGTTACGGTCGGGGGACCAGATTTATTATGTGTAGGATCAGGAAAAGAAGCTCAGGACGTTGTTAAAAGAATGGAAAGGGAGGCAACGTTTGGATATCAAACCTTGACCCTACCGGAAGATGAGGCTGCTAATGTTTTATTTTTGAATGGAACACTTGTTCATAGGAGCTTAGAAGATATACCTCAATCGTTTCCGGTAAGTCAAATGAAAACACAGCCAACTTGATTAGGTTTTTTTAATTCCTCATTGGGTTTATAATAAGAAAAAAAAATAATCCTCGCGTTTAAAGAATTTTTCTTGTATATTCTCTTATCCCCTAACAAACCCCTACAAGAGAAATTTAATTTGGTTTAAGTCAAGAGGCAAGTCAACTATGAACTTCAACAGGGTTTGAACCCATGTACTTTGGGGCTAAAGACTGCAGACACGTTAACTTTAGGATTTAAATATAAAAAACGTCGTAACAGTGTTTGTTTTTTAGGTATTTGCGAATAAAATCGATTACCCGCGAAGATCAATAAGTTTCTCGCAGTTATGTAAAGGAACGAGTGGTCTATCATCAAGTTGTTTGCTAGTCAGACGTTTACGTCACATGCGTAACCTTTAATGAGTTTTTTTTGTCACTCTAATTGTAAAGCCTGTAAATGTGTACATCATAAGGAAGACCGGGACGGAATCCAAGAAAACGGACTGACAAACGTTTGTACTATTAGTGTATAAAATAAAAGTTTATAAAATATATTTGTAAAACATGAAAGTGTTCAAATTAAAACAATAGAATAGTGGCAAAAGCTTTAGCTCATTTTATACGATTGCTTTGACTTTGTCAGCTTGTGTATAATAATCTCTTCTACTTCTTCTTCTTCATTCCAATTTTGGTGCATTTTATGTATACTTTGATGTGGTTTAAACATTTGAATATTTATATAATAATATATTTTTATGAATCTACGCATGTAATGCTTTATATAAGGAAAATATGCTGATCAGATGATGATATTTATTAGTACCTGTTTTCTTGTCCTTCATTGGTAGCTAAGACATAATTAAATGCTCATGAAACACATACTAATAAAGTCATTGATCCAGGTTTTTTAAGACAATATTAAAAATTTGCTTCATATTTATCAGGTTTTCAATTGAATTCCTGTTAAAAAAAATAAAGACTCTATTGATTGTTAGAACCAGCGTTGTTCACAAAAACACAAAACACAAAAATGTACAAAATATTAATTAATGTTGATAATAATTAGTGTAATACAATGTGACACTATAATTTGTTGAAAATGTTTTGTCTTCAGTGTATTTTCCTCTATGTTGTATGTAAATAAGATTTGAAATGTAATGCAAATGCCGTTTTGGCACGACCAAGCTAAGTGTTTTGAAATAATCTTAATGGTAGATGCTCTTTAAAAAATATTCGTTTAGCACATAACAACTTTGTTTTAAATTTGGGGCAATCCATTTTATCTTTTAGCAATGTTCAAATCATGAGAAATGTAATTTTTTTATTGTATACTGGATCCCTTACAAGACTCTTCCTTCCAAGGAACTTGTATAATGTATTGAACGTATCTTTGGTTGCATAACCATTACATTTAAATCAAATAAATAAAATGGATCACCTTGTATATACCATAAAGATTCTACCTTTTAGTTAAGTTTTTTTAATCTCTTCATTCCATTTTCAAGTATTATAAAACAAATGTGAATACATGCAAAACAAAAAAAAACTATTTTTTTACTATTTACAATTTTTTTAGCTATAAGAAATATTTCTAAAAGAACTTGCATAAGTTTTTTTTGTTTAAATTTATGCATATTTTTTTGTGTGCACTTATAATAATTAGTCTTGATGCAATAATGTTTAATAGGGTACTTGTACTATTTTAATTTTCTTTGCGTAATCTCAAGGTTGTGGGTTTTTAAAAAATGAAAGAACTGAAACTTTTCTAAGTTATACTTGCCCCTGTTTACAGTCGTGAACCAAAAATTAGGTTTAAAAAAATTGTTCAGGGATTATCTAAGTGTAATACGAAAATTTAGCTTTAAAATGTATCGTCTTTTTGTGAAACCTGTTGTGATTCTGTATCTCTGTTAATTAAAATCTGCATAATAAATGCTGTCTATATAAATTCTAACTTTATTAGTATACAGTCAAGTCCATTTATTGTGCAATATGACCATAATAAATAGACTTCACTGTGTGTTGCATTTACAGCAAACGCTAGAAGGCAACACCATCTTCATTTCGCACTCAAAAAGCCGAAGCTGGCCGGGGCATGGTGAGATGATGAAGGAGTCACCATCTAGCGTTCGCCGTGCTTTATTTTAAGACTAAACTCCTCACTGGGACCTTTAACTAAGACTGTTTAACAGATAAAATAAAATGGAGAAAACCAGGATTGGTGGAATTAAAAAAAATAAAATACAAAAATAGTGTATTATATGAAATACAAAATATTATAAATTCTTTAAACTTGTAACTACCTAATTCAAAATTATGATTAGGATATATAATTCCTTACGCATAATCCCTTCAACAAAGAAAAAAGAGCATAAAACAGAAAAAAAACCTAACAATGCATTTGGTAACAACAACAAAGACCATCACAGACGTTTTTGTACATCAGAAAAATTATTTTTTTAATCCCTAATATAAAGGAGTTTTAAAACGAACAACATCCTTAATATAAGGGGGCCAATTTAATTCTTTGACGATAGCATGAAATTCATACGATTTAGTAACACCGTACCGTTTAATTAGAAACTGTCTTACTCCATTTCTGCATAATTCAAGTAACGAAGGCATTTCAGGGATTAAATTAATTTTATCAATGAGCAAACAACTTCGTTTGAAATGCTCCGTACATAAATTCGTAATGCTTTGTTTTTCCGTGATTGATAACGAACAATATCCTAAGGATTTACCAATCACATCCTGTAGGATATCTCCCGTAAATACCTTTAAATGATTATTGTGTATATATTGAAAAATTGGTAAAACGGTTTCGATTTTATAATCATTTTCTAACAAAAAAATAAATCTAGGTAAAGGTAAAAAATCAGTCGGTGTAAGATTTTGATAATTTAAAGTATACATAAGGGCTTCGAATTCTTCATTAAATCCGTACAACAAATAAGCTAAGTTTATATCTTGGATTCCGATTTTAACTCCGAAACTTAAACAGAGATAAATTAAAGCCATGCGCTGATCTAAATCGATTTCTCGTTGATAAAAACAAAGCATTAGTTTTGCTAAAACATTTTGTTTGTCTAATCCGAACACGTAATTACATTTACATTCGAGTAAATGTTCAAACATACCCGGTGAGGTAAATAGCAAATATAAACACTCTAACCAACAGCCATTTGGGAAAGTACAAATCGATAAGTATTCTGACAAATCTATATCGTTGATCGAAATTTCATCTTTGTACCGAGACCAAAGAAGTTTAAAGAACCTTGAATTTTTATATTCTAAAGAAAATGATAATAATAAATAGTCACATTCAACATTTTCGTTTGTACCTTTCATAAAAATTTTAATAGCCAAAGGATTTACATTTACAGCAGCAATATGTAAAGCAGTTGATCCGTCAGTGCTTTTACAAGAAAAATCATCGTAGAAATGAAATAAAATGTCTGCTGCTTCAATTTGATCATTTTCTAAAGCCCACATAAGGGGGGTCATGTTATCTTTACTCACAACCTCCACATCCGCTTCGTAATAAAGCAACGCACACATAGCATCGGTTCTTCCATGAAAAGCCGCACGACTAAGAGGTGTATGATTAAATTCCTCTTTTGCATTAATATCAACCCCTAATCTTATTAATTCAACCACAAAGCTAACGTGTGAATACATTGCGGCTGTGTGCAATGGAGTTTCTTGTTGGTAATTCTTAATGCTAATATCGAATCCTGCACCAACTAGAATCCTAAATATGGCTATGTTTTGGGTAAATAAACTTTCAAACAGGACTGTACTACCATCCCCGATGTCGTAGTTCACCGAAATGTTCGGTTTTCTTATTAAACGTTCAACTTCATCTATACTAAAAGTAAAAGTTTGTGTAATAAAATTATAAAACACATGTCCTAGTACTAACTTATTTGTTCGAACTGCTTCAAGAAGCAATTCATTACAAGGATCGGGGTTATCCGAACTCATTTTGCAATCCGGTTGAAAATTCAAACACGTAACGTACGTTCAAAAAATTGTGCTTTTGAGAAAACTATAAACACAAATTTTATATTACTATAAAGTGCTTGGTTTATTATAAATACACAACTTTCACATTTAATTGTGTATGGTTGAAGGTTTCAAACACAAAAAATATGTACATGAAGGTTTGGCCTTACCCACTACTCCTACAGATTATGCAACCCATTTTACATTCCCATTTAATTTTTCTAGCTCTTGCAGGAACAAAATTACCCAATATTGAATTGTATCCTAATCCCAACCAAGACCATGAAAGTCCACTCCTATTCCTCCTCGTAAACGATTGGGGAATTGAAGGCCCTAGCAACATCCAGGACTACGGAAGCCCGCTCCAATTCCTCTTCCTTCCACCTGTATACAATTAGGAGATCCTCTCTTAAAGGAAGGCACTTTCCTGAAGAAAGAGTCCGGTGATGAGGATAAGTGATTGCCAAAAAGATAGAAAGGAACAATCCTAACTGAATGAAAAACGATTCAAAAAAGATCTTCTTCTTTCCATTGTCGTTTATCCTGTAGCTGTTATCCATCGTTCTCTCGGTCCCGTCCTATTTTCTAAAGACCATCTTCTCTCATTAAAGGATGAAAAATAAATATTACATAATCGAGGAAAACAAAAAAGAAAACCTTGCGAATCTATTTTAGAAAATTTAAAAGCAAAACAGATTCAGCTGTTAAACTTATTTTTAGATCCCGTGACGTTGAGTTCTTTGTTCCTCCTTCTATTTAAACTGACATAGTGCACTTATAACACTGAAATACTTTGGAACCCATTCAGTGGAGAACATTTCACCAAGAGCAAAATGAAAAGCGTGTGGAACCTTGACATTAATTCTTGATTTTGATCAAAACAAAACACCTTACACATCCAGGACGTACAAATGTAAATAATCGCACAGCATTTTTGTTATGATGCCAAATAAATTAAATTAAAGAAAAAAAATTATATAAAAGGGAATCGAACCTCATCAGACAAGATAACGAAGGAAGGTCATTTTTACGATACCTATCGTTATCGTAATAAATTTCCTCTTATCTTTACTCTTACGTTATATTTCTCAGTATTTTAGGATTGTGGCAAATACGCAGTGGTTTACGTATTCCTCCTTTAGATAAAATTATTTGCTTATCAAATTTCAAAGTAGGTACTTAAGAATTAAGATAGAGAAAAATGCTATTATCTTATCTACTAATGGGAAGTGAAACTCTTTCTAATGCAAATTTTGGCCTTACGACTTACTTGAAGGCATTTTAAGATATTTCCGATTCCCTGATGTGCAAACCCCCGATTCCGCCCCTGAAATGATAGCCTCTGGAAGAGAGATTTTCTGCCCAGCAAAGAAATTTGTCGAACTTGAAACTTGGAAGCTGAGTTTAATAAAATGGGATAAAATTAAAGTTTATGGGTTCATAAGAAATCTCCCCCTTTTTTACTTTATTGGAGTGAAGGAAAGAAATGTTATATTTCTTTAATTCAACAAAACATAGTAGTCTTAAGGTTCAAAGTTTAAAATTTCCTTAGCTTGTGAACTGGAAATCAAAGTAGTAGGTATCTTAAAAATTATAAAACGTGTTCACTTCACAACATAATTATCCGATTAGTAATCGATCAAAACGAGCAAAGGGCAAAGATCTTGGCTTATCTTTTAGTTCATGTCTCGGTTTCTAAGCCATGCAAAACCTAAAAGAATAAAAGAAACCTATATACTGATATAAAATTTAATTTTTGTATTCAAATTCGTTAGAAAACTATTGCAATTAGAGGTATTAAGGGTGCCCCAGAATTTGGAAGGTATAAATACCGCCTTTTAAAAATTAAAACAGACAGGGGATTCCCGGATTCCAGAGACGGATAAAGGGTACGTTCCGAGAGACACGCAGGGCGAAGCAGATTATTTGGAAAAGGTGAAGTTAGGGTTGTAGCAACTGTTGTAGTTTCAGGGAAGGAATGCAGGTCGAAAAAAGGATTCGAACCATTAGGGAGGACGGACAATGGGTGGAGAATCCTCGAATAAGATCAAAGAAACGACATTAGAGGACTGAAGATAATGCTGGGCTTGTGAGGTGAATAGGAAAGGTAAATCGTCACCTTTTACGACAGGCAAGGGATTCCCTGGGTCCATTCTTGGTCCGGAACCCAGACGTAAATTTATTTTGACGCGAAAACTACTGTTTTCTGATCTACCAGGGGTGGGTCGTTTACCACTTAAGTAATCTCTTAAAGTTTGCACCCTTAATGTATGTTAATGCTTTTTTCAGTACAATCTCTACTACTTTTTATTTTCTCGACAAGTTCATTGCAGGTAAAAAGACAAAATCAATAAAGTTTGGGCCCGATCCTACCCCAACGCGACCCCGTAACCTATTTTAAATGGTAGGTACGGGGTTGCCATCTGTTGGGTCGCGTAGGTACATAATTTAAGCGGCAAAAATGTCATTTCCGGTATAATTTTAGGTGGGAATTTAAAGAAAAAAGTATGTGGGCTTCATGTGGGTGATCGACCCAATGGAAGAACATAGGCAAACACGTCCCAGTGGCCCAATTTTCATTCAGCCAGGGAATCTCCGTCTCAGTCTCAAAAGTTATCTAACAACTCCTAGAGTACACAAAGTACAAACGTTATGCCGATAACGTAACGCGCTATTCTGGGCCCCCAGCGCCTGGGAGAGCACATGACCGGCGCGCGTCGTCGTCGTTGAAAACCCACTCCCAACTTCCTTCACTTGCAGTTTGGTGCGCGATCCGTACACAGCAAGTTCTACCATACCCTTTACAAAATGCCGTCAAACTTAGCTGATCCATTATCTTTCGCCAAAGATTTTTTGGCTGGAGGTATTTCTGCCGCCATCTCAAAAACAGCCGTCGCTCCTATTGAAAGAGTGAAGCTTCTTCTTCAAGTTCAACATGTCTCCAAACAAATCGCCGCCGATCAGCGTTACAAGGGTAAGAAAATTTCCGCATAGTTACCGGAAATACCTCTTCTAATCCCCGTTATTCAAATGTTTCCCAATTTATTGGAAAGGGGAAAACCCCGATCTTTCCAGACGTGGGAGCGCAAGTTTTTTTAATTGTTATATAACTTTTCGGTATGTGCCAGGAGTCAAATTTCCGTAAACGAAAAAGTTTTTTGGCCCAATTTTTTGATTTGAAAAATGCGCGTGATTAAGATATTTCTCAAGACACCTAAATTTACAACTTTGATCATTGGACGAGATTCGTTTCGACGTGCTGACGTTGAACCGCTAATTCGACCAAGGCCGTATTCTAATCTCAAAACGGATGGTTTCATAATCACATGTGCCTCCCTTATCAATTGGTAACGCATTACCCCTAGCTTACTTAATTAAACCTAAATTTGACTTATAATATTTTATACATAAAAATCCGGAAACTCCAACCACATGCTCTTTTCCAGTCCGGATAAGAAACAAAATGGCCGCCCAGACACTAACCATGCGCTCAAAGACTGATCAATATTCGTCTGGTAAAAGGGGAGACGACGGTATTCGCATCACCAAATCGTCATTTTAGTTATGTAATAAAATACTTTGATTTTTTTTCTGTAGTTTGTCCATGGGGGTGAAAGTTTCAGAACTAGTTTAAGAAATTGCCACGTTTAATGATTCACAACACGTGGTCTCTTTATTTTTGCAATTAACCCCCGCATCAATCCGTTAATTTAATGTAAATTTATAGGAAGGGGTTGGTTTCACCAAGTCCTTCACAGGCCTTCCTTCATACGTTACACCCCCCGCATTTGTATTTTTTTGAAAAAAGATTTTAAAAACTTTCATATTTACATTACACAATTTACAAAATTTTATTTCTGTCTTTTCAAAGTTGGCGTAGGTTCGATATTGCATAATCTTAACCTGAAAAACTACTGAAACATTTTCTAAAATAAATACCACGAACCCGTGTCCGTTATTGCGTTATTGCAACTGTTTTAAGGTCAAATATTGACTTGGGCCTTGTCATTCTTGTTATAAAACATTACTTAACAAAACAATTACACCTCTAATTACGGCTCGAAGGACCAAAGTATTCAAAAAATGCGATCCCTATTTAATTACAAAAAAATTATGCGTACACGTGAGCCACGTCATTATGACGTACTAAACGCTGACGTCGTTCCAGCATGGTAACTGAAGCGTTTTTGATTTTATGAATGTGACGAAGTCTGCATGCTTGATTTCAAGGATTTTTATATGCAACTTTCTTCGACGTTCCCTTAAAATGAAAAATGCTTTCTCTGTTGAATCCGATGAAATCGTGGCATGTGGCTGTGACTTTCCATTCAAGGGTCACATGGCCATGCCACGAGGAATCCTTGAAAACGTTCCTCGAGTACTCATCAATACTTTTGTTGTGTTTAAAGTTCATGAAAAGAGTAGAGCATTTGAAAATTACTCTCGTTGACTTGAATTTTTGAACTATAAGCCCACCCCATTTACGTTTTTGAAGACTAACCTCGCAGACTAAAGTTGCTGAAATTTATTCAAACGAAGTTTATCGAACTTCTGATTATAATTTTAAATTCGCGAATCTTGACAATAGAATTTTTATTAGACTTACGGATTTTTTGCTTTTGTATACGACCCATCATCAAAGATGTTGGGAAAAATTGAATTAAATTTCATCATTACCAAGTAAAAAATTTGATAAACCTCTAATCTTAATGGCAATTACCAATGTATTGTAATTTTTTAATTGAAGTAACACGCGAGGTCTAGATTAGATTAAAATTTGTGCTTGAAAAATTTGATTCTTCCCGAAACTATTCACGAAAATATATAAAATATTCATGTTTGTCTCATTTTTGATCGCACTGAAAAAGGATAGGGATATTGTGTTTCAATAATTTGTTTAATGGAATTAAATTTAATCTTGTCGTAATTTATTTTAATGTTTTGGCTGGTGCTATCACGAGCGACATTAAAACCCAATTACATAATTATTTCAGGAACAAAATACAAGTGAATACTGCACATTACTCTTTGAACTTAGAAGGTGAAGTTCATTAGCGAAATACTGCGTATTATTTCCGACAAATTTTCAGGTCCAATTTCACCCAATTTTCAATTGATTGCTTTAACGCATTTCGTGGACTCGGTCACTCGCTTCAAGGCGCCCCCGTTCACGAACAACCCTCCCTCCCTAAGGCTTTGCAAAAATATTCCTATAAATCTTTTGGCTTTGTTTTTCCATTCGTGATTGTTGAAAGTGTAAAAAGCAAGCTTGCAATACAGAATCAGCTTATCAAGCAGGATGTCGGACATGTGGCAAGTTTATAACCGCTACCGGAAACCGAAGCGTATATTTCCTTTTTTCCCTCCTAGGATTACCGAAATGTTATCAAATACAAGGGGGAAGTCCAAAATTTGACACTCCGGATGAGATAATATTTTGTGAATCAGAAATTCCAAGAGCTGTTGTAGGCGTATGTAATTATGAGTACTGAGAACTGTATGGTATAACATAATGAGTTGATATGACGTCATCAAGTGAGTACGCTAATGTGGGCGACCTTTATTTTGCGTATTTATCAATATCCTAGTCAATTATTTGCTAATTATCGCGAATATGTCGTTGGTTTTTTATATAATCGTAATTTTTCATAGAAACCCCTTTACGAAATTTATCCATTGTATTCCTCCCCCCTTCTCTTTACCAGACTCCGCTGCATCCACCGTACCTTACCCAATCCCGAACCCTTTTCTGCGTCCCCATTTTCAGTAAATCCTACCCCTCTACATACATCCTACGCTATAGCATCCACCTTGGTTTACCTTCATTCAATCCTTACCCCATTTTAACCCTAAGTTGCCTAAACTTTTTATGAAAAGCCCCGAAACATGGTCTGTGTATTAATGTAATTTATTTTTGTTACAGGTATGGTAGATTGTTTTGTACGTATCCCTAAGGAACAGGGTGTTCTTGCATACTGGCGTGGTAACATGGCCAATGTAATCCGTTACTTCCCAACACAAGCCCTGAACTTTGCCTTCAAAGACAAGTACAAGCAAGTTTTCCTTAGTGGAGTTGATAAGCATACCCAATTCTGGAGGTATTTCCTTGGTAATTTGGCCTCTGGTGGTGCTGCTGGTGCCACTTCCCTTTGCTTCGTCTACCCACTCGATTTCGCTCGTACCAGGTAATTAAAAAAATCCCATTTACAACCCTCTTTGGGTCTAGTCCAGAATCCTAAACCCTTCTTTTGTTGAATGTGCCAAGGTTAATCCAAGAGGGTGAGTGACCGACCCACCGCTCTCTTGACTACCTGTTCTGTAAAGCGCCTTCCTAAAAAGTTTTAAAATATATTCCGCATTTTTGGATTAATTTTTTTATACACCTGTGTGACATCTCAATGATTAATATAAAATAAATGACGTAAATATTCTATAAAGAAACCAAAACGACAATTTTTTTCCAAGTTATGTAACTGACATGAGTTTTGGCAGTCTATTTTTAAAGGTAGAACATTAATAGCGCACCTTATTTTAAGATTCAAGATCAAGTTTGCTAAAAGAATCCGCAAAATCTCTACACAGAAAATAATTTTATTCCAAACTATGCAATTGTAATTTTAAATCCCCCTCCTTACATAATGACCCATAAACTAATTTAATTGTTGACCCAATTGATAAGTCATTTTGCCTTACATCATTTGACCTAATAACGAAATAATACTAATATGTAAAAATTGTGTACAGGGTGGTTCGAATTAATTTTTTTTTTAAATAAAACATTTGATTCAACGCATTTTTAAAGAATTTTCTTAATGGATTGTTAGTATTTAAGCGACACGTTCAGTATGGAGTTTTTACCCTTCTGCTGGCGACTCAAAACTGCTTTTTCCATGCAGTTCTTGTCGCAGTGTTGTATAGTATGTACCCTTCGGGAGGTGCAGAGAGCATATTCCATAATCTTTGTGTAGCCCCTGGGCTCTGACACTTAGACAAACCATGCTTTGTACAGTTTTTCTCGTTTGATTTGTACCCGTGTAATGGGAGTATCATCGTTATGTCGATGTTTACAATAATTTTATTTTCCAGGTTGGCAGCTGACACTGGTAAAGGAGCAGGAGAACGTGAATTCTCAGGTTTAGGCAATTGTTTGAGCAAGATCTACAAAGCTGATGGTCTTGTTGGTCTCTACAGAGGTTTTGGTGTATCTGTCCAAGGTATCATCATTTACCGTGCTGCCTTCTTTGGTTTCTACGACACTGCTAAGGGTATCCTCCCTGATCCTAAGAACACACCCCTTGTTGTATCTTGGGCTATTGCACAGGTATGGATTTTTTTTCTTGTTTTATTTAACGATCTAATGTAATTTTTCCTTTGCAGACCGTAACGACAATAGCTGGTATCGTCTCTTATCCCTTCGACACTGTGCGTAGGCGTATGATGATGCAGTCTGGACGCAAGGGAGCTGATATTATGTACAAGAACACCATGCACTGTTGGGCCACCATTGCCAAGACTGAGGGTACCGCTGCATTCTTCAAAGGAGCATTCTCTAATGTACTCCGTGGTACCGGTGGCGCTCTGGTCTTAGTTATTTACGATGAGATCAAGAACGTTCTTTAAATAGTTGAATATTAAATCTTATTAACAACACACATCGCATCATTTGAAAGGTTATTTGAAAAAAGAAAAAACATTGATCGGATTCCTGATCGAATTTTAGTCTGAACTATTTTTAAAATATATCTTCTGGTTTGTCGGTGGTGTGCTGTTCGGACATTCCGGGTGTGTGAACCAATGAGGTGACCCGTTCCCGGCTCCTCTTGTTGGTTTAGCTGTCATCTCATCCGCATTTTCATTCTGCACACACAGCGGGTACAAGTAGAAGTTGTATTTTGTAATAGGCGCGCATTATTTTTAATTTATTTGAACAACTCGCAAACATTGTTAACATTTAATTTGAATGATGGAAGAAATTTTTGATTTCTTGTATTAAGTATTAAATATTGCAAAAGACTTTGAAATTTGGTTTTTTTCTTAGATAAGACGGCTCATCACAGCTATTGTTCGATGATCTTAGTAAATAGGGCCCACGTTCGCTGCAGCTCCTAGTAGGTTAATTATTACTTATTTAAGCTAAGTTGTACATTACGTTTTGTGTGGTACGCAGTAAGTAATGTATATATAGTAAAACAAAAAAAAGTAAAACCGAATGTCAACGCAATTCAAATTACTGTAAGATAACTGTTAATGTTACCAAGTTATGTTTATAATATATTTTTGTTCGCCTTTCGAACTAAATAAAAACAGTAATACCAGGATTTTTCTTTGTTTCATTTTCTGTAGCTAATACTAAGATAAAGGAGGGGATGATTTATTAAATTCTTTTCAACAAGATAAAGGGGATTATTGAGTGCCTCTTTGGATAGAACACGATATCTATAAAGGGAAAAAGGAGAATTGGTTATGCAACTCTTCAAGCAGGTCTGTACAATTGGTTGCCTATCTATGCCACCAAAATTCAAAATAAAGTATATAGAAAAAGACCTACAAGACACAATATTAATAACAAAACAGGTTTAATATGTTAATTAAAACCCCATTTCTTGCAATATATTTTATTTTAGTGAATACACACTGTAATGCAAAATAAATGGACGGAAAAGAAGCAAACGGAAAGTAAACCGGCGAAAATATAACACAGCTAGTTAAATGAGACTTAAGGTTAAGCACATTAAATCACATTATAATTATTATTATTGGTCGGTAAATCTAGGACATTATAGTGTTACTCATATACAAAGAAAATTAGCAAAGTATTAATTACTAAACCAATTTTCTCTATCATTAGCAACCTAATATTTTATTGCTAAATAATCAAATCAAATACTGTTAATAATAATTATTTAAATAAAATACATTTAATGCACAAATAATCACATATTAAAACACCTCACCAAGTTTTTTTAACACTAAGTGCCTGGTAAGAAAGGAAAATGACATTTAGGGTTGGTTATAAGAAGGGGGAAAAGGGGTTGGACACGTAGAGTATTAAAAATCTTGTAAAAACTTAGGAGAAGTATAGATTTAAAATCAAAACTTTTAAAGGAAAACTACACTTCTGTTGTTTTTCGATGTTTAGTTTTTTTGGAATGTTATAAGAGAAAATAAAAATAAAAGACGTAATTGCACACGGATTTCTAATATTTACAAATTGCTAATAAAGTCCGTAATGCTCTAGCTGACCCTTGTTTGTATCTATTCTTCTCACAAGAAAATTCTCAGTTTAAAATAAGATTGTAAGAGGAAGACAGGCGAGAACATATGTTTTTGTCTATTTTCCTCTTAAAACCAACCCACTAAATCATTTCCTTCACATTTAAGGCTGAGGTTACACTGAAATTCTGTCTTTGTTACTTTTTTTAAGACCTGGATATACCCACTGGTTAGCTAGAGTGGACTATAAAAAGCTATTATATAAATAATATTGCTAAAGTGTGCTCGACCCACACAATAATAACTTGTCAAGAGACTAATACAAATAATTATTTCTGTAACAAGTTTTCACACGTAATTTATAAAAAAAATTCTTTTTCTTTGTTATAAATGTTCTAAAAATGTTTTACTATATCTATTTTTTTTTACTAAACAGTTCCACTGTCTAACATAGAACATTAAAAAAGATACGTTTACGTAACTTTAAAAATTATCTCCTTATAAATTATTTGATATTAAAATCTCTGCTTTAAACATTTCCTATTACAATTAGCTACACTCTAAAAGTTAAGTATATTTAAGTCTCTCTTTAGGAGACAAAAACAACGCCAGTATAAAAAATAATAAATTAAAAAATTAGGAAAAAGATCCCCAGGAGCATGCAATTTTTTAAAAATTTTTAAAACCAATTTTAGTTTAATGCAAAAAAAAAACAAAATAACTGCCCCATTACCAATCATCCACGACACGAATCTCATACAAAAATCACACACAGTTTAGGACTCCACCGATGACTATAATTAATTAATAAAATTCACTAATAGCAAAATATTTGCTAAAAGGTGTCAGTCGTGTTGTCAGACCTGCTGCACAAATTGGTGTGGATCGGTGGTGGTGTTCATATTAGGATCAAGCTCTATTTTGCTATCACGGTTTGGATCCTTACTACTAATACACACATTGTTAAAGTTTAATTCAGGGGTGTCAGATTGGGGACTGGGAGATTCGGCTATTTGTAATCGAAGTGAAGGGTCATCCAATCTTATTCGAGCATCATCATCGGTGCTGTCAATTGATGGAGAACGTTGGGACTGAAGCAATGAGTTGCCAGTACCTATCCATCTTGCTTTAAAGGATTCCAGTCTCATGACCTATAAGTTTGTTTTTTTTTATAGGATTTACATTTTTTTTAAATGTTAACTTTTAACATTAACTACTTATATCCAGTACCAACAGTTAAAGCTCAAGCCGACAGTTATTTTACTAGCAGTGCATTCTTATAAATACGTAAAAATATTAAAAAGCAAACACCAATACCATGGCAAATCTAGCTAAGGAAAATTAAAGGAGAAGATTTTGAGAAGGCAGAATAGGAAGGGGAAGTCCCTATTAGGAAGTCAATACAAACAGGATTGGTGGTTTCAGATGTCCAAGAATAAAACTAGGAGATCTTCAGGATTGAGAACAAAATGTGAATATCATCGTTTAATAATAATTGTATTCAAATATCTACCGCAATTCAAATGTAATATAGATTAAAGAGAAGTTCAATTTAAAAATAAATAAAGCAAGCTATGATAAGCTAACATCAACCGATGTACTCCTGAAAACAGGCAATAGGAGCTAATTTTTTTATTTGCAGAGGTAAAACAAGAACAAAATAGTTAAGTTTTACCTCCGCCAATAGAAAAATTAGCTTCTTGTCGACAGATTGCTTTCTGAGGCCATGCCATATAGCAAAATATATAAAAATACTCTTTACTGTTATACAGAGCAGTTGCGAACAATTTTAAGTTCCCCTTTTGTTCAAAAAGCGCTAGGTGTCATTTATTTTGTCTTACTAGCAAGCAGACAACAAAAAATCACTCTGTATAAGATCAACACAACTGTTACAACAGAAATGCAAAATACTACCAACCAAAAAAGGGGTTGTTTGTAACACAGGGTAAAACTACTTTCCTACTTTTTCAACTCAGTTTTTTTACTTTAAACAGTATAATTTAAATTCACATTAGAATCACCCTGTATATACGATTTTACAACAAAACGCACTAACAGTTCAAGCAGTTGCATGTTAGTAACTTACTCGAGCCACCTCCAGGGCTCTGTGTCCGGACTTGTGATAGGCGTGGGAAACTGCACAGTAAATTATTAGCACATTCGTTTGTTTTTAGGAAATTTTACAATAACTTGATATCATTTTGTAACGAATTTTTATCGTTTTTGCCAGAGACAGCCCTGTTTACATAAAACACGGGAGATTATGTACAAGAAATATTAGTGATAAGTACAAGTTAAAGCAAAGCAGGTGCAAAAACTTTTTAATTTCCTGTGTTATTCTAGCGACAGCGGTGTTTTAAAACTAATTTTGACTAACCTCGGCTTGAAGATCGGCAACTTTATCTTGAAGATCTCGAACCCGGTCACTATCATCAACGGAATGGCTCCTAAGTTCTCCTTCAGTCGCAATTTCTTCATTCTAAAACCAACACGTGTATAACAACAAATGATAACTTTAAAATTATCGAAATTGGGTGGTAAATCTCACGGCAATTCGGCTGCAGCAAACCTAACGTACCTTCAATTCAAGTTGACTAATTTTCTGGGTAAGTTCAACAACAGCCTGAGTTTTCTCTGCGTCCCTAATTCGAGCACTCATAAGTTCATCCTGCATTTTACTATCAAGGTCTGCATAACGTCTGTGTTCTTCTAATAAACGAGCGGCGGCATCACGATCCCGAAGTTCTGCCTTTTCTAAAAGTTCCTTTTGTTTTTTTATTTCATCATCTTGACGACGAAGCTGATTGGTGCTGACTTGTACTTGAGTTTCGAGTTCCATAACTTTGAGACGTAACTCTTTTACCTCGGTAAGGGTTTCCATTTCTCTTAAACGCGTCGTCATTAGGTCTTCTTCTAATCTCTGGGTCTCGTTGCTTCTGTTTTCCCAGAAGAGAAGCTTCTTGGGGGTACTATGAGCTTCACCGGATGGTGTTGATTCTTGCTTGTGCTCCTGAGGAAAGGACAAGTAAAATAATTTGGGTAAAAGGGGTTGAATTTGGGATATACCAAAAAATTCTTATTGTACCAACCTGAAGATGACGTTGCCATTGATTACTAAGTTCGGAAACCCTTTGCCGTAAGTCCTTCAATGATAGATTAGCTTCCGCTTCTCGGAGTTTTACAGCAATTAGTTCTTCTTGAAGATGAGCAACACTATTATCCGGCGTGATTTCACGTAATGTCTTTTTGTCTTCTTCAAGTTCATGAATTCGAGTTCTTAATTCACGAGTAAGGGCATCATTTTCGGCTTCCCTTAAACGTACCTTTACTAATTCTTCTTGCAAACATTGAATCATTTCTTCTCTTTGTTGTAGTTGCTCCTGTTTTAACGAGATTTCCTCTATTGAAGACTGCCGGGATGTGTGCTAAAACAAAAATTTAAATTAGTTTGGTCTTTAAAGAGTTTAGAGGACCGGGAACAAATGCAAGGGGAATGAGATCTGCGGAGACAGAATAAACTGGGTTCTATTAAATAAAACTTACACTTTCTTCCATCATCAAAGACAATGAACGTATTTTCTCATTAGCAAGAGCTAAATGATGTGTAGTTTCTAAATGTGTATGGCGTAAAGCATCCAATTCCCTTTGCACTACAAAAGTTGTTTCTTCTTCTTCAGCTCGGCTCACTTGTCCTCTTACTAATCGATCCGCTAGAGCTTTACTTTCTTCCTCTAACATTTCACAACGATGTCTTAGCTGCTTGTTTTCAGTTCGTAACCTCTGCAAAATGAAATTTTAAGCATTTGTTTGATCGTTTAATTCAAAACTTACCTTTAGTTCCGACATTTCTTCTTGCTCTTTTGTTTTAATTGCGTTATATTCTTTTTCAAGTTTTTTCATTTTCTTTGCGTTGTATTTCATGGTATACGCTGATTGTAAGAGGCCTTCTGGATCCGCTTCTGCACGAGCTGGTAATTCTTTTTGAAAGAACTAAAGGAAAATAAAATTTATTTAAATTAAATATAATATAGTTACGTACTGAATCTTTTGCCGCTTTTAAATAATCTATGACATTCATTTTTTGGCTTTAATAACACTGAAGTGAATAGAATAAGAGTTTAAGGATCACTAACTGTGGACTATCTTCTAGTCCTGATAACAGGTGTGAGTAAACATCCATTATCGGATTATCAAACCTGTTTTACATTACACAGATAACATAAATGCGATGTAATTGAATCATGGTCAAGTACGTGTTTGTATGGCAATGAATAAAATGGCACTAACAGAAGTTTGGTGGAAAAACTTGGTACAGTTTTTAATTGAATAATCCACATATATAACGGAAGAAGCCATATGGTGGTAGATAAAAATAAAGCAAGCGTGTAGTATGTATAATCAAATCCTGTTGATTACGGTAAAGCGAAACAGACACTCAAATTCTTGGCATTCTATTTTTGTTTGGGTAATTGAATTATTTTACAGTACCTAAGTGAAAGTTGCTTACAAAAAATAACACATAAGTCTTTTAGACAACACACTTACTTTTAACATTCCTTCCATATCAAGGGACATGAGGTCTTCTTTACCGAGTACAAGCATTGCAAGAGCAATTTTAAATATAATTTCCATGCCTTCAGAAAGGAACACATCCATAATTCGACAAGCAAGTGGTAAAGATAAAGCTGTGGTAAATAAAGTCAAAAACCAGCTTGAAGCATACATCGATGTATGGAAATTTTGAGATTGGAAATGTTGATTTAGATCGGGAAGTTGTTCGGAAACTAAATTTTCTAATTGAAACATGCAGACTCCAAGTTCCGCCATTGTTGGTTTAAACATGTCCCGCATTCTGTAATCTTGCATGATTTTGACTAATACTGCAAAGGCTTCTTCTTCAGGCATCTAAATTGAGAAAAGTATTTATAAAAATTGTTTTGGGAATGAAAAAATTTAAATTGTACCTGCATCAAAAGTAAACCTACGATAAACCCTGAACCTTGACAATATCCGACTTCTCGATCGTGAAGGGAATATGCCTTCATTACATTAAATAAAGATTCTTGCCCCAAACCGTCCTTTTCTTTGAAGAAGTCATGTTCAGGGTAAGTACGTGCAATGTCTCTTCTGATTACTTTCTCACATGGTGATTTTGTCTATTCGAAAAAATGAGTTCTGATTAGGGAAGGGCTTTCCACATAATCATAAACATACCTTAATGTATTCGGCGTATAATTTCTTTTCCGGTGCATCAGTAGCAGAGCAAAGTAATTGCCATACTATTCCCCTAAAATGTAAGGGAATTCCTTTTTGCACCAACTCCCGTACTTGTTGGTTGTACTTTTTCCAACTAACCTCCCAGTTATTGACAATACCTCCCCATACACTCCATAGGTCTTCCTCACCTCCATCTTCGGTCCTGTCTTGGGTCGAACTTGTTCCTATCAAAAAAGTATAATGATACTGATGGACTCTTCAGGGTGATCAACTGGATCTTAGACATCTTAAGAGCTAACAAAACCCGAAAATTCAGCTCTGAAGATGTCCCGGTCAACCAAGGAAGAAACGTTGGTGATGATTATATAGGGGAAAATTGAATTAAATTTGTAATTTTCAAAGTACCTGAGGTGAGTGAAATTTGTGAGGTATCCGAGCTTTTCCGAGAATGCCCTGAGACCGAAGCCCCGCTCAAAGAATTGAGCGATTTGGCATCGGACTCGTAGAGGCGGTTGGCTTCCTCCAGCTTGGCTAGCAGCTCCAGTTCGGCTCCTGATGCGTGATTGTTGTTGTTGTTGCAAGGAGGGCTCTCTAGCCTCATAGCCGTTGGAGGCATCGCTGAATAACAGCCCCCATCGGACTCTACCACTAGACAACTCAATGATGGGCTGTTACTGTAACAAGAAACAAATTATTAGAATCTAACAATAAAAAATTTCTTTTTTAAACCAACTTTTTGTGCATAATTGTGAACATTTTTAAAGGAATTACGCAACTCTTGGGAGACTTTAACGTTCGAGTAGAATGCAAACCAAACTGGCACTAATGACGCATCAAGAATTTGAATCTACTACTTTCCCTTCTATTCAAAAGGGTTATAACTGCAAGAACTTAAGGTCTTGTAATGAGTAACTCAATGTCTTATTAGTCAGGTCTAGTCCTTGACCTCCTACATTATAAGAGGAAAATTAGTTGACGGGTTTTCTTTAGTTTGAGATCTGGTAATCGTGCTGGCCAGTAACTGTGAATATTTTTTCCCATTACATACATTTTTTTTGTAAATTACTTCATATTTCGGTTATTACGATTACAAACAGTTTCATTAGTTTTTTTGCAAAAAAAAACATAAATCGTTTAATAATTACCCAGGTAGGTAAGTAGAACTCCCTCATTTCTTAATAAAACCATGACACATCAACCAAATTACCCGAAAAAAGCAATAACAAAATTAATCATATTTTTCTTGTCAATGTTCGTAGTCCGGAAACCAGCACAAAAATAATCACACACATTAATCTTTTAAAGATAAAATCATTTTCAGGTCTCGTCATAAAAATATAAACTGAATCACTTTAAAACTTATTTGGATCTATGCTGTTTAAATTTCGATCATCGCACTTGCACTTTCTAAACAGTCTTTGGTATAAAATAAAGACGCTCCCAAGATAGAAAGCGCGTGAAGTTCAAATCTATAATTACTGGAGCACCGACATAGGAAAGTTAAGAGAAACACCGAGGAAAAAATACTGAAAGTACAAGTTTGCCGTGATTTGAATTTAAAAAGGAGTAGGTACTCCAGAATTTTATTTATTTACAATGCCCTTTGACAACGTATGCAAAACAATATTTCTCGTACATGTGCGACAATCTTTAGAGATAAAAATTCTGAGAAAGAAATTCCCAATACGACGAAGGAACCTCCCCTGTGCATTTAAAAAAATTAATTCGTTCTTAACCTTTGAAACCCCGAAAATAAATCAATCCGCCCTCAAAAATATATTTTGCAAGTGCAATGATCTAACTAAAAAGGCCCACACGGTCTGTTTTTGGAACGACTGGTTTTGATTTTGTATAAGGACGTGTTTAACATATCCAAGTTTGAAAAAGCGAATTTTTTAATGCGTTTTCTCATGTTTTAACCAAAATATTTCTTACATGTTGTAAAGTATCTGCGTGGGTGCTGTTTCCATGACGAATATCTTCACACAATAAGCAAACCCAAAGAAAACCAACACTACAAGCCAGCTTGTCAACACTTGTAACCCGAAATGATTAAAACGGCCTTAGCCACATGGTAATGTAATAATAAATCTCCTTCACTCATCTTTAACTCGTTGCAGGATCCAACAAGTAACGCACTTCATTTATAATTCATTGTTATGTGAATTGTGCGCGAGGTCGCGGCTGTTTTAGTGTTATTACTAATGGAATTTTTGAATGAAAGTTATTTTTATAAATATTTCTGATTGCAACAACTTCACCGTACAACCGATGATGAATCACTGAACCAGAGACAAAATCAAACGTTTACTTGCTACTTCTTCCTATTTGTGTAGGTTTCTGGTTGTCCTTCGTGGTTAAAAAGATCGAATTGTATACAAAATTTGATGTTAATTCAGAAACCCGAATCCCGTGTTTTTCTCAGGGAAATGCGGTCGAGAACTAAAAGGGAATCGAATTACTTTGTTCAGGTTATTTTGGTTCGGATACATTCCCAAAAGTTTTACGTTTTCGAACAAAACCGGATGGAAAATAGTTCATGTGGTTTGGAAAATTAACAACAAAACGATCATCAATATTCAATAGTAAACCATAAAGAAAAGATCAGAAAGAATACATTATTAGAACAAAGAAATTCAATTCGTTTTGTTTCCGTTTTCGGTACAGGTATTGGGCAAGGTTTTCAGGAACAGGGTTAGTTTTCAGGAGCAGTTTTATTTAAAAATAGGGGTGGACATTACTGTTTCTCAAGGGAATTGTTTTTCAGCAGTAACGCCAAATTTTCAGACGCAGGGAATGTTTTCAGAGTACAATACATTTTCAGGGGACTTTCTCTGAAATGTGGAAATTATTTCCCAACCTTAGTACTTGTTTCAGAAATATTTTCGTCAAGAACAGAAAAAGTTTCAGGAGAAGATTTTCAGGAATCGGAAGGCACCTATCCTACAGATATAGAAATAAGATTTTTCTGATCCTTTTTTCAAAAGCACAATATTTTCAGTTCTTTTCGGTATAGAAATCCTTTGGAATAAATATGTCAACGTGGAAAGTCCCTAAGATTTTACGTAAGCTTTAGAAGATTCACACGTCGTTTCCTGTACTTTCAAGGATTTTCCCCTAAACCTTGTATAATGTGCAACAAAACACGGTTCCCATTTAGTTTTGTAATTGTAACATATGTTAATAGTCGTTAATGTAAATAATTATGTTATTCTTATTATAATATTAAGACAAAGCATTTCTCATCATGTAAGAATTTTAATCGAGTCTTGCTTTTCGATAGAGATTAGCTCTCTCCTTTTCTCTGTCTCTCTCTGTCGTAACAATTAACAAATTAAATTCATAAAAGCCCCGCTAACACGGGGTGTAATACATGAATTGTTGCCAGTAAATCTTAAACTGTGGCATCGCAGTAAAATGCGTGGTTCAAAGTGATTATGACATTTTCTCTATAAACCTAGACTGTAACATAATCTATTTTAGTAGTAGGGGTTCGAGCGCAGGATCCAATTCCCATTTTAATGCAGCTTTTAACCCAATTCGCGTTTAGACATCATCAGGCTTCAAGATATAAAATGCTTTATGGCAGCACTAGTTTTCTACCCGCTACGTTATCCTCCACCATAGTAGCACTTTTACGTCTCTAGGGAATTCTATACCGCACACATTGTAATATGGTAAAAATTTACGATTTCGCTCGGAAATGATCCACCTGCAATGTTACCTTTTCACGAAAAACGTTAATCCAATTTAGACGGCGGCGGCGGTGTATCTCAAACGAAAATTAGTTAAGGCTTAAAATTTTATAAAATATGAAGCAAACATCCACGCGTTTATTTTTCTGAAAGGTCGCGCAATATTTAATATTCATATATACGAACTGGTTTTTGTGCAATAACAAAATATTGAAGAGAAAATCAATAATTTCCAATTAGGGTTGTGAAAAGCCTCGCAATGTCAGATTGAATTGGCTAAAGAACAAAAACAGAATTTTTCCATCGAATTGCAAATTTCTATTGCATCACTAATGAGGCCCGGTCACAGTAAACTGTTTTCTTATAGAACAAAAAACCCAAATTTTTTTTATAACACGTCCAACGCAATTGCACCGGATTTATTTTTCTCTTGAAAGGTCACGCGAATTTTTTTTTTAAGTTCTTATTAGGGTCGTTATAAAGATAACATAAACGATTGAGTACTTTTAGGGGTAAAAATTTGAAATAAAACGTCGGAAAAGCCAAGAGCATTTGAGAATGATTTATCCGGAGCTTTTCCTTCCCTGCCTTATATTTCCCCTTCTAATATTTGGACGTTTTTCAAGTCGTTTTTGGCGATTCCGAAATTTGTGTAATAAATTATACGAGAACGTTGAGTTATTTCGTGGGAGATTGGAGTTTGACATAAATTTCGCAACCCCTAAACCGAACTTTCTCATCTTGCGTGGACACATGATGGATTTATTCAGGGGAAACGTAGAAAACTAAAACGTAATAATTCAGGGTGTGTAATATTGCGAAGTATGTATTAAAATGTTACGTGGGGGCGTAAAAATTTAAATTTCAGAACGCTTCTTGGTATTTTTGTTTTGTTATTACCTTCATACGAATAAAATATAGTATGTTCGGTCAAAAAATCCTACGCACAAGTAAATTTGGGTGATTTTTGTAGAGACGTTGCCGTATCTATTGACGTTTTATTTTCAATAAAAAATTTCCCTGCAGCAGTCTCTTCCACTTCAGTGAACGTCTGCAATGTAACTGCAACGAGATAACGATAGCCATGCGACTGGAAAGTGTGTCAGAAAGTAGGTTCATGAAAATTCAACGAACCAAGCCAAGTATAACAACCTATTACTTTGTTAGGAAATTCCTGATGGAAATGTTTAGGGGTGTAACAGCGGGGCCCATATAAACACATTTACAGCCCATAAAAAGTGGAAATTCGGTTACGCAGCCTTCATAAAAAATGAGATAAAGGTAGTCGAATATATGCGAGAGGAAAAAGTAACCGATTAAAGATAATGCGAGTGGAAAGTGTTACCATGTCAATTTTTCAACGACTAAATAATAGGTTTAGTTTATTTTTACGGTAGGTAAACGTAATTTTGGGAATTTTTGTGTTTCCCTTGTAAGACGTCTACGGATTTTTCGAAACAAGGGTAGTTTTCGGGTAAAGGTAAAAAAATAGGAGGTGTCGGTTCATTTTTAGCTATAAATAGTGCAATAATTGAAAAGCTCTGTTGAAATATGAACACGGTTTACCCATTACAGGAGCAATAATAAATTCTACTAAACCCATTTTAATCACAACCTATATTTAACTCTGCACATAAATTATCGCAAGAAGGAAACACGACTCTAATCACTAAAAGCATCCTAATAGAGGAAATGGAGTTATCGTATTCAATATCCAACATTACGGCGGCGGCGGCGAAGGCGCGTCAGGAGCAGGAAACAGCCACTAGAGACAGACACTCGACTCTCAGGAAATAAGCAGCCGTTTCTTCGATATCTCTTATGTCTATTTAATTAACAACAACCCTCTCACGGTAATTAAAATTACAGATAACGCTAATGTGGGTTGTTCTGGTTAAGAGCGTAACGCCCAAGCACGTTATTTCTCCGCCCTCTTCGTCTTACGCCACACTATATTCTCGCAATTGTATTCAATTTATTCTCAAACACCCTATACAGTACTTCCTTTAACTTTTTTTTCCGGATCTTTTATAGTTTCCGAGAAGATATTCGAACCGTTCGAAACACACCAGCAGAATTAAACTAACAGAGCTAAAGAAAATTTCTGTAATTGATTCTCCTCTCACGTAAAACAAAAACAACTACAGGAAGTGTTAGGTAATAATTTTCAATTTCACCCCTGCCATTAATCTTTTGTTTAATATTCAAGCGAAGTATTCAAGACGACTTTAAACGTAACGGATTCACTTTGCAACTCCTCCTGAAATCTTTAAGGACCTCTCAAATGGCGAGATTACCGCACTAAAGCTCAAAGCTCGCATCGAGGGTTGGTTGGCCAGCCCGTGCAAAAACCGTTTTACTTTAAAAACCAGGAGAATATTCGTATGGACATCTTAGTAATAAATATGAAGAGGCTTTTGTAACCAAGCTTAGGCGGTGAGCACATGTGGGTGTGATTGATAGGGCCTGCATTCAATTTTATGGATCTGATGATGGATTATCCGAGGATAATAGGTTTGGAAGGCATTTGTGAACGCATGTTGCTTGGGAGTTTATCATTTTGAAATATTAATCGTGTTGTAAATTGTTTTAGGGTGGTATTTTCGTATCAAAAATTAAACTTTGGGTGTTAATGACTTTTAAAATATTTCCAAAATGTACCTCTTACCCAAAACCAACCCGAAATAAAATTCGTTTCCAATCCAAATTGGTTTAAATTTCTGGCGCCCTTAAAATATTTGCTTCCCAACAAAGGAAGTTCCTGGGTATCCCGGAACACACTCCTGTGAATCCGGGAATCCTCCCTTATGGCATCTTCTAAAATTTTTTTAACGGCACTACTACCGGAAAAATTCGCAAACACTGTAGTCAACCGTTTCCGGGGATTTATTTTGTACCTACATTCCGGACTAAGTTCTGAAAATCCGGGGG
Organism: Hemicrepidius hirtus; assembly: GCA_963082805.1. Lineage (NCBI taxonomy): Eukaryota > Metazoa > Arthropoda > Insecta > Coleoptera > Elateridae > Hemicrepidius > Hemicrepidius hirtus. The sequence goes on from OY720162.1 coordinate 35,484,117, forward strand.
TCGCAAAAATTTGCTATTTTCTAAGACGTTATCCAACTGTCCCGGATTACTCTTGAATAATCCAGGTTGAACTAGAACTTTTTTTGGCGAATTACAACCTTTAACGTAATGTACCAGACAGCAAGAAATTTCTTTTTGCCCATTGTTCCTGACACGCGAACAAATTACCCACATTAGCTACCCCAAACCCACCTTTTATCACGAACAATAAGAGATCAAAAACTCCCCAAAAGCAATCGTTTTTATAGAAAGAGGAGCACGTGTGAACACGGCATAAACGACCCTTATAATCATGTAAGTTCCGCTAGAAACGACATTACCACAACATTCAGAAGACTCGCCCACCACTTGTCATGTCGGCCTTGGCAAAATGTAACGAGCTTTCGTGTCCAGTGCAGATATTTATGAGATACATTTGTAATGTACACAATTAGCCCATATCACACGAGATTTATGCGAGCTTAAAATTGGGGTAGGATACATTATGAGATTAATATTACAGGAACCACATTGAGCTTTTCCTAACTATTTATGCAGGGAGGGTGGAAATTCAAAGTAAAAGGTATGCACTTGAAATATAAAAAAATTATTAAAAAACAAGAGAAAGCTTGGTTTTTATTTTTGAAACCTTGTTAAAAATGAACTTGTCGACTATTTATTGACTTTTCTCGACTAGACTGCTCGGCGATCGCGACCTCCATTGACCCTGCCCCCACTGACCGACCCTCAACAGACTTGACCCCCGACAATCCCCCCAAAACATAAATTAGAGACCAACCCAGTTTAATCCCCAATATGCTGTGTGGCCAGGGTTGATAGTCGGTTTTAGAAGAGCTCATTTAGCCTCCCCGCATGATTCTGGGGGGGTCGACACAAAGCCAAACCGTCGACTAATTGGAAATTGCTTTTTCATGAGGGAAAATAAACCGAACTTATTATACACTTTTTAGATTAGTCTGGAAAATTCATAATGGATTAAAAAGAATTGAGATTTGCTTGTTTAATAATCGTTTATGGAAATATCAAAAAAGAAAAGGTGGATTTAATCATGAATTCCTAGAAACGGAAGCTTTTCTAATGTATTCTTAATGTAGCGCAAACGTGAAAATGGTTTCTATTAGTGATCCACGTCAAAAATAACGCCGAGAAATGTTATGTCTTTCGCATTCACGCCTTCCATACTGAAATTCAAACCGTTTCTTTGTTCGCTTTGAAGCGAGCTGTGAAAAGCTCCAGGACTGCTTGAAAAGAAAATGAGAACTTCTCTCTTGAATATAAATTTTTCTATCTGTCAAAAAACACTCGATGAAATCGTAATTAATAATTCCGAGAGGGTTTTCATCCCCTTATAAGTTCCGTCATAATTAAATGTTCTTTGTTAATTAAGCACACATGATAAAATATAAGCCAGAGTGTAAACAAAGGTCTTTGGGTGTACAGCAGGACAACACAACAAAGACGCATTCCAAAGAAAGGGCGTGTGATAAACGGGACCGGAGTAAATCCATTACGGTTAGAATGGAGGTTCCGGATTTCACTCCGGGATTGTATTCTACACGTTTTGCTAAACTTAACTGTATTGTGTAAAAGTTTTCTTTTCGTACCTTGTCTTAATAGTTATTTACGTAACGAGTCATTTTATGCAGGGGAAAGTGAGCACTTTCGTACCGCTTGAAAAAAAAACATATTACTGAACTAAAAAGTTGGTATTTTTCGTTCAACAAATGAAATCAGTTCCAAAAACGTTATTATCCTGTCAATGGGAAAGGTTTTCTTATCACGAACCCTATTCTAGCAAAATTTCCCTAAACATTTCTTATTCTAACAATCTTTATGATAATGTACTACGAAGTACCAAAGTCTTATTAGCTAAAGGGTGTGAAATCGACGATTTGTGAGCTTTTAACTTTGTATGTTCGCGTCTTCTTTGGGGATCCAAAATTGCCTTATAATTAGATAGGGTTTGGGGAAGGGGTTGGTTCTCTTTACTCTGTAAGGGACCGAGTACAATATTTCGACAATTTTTTTATAAAAATCAAAAGAACTGTCCCCTTTTCAAAGGAGAATTTTTGTGAACTTGACAAGCCCAATTCGCTTATTTTTCTCTTGAAATTAGGACTCGACTTCAGACTCGCCTCTAGGCCCAAACAAAGTTCAAAATAGAAACAATTTTGCCACAAATAATGGATACTTCAGCAAAGTATATCTCGAGGCATTGTGTCTCCAACAAAGCAACATATCCATCTTATGAAATAAAATATCAAACGAGGAAAATCAAGGCATCCTTCAAAATTACGAGCTCGTTTAGTGCACATTGTGAGGCAAACAGAACTGAAATTTTGTTTCAAATACAGAACGAGGCTTTTATTGCAGTTTTCAAAGGGGAAAACTTCCCTTATAGTTCTTTCCGAGTTTTCGGTAAATAAAACTTTTTCTAACCCACAAAAATACTAAGGGTTTGCGCAAAAAAATCTTGTAATGACGGTACCGAATAATCCTCACTAATTAACATCTCGCAAAGCTTAAACGGAGAGCGCAGATCCAAAAATAACTTGACCTATTTATCAGAGCGTTGCAGTAGTTTATTAATTTATTAGATGCTCCTCATTTTGTTTTATTAGTTCATAAACCGAACTGTTATTTTTATGCTTGAGATGAATCACCGAGACTCATTAATAAAAATATTGACCACGAGGAGCGTAATAAAATTTCTCGCTTTGATCCTCTTCAACAAACATTGATGGTAACAATGATGCGAACTATGATTTATGAAGGAACAAGAGTTTTAATTAAAGCTTTTAGTTGTTAAAAGTTTTAGGAGTTCATTGTGGAAACTTGCGACCATCAAAGGGAGTTCTTATCATATACTTGAGTTGGCGGAAAATTTGTCTCTGTTTGAGTTTCAAATAAGAACATTCATTATGGAAGAAGAAAAGTCTGCCCGACGACGACCAGTCAGCGACGGCGAGTTGTCCTAGAGAAGTACAGGTAGCAAGTCTTGAGTAATAGGAAAACAATGGCCGATTAATAAGTCCTAAAAATCCCGAAACTTCTTCTAATATTGCCCCAGTTCTAAATTTTTATCGTGTAAGTTTACAAACTTGCAATTTCTATTCCAATCTAAACAAGTTGACAACTTTTCGGTTGGTCGCGTTTAATTTTAACTTTTCCAAAGTTAGTAAGCAGCAAGAAGCAAAAGCTTTAACCATAAATTGAATAATAAATGAATATTTTCCATGAAGTTAGTCACTAACTTTTGGGTAATTTAGTTAAAGGAAATTTAAATTTACAACCAGGCATTTTATAAAAAGCGTTTTCCTTTCGGTTTCGTAATAAAATAAGCAATACGAGTAGAAGGTAGGTGTAGGGTTGTACATTTCCAAAGGGAAATTGGGTACAAACAGAAGCAGCTGGAAATACACTTTAAGGGGTTGCTTTCTGAATGCAAATGACTTGAAATTATACATTCATGTGCAGTATATTTTGACACTGCATTGCAAATAATGCTTGGAATTTGCATAGTTTTGCTTATCTTTCAGAAATTCGGACTGAATATGTAGAAATTGAAATTAACTCATCCACAGCAAATTATACGCTTGCAAATTACAAAAGTCATTGTAAGCGAACTTTAGTATGTCACATAATTACAGTAAACACATAATTTTGTAATTCCTTTGTTAAATAAGAGCGAACATGAGATTATAGGTACTCTGTTTATTTCGACTTAAAAGAACAAATAAAATTCATAAAATCGACCGTTATTTTATTTTAATAGCAATTTCTTGTAGGGGTTGTCCGCCTAGTGGTTACCGGTACCGAAAACCAACTTAAAAAAATTCTTAAGTCGGTTCTGGATAAATAAACAACTACGTAATCAGTTAACTTATGGTTCTAGTGGCATAAAACCAGGACAAATTTTAAAATTTAAAATTAATATACCATCTGTTGTAAAGGGTCACCCATAACCTTTAATTAAATTGCATGAGATGATCTCGTTTATTACAGAGGGCGTTAGTGGAGGTCATCCCTGGTCCACATTTGCCCTCGAGTCGCATTACAGTCCTAACGAATTTACACGGAAAGGGTGGAGGGATAAAAAAGTTACAAATGTTAACAATCACTCATTTCAGAGAAATTTTATGATCGAATAATGTTTTCTTGAAACTACCAGGAAAAGCTTTAATAAGGGTTGAAGATATACGCGCGTGGCACGTGCTGCGATAATATTTAGTAGAAATATTCGATTTCTGACCCTGTTAGGAAAATTTATCGTTTTATTTTTTGTTCTTCTGTCAAGGAAAGTGCGTAGATGGAAACTTGAAGAGCGATATTAGGACGAAAATATCATTAGAATGTAATAAAATAATAATAAACGGATCTCTCAACCTTCTGGTTTAAATATTTAACGCTCCCCCAAAACTAAAATTCATAGAACATACCCCAACAATAAGCAAATAATTGAGGAAGTTCAGAAACTCATATACAAAGTTTAATAGAGCTTTTGGTCAGTTCTATTCTAAGCGCAAATAAACGATTTTATCCTCGAGTTTGGGCCAATGTCCAAACCTATAAACCTCATCAGCAATGCAGACTTGTAAAACAAACAAGCTTTCAATTCCTGGTTTATTTTCTTCTATGCGGGAATAAGTTTACTCAGCTTTCGGAAAATCAAATTTAGAAAAAATAGAAGGAAATATTTATTTTTTTAAAAATGAAGCTACAAAGTTAACGTAAACAAGACTTGATAAATTAAGGTAGCCACTTCAGAGAGTTAGTACTCACAAAAAAAAGGGAGAAAATGAAAAATGAATGCCAAAACCGTAAGCTGTTGAGGTGAATTAAGAAAGGTGCTTTTGAAAGGCTGCGTCAGAAAAGGGATGTTTGAAAAGGTTTATTGAATGAATAATATATGATTTTGATTCTTCTGAGATTTCTAATGCCTTTTTTATGAGTGCTTTTATTTTTTTATCCATTGAAAATTCTCCAAAACCCATTAGTTCTAGCTTGGTACCCAAGTTTAATTTTATTATCCTCAAAACATTTTGGTTTTTTCAATCCATCCTGTATATTTTAACTCGTTTAAAGATTTGTTTTTTGAATTTGTAAACAAAAAGACGACTAAAACTTACCGCTTTCTAGGTCTTCGTGAGTACCAGTAGCGAGAAGGCACTAACTTCTGAAGAACCATGACGACTTTAAACACTTTTACTTAAAGTCATTTTGCAGTGTTATTATTCAATAAAAAAAAATACAAAACGAACAATAAAATCGTTAAAAAAAGCTGGTGACACTCAATTAACTTGGAAAAATGGGCTATGAGAACAGTAAGACGAGAGACAATGTCATTAAAAATTATTGTTTGTGTATCATTTATATAATCATTTTGTAAAATTCCAAAGGAATCGTTCCTAATAGAAGTTAAAACTGTAGGTCCCCCCCATTAAGAAAGCGGCTGAAATGTTTAAAATTTGAACTAACAAATTGGAAAAAAAAATGGATACAGTGCACAGTGGGTAATGGTAATTTTGAAACAAAAAAAATCACCCTCCACATCAGTCTCATTATACGAAAATTACAATAAATAGTGCTGACGTATCATAAAAATAGACAAGTTTCATTCTTACGATTCAATAATGAATATTTTATATCATGTAATAATGTAAACCATTCATGCAGGCATTTATTGATATTTACGGAATGCATAATACAAAGGAATTTATCGATTAGATATTTGTTGCCCTTACCTTGAATGTAATATAGCAAGGAACGAGAGAGACAGACAATCAGTTGTCGTTGACGTAACACGACAAATGGACACGACCCATCCATTAGCAAAGAGTCTTTGCCATTAGTCAATACTTTGAATTGAAAACTAATAAAAGGATGATTAAGGGATGGAAAAGTAAAGAGAGCTTGGTCTTTGACTTCAAATCATAAGGGTTCGAGTCCCAAAAAATTTCCTGAAAAAGCTCGATGCGTCCCGCCCACGCCTGCTCGATAGGAGGGCAGTACATTCTTGTAGCTACATTAAACAAATTTCTATGTAATTGAAAGGCGTGTTAGAGAATTTGTTAAATATTCATAATGCTCCAGAGATTACAACTAATTAATATGAAATTAATGCATCTGAATTCGCTACAGCGCTATGAATATTCGTTACATTCAGGTGAACATCGTAATAGGGATGGATTTGTTCTGCTTTCATAATCACCCACGACAATGAGGGTTATTAAATGCGATGGCACAGTTAACTGGGGCGTATGCATTACGGTGTTAAAAATTGTGCAATTAATACTTCTTGCTTTTACACGAAATTTATTCAAGGAGAAAGAAATAATTTTTAAATTATAATTATCACGAAAGCTCATTATAAAAGGTAATTCATGGTCATGGATGATTTGTACCCTATTTTCATCGAGGGGTAAACCATGGGAAGTTTAATGTACACAGGTAGGGTAGTTCTGGGGAGTAGTAGTCGCGAAAACGTCTAGCTCTAGTCCCAGGGGAGGTTCAAGAAGTTCAGGGGAATATTAAGAAGTTCCTGAGAAATATGGGGGAAATTTGGATAGTCCAGGAGAAGTCTTAAGATCTCCGGGAAAATCTTAAAAAAATTCGGGGAAGTTTCAGGAGGTCCGTTGGAAGCTTGGATAATCCGGAGGAAGTTCCCTGCAAGTCTGGGTAGCCTCGAGAAGTCTTAGGAAGTTTGCGAGAAGCATGGATAGTCCGGGAAAAATTCGAGGGAGTTTTGGGAGATTCCTGGGAAATCTGAGAAAGTCCTAGGAAAGTCTTTAGCAGTTCGGGGAAGTTTTAAGAAGTCTTTAGGAAGTTCAGAGTTTCCCGGAAAAGTCTTAGGGTAGTCGTGGGAAAGTCTGAGGAAATTACGGACAAGTCTGTGTTTTCCTCACGAAGTCTTAGGAAGTCCGGGTGTGTTGGAGAAGTCTTAGGAAGTCGCAGGGAAATAGTTTTAAGTTCAGGGACGTCTTCACCTTAGTTTATAGTACAGTATACATTTTTTTAGCGAAAATTCACCCTTCGATTTCCACATGCTGTTTACAATACTACAAATCCTTTTCCGTTTGGTTTTTAAGTAAAGGGGATGAATCGATATCTCTTTTCGGTTCTGTTTGTTATCCTGTCCATTGTTTAATTCGCGCACCCTCGACGTGAGGGAAAAGATAACCGAAGCAAACTACATAAACTGATTACGTAACTTCAGACAGTATGATAACGTCTATAGGAGCATAATCAGATTTAATCTTAACAAGTTGCGAGTTAGGTTGCTCCCCGACCGTCTTCCTCACATCCCCAAGTGGTATTAGCGATATTAATCTGCTTTCATGCGTCTACCATCTAATAAATCCAACAAATGAGTTTTTCGGAACTGCCGTAACAGTGAAACAAATTGGATTTGCGCAACAGATTCTAGAACACTATCGGATTTGGATTTGCGAACGGCTTAACGCCGGACAAATAATGGGCGAAGTTTATTTAGCGAGTTTAGGGGGCGGTTTTATTTTTCTCTGATGGAATTCAGAGGAATTTATTATTGTAAAGGTTGTATAAGGTTTTGTAACGGGAAATACGTTCCCTAGACGACAATTTTCAACCTTTACCGGAAAATTCCCTTTTCCTGGGAATGGTAATCCGACTCTAATGCGTTTTGCGGGAAGCTTCTTCTCTCGTTTACAAATTGCTCCACAAATTATTTCTGTCAACCAAATTGTTTAAGATTATTATCTTTTGTTTTAAGGGATGTTCTACACGAGTTTAATGCCCTTAATTAGATGAATTACCTTAAATTTATTTTCACCTTCCCTTCTAACTACTCTAATGTTCATTAATTCCTAATCCATGTCAACATTCTCTAAAGAGGTAACATTTTTGCCGAGACGAAAAACTCCCTTAAAAAAATATTAGCACACCATTATTATTTGCTGAATGTTTTGGTAATAAAATTAAACGAAGTTTACGATCCGATTAAAAAGCTAATCCCCATTAATTCTTACCCTTATTTATGTTCAACATTAGGGCAGAACAGGAATGCTACAAGTCCTGTTTAAGGGTGACTAAATAGAGTGGACAGAAAAATTATTGCGGAATGAACTTTTAAATGAATGGAAATCGGGTACAAACAAATCCTAACATTTCTCGATTATTTTGATCGCTGTTCATACATTTATTTTACATGTACTGCCCTACTTCAATTTCTGTTATGGAATCTGTTGAAATTTGCTTAAATCGTGAGCAAGAAATTAATTTCAAGCTCATGTTCGTTTTGTCCTCTTATTTCATTCATCCCAGATGTTTTCGCTTTTGAATTTCAAATTCTGTGGGTTGCTTAATTAAAATATTAATAACTCCCTTTTAACATGTGTCGTAAGTCTCTCTTCATTCGATTCTTTTTTCCGAATCGTCTGTCCGTTGATTGCGCAACAGGAAATTATGTTCTACGTGCTTGGATTTATATTTTAGAAGATAGTGTGAGCTGAATTATTTTCCTCGCAGCTTCTAGAACTTTTTTATGTTTATTTTACTCCACGTATTTTTAATCAAAATAATTATTATTTAGTAATGAGTGGAAATCGAGTACAAATAAACTGTGACCTGCTTAATTTTATGATACGAACCCGATTGATTTTTTAAATTCGGGAGCACAAAACGTTCAAACTTTATTGAATTGCGAGGAAATTCGAAACAATAACTGTCACAACTCGTATTTACTCTAAAAAAAACATACGAAAATAATTTAATAAGACAAACCCTTAAAGCTTCAGGCTCGCAACTTTTAAAGCTTTTCACTGTAAAACAAAGGAATTTTGTTAACTCTATATTGATCGCAAACTTAAAATTAAAACGAGTCGTGACAATGAGATGTTCGGAATTACTAACAAAACTTGTTGGAAATTATACGGATTTTGGGGAGCTTTGTGGACACAGAACAAAGTTGAAGTGTTAAAAAGTGTGGATCAAAAAAATAACCAACTGACACAGATGGACGTTGTGGCAATTTGTCGGGCTGATTACAGCCGGGAATATAATCAAGTACGACACACGGTGACCGTTAACAACTGACACAAACGAGCTCGTTAGAGAATGTGATCAGATGAGGTCGTCAATCGACAGGGAACAGATTTCCGGGTTGACTGTTTCAGTTTCGACACTTCTAGTGATGAATAAAACCAGCCATAACAAAAAGGAACAATATAAAACCATTATCCAATTCGGGATGAATATTTTGTTGAAAATAGTATATTATATTATTAGGAGTAGAAAGAGTTCTTTTTGTGTTGAGTTCATATTGCGGCCGAGGCGCACGCGCCGAGGCTGTGCAAGTGAGCGAAACACAAATAAGACGTTCTACTCCGAATAATATATACTATTTTTTCTTCAAGTGTAAAAATATTCTGTTGCTGTAAATAAATATTTCCTAAAAAGTCATTTCAACAGGACAACGCTCTCCCTTCTACCGACCTTGGGGGCGGAGCTATGGGCAAAATACTGGCGTTGCCATGGATACGTAAACACATTATTGTACTAGTAACATTATTTTCATTTTTTTACTACTAACAAAATGACTTCCTTCTACATAGCCAGTTCTGTACAACAATACGGATATTATGATACGCTTGAAGAAAAATTAAATTTAGTTTGTCCATGGGTGTCGTAAACTTTTAAGTCATCTTCGAGGGGTACCAAAAAAATTACGGGTCTAGTTTAGGAATCTTTCTAAGCCCATGTTCGACGCGATAGATCGTGACGCCGATTATATAGAACTTCTATCCTGAACCTTCCTTTTGTCTCTAAACTAAAATAATATAAGGGATAATCTCCTGATTCCTATCGAAGAATCCAAATGTAACTGATAACGTCCCAGTAGTTCCTTTCAACCCTTAGCCATTTATCTTCTAGTTTAAAATGAAAATATAGAGAGAATATAAAGAGAATTGTAAACTAAACCAAAATTTTCTAAAACTAAAATTGCCAAACAGATGGTGCCATAATGAAGAGGGGTAGAAGAAAATTATTACAACCCTTGTTCTTTCTCTCAAAACGTTGTTTATTATAAAGTGCTTACAAAGCACCCAGTAATTTATTACGGTTTATCAGAATTACGAACACACCTTGTACTGGACTGTAATTTCTTTTTAATAATACTTTATGTTGATTACATTTACGTAACTGCTTTTCTCTTAATTAAAGTTGGGGATTATAAAGAACGAGAAAAATTTTGTTGTATTTTCAATTACGTTTGGGGTTGAAAATAAATTTTAAAAATTAAGTCCTGTGCAAGGAAGTAAACAACAACAATCTTTCGTTCGTATCAAAGAAACCCTTAAATATTTATTTATAATATATTTTTTTTAATGTAGATTTATATAATTTATCACTAATTTGTGCTAACGAATTACTCTGGAAAACAGTTACCTACAAATAAATAAAACAAAAAAATTCTTAATTTGAAACCATACGAAAAAATTAATTAAAAAATTCAAATCATCGTCTTCCTGTTCAGGTCAATACCCCTATCACCAATTAGTGCTAATAATTAAAAAAAAATGAAAAAAAACATGTAAGTACATACAAAACCAAGCTAAGAAAAATCATGAACTCACACCATATTTTTTTCCTAAAAATTCCGTTCCAATTGTTTTTTATTTACATCAATCAATTGTCGAAAAGTCTTACAAGAGACGCGTTCGCGGAAAACTCGGAAAAGTTAACCCTCTCCTAGAAGGACCAGCGCGACTCTGAGGTAACCTAATGCAATCGGTAAGGTTCGGAAACTCCGGGCAGCATCCGACAGGAGCCGATCGATAGAGGGTGCAGAAGGATTTATGCAAAATGTTGACAATAAAAAAACGAAGAAGGAATCAGAATGAGGGACAATAGCACATAATCAAGTTGATCGACCTATATTTTTAAAAAACATGTTGAAATGGACGTTTTATTTATGGAAAAGATTTTCCGAAAAGGACAAAGAGGATTAGGGGCTTAAACAACCCTTCTATGGAAATAACTGTTAACCCATGCAAATTTTATTAAACCGAGTCATCCGTGATTATTCAACCTGGTTACATCATCCTGTGGAAGATCAGCCTCTGCTTCTTATAATAATCCTACAATTTCAAATCCGGCGTAATCACCAGACTTGAACCCAAGAAAATTATATAAAACATCTAAATATTAGAAATAAGTGGATTTACATTAGAATTTTTTCCCGAATTTCCAGACTTCAAATAAGTATAGAAAAAAAAACACCCTTAAATTATTTTTATAAAGAGACACATACGAGTTTTCCGGGATTATTTATTTCTATAACTTATAATAAAATAGCTTTTATTATTAATAATGAAAGTCAAGTTAGAACTGAGGCATGAAAACGAGGGCAGCAAGTTATGGGTTCTTTTGAGGATCTACTACTAAAATACCTACCCTTATCATAAAAAGACCGATTTACTTTCGGTTCAAACATAAAATGTCTCGTAAATTCACCTTGCCATTTTTATCGTTTTTACTTTGTTACGCGCCCAAATTACTTCAAAGGTACAAACAAAACCACCCCAAAAGAATCAAGAAAAACATTACAACCTTCTACTGAAAATATTTCTGTTTTAGGTACAAGCAAGTTTATTTCTCCTGAAAATAATATCTAAACTTTTTTTTTGTTGAAAATAGTAAACAACCCCCCGGGACTGTCTCATAAACCTAAATTCGGAATTTTTATCCTCTCCTGAATATAAATCAATGTTGGTATAAAATCGAAAAACTTTTTATATCCCCATTTATACTAAGAATCGGGTTCGAATAAGAAAAAAAAAGTCTTTAGAAAGCGAATTCGAAAAGCCTGGTAAAATATAAAAGAAAAGTGCTGGTAAAATATAAACGAGAAACTCGGTTGCCCTTCTTCTTCCTGTTTCCCTATTTTTTTCTATTTTGCAGTTCAGGTTCAATTTCATGAATAGAAGAAAACGGGATCCCCTACGGACGCTGACCATCTCATAATTTTCGCGGCTTTCCAGAGAGCAAGTTGAGAAAATTTATAAACAAGCTAGGGATTGCCCGCAAAGGGGCCGTGAGTGTCTCCGGGAAAATATGGTTTTCTGACACGTTTTCCTACATTTTTAAAGAAGAGAAATGGCTAAGGGACGCTTATTATACTTTATTTGTTGTCCCCAAAGCCTTCACGTTATTTATTGTGCTATTATTTAAGACTTTTTGAATAAAAAGTGCTCCTCCTGTTCATGCACTGTAGATAATTCGATGAATATTAAACTTCCTGTAAGAAGGTTCATATAAAATGCTTTGATATAACAGACACAAATTTTTTTCAGGAAAGAATATTTCCGCTAAGATATCAAACATCTGTTATAATTCATAACAAAGTAACGCAAGGTATTTTAGAGACACTTTTTATATAAAAATAGAAGGCCATTCTATTATGTATACAACTTTACATAAGCAAAGCATTTCTTATCTAGCAATATACAGATATCCGATTCTATAAGCAACACGAGATCGTTTTTTCTGAATTACAAAAGAAAAACGCTTACAACATGCGAATTTTTTCGTTACCTCCCGAAATTCTTTTAATTTTCTTCTGTATCTTCCGTTTCGTGTACAATTTCCAAGGAAATAATATACTACTCTGACGAAGACTAAAATACAAATCAAAGCAGGGAAAGTTTTTCATCTAAAACGCATTTCCCGAGACGACGGCTTTTGAGTCGGCTGGGGGTGCAAAACGAAACCATCTTTTCCCACCGTGCCGGATAATGAAGACATCAATCAGAAAAGGCGCAATAACGGAACAAGAACACCCGGAGTGACTTGTCAGAACATACGTCTTTCGTATCAAAAAATCTGAAGCCGGAAATGTAACAACGCTTAGTTTTCCATGTAATACACCGAGCCGGAAAGTTATCTTTTCGGGTTAAAAGGTTTTGGGTGTAGTAAGCACGCTCTTTGATCTGTTGCAAAAGCGCACGAAACTCACCTTTAGACAGACCTGAAGCGTCTAGACGCCCTGCCCGGCGGCGTCTTGTTTATCCAATTTATTTTACCATTACCATAAAGAAGAGGAAAAAATAAATTTCCTTTAAGGGAAACGCACAAGGGTTCAAACCCGGTTGAATACAGTCCTGTGTTTATTTTGCATTCCTGAAAAATCAAAATTCATGTGGGGAGCAATTTACAAACAACCTTCGTGGATTGCTCGTTTTGCCAATTCCGTGCAAATTGCAAACGAGGCAATTTAACTGTAAAATTAGTTCATTAATTCCGTACTAAGTTCATTCCCCAAGACAAATTACTCAGTTTAATTAAACGGTTGCCGTGATTTTCCGATATGAGTCGTTTTCCTCATGTAAAATTTTATTATATAAATCAGAAAACAGCTCACCGTTAAGAATTATGCTCAGGATTCCGCCTCGTGCTGGAAAATCTGGAATAAAAACAAAAAGGGGTTAATATTTCACTCTACGTCGGGGAAAATTTGCAAATATAATTAATAAACGCGGGTAATTGTGATTTATTTCTGCCAGGATGAACTTTGTAGAACGAGACACAGTAAGAAGCTTGAATGTTAAACATGGAAAGTTTAATTTTCTTAAAAACACAAATTTAATCAGTTACAGTTGCCACCTTTTATAACCACCAGTCATATTTTATAATTTTTCTATTCCTAAAAATAAACCGTTTATAAGTTCTGCAACCTAATTGCTGAAATTTATTTCAAAATCATAAGACGTCTAAGCCTAAATAGTGAAACTTCTGATTCTTCAGTTCTAGTTTCAACCCCCGTTTATCTAAACCAAGATTAATACTACCATGTAACAAACAAGTACCAAATCCTACGCTGAAAAAATATTTAAGAATGTTACAGCATCAAACAAAAACTAAAGGAAATGTACGAAAGTAGGGCACCAAAATTGTAACAGCAGGACTGCAGATAAATTCCACATCGTCAGGACAAACAAAGGTATAAAAGTTAACAGGCCATAAAAGATTACAGCACACTCCCGGAAAACATAACAACCGTTAAAAATATTACAAAGAATGTAGCAAAAAAATTAAAAAAAAAAACTAGACGAGTTTAGGTAATGATTATTGTTCTTCCTTATCTCATACAAGAAACTAAATAAAAGATTGAGACTGTAGAGATTTTTTTTACAAATTCAAACCTTCCCCTGGAGTAATCAAAGGCTTTCCATCCCCTACACCTAACTTAAATCCAATAGGTCTCCACAATATTTTCAGTAATCTCCTGAAATAATTAATACAGCAACTTTGAACTGAATAATATTGATGTTATAATCGCTTACGCGTTACTTGTGCGACACAATCTCAAATCTAAAACTAAAATAGTAACAAAACCAAAATTATGTTTTAGATAATAGCCTATGCGTAATTAGTTTCCTAGAGAAAATAATAATTTAACCCTATGGGTTGTCTAAAAAAAACTTCTTTGGAAGTTGATTTCATTTCAACCGTAAAGTTACAAGTTGCAGCTTACGAAGCTGCCTGCTTGAGTAAATTAACAGAGCAAGGAGTTAATTGCTGGCGATAGGTAATTAGGCGACCTGGCTTTGGTCGCGGTTGGAAAGGATAATTGACTATTACTCGGTTAACAAGTGACTCTCGTACATCCAACTAGATTCCAAGTTCAAAAGGCATTCATTTTATGTCAGGAAGGAAGCTACTATTACAACAGCTACTATTTACTGTGTTACGACCTCACTTTAATGAACCCTGAAAATATGGGGCAAGAGGAAAGGATTTTATTTAGAAATAATAATAATTAACGTTCGACTTTGAACTTTCAGGCTAAAGCTTAGACTTCAGGAATTAGACTACAGGTTGGGGACTTCGATTAATCCTTAAGACTTCAGCTTTTCAAGCCTATTCAGGAATTAGGCTGCAGACTGAAAATTTCAAGAATTTTTTAAATAATTTTCGAAACTTTCATTATTTTATCGTTTCAGCTTGAATAATTATTCACAAGTTCTTAAAACACATGGCCTTATTAATCTCGTTGCTACTTAAAACTTTTTAAAAGGCTTTTATCTGCAATCCACCAATTACTTCTTGATTATCTCCCTCGACTCACTATAAAAAGGTTAAAAAGTTCGTAACTCTAGTTCTTCTTTGGGTGTTGCATTTGAAGTTTTATCTCTAAACTTTTTCTTTGTACAACCTTCCTTTCTGTGCCATTACGAAACTTTTCAGGCATTACCTGGGTCGACCTGGGTAAATTTTAAATTTAGTATTCCAAACGTTGCACCGGGAAACTTACACGATGCATTAGAAATGCACACAGACATTTTCTTCAGAATTCTTCTACTGATATAAAAATGTTTTATTCTGTTCCCTGTTACTGAAATAATCAAACCAATTTGCATTTCCAACTTGTAAATTTGAAATTCTCAATAACGTTTCTTAGATTGCAGGGCTTTAATGAGGAAAGTTTGAAAGAAAATCTGTCCGAATGGTGTCTGATTTCTTTTATAATGAGCGAATCTATTCGACGTAAAGTTTGTTACATAATTTTAATTTTATTAATTGGTCTAAGATTCAGTTTTGAATGAAATTTTGTTATCTCGTCTTTCTGAGACCAAGGTCTAAGCCTAAAGCCTAATTCCTGAAGTCTAAGCATAAGCTCGAGTCTCAAATAGAAAATGTATAAAAGAAAATCAAATTCTGGACAATAAATATTCAGGAACAATAATTCTAGTTTATTTATTTTAACGCCCAAAGGTAAAATCAACACATAGAAGGATTGCATGCCAAACTTAGATCCATCAATGCTGTTCGTGACGTCAATTTTGTTTTCCTATTTAGCATCTATAAAAGTTCACAAAAGGTTGAAAACCTTTAAATTTTAAACCGTTACTTAAATACATTTCTCGAGTGTCAGAGGTTAAAAAAAAACTTGTAATCAAACTTATTATAAAACAGCTGTTACTGTAACTATAAATATCAACATGTACTATTAATAATTACGCTAATTATTATCAACAAATTATTATAAGAATTATTCAGAATCGTTTTAAGTTCTGGGAAATCATTTGGATTCGTTCTTGGGGTGGTTTTAGTTTGGGAAGATTTCAAAGGTGTTTCAAAGGGTGCATTTTAGAATTTTAAAATTTTCATACCGTTTCTAACAGAAAGTTTTAACTATCTTTTCTGTGTTCTTTACTTTCTCAGTAATTATAATAATTATTGTAATTAGTAACGATAAAAGAATTTTTATTATACCGTTTTACAAGCATGAAAAAAAAAGAAAATGCATTTCAAACATGCAATTCCAGGAAGTGCAAACAAGTTCAATTTGCACATTAATTTCAAGTCTAAAATTGCAACAGACTGGTAACAGCTGCAAATTAGCAATTTTTAAAAAGAAAACCGTACTGTAATTCAAGAATATCAAACAAACCTAAAGGTCGTTTACTTTTTCCACAATAAGAGTAATAAGAACGGTATTTTATTACACGCGGTTTTGGATTACCCACCAGGACCTTTTATGGGGAATGTTGCGTGAATTAGTGGGAGCTATAGAAAATCATGACAAAATCGACGTAGGCGATGATTACTACAGATCTGTTGAATTAATTTTACGATATTCATTACCACATACACTCATAGGACAATGAGATTGTTTATATTAGTCAATACTAGTGATGTAAAAGTACCTGAAATCATCGACTTAAACTTCATTTTCATGCATTTCTTGAAGATTAAGCTTAAAAAGAAGCTCTTAAACACCGCGGGAATCGAACCCTGATACTTCTTTTTATTTTATATTGGAATTTTTCTTACACCAAAAGAAAACAGTGGGGATTTTTCGCGAAAACATAAAGGACCTACATAAGCACAACAAAATGAAAACAAACAATCCTGTAAATAGCCCTTTTCAGCGGTTTTATTGTTTACAACCCTCTTTTTTGGTTAAAAAACCTTCATAAATATTATACGAGCGTAAAATTTCTGTAAACCTTGTAACTCGGCAAATTTTTCACATAAAAATCTCTAGAACCCGTATAGGTATTCGGAACGCGTATACTACAAACATTTGTTTCACGCAAACAAATCTATCGAACTTTCTTAAAAAAAAAGTTGAGAAAAATAAAACCGCCCACGCGAAAGATAACAAAATATTGCTCATGTGTATTTGGGGAGAGATAAGACGTTTCCCTATTTCATTTCGTATTCCGAAGTATCATGTTTTCGATTTGGATAGGCGGTCGTTCATAAATCCTACACAACTTGCCAATAATTTTGTTTTGAAAGACAGGGGGGCATCATTTGAAATTATTTATGTATTTGAACGAACGGCGAGAATAAACTGTGAAAAAATTTAATGGAAACTGCGGAATTACGGAACGGTGAAGTTCTTCCTGTTCGTCAATATTGTTTGTAGGTGGAACAATAACACTCGGTGTAGGTCATTGTTTGCGTTTAGGTATATTTTTGTATCGAGGTGTTCGCACGAGGAATTTAAAACAAAGGACTTGCAATGAGCAAACAATACACGGGACAAAAATAACAGTTTTCAAAAGTGGAAAATTTTTAATACTAAAACAAAATTAAAATAGGGGTGGAGGACCTTTAAGATTGATTTCTACATAAATCTCATCACTTATAAGACCCCTAGAGGGGTTCCAGCTTGTTTGCGCAAAACACAGCCTCTAGGGGTAAAAACTGGAACGTGTGTGGAGACCTTTAACTTGTTTGCTAAGATTTCTTTTATTACAAAACATGACAAATGTTACTCCAAGCAGAGCATAAAAAATGAAGAAACAATAAACATTTTCTGATACCGCCTCTAACAATAGAATTATTCCGGTTTTATTAAAGTAACCAAGGTTACGGTTACGTTAAAATGAAATATTGAAAGGAAATTATTTCCAGTCATTGCCCTCATAATAAATGTTAATAAAAAAAAGTTCAGTTCTGAAAAGTAATCAAAAAGCAATCAACATTAAATTAAAACCAAAAAATGTATCAAACCTTGTTTTTGGAGGGACACTTTTCATTTTTGCGTAGGGGTAAGAACTTACAAACTGGCTTTAATTTTTTTTCTGTAAAAAGAGGTGAACAAAAAATGGACCTTGAAATGTTTCTAAATATTAAATAATGTGTGGGGAGGGGGGTCTCTCTGAAGGGTTACGTTTATTACTTGAATGTAACGTACTACTAGTACGAAGAATTCTAAAAAAAAAAGTTGTAGGAAGTATAAAGTACGTAATAAAAATTCGTAGTGAAGCAATCAGACTTATTAATTATTATTTAATAAATAATTATCGATTACTTAATATTTGACGCAATAAGAGAAAAGTAAAAAATATTTTTACACTTCAATTCTTTTTACATTAGTACACATTTTTTTGTCAGTCGTTAAGTCAAGGCTGCATCATGCAATTCTTTTTAGACATGCAATTCCTCCTAACCCAAAATACGCCTCTCTTATGGAAAGGTACCTACTTAAAGTGACGTCCTTGCAATTCATTATTCGACAAAGTAATCAAGACGTAATTGGTGGGTGTTGATGTAAATCGATACCATAACAAAGACAGACAACGCCTGTTATTTTGAAACATTTAAGCTTGGCTAAATCAGAACGTGTAGTTAATCTTTGTTTGATTTAATTATTGCATAAGCAAAGGGCTTTGTGGTTTAGGATTTTTTATGATTAATGATGATAACAAAACAGATAAATTTCGTATAACACAAAATTGGTATTTACTTTAAGAAATTTATTATCAGTTAAGTTACGCACCTTTGTATACAAACATTTTTAATTGTTAAGGTTTCGACACGGTTTTGTAACTTAAAAGTAATTATCTAACGTGATTAGAACATGTCTTGGGTTAAGAGGGATTGTTATCTAAAATGACAAAGAACCTGACAATATTTCCAAAATACAACCCTCACCTCGGAAATGTTTTAACAGCTTCCTATTGAAAATTGTTATTGCAGCCTCCCGGAAATTGCATTAAATACATGACTCAACTGAACCACATTGTATAAATAAAATTATCTGAGATCATAGTTGGTTTATTGATAGCGAATATATTTAATTGTGTAAGCCAATTATGTAGAAAGTGGCATTAATTTATTAATTATTTCTACCTCGTTTCCACCCAGACTAGTAAATTAAATTATTATCACCTGGAGTAATTGAATTTACACTTTGGATGCTCCAAAATTTCCCTAGAGTATACAATAATTTGTTTAATGCACTTTTTTGTAATAAATATTTAATTAAACATTATACCTACCAAGTTAAAAAGAAATTTTAAGGGTAGGTAATGGAAGAAATGGGTTAAGGATGAACATTAAATTTTAATCTATTATTAAAATACTTTAAATGTTGGGGTCGGTTTTGATCGATAATGATTAGTAGTTCAAGAACAACTACTGTAAATTTGAACAAGAAATGCTTAAGGTCAACTTTAATATTTTATTCGATTGTTTGCTGTACATGTTCAGCCACCAGAACTACATTTGATAGCCATAAGTAAATATGCTTTCACATTTTTGCGACCCACTTCTCGCTTTACTAATTGTTACAGTCAGGATTTAACAGACTGATACTATACACGTCCCACTCACTTTATATTTGCATATTACTAACAACATTACTTAAAAATAATAAATGGATCCCAATTAAATTTAAAAAAAATCCCTAGTCCTGACCTGTAGTAGTACTATTTGATACACCGAACGTTGGTTTAGGAAATGAAAGTGTAAAACGTTTCTTCACATTTAAAACTAAACATTACCTTTACAAAAATATTCTTAACCATGATTGCAAGTAAATATTTTTTTCTTTTCAATGCAAATTCATTGTTTGGCTTTAAAAGACAAGGATCTTCCCACGATGTTGGTCTCTACTAATTATACTATCCGGAGGGACTTTTGTTAAAATTATGAGAGCATTGTAAATGTTGTTCTTTACTTTATTGTCTTAAGGTCAACGTTTCAGTTAGAAAATTAATTCTTTTAATCAGCTTGCAAGAGTTATGTTAAAAGTGCAATTATTAGTGAGTAATTTTGTACATAACTTTAAATAAATGATATTCTTTAGGTCATGGTAAGTGTTACGTTACGAGTTTAATGAATTCTTCATGTTTGGACTCGTGAGGAATTGAAGATCCAAGAAAAGATAGATTAAGAGCATTACCAACGCAATGGGAGCTACGACCATGAGATATCTTTAAACTTCCCCGACATCCCAATATCTTTAAACTTCCCCGACATCCCAGGGGATACCCAGATTTCCCACAGACTATCTAGACATTCCCATGGGTTTCTTTAAACTTCCCAGAGATTCCAAGAATTACCCAGACTTCCTAGGGACTTCTTTAAACTTTCCAGGGACAACCCAGGGATTCCAGGGGTTACCCCAACTTCCCAGGGACTTCTTTAAACTTTCCAGGAGTTTCTTTAAACTTCCCAGAGACCACCCAGGGATTACCCAGACATTCCCGGAGTTACCCAGATTATCCAGGGACTTTCCTCAAGTTCCCAGGAACTACCTGGACCATGTATACAAAATTTCTCATGCGGTTTACCCCTTAGGTACAAGTGACCAGCTCTTCTAAATTCATATATTCGACATTTTCTAACCCCCTCTCGCCACCACGAAGCTTCTGCAAGGAGTACCTAAATAGTAGGATTGGAAACAGTTTTAGGATACATAGGAGGGAAGAGATATGGATGAGGGAAAGGCATGGTAAAGGAAGAATTTCCCTAGATATGGCCAGGATACTTTTTGTGATAGGGTGGATCTTGTGGAGCACTAGACAACGTCTCCCCTTCACAAAGCACCAGGTCAGGGTAAAAAAAATATCCATGTGGTTTCAAAAAATCAACAGTTTCTAGGTTGATAAAATAACGTTCATTGGTAAACTGGGGGTAAATAATTAAAGTGCTTTATACGTTTTAAGCATTAAATCAAAATACCAATTATTATGGGGCTGACGTAAGCAACGATATGAACCAAGTTGTGTGAGTCACACAAAACAGGTACAACGTAATATTGGAGGTTACATTCAGGTAACCAACAGGTGTGTGAATGTAAATTCCATAATATTAATACATAAACATGCACAGTTAAAAAAAGGGCGCATTCCTAAAGAGTTTATCATATCTACTGTGCTACGATTTCTATCAAATGTCGTAAATCTTTTCTAACAATTGACCCACTTGCTTTTTGCATGTAAACGTGGATATATAAAATTCTAATCTTTATATACACATTAAACTCACCTAGAATTATGAAGTTCCACAAAAAATTATAGGATTTTTTGCCCAAGAAGTCGAGAACACACACACCCCCGCACTTGCAAAACAACCACTGGCTGATTTATTCACAGATGGAAAAGCATTTTACTCGATTTTAAAATGAATCTTGGGTTAAGGATCACTTATTTTTGAAAATTTGTGATTTGTAGTAGTAAAATATATAAAATTTTAAGCTAAAAGACAGGGTATAACCTACTAAACTGACGCTTTTTCCATCAACAGCACTAAATGACAGCTACCTACTATGATCAAACTTGAACTGTCGTCGCACCCACAGCTGACTTGATATCCTTTCGTAGATAATTTCACGATTATTAGGAAAGTCGGAATGTATTAAAATTCTAACCGAATACCCACGTGTAGATCCGAAGCTAGCAAAACTACCCCCTGTATTTGGAACGAACTGATTTT
Organism: Hemicrepidius hirtus; assembly: GCA_963082805.1. Lineage (NCBI taxonomy): Eukaryota > Metazoa > Arthropoda > Insecta > Coleoptera > Elateridae > Hemicrepidius > Hemicrepidius hirtus. The sequence continues at coordinate 35,505,834 of OY720162.1, forward strand.
CAGAAGTATAGGGGATGAAATATGAAATTATTTATCTTAATTTGTCAAAACCCAAACATTGAGTTTGACTACCACCCTTTTTATTCAGTTCAATGAACAATATATAAATTTCTATTCCCACTACCCCTAAATTTGAACTTCCTGTAGTTTGTCGAGTATACCCGAACTGATCGTTTCAATCCTTGCTAGGCATTACGTCATTGTAGAACGTGAAGTTAGCAGTGAAGGGTTGTTAATTTTTGCTTAACCTAAAAATGGCGGATGATGAACAACTCCCTCCAGGCTGGAAAAAGCGTTTAAGCCGCTCCACCGGTTAGTTTCGTGCACAAAATTAAAATATAGCAAGGCAATACGTAATTATAACCCTTCAATCCATTAAAAATATTGGAAAAAAATCATAACCTATTTTTTGTTTTTTAATTTTTGCCCCCTTTACAATACTCAAAAGTTATAAAATCTTGCAGGTCAGCATTATTACCTCAACATATACACAAAAGAGTCTCAATGGGACGTACCCGACAAACCAGCAGAACCAGTCCCATCAACCGGACCCGATCAAGTACAGTGTTCGCATTTACTCGTCAAGCACAAAGATTCGCGTAGGCCATCTTCATGGCGAGAAGAGAACATTACAAGAACCAAAGATGAAGCACTGGATATGGTAAAATGTACGTACATTAAAATATTTGTCTGTCATCATCGATTTTTACTTCCTGAATTGTTTTAAAAGATTTTTGGGACACCCTGTATAATGAAGTTTATTTATTGCAGCGTACCGAGAACAAATTGTACAAGGGAAGGCATCCTTTGCAGATTTAGCACAAAAGTATTCAGATTGTTCCTCAGCACGGCGTGGGGGTGATCTGGGTCCGTTTGGAAAAGGGGCTATGCAAAAGCCTTTTGAAGAAGCTGCTTTTGCATTGAAAGTTGGAGAATTAAGCGAGCCTGTTTTCACAGATTCAGGGGTTCATATTATTTTACGTACGGTTTAAGTGTTTTTTACTTGTCTTAAAAATGTTGTTATTTGTATTGCTGGTTTTTAATTAAATAGGTACTTAGCGGATAGTGTTTTATCGTAAATTTACAGTCTTATTTTTTTATTGAACAAAATTTAAGTAATATAATAATTGAACATTTCTATTATAGTGCCAATCATGTTAAATAATGTTCTCTTTTTTTATTGAAATGCATGTTATTACGCTACCACGTTGAACTGACTTAAATTTAAGCTATCTTTTTGTATTATGCTATATTTTGCACAATAAAACATGTTTTAGCACTTGCCTAACATAAGCAATTTGATATAGTATAACTTTAAGCAAATATTAAAACTATCACCCACCGATAATAAAATATTAGCCTCGCCTCTTCATTAAAAGTCGCAGACAGTCTGCTGAGCAGCCCGAGGAATAAACAACCAAACGATTTTACAGTTTAAAAACAGAAGCTTTATCATTATCCCCTTATACTAATATTCTTAATTCATCCCTTCAAACAGAAAACCCCTTTAAAAAATTTCCTTGCACGCCTTTGAAAATATTCTAACCTAAATTTTCACAATTTGACGTTTATTTAAAAAGCAAGAAAACATGTTTTAAATCTTCCTAATCACTTCTAAAAGGTTTAAATCTTTAGTTTTCATACATTTACACAAAGGTAAGCTTAATATTCCACCCCAATAAACTAAAAATACTTTTAAATTTTAAGGTTATGTTGTACCTATTTTTCTCTTTTTAGGAAAAATGTTGAAATTACTATCCCCCGAGATGGTATTACGTAGAATACCTTCTTCAGTTATATCTATAGTACGTTTACAACCTTTTTCTGCACAACCCGAACCACAAGAACGTTTACAAACTTTTCGAACATCGGAAAACAATCCGGTCAACCACACTTCCAATCATGCTGGTCAATTTTATAAAATCCCAAGCGATACTAAGAAACAAATGTTTCTTTATGGAGGATTTCCAAAATCTTATGAAGTACAAGTTAAAACATTCACCGAATCATGTGTTATGATCCGTCAACCATCGTTAGACGTTATTAATTGTTTAAAAGCGATCGATTATTCTAAACCCGTTATCCGGTTTGTAATTTACGGTAAAAAAGGTAGCGGAAAGACTTTATCCCTAGCACATATAATACATTACGGATTTGAAGCCGGATTTCTTTTGGTGCACGTACCATGGGTTGGTAATTGGATGCGACGGTCTAAAGAATCAAGTAATTCCGAAACTAAAGAAGGGTTCGTAGATTTAAATATGGATGCTGCTGCATGGTTGATTCATTTTAAAAATCAAAACTTACATTTATTAAATAATCCGGAATTAAAAACGTCCCAGGATCATATTTGGAGTAAGCGCGAAACAACACCAAAAGACGCTCCACTTTTAGAATTAGTTGAACATGGTATTAATCGTATCAAATACGCATCAAATTGTATTCTAGCTTTAGCAGAAGAGATTAAAAATTTATCCAAAGCAGGAAAGTGTCGGACAATGGTTATTGTTGACGGCTTTAACGCTTTCTTTTATCCTACAACAAGAATTTTAACGGAAAAGAAACAAGTTGTACATCCATCGAAAATTACTCTAACCGAAGCTTTCTTAAATTTAACTAAATTTGATTGGAATAACGGGGTAGCCGTTGTTACAGTTGATGAAATTGCCATTGCGGAGAAAGATCAAATTTCACATTTACCAAGGTAACATTAAAAAATCCCAACACTAGTCAACTTGACTCGCTCATTTCTTTTATATTAATTTTGTTTAAAATGTTTCAGGTATTTGCTAGGAAAAACAGGTTTTGAGCATATGGATCCGTTCATTCCGATTTTAGTACAGCCTTACAATTTGAAAGAATTTAAAAGTTGTATGGATTATTATCGTGAACAGAAGTGGGTACATCCGATACCAGGTCAAGATGACGAATTAGCTTTTTTGAGTGCTTTAAATCCCTATAGATTAATGCAATTATGTAATTCTTTGTAACTTGTTTTTGTTTTTTGCGAATAAACTTTTTAATTTTTGTACTTGACCGTTTTATTTTAGATTAGAATAGGAATTTATATTGATAGTGCCCCCAACCACATGCATATCACGTTCTATGTAACCTCCAAATGGTTACATGTTATAAAATGCCTTGCTAAGATATCCCGATACTAGTTCGGTGCCTCAGTAACATTTAATTTTTTTGGAAGAGACTCCAAGACGCATACGTAATGAGTTTAGAACTACAACCATGACGTTTTACGTACCCTGCAGAACCTTTCAGAAGGGTTACCTGTTTTAGAAAAACTGGAAATTATGTGAAAATTATCTTCCATAATTATTAAGACATTTATTTTAATACAAAAAATTTGTAGTACCTATATTACAAACTAATCAGTCTTTTGAGATTTGTTTAAAAACCTACAAAAACATTTAATTTTATTAATCTACTTCTTCTATTGTTGGTCCTTGTTTGTTGAATCCACCTGCTTCTTGGCGACAATTTCCTGGAATTTCTTGTCCACCATTTGAAGCATAAAGTTTGCTCATTATCGGACTACAAATCGAAGTCAATTGTTTTAGGCGTTCTTCATACTCTTCTTTTTCTGCCGATAAATTACTGTCCAACCACTTCAAGCACTCATCACAACCCCTTTCCACAACACTTTTATCTTCAGCACTTAATTTATCCCCAACGTCACTTAAAGATTGTTTAAGATTGAAAATGTAACCCTCGAGTTGATTTCGGGCTGTAATTCGTTGCTTCTGATTTTCATCTTCTTCACGATATTTTTCAGCATCGGCCACCATCTTATCTATGTCTTTCTGTGATAGGCGTCCCTTGTCGTTCTTAATGGTGATGTTCCTCGAGTTTCCAGAACTTGTGTCTTTTGCTGAAACATTCAGGATGCCGTTGGCGTCCAAATCGAAAGTGACTTCGACTTTTGGAACTCCTCGAGGTGCTGGTGGAATTCCAGTCAGATCAAAATTACCAAGCAAATTGTTATCCTTGGTCATCGCTCGTTCACCTTCGAAAACTTGGATCGAAACTGCAGGCTGGTTATCTGAATATGTTGTGAATGTTTGGGTTTGCTTGCATGGAATACGAGCGTTACGTTCAACGATTTTGGTCATAACCCCTCCAGCAGTTTCGATACCCAGAGATAATGGAATAACATCTACAAGAAGAACATCTTGAATTTTTTCACTGGTGTCTCCACTAAGGATAGCTGCTTGGACTGCTGCACCATAAGCTACGGCTTCATCTGGATTGATGGACAAGTTTAAAGGTTTTCCGCAGAAATAATTCTGTAGAAGAGATTGGATTTTAGGAATCCGCGTTGAACCCCCAACTAAAACCACATCGTGGATTGCTCCTTTGTCCATTTTTGCGTCGGCGAGGGCTTTCTCCACAGGTTGCAGCGTGCCTCGGAACAAATCTGAACACAATTCCTCAAATCGTGCCCTGGAAATCTTGGTATAAAAATCGACTCCATCGAACAATGCGTCGATTTCAATGGAGGCTTCAGTACCAGAAGACAAAGTGCGTTTTGCTCGTTCTGCTGCAGTTCTCAATCGCCGAAGGGCTCTTGGATTGCTTCGAATATCTTTCTTGAATTTACGTTTGAATTCCTCAGCTAAATGACTTACGAGCCTGTTATCGAAGTCTTCTCCTCCAAGGTGGGTATCACCAGCAGTTGACCTTACTTCGAATAGGGAACCTTCATCGATGGTGAGGATGGAAACATCAAAGGTACCTCCACCCAAGTCGAAAATAAGAACATTACGCTCCCCTTTTAGATTTTTATCAAGACCATAAGCAAGAGCAGCAGCTGTTGGTTCATTAACAATCCTTAAGACGTTTAATCCAGCAATGACACCAGCATCCTTCGTAGCTTGACGTTGGGAGTCATTAAAGTAAGCTGGAACTGTGACGACAGCATCTTTTACGGTGCCTCCTAAATAAGCTTCTGCGGTTTCTTTCATTTTGGTGAGGACCATGGAACTGATTTCCTCAGGAGCGAAAATTTTCTTTTCTCCCTTAAATTGAACTTGCATTTTAGGTTTGCCTCCATCACTGATAACTTTGAATGGCCAATGTTTCATGTCTTCTTGTATTTTGGCATCATCGAATTTACGACCAATAAGACGTTTAGCATCGAAGATGGTGTTGTAAGGATTCATTGCTACCTGGTTTTTAGCGGCGTCTCCAATGAGGCGTTCGGAATCTGTGAAAGCCACATAACTGGGGGTGGTGCGATTTCCCTGGTCGTTGGCGATGATTTCCACCTTTCCTTGCTGCCACACACCCACACAAGAGTACGTGGTACCCAAGTCAATACCGATTGCTGGAACTTTACCCATTTTATCACGAATTTATTATATTCACTTATCACTATTTCTCTATCAACTTTAAATAACTTTGAGTGACGTACTGATTTATATGATACGACCTAATTATATATTTATTATCTATGGATACGACCACTTTCGTGTTTTAAAATAAACTGAACTCCCGCCAGCGCGTTCCGCTTTTATACTCCACGACGACGATGTTCTCGAATGTTCGCGAATAAAGTTCAAGTAAGGTAAAGAATGCGCTCGAATATGAATGACCTTTCTGGAAGGCTCTGGAAAATGAATCATTTCCTTATTCCTTTTATATTTTCCTTTGTCTATCATAATTTTTTATAATAAAATACCTAGTCATTGTTATAAGTTATTCAATTATTTCTAAAAATCCTTTTTTGTATCTTGTATGTCCTAAAATGATTCACGTTTAATTTTATCCAATTTATCGTAACTAGTTTTTTGTCAGATGGTTACAAAAGGAAAACCATAAAAAACTGAAAATCCTCTTTTTCTGGGACATAAAGTTTAAAAAATATAAACAAACTAAAAGAAAAACTTTAAAACACCAAACTCATGTCGTGTGAAAAACGTAAATAAACCGTGTCTATTTTTGAATCAAAAACATTCATTCAGAAAAAGTATTTTTGTCATACGAACGACCTGTCCAAATTCGTGCATTGTCTTTGAATTTTCGTAAAAACGTAACTCTCCAGGTCAATATCCATCGAATATTCTAGAATTAAGTGGGTTTTCTCCATACATTTTCTCCTAGTTACAATGAAACCTACACTTTCTTGAAGTTTGGATAAGAAACAAAGTTAAACTGAGTTTGATATTTCAATTTAAGGAAGATACTAGCTTGAGCATGTAGACTTGCATTTAAGACCGACTATTAAAGTTTCAAGTTCAAATTTAAGCGCAGAGTTCAAGTTTAAGCTTAGGGATTAAAGTTTAAAATGTAGGTTTGTTTCTAAGGGTAGGTACTAGGTAATATTATAGTTTCAGCTTAAATCAAAATGTAATGAAGAAAGATAGGTAGGTACCCTAAAATTTATTCAGTAGAAATAACAAGCAATTTTCTTACGAAAGTCAAATTTATTTACAAAAAATATAATCACGTAAACATTTACATTGGTTACACATTTTAACATTATTATCTAATAAATAAATAAAAATATTCAGTCTATTAATTACAAGCAAATTCTAAGAGCTAAATTGTTTTTTAATCGACTTCTTCTATCGTTGGACCCTGTCTGTTGAATCCACCAGCTTGTTGTCCGCAATTTCCTGGCGTTCCTTGTCCTGGTTGTCCTGCACCACCTGAAGCGTACAGTTTGGTCATGATCGGACTACAAATCGAAGTTAATTGTTTTTGGCGATCTTCATATTCCTCCTTCTCTGCTAGTAAATTGCTGTCCAACCACTTCAGGCAATCATCGCAAGATCTTTCCACAATGCCTTTGTCTTCTGCACTTATAAGTTTGTCTCCCACATCAGTCAAGGTTTGTTTCAGGTTGAAAATATAACCTTCTAATTGATTTCGAGACGCAATTCGTTGCCTTTGTTTTTCATCTTCGTCGCGGTATTTTTCTGCATCGGCCACCATCTTGTCGATGTCTTTCTGTGATAGGCGTCCTTTGTCGTTCTTAATGGTGATGTTCCTCGAGTTTCCAGAACTTGTGTCTTTTGCGGAAACATTCAAGATGCCGTTGGCGTCCAAATCGAAAGTGACTTCAATTTTTGGAACTCCTCGGGGTGCGGGTGGGATTCCAGTGAGATCAAAATTACCAAGCAAATTGTTATCCTTGGTCATTGCTCGTTCCCCTTCGAAGACTTGAACGGTAACTGCAGGTTGATTATCTGCATACGTCGTGAATGTTTGCGTTTGTTTGCATGGAATACGAGCGTTACGTTCAACGATTTTGGTCATAACCCCTCCAGCAGTTTCAATACCCAGAGATAATGGAATAACATCTACAAGAAGGACATCTTGAATTTTTTCACTGGTGTCTCCACTAAGAATAGCTGCTTGGACTGCTGCACCATAAGCTACGGCCTCATCTGGATTGATGGATAGATTTAAAGGTTTTCCACAGAAATAATTCTGCAAAAGGGATTGGATTTTAGGAATCCGCGTTGAACCTCCAACCAAAACCACATCGTGAATTGATCCTTTGTCCATTTTAGCGTCGGCGAGGGCTTTCTCAACTGGTTCAAGAGTGCCTCGGAATAAATCTGAGCACAACTCTTCAAATCGTGCTCTGGAAACCTTGGTATAAAAATCGAGCCCATCGAACAATGCGTCGATTTCGATCGAAGCTTCAGTTCCAGAGGACAAAGTGCGTTTTGCTCGTTCTGCTGCAGTTCTCAATCGGCGAAGGGCTCTTGGATTCCCACGAATATCTTTCTTGTATTTACGCTTGAACTCTTCCGCCAAATGAGTGACCAGTCTGTTATCGAAGTCTTCTCCTCCAAGATGTGTGTCACCAGCGGTTGCTCGCACTTCAAAGAGCGAACCGTCATCGATGGTAAGGATGGAAACGTCGAATGTTCCTCCACCCAAGTCGAAAATAAGAACGTTACGTTCCCCTTTGAGGTTTTTATCAAGACCATAAGCCAATGCAGCGGCTGTTGGTTCGTTAATGATCCTCAAGACGTTAAGACCGGAAATTACTCCAGCATCCTTCGTAGCTTGACGTTGGGAATCGTTGAAGTAAGCAGGAACTGTGATTACAGCATCTTTGACCGTTCCACCCAAGTAAGCTTCTGCGGTTTCTTTCATTTTGATGAGCACCATGGAACTGATTTCTTCAGGAGAGAATCTTTTGTTCTCCCCTTTGTACTCGACTTGAATTTTGGGTTTGCCTCCATCGCTGATGACTTTGAAAGGCCAGTGTTTCATATCGTCTTGTATTTTGTGATCATCGAATTTACGACCGATAAGACGTTTAGCGTCGAAGATGGTGTTGTTTGGATTCATCGCTACCTGGTTTTTGGCGGCGTCTCCAATGAGCCGTTCGGAATCTGTGAAAGCCACATAGCTGGGGGTGGTGCGGTTTCCCTGGTCGTTGGCGATGATTTCCACTTTTCCTTGCTGCCACACACCTACACAAGAGTAGGTGGTGCCCAAGTCGATACCAATTGCTGGAACGTTAACCATTTTTCACTGATGTTGGAATAAACACTTTAGATTTAATAACTTGAATTGTTTTCAGTTAGCACTATCGCAGTTTTCAAATTGTAGCACTTCAAACAGCTTCGTTTGTTGCTACGAATAGCTTCTTGTTTACACGTTTGTGTTTCAAAATGAACTGAACTCCCGCCAGCGGGTTTCGCTTTTATACTCCGCGCTCGGCTTCTCGAAACTTCGCGAATTCTCTAGGTCAATACCTTTGAAATCGCGGGCGCTTTTCTAGAAAACTCTTGAATATTCCAGGATTTTCTGGAAATTCGTTGGAGTGAAAATTGAAAATGTTTAGAAAAGTTTTTTACTTTTATTCGCATTTACTTTATGTTAAAAATATTTTTATATTTCTTACAACCTCCGCAAATTCGGTTAGGTTTAATATGATAGTTTGTCATCCTTGTTTATATTTATAAACAATAAAATATACATAATTATGCACATTTCCTGCAACAGAAATTATACAGGGTGTCTATTAATTAGGCCGATGGGTAATTTTAAGAGAAAAAGTTGCTATGAAGAGGAGCCCTAAATTGCTGCTATATAGGGAACTGGGTCCCCAAATAAAATTATTTAAATCAGTGGCGTTTAAAATTTTTATTTAATGTTTTTGCAACCCTTAAGGTATTGTTTTACATGACGTCCTTAGCCGCAAAGGGTAGGGTCTGGATTTTTCTAGAAAGCACTAGATCAGAAAATGGACAGGGAGGGTTAATTTTTAATTTACAAACAATTGGGTTTGGTAAACTTTTTATTAAACGATTTCCGTTTTCTGATTGCTCATTTGTGATAAAAATAGCTTCTCATTCAATATTATTTAAGCCAGAATAAAAAATCTACGTAAACTACACGCAAAACGTTATTATATAAATTGGAAAACTTTGCCAAGACCTACAAATTTATTAAATTTTAGAATGCGTATGTTGTATAGGTATACCTAGTAATAAAAAGAAAGTTTGCCATTTTGTTAGCAAAATATAAAAAGGAAAATCGTAATCCTTCATGGAACAAAAGAAACTATAAATTTGGGGAACAGCTTATATCAAATTTGATTATCTGATAATTAAGTAATTTATGGGACATTAATTTCAATTTCTTGGCACTATCCCTTTAAGGGGGCCTAGACCGTATAGCAGCAATTTAGGACACCTCTTGATACTACCTACTTTATCTCTTAAAATGACCAATCGGTTAAAAGACATCCTGTATATTTTCTATTATGTAAATTTTATTATTTATAAACAAAGCATCACTGACTAGAATATTAAAGCTAACCAAATTCGCAGGTATTGTAGGAATTATCAGGATTTATACAAATATTTAACATAAATCAAGTTAATGTAGAAATTAGTTAACATTTTCTTTATTTATTTCAATGAATTTCCAGAAAATCCTGGAAAATTCAAGAGTTTTCTAGAAAAGCGCCCGCGATTTCAAAGGTATTGACCTAGAGAATTCGCGAAGTTTCGAGAAGCCGAGCGCGGAGTATAAAAGCGAAACCCGCTGGCGGGAGTTCAGTTCATTTTGAAACACAAACGTGTAAACAAGAAGCTATTCGTAGCAACAAACGAAGCTGTTTGAAGTGCTACAATTTGAAAACTGCGATAGTGCTAACTGAAAACAATTCAAGTTATTAAATCTAAAGTGTTTATTCCAACATCAGTGAAAAATGGTTAACGTTCCAGCAATTGGTATCGACTTGGGCACCACCTACTCTTGTGTAGGTGTGTGGCAGCAAGGAAAAGTGGAAATCATCGCCAACGACCAGGGAAACCGCACCACCCCCAGCTATGTGGCTTTCACAGATTCCGAACGGCTCATTGGAGACGCCGCCAAAAACCAGGTAGCGATGAATCCAAACAACACCATCTTCGACGCTAAACGTCTTATCGGTCGTAAATTCGATGATCACAAAATACAAGACGATATGAAACACTGGCCTTTCAAAGTCATCAGCGATGGAGGCAAACCCAAAATTCAAGTCGAGTACAAAGGGGAGAACAAAAGATTCTCTCCTGAAGAAATCAGTTCCATGGTGCTCATCAAAATGAAAGAAACCGCAGAAGCTTACTTGGGTGGAACGGTCAAAGATGCTGTAATCACAGTTCCTGCTTACTTCAACGATTCCCAACGTCAAGCTACGAAGGATGCTGGAGTAATTTCCGGTCTTAACGTCTTGAGGATCATTAACGAACCAACAGCCGCTGCATTGGCTTATGGTCTTGATAAAAACCTCAAAGGGGAACGTAACGTTCTTATTTTCGACTTGGGTGGAGGAACATTCGACGTTTCCATCCTTACCATCGATGACGGTTCGCTCTTTGAAGTGCGAGCAACCGCTGGTGACACACATCTTGGAGGAGAAGACTTCGATAACAGACTGGTCACTCATTTGGCGGAAGAGTTCAAGCGTAAATACAAGAAAGATATTCGTGGGAATCCAAGAGCCCTTCGCCGATTGAGAACTGCAGCAGAACGAGCAAAACGCACTTTGTCCTCTGGAACTGAAGCTTCGATCGAAATCGACGCATTGTTCGATGGGCTCGATTTTTATACCAAGGTTTCCAGAGCACGATTTGAAGAGTTGTGCTCAGATTTATTCCGAGGCACTCTTGAACCAGTTGAGAAAGCCCTCGCCGACGCTAAAATGGACAAAGGATCAATTCACGATGTGGTTTTGGTTGGAGGTTCAACGCGGATTCCTAAAATCCAATCCCTTTTGCAGAATTATTTCTGTGGAAAACCTTTAAATCTATCCATCAATCCAGATGAGGCCGTAGCTTATGGTGCAGCAGTCCAAGCAGCTATTCTTAGTGGAGACACCAGTGAAAAAATTCAAGATGTCCTTCTTGTAGATGTTATTCCATTATCTCTGGGTATTGAAACTGCTGGAGGGGTTATGACCAAAATCGTTGAACGTAACGCTCGTATTCCATGCAAACAAACGCAAACATTCACGACGTATGCAGATAATCAACCTGCAGTTACCGTTCAAGTCTTCGAAGGGGAACGAGCAATGACCAAGGATAACAATTTGCTTGGTAATTTTGATCTGACTGGAATCCCGCCAGCACCTCGAGGAGTTCCAAAAGTTGAAGTCACTTTCGACTTGGACGCCAACGGCATCTTGAATGTTTCCGCAAAAGACACAAGTTCTGGAAACTCGAGGAACATCACCATTAAGAACGACAAAGGACGCCTATCACAGAAAGACATCGACAAGATGGTGGCCGATGCAGAAAAATACCGCGACGAAGATGAAAAACAAAGGCAACGAATTACGTCTCGAAATCAATTAGAAGGTTATATTTTCAACCTGAAACAAACCTTGACTGATGTGGGAGACAAACTTATAAGTGCAGAAGACAAAGGCATTGTGGAAAGATCTTGCGATGATTGCCTGAAGTGGTTGGACAGCAATTTACTAGCAGAGAAGGAGGAATATGAAGATCGCCAAAAACAATTAACGTCGATTTGTAGTCCAATCATGACCAAACTGTACGCTTCAGGTGGTGCAGGACAACCAGGACAAGGAACGCCAGGAAATTGCGGACAACAAGCTGGTGGATTCAACAGACAGGGTCCAACGATAGAAGAAGTCGATTAAAAAACAATTTAGCTCTTAGAATTTGCTTGTAATTAATAGAGACTGAATAGAATATTTTTATTTATATTAGATAATAATGTTAAAATGTGTAACCAATGTAAATGTTTACGTGATTATGTTTTTTGTAAATAAATTTGATTTTCGTAAGAAAATTGCTTGTTATTTCAATTTTTCTCTTAATTACATAACACTTTGCGAAAGTTTTCTCACTTTCCTATGATTTAAAACGAAATCATAAACTCTCGAAGGAGCCGTATGTAATCAGAATTAAAATGATGGGTGTTGGTATATGGTCTTTGATTCCATTTTAAAAGTGGGACTGGACTCATTGATAATGTAACTCTACGGGACAGGGTTTTGTAGTGTAGGTATGCGAAACTAAAAAAAAAAATAGAATTGAATAATCAGCGAGTACACGTGCACTGAAAATATATCTGTATATTAAGTTGCCTACTTTTCAGGCTTCTTTTCTCTTGCTTTTCGATTTTGTAACATTCATGAACTTGTAAGAAAACTTAAACTGGCTATAGGAGATAAGAATGTAAATAAAAACAAATTTGCCTACATGGAAGTGTTAACGAGCAAAACTAACGCTCCACCATATCATAAAGGGGGTGGGTAAATAAAAAAACAACAAAAAGATCCTTCTAGGGACCTTTTTGGACATTGCCAACAAGATTAAAAATTAAATTTTCCCTCTTTCATGAAAGAAATTTGTTTTCCTTCGAAAACAGCCATTTTCTTTTTTTAAATTACGACCTGAATAATTCTTTAATAAGTTTGTTCTGGGAAACAAGCCTAACATCTGCGTGATTTTTCTATAACAAGTTTCAGTCACGAATGCTGTATTTATTTACGGTTTTGTAAGTCCCAAAGGCAATTGAGTTAGAATTGATGAAATAGCTTAATGGTTTTTTGATAGGTCATATGTGTGTCACAAGGATACGTTAGATAATAATTCGGATGTTTGTAACATTCGAGTAAACATTAAATTATTAATTAGAAAATTACATGAATATTCTAAAATGTGTTGTTCACTTTTTCTTGTATTACTGTTAGTTGGGTTGATGATATTATAATTATTATGTTTTGATTATAGCAAAGATAATTAACTTGTTGTTTGGAAAGTACTTATGTGATAATAATTATTGATAAAGTTGGTTTTTAAATAAAAATAGTTTTGGCTTTTGGAATTGCAAAAATAATCCCTTCTGCCCCATTCACACCCCTTTCTTATCTTGGAAGTGATTTTTCCCATATCATAGATTGTTTAATCCCTTGGACGTGCTAGCATTCCCATGTGCCTTCCCTCTATGTGTTGCTTTTCCCATTCAAACCCCCTGTTACCTCCCATGGACTCATTATTTCTTCGTTAGTGATTATTTTATTATTATTATAAATATTTAAAGACCCCACATTGTATATGATAACAAATTATAATTAATTTAATAAAAAATTACGGTAATTTTGATTTTAATTATTCTTATTCAGTGTGCGTGAAATTAAAATAAAATCAACTCAGTTGCGTAATCCTTTAAATCACCTCCTTAAAATAATTAAGAAATTCAAAAGGTGCGTATAAAACTACCCTTGATAATTATTATAAATTGCAGGGAAAAATTTAATACGTCCACTTATAGTCAAGATAAAAGTTGTGACATGTAAAAAAAATTAGTTTCGAAACATTTACGTCATGTTTTAGGATGAAACATTGAAACCTAGAAACACTTTTTTCCATTTGTTTACTGTTGAGGAGTGACTGATCAAAAACAGTTGTAGGATTATGCCGAAGTCAATTTGCGTGAATAACGTTAAAGCTGTCAGTTACAAAATGAAATCTAGCTTGATTAATTATTCATTTGGAAAAACAACCAAGATAAAAACTATTCTAAAACGCGTATAAATTAAAATATTTAATGCGAAACTAAACATAAACAAAATTAAAGTAAAAGTAAGTCAACGTAGAAAAATGATTTTATGAAAACATCACGTGTATAATAATTGTTTACCAATTATTAACTGAAATGTTAATTGTTCATTTAGAAAAATGAACTTTGATTTATTATAGAACTACTTTACGAATGCGTTAAGCGGGTAATCAAATCAATTTTATCAGTTAGCAACAAACGATTCCCTACGAAACAAATAAATTTTATTAAAATAAAGAATAGGGATAGGGCCTGGGCCACAGGTTGCTACAGGGAAGCTTTTGTGGGAGCTACGGGGAAATAAATCAGTTTGTAATAACCGATTTTTCCCTATACGGTTCCTAGTATAAAGAATGAAGGAAAATTCTTTCAGAAAATGAGCCTCAGGCTCCGGAGCTCGTTGTAACCGATTAGGCTTGATAATCAGAAATACCAATTCGTTATAAACGTTATAATTTACATAACTCTTTGTTACCATTTTAATGCCAAAAATGTATAAAAAATAATTCTTTATAAAGCGAAATTGTAATTTTTACGTCCTTGGCTCCAGGTGTTCTTATACGTGTCTATTTTAACAAAAACTAATTGGTAATGCGCTACAGATCGTTTTAACAATAGTTTGTTATGGTCGTAACCAAATAGATTCTACATAAAAATTCGTTTCATATTGAGATAAAGTGTACCATTATAGAGGACATTCTATGATTACTTTATTGAGTTTTCCTTATTACCATCGAGTTCTATCTAACAGCCAGAACTTTCATAGACCCCCCCCCCCCCCCCAGGGGAATTCGAAGGTAGATTTTTTTGTAACTTGCTGTATACGAAGAAACATTATACAGTATTCGTTCTAACTAAGTTTCTCTTGGCTAGATCGTTCAAATCGATAATCGGATGTATTAGGTATCAATAGTTTGTTACATCCGATATTTCATAACTAACTTAATTTTTAAAACAAATTTATATTATTTCATGGGAATCAAAATAAAAGTAGTTTAAAAACTAATTTTGAGGGCCATATCAGTTTAAAAAAATTATGATTCCGTTCACCAATCAACAAAATTGCCCCCAATAAAACTATCATAGAAAAATTGGATATGTTAGTGCCTTGTTGCTTCCCCTGCGTGAATATAATTTTAGATTAATTTACATCAAGCCCCCATGCCTGCATGTCTGATTATATTTGATTGCAGGAACAAGCGGCAAATTATTAAATTGTTGCTAAATTATTATATAATACCTATGTGTATTGTTGCAATTTAATCTGAACAAGTAAATTATTTAATAATTTTGTGTTTGTTTGGAATTTTTTCGTTAAGAAAAGGGAAAAATAAGGGGAAAGATGATGTAATAAAGCTTTATTGTTGTCCTGGGATCGGAAAATGTTAATTAATGTATCTTATTATGTTTAATAGATGTTTGTAATGTGCATTCAGTATCATAGGCGCGCATGTGCATGTTTAGGAGGGGAATCGACACATAAAACAGGCCGTAATCTAGTTGGCCGCCAGTGTGTTTGCACCACCAATTTAAAACGCGTTAATTTTTTTTACCAACTTTTTCGTACTTTACACTAATTAGTGGTTACGAGGTAAGTTTATTTTTTTGTACCCTGTATAATACTCGGGCTTTGCTACAGTTTTGTTTGCGCTATCCTTTAACAACAATATTAAGGTTTATATTTATTATTTTTACAACAAATTAGAGAAGCCTTTTACGCTTTTTTTTTGCTTATGAATGGAATTAAAAAAGTTTTATATTCCAAGTAAATATTTTTATTTAAAGAATAAATTTTGCCCTTCACACTTGTTGCCAAAAATAATATTTTACAAAGAATTTTAATCACCAAACGTTCACGTGTTCACCAACGAACTATTTTTATTTAATTTTAGAACAAAGATAGCTTCTGATCAAGGAAATTTAACTCAAAATTCATTATCAAGTAGTTCTAATTTGGTACAACAAATAAAATCCTTAGACCATTGTGTTACTGTTTGCTTTAATCACTTAAAAAGAGCCGCTGTAATTGATAAAGATAACAATAATAATAAAATCACAACAAAGAAATGTAATATTTAATAATGTCAAGGAAAATAATTATTTAAGGGGGTAATAATTATTCTAAAACGGTGGCCACGATAAGTATCTAGTGTTTTGAGATTTGGTCCTGGTAGTAAAAAGAGCCCGAAAATAATTGTTGATTTAACAACAATCTCATCTGGTTCCTGTCAATCCTTAACTAAGCTTAATCAAGTTTAGCAAATATTTGCAATATCAGATAAGGGCACAATGTCCCCTAGAAATGGATTTATTTTGTTTGAATTCTTGTAAAAGCCAATATCCTGCATTAAGTACCGCAAATAATATTTTAATTTTGTTGTGTCTGGATGATGTTAATCTCAAATATGTAAAACAACAAAAACATCCCAAAAATAACCGAACTGTGATTAATAAACCCACCCACGACCTTAATATTTTACTTTTCCTGCTTAGGTATAGGTCACAAACCAAGGTAGAATTTGATGATTGTTTCCTGGTTTTGGTTGTATTTCATGTTATTTTTCTCAACTTCGTTAAAACTAGGAAATATTTACAATAATAACTTTAATCATAGTTCTTATTATTTTTTTGATAACCTTTGGTTTTTTAACTTCATTTACTGCCTTGGGTTTCCACATTTCATTTAAATTGTTTCTCGCGAATCCGTGAAAAAAAAGATAAGTAAATAAATACTAGTTGCGTGTTTAGAAATGCTTGGAATTAATTGTTAGAAATATAAGCTTAATTACTTTTATGTGAAGTACATGAATAAATTACAATAGGTACGCGTGAGGAATAAATAAATAAAACTATCATGAATGTTATATGATCAACAGGCTGAAATTTTAGAAACCCTTATGAGGTAGAGGGAAGGTTAAATTGGGACAAACTTTGGGAAAATGGGTGCTTAGTGATGTGCCATCAAGAAACTGCGGGGATCCACAATAAAAATCTGTCCCCCCCTCCCGAAATTAAATACCGGATTACTTTTATTAATAGTCCGGGGTCCTACAACAGTCCTGCAAGTTGAAATTCGGAATGATAATAAAAGTTCCGGACTCCAAAATAAAAATTCCGCAATAAAATTGTTACGTGGCGAAATTTCAAAGGACTTTCTTTAATAATCCGGGGTTCCAGTTTAAAATCCGGGATTCAAATAACAATTCCGGGTTTCAAAATGAAAACTCTGAACTTTAAAATAAAAATGTTTCGGAAGTAAAATAGCTGGGTCAACAATAAAAATTGTTTCGAAACTAAATCCGGAGGACTTATTAAAATAGTCCGGGGACTTACAATAATTCCAGGCTCGAAAATTTGAAATGGAGTCCAGGAACCCACCCAAGTTAAATTCCGGAGGACTTTAATTAATAGTCCTGGGTCTAAGTTTTATAATCAATATTCGCAGCTTCTAATCCGGGACTTAAATTAAAAATTCCGGGCTAGGGAATCGAAGTTAACCAACTCCAATTACCTTCTGTACGTTTTCTTCTGCGCGAAATAATTTCTTTCTATTCTCTGGTCTGGCTTGGTCTTGGAATTCTTTCTGATCCCACCCCTGTGTGCACAATTTCGTTGACTATTTTTTTCCACTTGACTTTAAGGGATTGTATTTTTCTTTGTACTACTAATTTAAATTTTTTCCGTTTGCCATGCAAAAGAAAACATTCAAACGAAATTATGTGTTCAAGTTCAACCACTTTCTAAAATTAAGGATAAGTAAAAGCAATCACCGTTTGGTCTTGTAATTTTCCCTGAATGGAAACTCCCAAGTTCCAATTACATGAAACCCCATTTCACCCACATCAGCAGGATATCAAACCGTTTCATACCCCCTCAGATTATGACGAAACGTTTATAAAAGACAAGAAAGAGAAAATGCATCAAACACAAGGTCGATGCAACTTTCATATTTTGGAAAAGTTTTAAAGTTCAACAACATCAAAATATATTTTTTTTCGATACGAAGGTCCGGTTCTCCTACTTATACCGATTCGCCAGACATCACAGCTGATTGCAGAAAAAAATAGTCTAGAAAGTGAGATCAAAATAATAGCAATAAAAACCTAAGGTCATCATCAAACAATTTTACGACTTTTTTTTGGCCCACAAATCCAGATATAACTGGAAACAGGATCCGTTTTATGGCATTTTTATAGCTTTGTAATGACAGTGTTGAAAAATTTTTACTTCCTCGAGTCATTGTCTTTATTAGGCCTTGATTTATATTTGTCTTATCAAATTTAATTTAATCAAATTATGATGCACCCTGTATACAGCATGTAGGATTGAATAATTCGACTTCGGACTTTGGGAGTTCCGGGTTTGATAGAAAAAAAAAACCGCATTTAAATTTATTTTGCATTTTTAATTTATTCATATAAGTTTGTCCCAGTTTTTTCCAAGTTCAGTGCACCTTAACAGCTGATTTTTATATATTTTTTTAAAATACAATAATAAATAATTATTTTGCAATCGATAAAATGTCATTGATGGATTTAGGTCGTAATTGCGGAATTTTATACGCAAGTTAGAAGCAATTTATCGTTTCAATGCTTTGATAACCCCATAATCGTGTTTGGTGATAAGAAACTCCGGAGCAATCACGTGTTCACTTGAATTAATCACTTTTGTGACAGTTGGACGTAAACTTACCGCGAATCATAATATAAATAATTGTTTGGAAATTTTGGAAACTTCCATTAGCATTTTTTTAACGCAAATAGTTTTTCGGTGTTATGGGTTCTTAAAAATTTCATGGAAAATACCCGAAAAAAATCGCATATCAAGAAAAATATGTGTTAAACGTTTTCAACAAACAATTTTATGTTGCGATAAAATTTATGTGAATACTATTTCTTAATTCTTCTAATAATATAAAGTGCATAAACATTTTGCATCATCCTGTAGGCAGTAAAGTAATTATTTTTATCAAAACTATTACAAGGAGCGTCATCAGAAATATTCCTAAATCGTTACATAATTTCTAAGCTTCCAAGCGCGTAGTTTAATCTAAAAAAAGATCTAGGAGCCAAAGGTTCAAACGCGGAGGAAGATGCGTTAATTTTTTTTTTTTTTTGGAAAAATCTGAATCATGAGTTTTTGCGGTTAGTCAATTTCTGTGAAAAGTTTCTGATGAAATTTAATGTTCTTGTGATAAGAAACATTAGCTGCAAGTTTGTTGCATCAGAAATAATCCATGTACGATTTAGTGACATAGTAACCCCAGAAAGTGAATAAAAATAAATTATTCTCGTTACACTGACCTAGAAATATTTTATGCTCATTATAGTAAATATTTTCTACAAACAAAATTATTTTCAAGAGTTGGGAAATCTACCCCATCGTCTGCTCCTTTGCCCTATTGTCAAGCATGCCATGCTTCGATCAACCTTGACCCCCCTTTGGACCAAGACTATCCTCCCCTTTGGTTTTCACTGTATCTTTTGTATCTTTTTTTGTACCGCCCTTTAATTTCACTTTTTGGTTCAATGTTCGCGACGTGCCCTTAACATAAATCAATATGTCTCGTCCCTTCTGCACGCTTTACTGAATTTCTTACTCTTCCTTTCGGAAAGGGTCAAGGTTAGTAACCTACATATGCAAATTTTGACTTGTACCTCTCGCAATCCTCTCGTGTTGATTATTATGAAAGGGGAGAAAAGATTTTATTTCGCGCAAATTCTACACAGCTGAAACCCTAGAGATAAACCCTTGAAATTGATTTCCTTGAAAGCTTTCCCAATCAGACCTCGTATAAATGTCAATTCAACTCTAGGTTGTCCCATAAAACCTAAATATGGATTGGGCGGGAGATCTGGAATTTTTCCTGAAGATTTTTCGTGGAAAATTATAGGCATTAGAAAATCATATTTGTGTAATAATGTTCAAGTAAATTATTAGGGGAAGGTACGTAAGAGTTATTTCCATGCCTCAATAATAATTAGGTGGTCTAAAAAAGAGTTTTAGGAAATCTACTGCGTCTGCGTGGGTGCGTCTAAACCTGGCGGTTCCTTTAATTTTCCGCTCCAGGCAGGTTTCTGAAATCCCGCGACGCTTTCGACGTCGCGACGCCTGTCCACGTGCGTCCCCTGGCACGAGGTCAGGGTGTGTTGCTATCGCGCAGGCCATGAAAAGCTCCTATGTGTTTATTCATCCAGAGTGCGTTGACTTCTCTCATGTGGGGTAACATTAATTACTATGTGCTTCTGGTCGTGAAAGAAATTAAGACAAGTTATCGTAGTTAGAAAGAAGCCAAACAGGACTAACTTCTAGTTATGTAAGTCAATTAATTACTTTCACTTTTAAAGAAAGGAAATCGTTTCGTGAAAAATTAAGATTAAACGAATTTAATAAATAATTCGTTTAGGGTAAAATGTTTTTTTTTATTTTAAGACGCAGGTAATTTTTGAATGAATTTTTCAATTTTCCAGGATTTTACACTTAAACCTTTGAATTATTAAAGAGCGTCAAGTATTTTTTCCTCTTCCCCTGTTAACTAAATTATTTACGTAGATCCGATCGTATAGTTTTCACCTGTTCTTTCCCTTACGATCCAATTTTGGACCTTATTTTTTATAAATTACAAACAAGATCCCCTTGTCGCATTTAAATTCCGTCTGTAATTAATTTAAAGGAAAACATTTGTTTTGGAAATTTCAAATGATTTGAAGTTGCAGAATTTATCACATTACTAGAGAACCTTTTGTATACGCACAAACACTTTTGGGGATTTGAAACGGATTTAGAAGGATTTTAGAGGGCTTCAGAATTGATTCGCATGCTAGAAACCACTTCGTGGTGAAAGCTTAAGCTCAAGTGCTATTTGTAAAGTGTAAATGATTACCATCAAAAATAGTTCTAGATTTTATTTAATAATAGATTCTATACTCCTAAGTTTCCTGAGTCATTAACACGGTTAGAATAATATATGAATTATATTTAAACCAACAAGGATAATAAAATATAGTGTTGGGCATATTATTCCCAAGGATAATATTATTGATTCAGAAATGAATTATTATTTGAAATATAGACGACAGTTATTGTGCAGGAAAAATCCTGCAGAGAATATTTATTCTCTTGGGAGGGATTAGGATGGTTAGTTATCTACTGACTACTGTTTAGGAATAATTCGTGATTCAGGGGTAAAAGCTTGGCTCTAATACTGATTTGAAACATATGAGATTTTGCCTTGTACTCTGAACATTTGGTTTCTATTAATTCTTTTATGATGCAGATGAATCTTTACGTAAGTTATAACTAAAGAAAAAGTTAATAAAAAAAATTTAATTTAGCTGTCAAGATTGAAATTACATTACATAATAATTCTGGTTGAAAATAATCACTCGTTAGGTGATAGGTACACCTTTTGTTAGTGTGCCAAGGTTATTGTCAAGGTAGGAAATCTCTAAATTACTAATAATTTATACGTATTACAAATGAGTTTCAAAGTTAAAAAAATATCATTTCAATCAGATAATATTAATGGTAAAGTAATCAACCAGGATGAACAAATTGGTTATAATCTTGTATATATTTTTTATTACGTTCGTCGTTAAAAATATCATCACCTAAATTAAAATATGTCACAAGTCGGTCAAGATCATTTGATATAAAAAATTTAGAAAAAGTTTTATATAATAATAATAATTAAAATGAATCATCTGCAAATTATATTCTTTTGTTACGAGACACAAAGGAAGCAAAAAATCATGTGTTCTGTGTATTTGATAGTATTCTACGATTTATTTTTGTATGAAACTCGTGCAGAAAATACGAGTAAAATTTAAAGGTTTCACTGTTTTGTCAACCTGCCAGTGTTTAAAATTCCTGTTGAGTGCAAGATACTCGTCCGAGGTTTGGCATTGATGAGTTTCTGAGCGTGAACTCAAAGGTTGTGGAACAAGTTGGCGAAATTAACTTGGAAACTGTCCAACTTTATCGAGACAAAGTTAATTGTTTTGGCCTTAACATAAAATCGTAACCCAGAAAAATCATCCCCAAAGCACACAGAACAAAACTTTCTCATTCTGTAGAAACACAAATATTTATCTTTGTTCCCTAAATAAAATTTTCCCTCTTGAAAAATATTTCCAAATGAAAATAAAAACAAAAGCTTGACATTTCCCTGTTCGTTTGCAGTGCAGGAATAAATCGATTACACTACCGCCCCAGCATGACCTCGTTACACGCTTACAAGTTGCTAAAACCGAAGCTCAGGTGCAATATTATTCCACTTGTAATAATCAATCATTCGTTGTGTTCTATAAATTCGAGTGAAATTTGTATTACTATGAGTGAGTAAATTCTTCAGCTGAGCTCAAGGACATTTATCAGTATTAATTGAATGTCTAGAAATAAAAATGAAATTAAAAATTTAAGGGAGTGTGTTGTGTCTATTTAAAGGGATGGAACTGTAAATACAGTAATGCAGGCAATGTGAACTTATAATTGGAAACATAAAATTTTATGAGTCTGTAATTTCAAATGTTTAGGGGGTGAATAACAGAGAATAAGCTCTTTGCAAAATTAAAACAGTCTCGGTCAGTTAACTAACTGACAGTTACAATCGATGGTTAAGCTTAGAAAATATCCCGATTTTATGAAATACATTTGTATAATTTTGTAACCGAGACTTAAAAAATGATTGATGGACGTAAAAAGCTTTTTTTTTGAATAATTGGGAAACATTCAGACGTTGTTGATATTTATGCAATTTCTTAAAATTAATCCGGATTATTTGACACGAAACTGGGTCATTCTTGATTAAAACAGCTCAGACGTCGAATCTCATTATGGGTATAAAAGTAAAAACACAGTCTACAGGACATTATCGATATGAATTTTATGTTCAGTTAAGTTCAGGCTGAAATAATGTCGCGTCTCTTGAAATATTTAAGATTTCCACATGAAAAAACAACACCAAGCCTACTGAATTTTACACGAATATGTAATTAATTAACCCTTAAAAGTAATTAAAAATGTTTTATAAACATAATTACATAGGCAAAAAAATTTGGATATTTATTCCTGCATAAGTTACGTTTTAATCATTTTATTACAAATATTTGTTTGCTGGTTAAATAACCTCCTCGGATTTTAGAAAAAATTAAAACATTCTTGTATAAACTAGGAAGTTAAATGTAAGAGTTTAAAATAAAATAAAGAGTTAAAATCAGCTCTTACTAAAATTTATATGTAGTACCAGTCCAAAGTTTGAATTGATATTTTTAAATTGAGTTCATTATCCTAAGATTTTTATAAATATTCTACATTTTACGACTTCTGATATCTTTTTTTTATATTTAAACCCATCTTCATTGCATGATTCTTACTTACTTTCTAAATAATATAAGTGCAAGCTTATTTTAAAAATTATTAAAAGTTAATCCGTCAAGTAATTAAACCCAGCTTAGGAACAGACAGACATATAACAATTAAATTGTTTTAATTATTACGTAAATATTAAAACATTAACACGCGCCTCGTTTATTTGCATAGTTTTTTGCCGAGATGATAAACAGGTTAATACTAATCTCAAACCAGAATCCCAGTAATTAGCAAACATTTTCAAGTTCAAGGAAAATTTTCCACGTGAACGAGAAATGCCCAAGGACCAGACCAGAAGCAACATTTTGTTGCAAATACAAACAAAACAACTTCGAGGGTTGGGAAGGGAAATGCTTCGAGGCACAATATCGCTCCTTGGATTTCCTTTTGGATATTCAACGGGGACGAAATAAATTAAACCCGGTTGAAAAAGAAAATATACTCGAGGACCAGACCACGAGCAACAGTTTGTTACATAAACAAATAATAGGGCTGTAAAAAATATCCCTGAGGGGGATGCTTCCCCAAGACCTAGTTTCTCTCCAGAACATAATTTCTACACAAAATTCATTGAAATAAAAGTTGTCCTATTTTTAGAAAATTTAATTATGGTTTGAAGAACCAAGTTACCACTCCCACGACTCGTTTAGAAAACTGGAAAATATAAATATTCAAGAAAATGTAAAAAAACGCGTGTCGTGTTGCCAAGTTGCATTCAGTAGAATGAGTGTGCAAAAAAAAGGTAGCTTTGGTTGCTACCTGCATAAACCAGGACCGTATCATAATATAAGATTTCTTAGAAAAAACGGCAATTTTTTTGGTCCTGAAAAAAGCAAGTGGTGTGACTTCCAGTTTTGATCATCTGATCGTGTGATTGTTCTTGAATGATAAGTAACCTTTTTGGAGGTGTGCACCACTCGTTCGCCTTGATAAGTTTGGCACGTTTTATTAAACTTGAGGATTCCCTTGCCAAAATTAATCTACTTATGTTTCCAACCGGAAAAAAATTAATCGTCAATTAACGTCATTAAGATTGCGATATTCATAAACAATTCTGAATGGATGGATGGATGGAAAATCGTTGGTCTTTACTTAAAAGCCTCCTCCATAGAAACTCTGCTACACCATCATCGACTTATTACACGTGTTTGTTTTTGATTAAAAAAAGGTTCATTATTTTTCTTGGACAACGTGTGCAAAACAACATCGGGATATGTCAATTTGCGTGACAATCACGAAGTGACATAATCTTATTATAATAAATGGGAATCTTAAGGAGGTTACGCACAAACTCCTTGATAACATCTGATGTAACTAAAACTAGGACAAAAACAATTTGTTATTCTGTATAAATAATCCAAACTACGTGTGATAATTAAAAAAAAATAACAACTGAGGACATGATGATTTTTGAAATAAATGAAATTCTTGCACGTAGATATTTTCTTTTAATGAACTCCATTTGTCGTATTTGGTGACAGTTACTTCGTGTTTATGATCTTTAAAAGAAAGAAAAAGAATTCAAATTGTTTTGGAAACTAATTCCAATGCATTACTCCTTTTTAAAAAATGTTCATAATGCTCTGTTGATATAAAAACTAAAACCTAACGAGTTTTAAATTACACCCCCATTAGCATTTGTTAATAGGGCTTGCTTTAATGAAGACTTGATTGTAATTTTTATGTAATGTAAGGGATGGATTTGAATTCAAAACGAAATGTTACCTTCAAACTGGTGCATAATATTTGTACACTTGGCTTAGGATATGATATAATACTGGAAGAAAGAATGTTTCCCTGTTCCTGCAATTTATTTTAATAAACCCCAAATCCAGGTGCTTTTAAAAATAAAGTAGGTCGTGGGAAACATAAAAGCTAAGGGTGTGCCTGAATTAAAAGGAAATTTCTCATAAAATCCAAATAAAATTTCAAAGGAAACAAAGAAAAACACTTTTCCACTTTAGACTAATTTAATGTACGCGTTCTTTTCCCCTCCTGCACCAGTTTCAGTGGGGTGGGAATAAACCCCATCTATTTTCCTTTGTGACTTTCTAATGAGATCTAATTTAATACAAAAAAATGTTTGCTTAGAAATATTACAAAGAGACCCTGGCCCTCAAGTTCGCCAGGCTTAATCATGAATTTCTTCCAGGCCGTAGTACCGCAAAAAAATTTCAATCCAACGTTTAGGGAAAGGGGAAAAAGCCATAATTGAGTACTTGAATAAAACCACCCTATACTATGTTAAATGGAATTAAGGGAGTTTTAAAATAAACCTTTACCGGGCAGTTACAGTCAAGTTATTCAACTTGAGGTTGATTATAGTTTCCCCGACCAAGTAAACATAAAGTAACTATTCCAATGCTAGAATCAATTTTTATATTTTTTTATTGAAACCGGTCACGAACATATTTCTGATGCATAATTGAAAATCATCGACTAACATTATTTTAAGTTCTGTTCCTGCTAAATTGGTAGATATTTCGTGTGTTATCGCCACGCCTTTCTCTCTAGTACTCAAATTCCAAATAATAATTAAAAGTTTTCCTTAAACGATTTTTAATTGCAACTGTAAAAAAATAATGGAACCTTTTCAGTGTTATTAGGGCGAAAATGAAAGTTCTTGATGGAAGTCTGATAAGAATCTAGATAAAGTTGAGTTCGAATTCATTTCACGTAAAAGCCGAGGAAAAGTTCAATAAATTGTGTTAGATTAAGACCTAAATGATACTTTTTTGTTATTTAACCTCTTGATGTTCTTGATAAACCCGAAAGGGGTGGAAATGACCTATAATTTACGTTATTATACTTTTAGGAACATTATTTATTGATGGTTCATCATTGAAAAGCTCGCTTAGGTTTCATCAAAAGATATCTAAAAATATCAACAAATCATGATCCAATAATTGAATTTAAATCGATCTGATTAAAATCTAATTAAAGGTGTTTTTGAAGTGGAATAAAATATTACATAATAATCATAACACTCGATTCAAAATAAGTTTGGTCAATATATCTAGCCCCGCAACGTGATAAAGACATTAAGAATATTAAACAATTTGTTACGTTTTGACGTCATAAATTTCAAGAAAAGAGAGATAACTCAAACTCAATTTCGAAATCCGTAACCTGATGAATCTGGGGTTCGACATCCCTGATTTGATAACCCCCCACGTTCTAGTTTGTTTAGATACGATTTTTTTCTTTCGAAATCTGTTTGCTAAACATTTTTGGAGGTGAGATTTACTAGAAAAGCCCCAACGCATTTTTTTTATTACTTCATTTCCAAGAACTTTTACTCTGATTTGACTTTTCCCAGTTTTCTTCCCTTCTTAGACGTGTCTCCGACCCCATTAAGAACTTTACTTTTAATAGCGTCTGACCCAATGATACAAAAGTTGTTTTTACCCTACATATGAAACGTCGTTTTGTTTACTTCCGACTCCCTAACACTTGTTGCTCGGCAAGAAATATTTTTGAATGAAATTGTTTTTAAAAATTAAAGTTCAACAATCTGTTTTGTTTTAGAAATCACAATTGCATGCATGGGTCCACACATACCAAAAAAAACGGTTTGACGTTATCTCTCTTATTATCATTCACAGTGAATACTAAAAACATGCCGTTAATCTGGGATGTTATCTCTACCGAATGCTCATGTAGGAAAACAAAACAATCTGTTGTAATTATTCCAACCAACACACAGTTACCGCGTGTTGTACAATACTTGGGAAATAGGTTACAGGAAAGTTTCAGGAAAAATATTTTGAGTATCGTTTATAACAAGTCCTTGGTCGTTACGCACTCTCCGGCATATTACATGCAACTGTAACTATTTTTATAATTCCTGAAAATTCTGCACTTACTCCTTTTAGAGCCTTGTTGGTCTAACCCCTAACAGGACTCATTTTACACCCTAACGCGATTCTTTTAATAATTGGATCGCAAAATGACGTCTTGGCCTTGCTAGACAAACTCTATATAGGTTTGTTCAGGTTATTATAAAACAATAGTTACCAGGTCATAAAATAATATATTACCAATAAAATTATATTCAAAACATTGTTATACAGTAGCGAATGTTTTAAACCTTGAACCCTCACGTAAAACTTTTTAGTTGTTTAAATAAATAATAGAATATTTTAACTGGTCAAATTATTAACATTTGACTTTACCTTCCAGCAATGATGTAAAAGTTACAGAATTAAAATTCACGTGTTTAACACGCTGAACATGCATCGTGTTCACGTGAACTGAAAAGAGACCAACAAAGAGATCATTTTTATAATTGTTTTAACAGATTCCCACATCCTTTAATGTGCAATTAAATGTTTATGTCAATTTTCCGGATAAATAATTAAAACTAGCGTTAATTTAAATGGTCAAACTGATTATAAGTGTGAAAAGATGTTTCAACATTGTTGTGGTTAACGAGGACTTCCGTTGTGTAATTAAAGGCTATTAAATTTTTATCGGACTTATTTTTACTGATATTTACTTAGTTTTACTGGACAATTTACTAACATAACACCTCGGTGTTTATTTAATATCTTGTCAACCTAACACCTCTATCAATAAAAAACGCTCGTAAAATTTTGCTTGAAAAAAATACTAACCTCAGTAATCTAAAGTATATATTATTACACGTTATTACTTTCCCATACCTCCCTAGTTTGGGAAAGTCCAGGGGAGGTTTGCACCTCCACTTTTTACTTCTCAGCATTCTATCTTCTAAATGGTTTTCCCACTTCTCCAACAAGAAAAATTGCAATATTGTGCCTACAATGCGCAGGGTTAAAGTCTCCATTCATCTTGGGGGGTATTACTTCTAGTCAAGAACAGAACTGGATGTATCCTTGACCCTAAAAAAAATTTATTTTGGAAAATCTTAAAATTAAAAAAACAAAACAGTTTTTTGTTTTTTAAACTTAACATACCAATAAATAATCATCAATCTCTTTGTTCCATCTCCAGGTAATGCAATAGGTCCAACCCCTCCCCATTTCTGATTTTAATTAACCCCCCAAAATAATACTTAATGGATTTACAAGCAAATAATGTAAGTAGTGTCTGTGAAAATAACAAGAAAACGAATTGTTTCGCCCCAACTTTTTATTATCCCTTATACCTAATTGTTTTGAAAGTCCCCCAAAAAAATCGCTGATGTATGGATTTGTAAGCAAATGTAGAAACTAAAAAAAATTGTTCTGAGTTTATGAATAATCTAAGCCGCCTTAACACCTACCAAAGTGATTAATTATGAAATCCTACCAGAAATGAGATCATTTTTCCTTCGGTTAATTATTAAAAAAATTAAAACTTTCATCGTACAAACAAAACATATTTACTAAAAGAATGCAAGTACCCAAACTGCAATTTTGAATATTCACTTTCTGTTAGTGTATGCATTTGCACGTTGAAAATAATTTAGACGTTAGGCCCTTCGGTTAATTATTAAAAAAATTAAAACTTTCATCGTACAAACAAAACATATTTACTAAAAGAATGCAAGTACCCAAACTGCAATTTTGAATATTCACTTTCTGTTAGTGTATGCATTTGCACGTTGAAAATAATTTAGACGTTAGGCCCTTCGGTTAATTATTAAAAAAATTAAAACTTTCATCGTACAAACAAAACATATTTACTAAAAGAATGCAAGTACCCAAACTGCAATTTTGAATATTCACTTTCTGTTAGTGTATGCATTTGCACGTTGAAAATAATTTAGACGTTAGGCCCTTCGGTTAATTATTAAAAAAATTAAAACTTTCATCGTACAAACAAAACATATTTACTAAAAGAATGCAAGTACCCAAACTGCAATTTTGAATATTCACTTTCTGTTAGTGTATGCATTTGCACGTTGAAAATAATTTAGACGTTAGGCCCTTCGGTTAATTATTAAAAAAATTAAAACTTTCATCGTACAAACAAAACATATTTACTAAAAGAATGCAAGTACCCAAACTGCAATTTTGAATATTCACTTTCTGTTAGTGTATGCATTTGCACGTTGAAAATAATTTAGACGTTAGGCCCTTCGGTTAATTATTAAAAAAATTAAAACTTTCATCGTACAAACAAAACATATTTACTAAAAGAATGCAAGTACCCAAACTGCAATTTTGAATATTCACTTTCTGTTAGTGTATGCATTTGCACGTTGAAAATAATTTAGACGTTAGGCCCTTCGGTTAATTATTAAAAAAATTAAAACTTTCATCGTACAAACAAAACATATTTACTAAAAGAATGCAAGTACCCAAACTGCAATTTTGAATATTCACTTTCTGTTAGTGTATGCATTTGCACGTTGAAAATAATTTAGACGTTAGGCCCTTCGGTTAATTATTAAAAAAATTAAAACTTTCATCGTACAAACAAAACATATTTACTAAAAGAATGCAAGTACCCAAACTGCAATTTTGAATATTCACTTTCTGTTAGTGTATGCATTTGCACGTTGAAAATAATTTAGACATTAGAAATATAATCTCGAAATCTCATTTCTAATAAAATCGTTTTAAAAAAAATTAAAAAAGCGTTTTATAATAAGTATCCATTAGTATAGACATTGTAGTATCAGTGAAAATAACAAGAAAACGAACTGTTTCGCCCCAACCTTTTATTATCCCTTACCTACTTGTTTTGAAAGTCTCAAAAAAAAATCGCTGATGTATAAATTTGTAAGCAAATGTAGAAACAAAAAAAAAATGTTCTGAGTTTATGAATATTCTAAGCCGCCTTAACATTTAACACCTACCCAAGTGATTAATTATGAAATCCTACCAGAAATGAGATCATTTTTCCTTCGGTTAATTATTAAAAAAATTAAAACTTTCATCGTACAAACAAAACATATTTACTAAAAGAATGCAAGTACTCAAACTGCAATTTTGAATATTCACTTTCTGTTAGTGTATGCATTTGCACGTTGAAAATAATTTAGACATTAGAAATTTAATCTCGAAATCTCATTTCTAATAAAATCGTTTTAAAAAAAATTAAAAAAGCGTTTTATAATAACAATAAGTATCCATTAGTATAGACATTGTAGTATCAGTGAAAATAACAAGAAAACGAACTGTTTCGCCCCAACCTTTTATTATCCCTTACCTACTTGTTTTGAAAGTCTCAAAAAAAAATCGCTGATGTATAAATTTGTAAGCAAATGTAGAAACAAAAAAAAAATGTTCTGAGTTTATGAATATTCTAAGCCGCCTTAACATTTAACACCTACCCAAGTGATTAATTATGAAATCCTACCAGAAATGAGATCATTTTTCCTTCGGTTAATTATTAAAAAAATTAAAACTTTCATCGTACAAACAAAACATATTTACTAAAAGAATGCAAGTACCCAAACTGCAATTTTGAATATTCACTTTCTGTTAGTGTATGCATTTGCACGTTGAAAATAATTTAGACGTTAGGCCCTTCGGTTAATTATTAAAAAAATTAAAACTTTCATCGTACAAACAAAACATATTTACTAAAAGAATGCAAGTACCCAAACTGCAATTTTGAATATTCACTTTCTGTTAGTGTATGCATTTGCACGTTGAAAATAATTTAGACGTTAGGCCCTTCGGTTAATTATTAAAAAAATTAAAACTTTCATCGTACAAACAAAACATATTTACTAAAAGAATGCAAGTACCCAAACTGCAATTTTGAATATTCACTTTCTGTTAGTGTATGCATTTGCACGTTGAAAATAATTTAGACATTAGAAATATAATCTCGAAATCTCATTTCTAATAAAATCGTTTTAAAAAAAATTAAAAAAGCGTTTTATAATAAGTATCCATTAGTATAGACATTGTAGTATCAGTGAAAATAACAAGAAAACGAACTGTTTCGCCCCAACCTTTTATTATCCCTTACCTACTTGTTTTGAAAGTCTCAAAAAAAAATCGCTGATGTATAAATTTGTAAGCAAATGTAGAAACAAAAAAAAAATGTTCTGAGTTTATGAATATTCTAAGCCGCCTTAACATTTAACACCTACCCAAGTGATTAATTATGAAATCCTACCAGAAATGAGATCATTTTTCCTTCGGTTAATTATTAAAAAAATTAAAACTTTCATCGTACAAACAAAACATATTTACTAAAAGAATGCAAGTACCCAAACTGCAATTTTGAATATTCACTTTCTGTTAGAGTGTATGCATTTGCACGTTGAAAATAATTTAGACGTTAGGCCCTTCGGTTAATTATTAAAAAAATTAAAACTTTCATCGTACAAACAAAACATATTTACTAAAAGAATGCAAGTACCCAAACTGCAATTTTGAATATTCACTTTCTGTTAGTGTATGCATTTGCACGTTGAAAATAATTTAGACATTAGAAATATAATCTCGAAATCTCATTTCTAATAAAATCGTTTTAAAAAAAATTAAAAAAGCGTTTTATAATAAGTATCCATTAGTATAGACATTGTAGTATCAGTGAAAATAACAAGAAAACGAACTGTTTCGCCCCAACCTTTTATTATCCCTTACCTACTTGTTTTGAAAGTCTCAAAAAAAAATCGCTGATGTATAAATTTGTAAGCAAATGTAGAAACAAAAAAAAAAATGTTCTGAGTTTATGAATATTCTAAGCCGCCTTAACATTTAACACCTACCCAAGTGATTAATTATGAAATCCTACCAGAAATGAGATCATTTTTCCTTCGGTTAATTATTAAAAAAATTAAAACTTTCATCGTACAAACAAAACATATTTACTAAAAGAATGCAAGTACCCAAACTGCAATTTTGAATATTCACTTTCTGTTAGTGTATGCATTTGCACGTTGAAAATAATTTAGACGTTAGGCCCTTCGGTTAATTATTAAAAAAATTAAAACTTTCATCGTACAAACAAAACATATTTACTAAAAGAATGCAAGTACCCAAACTGCAATTTTGAATATTCACTTTCTGTTAGTGTATGCATTTGCACGTTGAAAATAATTTAGACATTAGAAATATAATCTCGAAATCTCATTTCTAATAAAATCGTTTTAAAAAAAATTAAAAAAGCGTTTTATAATAAGTATCCATTAGTATAGACATTGTAGTATCAGTGAAAATAACAAGAAAACGAACTGTTTCGCCCCAACCTTTTATTATCCCTTACCTACTTGTTTTGAAAGTCTCAAAAAAAAATCGCTGATGTATAAATTTGTAAGCAAATGTAGAAACAAAAAAAAAATGTTCTGAGTTTATGAATATTCTAAGCCGCCTTAACATTTAACACCTACCCAAGTGATTAATTATGAAATCCTACCAGAAATGAGATCATTTTTCCTTCGGTTAATTATTAAAAAAATTAAAACTTTCATCGTACAAACAAAACATATTTACTAAAAGAATGCAAGTACCCAAACTGCAATTTTGAATATTCACTTTCTGTTAGTGTATGCATTTGCACGTTGAAAATAATTTAGACGTTAGGCCCTTCGGTTAATTATTAAAAAAATTAAAACTTTCATCGTACAAACAAAACATATTTACTAAAAGAATGCACGTACTCAAACTGCAATTTTGAATATTCACTTTCTGTTAGTGTATGCATTTGCACGTTGAAAATAATTTAGACGTTAGGCCCTTCGGTTAATTATTAAAAAAATTAAAACTTTCATCGTACAAACAAAACATATTTACTAAAAGAATGCAAGTACCCAAACTGCAATTTTGAATATTCACTTTCTGTTAGTGTATGCATTTGCACGTTGAAAATAATTTAGACATTAGAAATTTAATCTCGAAATCTCATTTCTAATAAAATCGTTTTAAAAAAAATTAAAAAAGCGTTTTATAATAAGTATCCATTAGTATAGACATTGTAGTATCAGTGAAAATAACAAGAAAACGAACTGTTTCGCCCCAACCTTTTATTATCCCTTACCTACTTGTTTTGAAAGTCTCAAAAAAAAATCGCTGATGTATAAATTTGTAAGCAAATGTAGAAACAAAAAAAAAATGTTCTGAGTTTATGAATATTCTAAGCCGCCTTAACATTTAACACCTACCCAAGTGATTAATTATGAAATCCTACCAGAAATGAGATCATTTTTCCTTCGGTTAATTATTAAAAAAATTAAAACTTTCATCGTACAAACAAAACATATTTACTAAAAGAATGCAAGTACCCAAACTGCAATTTTGAATATTCACTTTCTGTTAGTGTATGCATTTGCACGTTGAAAATAATTTAGACATTACAAATTTAACGCGAAATCTCATTTCTAATAAAATCATGTAAAAAAATCAAACAAGCGTTGTATAATAAGTATATAAGTAGTCAGTGTACTGTAATGGTAGCCATTTACCAACACAAATTCAAGCATAGTATCTACCTAACAGAATGTACCTAAATCCCTTCCCAAAATCTCCTTCAACTTCCTTCGGGAGGAAAAATTTGAATCTAAAAATCCTTACATTTAGTTAAGTAAACTACATTATACAAAAAAAAATATTACATTATAGTAATTCTAATTTTAACCCAAGTCTGTGTTGATCTCTCCAATCCTGACGAATTCTGCAATCTTCATCAAGCTTCTCTCTCTCTCGCTCTCTCTCTCCTAAGGAATCCTAGGTATACAATCTTCCTCTTGAAATTTTTACCCTTTACTTTACCCTTTTAGGGTAGGTACAACTTACACATTTACTTTACAATCAGTACTACTATAGGTACTACGTAAAATCTAAAAATTATTAAATTTATGAATAATATTGTACACTCTAATTATTACTTAATACTGCACAAATACTTATCTACTATTTTTTTAAACACTATCAGGTTCCTTCAACAGGCTCTTAAGTAACTCTCAGTCGCGCCGCAACCGAAAAAAAAACGTTAGGCAAAAAAGCCTTGCGCAGAGAAAATATTTGATAGGTACTTAAAAGTACCAATAAGATTTTTAAGAAAGTACCTGAAAATTTTTTCAAGAATGTACATAAAAAAATATATATTTCAAGGAACCCCTCTTTATCACTGTGGAGGAAACAAAAAGTTTAAGACATTTTCATATTGTGTGACTCCATTAATCACAAGCAACAACTTTAGTACTCGGAAATGTCACATTACTACATAATAAACACAACATCCTAAACTGTGACGAGAGAGGTGAGATAAACATTTCCTGAAAAAAAATAACACAATATACTACACAAATTCCGATCATCAACTTCAACTAAAACACAAAAAATAATGCAAATGAAGGACCATTTTACTTCGTAATTAATGTAATGATGATGCTGAAGTAATCTTATGTTTATTTTTATAAACAATTATTAAATTTTTAGAAGGGAATCGGAACTTTTTCAGAAAAATTTAAATACCTAGGTATCTAATTTACACTATGACGTAACTCGTGAAAATCTATTTGAAAGCTAATCTTTAATACCCTGTAATTAATTTAATTCATATTTTCAAAAAATAAACAAATAGGACACTGTAGATATACAAAAACTGGAACGTTGAAAGATTATAATATCACAAGCACACTTATATTGAGCATTCAAGACGAAATGTACAGTAACGAAGCTCAACTAACCCCTGGCAAATAAAAAAAAAGCCACAAACCCTCCCGTGCCATTTTTTACCCTTCTGTACATTTTACATTTATACCATTATCTGATTTGATGGTCAGAACAGAAGACAAAAACTAAATAAATCGGTCGAGTTTTGCAGGTATTGAAAAATACCTACAGGAAGTAGAAATAACAGGTTGGAGGAGTGTAACAGAAGAGATAAACCTACCAAGAGATGGAGAAGTAACTCCAACAAAGCCTTGGGCCTCAAAGGCCATGATACCTACTTCCTACTAAAAATACCTAATAATAACAAGTAGGTTATCTACTGTAACTTCTTGACGGTTTCTCTCTACGTTATGGGAGGATTACGATATCCCAAACACACTTATTTTGAGCATTCAAGAATAAAGCATCAGTAAGGAATCCGTAAAAGCTCGACCAACCCCTGGCAAATGAAGAAATACCAAGCCTTCCCGTGATACCCTTTCCGGTAAACGAAGACTAAAGAAATCGGGGCTGTTGTGTAGGTATATTGGAAAAATCCTACAGGAACTGGGAATAATAGGGGGTGGAGTATTATCTCTAACAAAATTTTGTGTGTCAAAGGGTAGCGGAAAAAAGTGCCTGGAAAAAAGTGCCGACGGAATAAAGTGCCGATGGTCAATGCAGTCTGTGCACATGGTAGGAAAATCTGTGCACATGGCGCCTTAAACCCCCTACACACGATACGATCGGTCGTACGACACGTCGACGTGTCGTACGACGCGTCGTACGACCGATCGTATCGTGTGTAGGGGGTTTAACACTAGGTACTAATAACAATACAGTATTAACTCCCTAAAGGTTTCTCTATAATTCTGTCAAAAACAACATATAAAAAATTCAGCCTCACATAATTATGTGACACGTAGTGTTTACCTACTATCATAACTGCCTATCATTGCCTTATGCTACTATGTAAAACCTAATAGAAAATTTTGAAGTTACCTAATCCTGAAAGCTAAAGAAAAAGTTCCTTTTCCAAAAAATTCTTAAAATGGTCCTGTATAATAAATAGAAATAAAAAAACACAGCAGAAAGTCAGTGTTTGAATAGTTCCAAGGATGGTAAGGTACTAAATAGAATAAGAAACGCCGAAACGCATTCTGAATTTTCATCCTGCTTTGTATTTTTTTAATTTTGACAACAAAACCAAACGGTTCCTTGAAAACTATTCGATTAAAACTCGTTTGCAGTTTGTATTTTTGATTTTTATATGAAATTTAATTCATATCATAAATAAATGACTAGTAGGTACTCGTAGGTGTAAGGATCTGCAATGTACTCCTTCATGCTCGTAATAATAACATACAAAATGTTTCATAACATCTGAAAAATAAAACCGAAGGAGGAAACCGCATTAACCGTTATATAGACGCAATTTGTACTCAAAAATATGAGACACTTTCGAATTGTTCCGCTTACCGATACGAAATATAAACCGCCTGTGTGTAATAGTATATTACATACCCAGGTGGAAAGAGTTTCATTTCTATCGAGAGCTGATGCTCCAGATAGAAATGAAACTTTCCACCGTGGTTTGTATACTATTTTATTTTCAACCATCTAAAACAGACGGGAATAAAAATAATAGTTATTTTTTATACAAGACGATAAAATTATATTTTATCGACAAACGGAAAGTGTTAATTCATCGAGCGATGAAATCGCGGGTGAATTAATTTTCACGAGTCGATAATTAAATTTTATCGTCGTGTATAAAATTCTATTTTTTTTTATAGCAGATGTTAAAAAAATAAGAAAAATTTGTAAAAAAAATTTTTAAATTAGATTATATTAAACCCGAAAATCTCAGTAGCAAAGGTTTCCATTCGGTTTCCATGGAGTTTCCAGAAAATTAAACTACTTGCGGTTAAAGTGTTACTTTATCTACCCTTGCGGTTAAAGTAATACTTGATCAACTATTTTTAGTCGAACAAAGCACACTTTAACATCTGCTATAGAAAAAATTAAATATTTCTATTGCTACTTATAATAACTCCAATGTTACAATTAATTTGAATACTACTAATTAGTTTCATTAGTTTTTCCTATATGTTTCGAATAATAAAATGAAAATACTACAATTTTGATATTTTACTTTGCCACCCAGCCAGGTGGAAAGTGATCACTTTCCACCTGGCTGGACGGTGACAGTTAGTAAACGTCAAGTTTCCAACTTACAAAAATGTACTTTAGCAAGTATTGCAATGCAAAAATATATTGCAATCAAAAAATGTGATTTCAGGGGGCAAACATTTGAGAACACCCAGTATATGGGAATGCAAAGACCATCAAATAAGCAAAAATATTATGTTACCTGAAAATTACAAAAAGGAGGGCTGGACGCAAGGGAAAAAGCAAACAAATGTGTAGCAGTTCTTATTTGATAAATTGCCTTCGAGTTTTAACCACTGACTACAATGCTGTGGAAAACGAAAAATGCATATTAAGACCTTCAATCCAGCAGTGGTCTTCGTGGTTGGTCAGTGACAATTTGTCACTAAAATCCTACCTTTGCCAACGCCTTTTTTGTAGATCCTCCGGGTTGTTTGAGAGGTGTTGACCCAAACCTTGGTGCTGACCAACGATGGTTTTCACTTTCACTTCACAAACACTTTTTGTAGAAACTGTAAAAAGAGAAAAAACAAAATTACTTACAAAATATAAAAGTCGGCTTCATTCTATATAAGGATAAAATTGCAAAAAACTTATTTTTTTTAATATACCTATCGATAAAAAGCAATTCAAAGCAAAATATTAGCTAAAGAGGCTGTGGCTAAAGCATAAACGTAACCTTTCGCAATGATTTTTTTTCAAACATTCAATTTATAACATATTTTAAAATTTAAACCTCTCTCTTTTTTGTTTATTATTAATAAAGAAGGAAGTAACCTATAGTAGAAAACTACTGGCCGACCTACGTGTAAAACATTTCACTTTTCCCATAATTACTAAGTAAATATACAAATTATTGCATTCTCCATTTAATTCCAAAGTTTACACCACTTTAAGACTGTTTATATCAAAGCACGTGCAGAAGGTGAGAAAATTAATTTTAATGAACATTTAAACATCAAAATAAACTTTATTTCACCCTAGATACACTATATAAACATAATTTTACAAATTTCCATGCCAAGATTATTATTTTTCTTACGTTAATAATATTCAGGAGGAGGTTATCATTATTTTGTAATAAGTATTGCATGAAAACCTACTTTGCCTTATCATTTATTTTTTATTTATCAGAACAAACACTTGTTAGTATTTGTTCTATAATTTTTCTAGCCGCCTCCTTGATCCTTGTTACTATTTTAAAAAAATCTCAATTTGCTTTGATAAGATTCTTTTGATTACGAAATTCCCACGTGGATTAATAATTATAAAAACAATTTCAAAAAGTTAATGCAAATAATTCTAAGGATTTTTTATATTATAATTATCCCTAAGGGGCACAAAATGCTGTGCCCACCACCATGTAACACTTAATTTTTAAGACCCCACGAACAAGACTTTTTCAAGAAAAGTTATGGAGCTACACTGGCCCTATTTTTTTTATTTAAACATTATTCATGTCAAGGATTAAAGTCGAAATGAAAGGATTGCTTAATGCAGTGTTCTAATTGAAAGTTATGTGTGTAAAGTTAAGGCTGGTAAAAACTGGTAAAGGAACAAGTTCAAATTAACTCTAATAGAATTTTTTTTAATGTTACCACCACTTTATACTCTTTGATGTTACTGACCCAGCGTTTACTTTAAGTATTAATTAAAACAAGGTCCATGCAAATTAGTTATGTAAGAGGAATTAGTTTGAAGTATTATCAAGAATTTTCTAAAGAGAAAATTCTTAGAAAATCAAAAACAGATTTTTCAAGCAAACAAAGAAGAATGCAATCTTATCTTGCATCTCTTTTCAATCGTGCCACTTACATTTTTATTTGTTTCGACCAGACTTGCTAAAACGATAATTAAGTTAGAACCTGCTTTGGAGAATATTTAAAGACCAGCGCAGTTTTACTAAAACGTCAGTTGTCTTAAAGAGCCTTAACGTGAAATACGGTTTTTGAAAATCAGTCATCATGAGGGTGTGTATTTAAGATTTTTTTTTTAATTGGATATTAGACTAATGGGAATTTCATGTTGTACTTAAAAAAAAGATATGACTTATCATAAAAGTTTCGAAAATGGTTTTCTTATCAACGCAAGCAAAAATTTAGCAAGCCGATAACCTTGAGATTAAAATCTCTTAATTATTATTTATTGTTACAGTACAGAATGCCTAATCCAACCCTGGAACATTCGCCGAATGCGGCGTTAAATAAAACGGTGAGTAGTAAATACTTGGATTTACCTCTTCCCGATGGAAAAGTACAATGTATGTATGTATGGATTGATGGAACTGGAGAAAATTTGCGGGCGAAAACACGCACCGTAGATTTTGTACCAACAAAACCTGATGGTAAGTTTGTGGATTTTAAATTAATAATTGTTATTAGTTCTGTGAGAATCAGAAACAAAAAAACTAATTATTTACGTTACAGAATTGCCCATATGGAACTACGACGGAAGTTCTACTTATCAAGCAGAAGGTACCAATTCCGATACATATCTTTACCCAGTAGCTATCTACAATGATCCCTTCCGAAGGGGAAATAATAAATTAGTCCTTTGTGATACATACAAGTACAATAAGAAACCTACAGGTAGGTGATTCATAAAAATATTCAATTACATGAATTTCATAAGGTCCTTGAAAACGACGTAATTTTACTGGTTCTAAGACCAATATCCTTTTGAAGAAGTGAGAACGGAAATTGCTGCCGATGACATGTAGTAAATTTAAAACAATTTGCAGAAACAAATCACCGACAGAGCTGTATCAAAGCCATGGATGCAGCAACGGAATACAAACCATGGTTTGGTATAGAACAAGAATATACACTACTAGACATGGATCTTAGACCCTTGGGTTGGCCTAAGAATGGTTTCCCAGGTCCACAGGGTCCCTATTATTGTGGTGTAGGTGCCAACAAAGTTTACGGACGGGATATCGTCGAGGCTCACTATAGGGCCTGTCTTTATGCTGGAGTTAACATTTCGGGTACCAATGCTGAAGTCATGCCTGCACAGGTAAATTATCACTGCCTTTTTCCATTTCATTCCTCCATGACTTTCGATATCTATTCATCCTTTTAATTTCGTTATTAATTTGTGTTGTAGTGGGAGTTCCAAGTTGGACCATGCGAAGGCATTGATATAGGAGATCAATTGTGGATGGCCCGTTTCATTCTCCATAGAGTAGCTGAAGAGTACGGTGTAATAGCAACTTTGGATCCTAAACCAATGGAAGGTGATTGGAATGGAGCTGGAGCTCATACTAACTTTTCCACCAAAGCTATGCGAGAAGATAATGGTATCATGTAAGTATTATACGTTTTACCAACCTTGTATTGTAACAATAATAGCAGTAATTAGTGATACAACCTTACGCAAGGTTATGACTGACGTCTGTAAACTTCCTCATTGATAGATTTGTTGGAAAATGGGGCTTGTAAAAAGGAAGTTTTAATTAAACTTTGTTAATGCATGTGTAATCCCCTTGTCCGTGCGTGTACAATCAACTTAATTAATCACGAGGTGTTGAAATAGTTGAAGTGCATTTAATTTCTATTAAGTACTTAATATTTTTTCTAGTGAAATTGAAAAGGCTATTGATAAACTCAGCAGACATCATCTGAGACACATCCAGGCCTACGATCCTAAAGGAGGAAAAGACAACGAACGTCGTTTGACTGGAAGACATGAAACTTCATCTATCCATGACTTTAGTGCAGGTAAATATTAAGAATTTCAGCTTAACGCGGTTCTACGATACCAACCCCGTATGGTTTCTGTCGCGACATCACCAAAGGGTATTCAAGACGCATTTTAAGAGCCCTAGATATAATTCCAAAACCGGGTGGGTAGACGCGTTGGTTCTTCCCTTCTGCGGATCAGGACGTTTGAACGCAGAACGGTTGGATGCAGGGCCTTTTGAACGCAAATTTTATGAATAGATTCCGCATTTGCGTCCAAACATCTCTGCGTTCAAAAGTCTTTGCGTTCAAGCGTCCCTGCGTTAAAACGTCCTAGACCGTCCCTTCACCGTAGGCGACGCGACGAATAAATTGCAATGCCCTTTAATAGTTACCTAATCGTCTGGAAATATAAATTCTGTATCTCTTTACAGGAGTAGCAAATCGTGCAGCTAGTATACGTATCCCAAGAGGTTGTGCTGAAGAAAAGAAAGGCTACCTTGAAGATAGACGACCATCATCCAACTGTGATCCTTATTCTGTAACCGAAGCTCTAGTAAGGACCTGCATTTTAGATGAATAAGCTCAAGAAAATTCGTTCCTCAAAGTCTTTCAATTATATAAATAAAATAATCACTTCAGTTAGCCAATGAGAAAAGTTTTATCCATTATGTTAATGATTTTTTTAGAACAGGTATAGTTTGTAAGTATATTTTTGTTTATTTTTGGAGCTTGTATTAAATTATTAAATATATATTTTTAAGTGCTGCATTGGTTTAAATTAATCGTCCAATGTGGTATAAAAAAAAGTGCATTACAATAAAAATTAGAAGTGGATTTCACCAATAATTAAGTATGTTTAGTAATGTAATAGTCTTGTATATTAGTTTGTTATACGTAATTAATTTATGGGCCTAATTTTATCAAAAATATCAAAGGGTTACATCAAAACATTTGCACAATGAAGTCAAACTGTGTTCAATAGTTGTAAATATCTTTGAACATGCATATGACCATTTTGGGGGCATGTGTAGTTTATTAATAGTCTACAATTAATTTTATATTTTTGTATATAGGTACTGGTACAATGCGTAACAAATCATATCAATTTATTATATAAGCAAATATAATCCTTGTTATTATTACATTTTTTCTAAGGATTGTATTTGCTAGCTGCTCTTGTGTACATTGAGGCCTATCATAAGAACGTAGTTAGTTACATGAAGTATTTGTGATTAATTGTAAGTGCATGAATGAAGAGCACAAATTGCTATTTTATAAAAATGAAGTGGAAGGAGGTTAATATATTTTAAAGCACATTATTAAAGTTAGAAGTTTTAACACATCATCATATTAAAGAAAATGCTGTAATCTTTTACTTTTATTGTAATATTTTATTTTTAATTGTTACAAAATAAAAAAAAACTTGTTGGAATTGAATTTTTGATTAGGCAGCACTTTCATGTTTAATGATTTCAACAATTCCATCGTGCATTTCTTTAACTGCTTGGAATTCAGTTAATCCCATTCGACGCTTATTGGAAATATCGTAAACACCACCCTCGGCTTCAGTGTGCTCACCGCGAGTACCCCTGACTTGCAAATTAAATCTTCCAGCTACTTCTTCTAGCTTTTTATAATCCGCTGCCAATTTTGGCACTGCAATATGCACAGACGCTCTGATTGACGTACCTAAATATAAAGTAGAATTTTTACAAGGACTAAGGTCCTAGGGAATCCCCCAAGTTGGGTTACTTCAGAATGTTTTAAGCAAGCTAGCGACAAAAAGCAGAAGAGGCCAAGCAAATATAAAAAAATACTTCAAGCACCACGTTACGATTACTACAAAGCAAAAGAGATCAAATCCTTCTGGAGGGTGGAACAGAAGTGGCAGAATAGTGACATCGATAGTGGACAACGTTCTAAACTTCAAAAAAGTGTAGAGGACAAAAAGAAATATCTAAGGGAAAGCACCTGGCAAAATTAAAAGGGCGTGAAAACTAAATAAAA
The DNA here is from genome assembly GCA_963082805.1 of Hemicrepidius hirtus. Classification (NCBI taxonomy): domain Eukaryota; kingdom Metazoa; phylum Arthropoda; class Insecta; order Coleoptera; family Elateridae; genus Hemicrepidius; species Hemicrepidius hirtus. Next base: position 35,548,648 of record OY720162.1, read on the forward strand.
CAAACCTCAATATCAAATTACCTAAATTTGTGGGACAAAACGTCAACCATCCAAGTCGATCACTTCGTGAAAACTTCATTTTCTTTTCTATAGCTTGTACTCCTTCTATCAGTCGTCGATATACGGCTCCTACATCTCCTCCTTGTTGCATAGAAATAAGTCTAAGATGGTCTTCTTCATTACACCATACTAAGAAGGTTTTATTATCGTTATGAAATATTCCACGACCTGTTGGCCAAAATCTGCAAGCATTAGCCGACTGCAAAAATCTATCTCCTTCTTTAAATAAAAAATGATCATCTATCAATTTTTGTTGATCCGTTTTGTTCATTCCGGTTAAAGGATAATATTTCCCCTGTAAATCTCCAGTAAGGTTTACTAAACAACCTTGAACTTTTTTTTCCATTTCTTTGTATTGTGCTTCAGTGAGACATGGATTGAATGGATATCCCTCTATTGATCTGCCACAACGAACTCTTGTAGATACAACATACTCCCCTTTCGGATCTACATTACCAAGTGCAGATCCGTCTCCCCAATTTGTAGGTGGGTGTTTGTCGCGTTTGGTGAAACCCATGTGGTAATCTTGAATAATGGCATCGAATAAATCGGCAAAGACAATATACGCATCTGCATCCGGAGCATACACTCCGATTCCAGAATCATGATTTTCAAGACCTTTCAAGGGAATTTTTTAAATATTATTGGGTTATTAACGGTTTGAATTGGGGAAGTACCTGACTGAATACAATCCAGGAGCGTAGAACCAAATGAAGTTTTTTTTACTTTTAGTTTTTCAAATAATGACCTTGTCAAATATTTTTTTAAAAGCGATTTTGAGCTTGAAGCTTCTAGAGCTGCGAATCCCTTATCCAGTTTTTGCATAACAGCTGGATCAACAGGACCAGTACCGCCTTTTCCGCATTTTTTATGGCAATCATGACATGCTGCTGCCATATTCCAAAAATATGGAGTCTAAATGTGATGGAACAGATATTTTTTGAATTTTTGAGTTAATTAGACTTTGACAAATTTGTTTGAGAATGAATGATTGCTCCCATGGTTACTTTTTATAGAAAAACAAATTTGAAGAAAAGTAGAAAAGTTTAGTTGATGTAATAATTCAAAAAATTAATCTATTTTCATCAAAAATTAAATTTCAGAACAAAAAGTTACACTTAAATATTCAACACTATCCTCATATTTTTGTACCAAAATATAATAAACGTAATAAAAGATGTCTTCACCTGTCTAAATTTCTTGGAGAATTCAAACGTTTTTAAAAATACATTTGTTAATACCAAAAAACTCATGCTTGACAATTTGAAATAATAATTCTACTTGTCAATATTACATTTCATTTGTCACTTTAGTTACATATGACAAAAATTAATGTAGATAGTTAAAATTCAAAGAGGGGAAGGATAGGTAAAACTTTAGGCGTCATCATAAAAATCCTTCCTAGGGATTGGAATTTCCCTAGGTATGTTGAGTAAGTCGTACTGCAATGAGGTGCCAGGGATATGCATCCCGAGACCTTACCTATAACCATAGCCCTATAACAGTATAAATTGAGGAAAAATACCTTGATCAAACCAAACGCGCTACCAAAGGATATCCGCTTATAAAAATATCTTAAATTAATAATCGTTTAATAATTAATACAGCACAAACAAAAAACATATTTATCGCAAACTAATTCAAAACAGTTAAAGGAAGTAAATGCTTTTTATTTGTTTTCTACAATTTAACTAAAATTAATTAAAGAGCACCAATTGTTCATCCCCAAGAATCTCCATATTTATTGGTTGGGCCTTTGGGCATTTCTGGGTCATTTTTAGGTGCAGCACTTGGATTTCCCAATAAAGATGAATCAGGAGCTCCTCTGTAATTCCCAGTCCTTCTTTGTTGATACTCTTCCCTATTTTGTTTTCTTAATTCGTCATAAGTGGTTGTATTTTTTTGAATGGGTGGCATTTCCTCCTCATAAATGGGATCTAAAAATACAGGGATTACCACTTCAATTTGGTTCGTTTAAGAACGTACTATCAAGGGATGGTCGATGGGCGTCATCCAAACCATCTAATTCTGGCCGAGTGGTATCCATATCTAAATTACTTTTAGGTGGTAAATCACTATACGTTTCTGTAGGATTCATGCCACTAAATGGGGCTAACGACATTCCAGGACCAAATCCAGGTTCCATGCTATAACAGTTGGAATATTTAACGACGTAAATCGTACTTACAAAGTTAACTTACCTCTCCTGAAAACCACCTTTTCTTTTTTGCCTCAACATTTCTCCAATTGGACTATTCGGCAACATCATAAGTTTTTCAGCACATTTACCTTGATACGAAAACTTTCCAACGAAATAACCTACAACTACAGCAACTACCACTTTAGGGATTGCACCATACCTTGGGTGACCTTTCAAAGCCCCTAAAATTTTGCTTTATTTAATAAAGACCTCTTGTTTGGGGTCAAAGTAGCAAAATACCTGTTTTAACTCCGTAATACATTCCGCCACCTAATAACCCACTTAAGGGTAAACATCTTTGGAAAAAACTTTCCCTGTTACAATCCTTTAGTACTCGTAATTCCTCAGGTGTAAACTGATACTAAACACAGATTTGTGTAGGATATTTAACGGAAAGTATAAAAATACATACCGGAGACTTTTGTCGAGGTGTTTGAGGCCCAGGGAACGGTCTGGGATCTTGTTCATCCCTTTCAAATCCCCTAGGATTCATTTTTATTCTATTTTTTTACAATTTAACTGTTAAGTTCTATCATCTCATCCCTGATTTTTAGGTTAAAATGTCAGACTGTGTCAGACTATTTGTAAAGCACAAATGTTGTCAAGGTTGACTGCTAATAAGCAGTTTAGGTTTTATTTAAAACAACCCTTAAATATAAATTAAAGGGTGGTTGCAATATTCGCATATAAGGGAAATGCCCAAATAGACCAGATAGGACACCACAAACTATACGTAGAGAGCGACAAGGAACACGAACATCCTACGGGAATGGTCAAGGAACAAGAATATCCTTTGGGAACAATTGTTCCCGAAGAAATAACTGTAAAACCCTTTTGATACGCAACGACTTCAAGGTTTTTGTAAGGACAGAGTACCACGTATTAAATTTTTATACATAAAGGATGATAAACCCGTAAAAATAGTAAAAAACACAAAATACACATTACTATAACAAGAACTTTAACGTAAAACAATTCGACTCTTACTTAAAAATGCAACTAAATCCTTTTTTGAGGATAAATATTCATTAAAACCCATCATGCTTATGGGGAGATGTTTTTCACGATTTCAATACGAACACGTTGCAACAAATTTTCGATCAAAATAGCACTTACCACTTTAAATCGATTCTTGAATGGTTTAGCAACTATTTTCTACTCCATAGCCTTTTGAAAAGTATTTTCCTGGAAAAAGGGAGCCCGACAAAAATCTTAGAAGCACTTCGAAGTTTTAATCTTCAAATTTTGAATAAAGTTGTACCTCAATCCAAATTATTGTATAAACACATTTCTAGATGTATTTAGATTATTAACTGGCTTTATTTTTACGCCTGAATTACTCTAATCACTCACAAAATTGTAATTAAACACAATTTACTTGAAAACTTTTCAAAGTGACGGCTAATGTCATGTCATTTGAGTTGTTAAATGACATTCATCATTCTGTCTTTGTTTAACACATACGATATACGGGTAAGAGAGAGTTAGTTGATAGCAATGTCCGGACTTGGATTTCCGGTAGCAGAAAGCAGTGGACGCACGCGTCCTTTTGCTGCTTGCTTGTGATTGGTGCATTTTTAAGAACACATTATGTATAGAAGAATGGGATTGTGCTCCCCTATAGTAAAACTTGAGAAAATTTTAATAGGGGTGTTCATTGTTGTTTTTGATGGAAATAAATATTGTAATTGTTGAATATAATAAAGTAAATTGTTAAAAATAAGTAAATACAGGCCAGATAATATAAATACCGAGTGTTTTATTTAAATTATCTTCCTTATCCTGCAAAAAATTGGCAAATTGCATTCTAATCATTATGAAATCATACAAATGAGTCCTAATTTTCAAAATATTATATTGATAGGTACCTTATAGTAAAAAAGAGAACTTAAAACTTCAAATCTTATGATAAGAAACAAAAAATTCAAGCACTTAAACCCCCAAAGATAACCAATGATAAAAAAAATTCCATTGTGAAGTAACAATGCTCGGCTTTAAAATTGTTGGAATGTTTTTATAATATCCAAGGTATTTTTTATGGCATTAAAGAACTATCTAGTAATATCTAGCATTTACTTAAGCATAGAAAAGTAAATCAAAACGAAAACTAGTTTAAACCAGAACAGGATAAAGTATATAATTTTACATTTAATTGCATAGGAAAAGGAAAATTACTTTGGTATCCTGGTAGCCTATCTCATGAAAGTAATAAGAAGTTATACAACCACATATACTCTAGAATATAAAAAAAAAGAGCTTAGACGAGAGTAGGGGCTATAAGTTACCACAACTTTTAATTCTTAATTATCGATCATGGAAAAATTATTGTAAAGTTACTAAGAAAGTTATTACAAAATATGTTTTGAAATTAGTGGTGTGATAAAGTAACTTAATCTTAATTAAGAGGCTTAAGATATTCTGACAATAAGATCAACAATGCCTGACAATATATTAACTGATAAAATTTGAATTGGTATAGTGCATACAAATAACACACATTCGAGTACAAATACGTCATGGTTTTGAGTACCTACTGTTGTAAGGCAAAGTGGATTACGAGATTGTTACAAAATTCCTGTGGTAAGCATCATCAACCTTTCAAGAGGGAAAAAACCGCTAGAGACTTCCAACGAGCCCTTTGAATTTTGTAAATCTTTAAGCAATATTTTCAAAGATGTGGTTCTTTCAGGAAAAAAAGTAGGTTTGTATAAAAAACCTTTCCTACAAAAAACTTATTTTCCGCTTCCGCTTTCGCATTTATTTCCAAATCAAACGAGTTTTTGTAGGTATAAAGAAAAACAAGGCTTTCCAGATCGGCATAAAGATCTTTGTTTATAACTTAGTTAATAACTTTCCTATATGTCACAATTTACATTTGCCTTCAGCAATAAATTCTTCTGGTAAAGTGCATAAAATTACTTGTCCCTGGGATTTGCAGCCTTGGTTACCTACGTCAGAGAATTACAGATAGGTACTAGAATTACCCATTTCTGAATCGTTGCAATTAAAAAAAATTTAATAAGTTATGGAAACGTACTGAAGCAAAAAAAATCTTCCTTATTAATAAATCAATCCAAAGAAGGGTAATGGAATTTTAATTAATATATGGTTAGCCTTGGAGGATATTTAGTGACAATTAATTATTAAAGAGATTTTTTTATCGGTTTTATTTTGTTTTCTAATAATCTACAATTTTTTTTTCAAAAAGGAGGAAATGCAAGTTATCAACCTATTATTATTTTTTCATTACATAACTTTATGCATTGAAAATTACCGCATTTTGAGCATCTTGTAATCTAATTTCTGTATAACCAACCATAAGATAGTAACAATTCCAAGTTAACAGGATATTATTAACAATCAAGTTCAATGCCAATTTATTCTCGAAGAACTTCATAATTACTTAAATCATAGAACAATAAAATAAACATAAAACTAAACCATTAGACTCGTTTTTTTTAAAGCAAATAACTAAAGAATAATTAATAACTTTCGTGTAGGTATTATTGAAGATCATTAAAAGCAATGGAAAATTTTAGGACATACACAAAAGCAATCTGTAACGAAGATTAATAATAATTAAATTGTAGGATGGATTAATCTATTTTTGACAAAAAAAAGAATAAATAAGTCCTTTTAATTCCACAAATTTTGTTGGCACAATAATACTTGATCTTGTTGTAAGTTCATCTTAATCAAATTATTTTGGCTACCCGCATTAATTTCGTATCTTATTAGCAGGTATTGATACGTATGTGCAACATTTTTTTAAGGATAAACAATACCTGCCTGATCACGAACAGACAACGTGATAAATCTCGGACAAAATCAAGGCCCACGAGTTTGTATAACCAGCAGGAATTTAATGCATTTCACCTGTTGGAAGTGTTTGTGAATTTGATTAACAAGAAAAATTAAATACCATCTTGTTGGTTGTAAAAATCACAATAATATGTTAATCGTGTGGAACTTCCTTTAAAAATATAGCGTCCTGCTGATTTATTATACGTTAAAGAATAATATTTATGTTTTTTTATATTCATTTCAGATTTACACCTAAATTATTAGAGACTCGATATGTTTTATTGTGTATTGTGTAAATAGATGAATACTCAAAGATAATATAGACAAGAAATCCTTTTTCCACATACCTTTTGCTACATCCTTTTACATAGCCTAGGACGTCCTTGTGTCCAAAAAAACTTCCTGAGCCTTTTCGGCGTTTGTGCTTTGCTCGAACTGCAGGGAATATTGCCAGACCCATATACAAAGGGATAATAAGTTGTTATCTCCTGGTTTCCCTAAAAAGAACAAACAATTTTTAGTCATGCACCAAGAACTTTCCTAGCTAATGACAATAACTTAAACAAACGTGCACAATGCCTTAATATTAATTGTGGTAATCTTTAAGCAATTTTTGTATAATATCCAGTAAAAGTCTGTACTCTATACTGAATTTTTTTTTCATTGCGAAGCGATTTTTTTGCAAATACATAGCCCTAATATTTTCCAAGATTAAATCGAGTTCATTCAACGTCACTAGAATTTAATTTTTTCATGTTACAAGATTACGTCGTAAATAATTGACGTTACCGTTAACTTTTTTTCTAATAATATTGTTTGCGCAAATAAAATCCTTTTGAAAACAATTTAATTAAAAAATATTCAATACCTGATTTTAACAAACAACAATGTTGTTATGCTTAGATGCAGGGTCGGTATTATAATTGGAATTAACGGAGGTCAAAGTTGTTTTGTGGTTGGTGTAATTCACACCAAATTAAGAATGATACATAAATCGCATTGCAAATCCATGCAAAAGCAATTGGTGTTAGGGAAAAGTAGAAATTTTCTTGCTAAATTGAGAAGAGGTGAACAAAATCAAGACAGTGAACACCATCAGATGAGGATGACACAAGAAGAAGTTTAGAGAGAGACACAAAGGAAAGAACCAAGGGGTGCACATGGAGCACATCACAATACCCCATGAGCTTTTATTTATGTTAAGGGAGCAAAACCAATAGTAAATCAAAATAATAAAAACAGTTTTGAGTAATAACCCATTGTTTAAAAATATGACCTTCTTTTTCAAGAGCGTCTGAATTGTTTAAGTGGGTTTTGTAAATCTTGTTGAGACATCAGGCCTTGCATTCTACAACAGTCTTCCTACCTTTTTCTCTTCAGTTTTCTTACGAAACAGGTCATCAAACCAAACTGGTTTTTTTGCAAATTGGACAAACATATCAAATGAGTACACTGCACTCAATAAATATTATTTAATTTTCATCAAAATTAATTTCCTTGCACAAAAAAATTTAATATTGAAAATAAAATTTTGTTGAAGTTCCAAAACTGGAGGTTTTGGGAATTTAAATTTTTTACAATGTAATTGGGAGTTTGATTTAAAGATTTCTTAATAATTTAAACACGCAGTGTACACATTTTAGAATGTTTTCTACACTTTCATGCCTTGGCAAAAAAAGGTGTGGATACCATGTACTTCGGAAAGCCCCACAAACGGTTCTGAAATCCTTCTATACTAAACTATCCTGTTTTTTATTGCAAAAAACGATAATTTCTCTCTAATTACCAATCAAGAAGCATTAAAAAAAACTAGGAATTGCATAAGGTAGTAATGCAAGTTTCAAATATCCAGTTATATCCAGTTGAATCCACTTTAAGAATGGTCGGTCATTGTCGTAAGATCACAATTAATTTAATGTTGTCCCTGATTATTTAAAAATATTCTTCTAAGCTTATATTAGCAATTATAAAATGTTATATTTAGATATTCTTGATTGATATGACGATAACGGCATTTAATAAATAAGTTCGAGCCCCTTTGGATACAAAGAAAATGACGATGACGATGTATGACGTACGAAACGTTTAATAGAAATTGTTAGGAGTGTTGATCTTGATTTAATATTCATGCAGAAAAAAAGAACAGTTATTATTGAGAGAACGATTTGAATTTTATACAGGGTGTTACTAAATTAACTAGAGGCGTATTTTAAGACAAATAAAAAAGATGATTAAATTTTTCGAGATCGTGTTCCTCTGGATTTAATTATATATAGCTATCCTAATTTAAGCCAACAACATTCTTTGTGCCCTCTAAATGTATGGGGAATACCATATCTTCAAAATATTCCTTTGCTAGGATGTAATGTCAAGGCTGTGTTATGTTCCAGAGTTGCATTAATTAAATGTTCAAAATTTTTTTTTCAAAAGTAGGTATTTGAATTTTAATCTGAAGCCATTTCCGATTTAAAATAAACAAGGATGTTTAAACACTTGAAGATTTCTTTTTTCGTCATTCTTTTATCACCCTGTATATGTTAATGATTATTCTACGTAAAATAAGGCAAAAACAATTTGGTGGGTGCTTTCACAAGTGGCAAATTAAAGCCAAAAACTGGTTAAAACCAGATTTTAGCAAAGAAAAAAAAAGAAATCTTAAATGTTAGTTGCCCTGAGGTGTTTTGTTGAGGTTTCATACGTAATGGATTTCCTCACAGATTAAAAAATCCTCTTTTTAATATTAAAAACGATTTATTTTCCCTGTCGAATTAGATACCAAAAATTGGAAAAAATTTGATATAATCTTAATCGATTTACGTTTAGGTAAATATTTTTGTCCCGTTTTTTTATCGGAACCTGTTGTCAGGTACTTACAATCTTAATCAGAAAGGATGAAGTAATTATTATTGTTCAACAAAATTTATCAAAGATCTGTTTCAAATGATTGAGTAACAATCTTGATATCAAAAGTGTTAAACAAGCCGGAATTTTACTTCCGAAGTCAAGGAGAAAATAATCACGCAAACGAAGGAGTTTCTGAAAAAACGAAAGAGTTTTCTCTTGGTAGCCCTATATAACTCCGAAACCAGATGGGTTACGAGTTTATTTTAACAGTTTTTAAATCGTATCCCAAATACCCTTTGGTCCTTTAAGGACAACGGCGCAAAAGTTTGATTTATTCGCTGCTGCCACCAAAAGGGTTTTTATTTCTTGCGAGCCCCTTAATTCCGAAATCAGAAGGGTTGACGAGTTGGTTCTGGGTGCATTGGATGGGCCTTTTCGAGAGCTTTCCCTCGATATAGGTTTAGTTCAAATTTAAAACCTTTCAGGCAGCGCAAGATGCTCTAGAAGCACAGGATCTACAAACATTATTTTTGAAGGGTTGAATAAAGGAACAAACCTTAAAATTCTAACCATCACAAACAATGAGCTAACAATTTGTTGATCGTACGAATAAATAAACCGATAAGTCATGCGTGATTAAATATTAGAAAATACATATTTGCGAAAAACAAATGATAAGACAATTTACTGACTAACTCCAAAAGACAAAATGAATTCATATAAACTGGAGTTAATAGGCGAATCAAAAACACACCTCGCAGGTCAGCAACCCCTTAATTTAATGAAGACACGGATGGATTGTTTAAAAACAATTCCCTAAGCAACAAACACATTAAAGTAATTCAAAAAAGATAATAAGATAAAAGTACCCAAAGTACTTGAATTTTGAACTGAAATTCCTTAAATTCCAAAATTTGCACATGAATTGCAATTTCTTTGGAATAATTCCAATGTCAGTGGGGGATTGCACTATTAACCCTGATAAATGGACCACTGTTTTCAAATTTACCTGCTTTGATTGGAACTTCGCGATTACGTCAAGGAAAATCGCGAGATGGTAGGGGTAAAGGCATGTTAATACAGCACACGGTATACAATCTTTTAAAGTCGATTAGACAAGGAGTGACTTGTGCCAGTAGTGATTGGAATGCCCTCAAGTTCAGTACGTAACTGTGCTACTTATTATTCAGGTATGTTTGTAAATAATAGCATGTGCTTTTACTTGACGGTCTAGAAGGGTGGAAATTTTTATTTGGACAAAATTCCTGCAAGAAAAGAAAAAATGTTTCTTTGGGGGTTGAAATTTATATAAAAATGCTGAAGGAAACAGAAAATAGTTAGAGCCTTGCTGAAGATGAGAACTTTTCGAAATGCGTTTAGGGGTAGTAATAATTCCTGGGCGTTTTAACAAAAGAAATGTGGCGAAAACCAAAATAAAAGGTGCCTAGAATTTAATTAAAACGTTTAAAAAACCAGTTCTGTGAAATTTAATATTGTTTATATTATTATTGCAAGGTTAAACATAGCGAAAAAAAGGTTAACATTATGTGGCTAACGAATTCTTCAAGGTATACTACGTATATGAGGATGATTCTGGACAAAACTTTTTCATTTAAAATTTATTCCAAACCGCAAAGGGAAAATTCCTCTTGGGTTTATTTAATTCACAGCACATCGAGTTGTATTACCTTACATTTAACCATAATAAACAATTTGTTGCTTAAAATAGTGTTGTGCAAGGTTCATAACATTTTCTACGAATTTTTTTTTGAATAATCAAGAGTGTGGAAAACTTTTTCAAAGTTAAAAAAAACTTGCTAGATAGAAAATCTTCCTCTATTATATTACGAACTTATTTTAGAATTGTTTTTGCCTAACAACATAATAAACTATTTATTATTATTCACGAGAGATGGATTTATGAAACGAGCCGTAGGCAAGTTATTTCGTAAATAATTGGCAATCGTGAACAAAATGTTTTATTTAGCATTTTACGAGCTGTAAATTATGCAGCTCTAAATTTTTTTAATTAGAAATAATAAATTTTTCCTAGTACCATTTCATGTATGGAAAGTTTTTTTTTATCAATATTTCTGTGATGACTGATTAAAAGTCGAGTTTATCTTTAAAAATACAGGATGTCCTAGTGATAAACGACCCGTAAAGGTGAGCACAAATACATTGAGCAAATAATAATTTTTGAAATATTCATGAGACCTTGTAAATAATTGTTCTATGTACCGTAATATTGCAAAAGACGCCTACTAGTCTACCTTTTATTTTATGGATCCTTGCGAGGTTAATGCTTTTTTCATAAAATCAGATTTTTATGGAATAGGTACCCTTATTTGGAAATTTTTCTCTTTTTCATTTTACAACCCTGGACTTTCCCTTAAATGCTCCGGGGACTTTTGGTGATTTCAATTTTTTGTCCTCATTTATTATAAATAGGTTTGGGGCATAAGATGGTAGGATATAAAAATAAATCAGCATTTTATGTGCTTCAAAAATCAATGTAAGACGAGAGAAGGGTTACGTTAAACACAAGGAAATCTGAGAAGGTTAAAAATATCTTTAGAACATTAAAGGGATTTACGCATAGGCAGAGGAATGTCCTTAAAATTTCTTCAAAGGGTTGGGTTTGAATCGCAACCGGAGGAGAGTGATTTCTGGGTCCTGTCGGTGGGTGTTTTTTAAATTATGCACCAAGGGGGATTAACAAAATTTTTTTAGACGTGAAAAACATAAATGTTTTTAAAGTTTATTATTCACACAATGTGCAATAAAAATAAATGTTCAGCGTGTCCACCAATTTACTTCTTTAATGGTGCGAGTAGAATTCGCAAGCAGGCAAACCCACATAATTATTTAATACACAAACATTTTTTTGGATTAAATATTAACCCAAAAAAATATGTTTGTTTATTTCTTACCAAATCGTTAGTTCCGTTTGCTAGAAAATATTTATCAAAACCCTTGAAATATTTTTCCTATCACATACACTACAATAGTAACAATTTTTTATTTAAATAAATAATTAGTTTATCAAAAAATATTAAAGATAATTCTCAAGTAGTACTTAAAGAAAAACAATGAGATTCTTAATAGTACTGTAATGTTAAAAGATAAAAATTTAATCATTTTTTTAAACAATGAGCTGAATATTATTGATCAGGCAGGGGTAAAGTCGAGTCATGATAGGTTTCCTTGCATATTGTTTTTTTTTTCTTTTCTGAACATAACTCGTAGGAAATTCATTCCGCACTTTCCCACCCTCAACTTTTAGAAAGTTTTTTGAATCCCCATTTGCGATTGTTAATTATCTGGGGAAGAAAATATTCATTCCCTTAAGTACTTTTTTTTATAAATAATTGCAAGGGAAAAATTCAGCAAGATCTGAAAATCTTGAACTTTTTAAACTGCACGTGTTTATAATTTTCAATGTTAATAATCACGGTTGGTTTAATTTAATTTACGACGATCTATATCAGAATCATCAATGATGATCTATAATCTAAGCGGTGGGTTTGCGTATATTATATTGAGTTCAATTAAAATGTCAACTTTTATTAGCTCTGGAAAGTTTGCGAGTTCTTAACTTAGAAATCTCACGCAATTGTGTTTTTATCTTCTTAACGAGTGGTTTAATTACAAGATGGGATTTACTAGGTGAGTACCTAAGGATTCCATTGTACCAAAAAAATTGTTTTTAAATTAAATGAGTCCTTAGTTGCAAAACTAATATTCTAATAATATTATTGTGATTATATTTTTTCGTTCAATTTGATAATTTTATTAAATCGAGTCATTAGTTTTCCCAGCAAATTTTTCGTAACAACCCCCACGACCTTAGCCAATATTAAATCCAATTAATTTAATTTCCGTTCTAAACTTCATTAAAAGGATCCAAAGAATAAACACGTGTGCAGAATTTTATTATTAATTTAATTATCTGCAAAATTGTTTAATAATTCCATACCTAATTATCACGTAATACTGTATGGGAAAATAAATTATTGCAGCAGAAAATCCCTTCCTGTAACTAAAGAGAAGAAAAAATAACATCCTGACACGTGTCGTAATTTTATGAATGAAAACCATCTCGTTTGTTAGATTTTCCAAGGTTAATACCAAAAGGTTTACAAAAGGCACCTACGCTTGCTTGATCGAGAATAATTAAGGAAGTAATTTAGTCGTTAATTTTATTGCAATTACATATTTATAAGGTTAAATAGCTTTTTTCAATCCAAACAATTACTATTACGTGGCTAGACAGGAAATAAAAATAAAACATTTAATATTTTAATAGTAGCACCCATCAAATTGTCGCAAAAATCAATGAACATGATTTTCGGCACGTAACAACATCCTACATCTTCCAGAAAACACAATCCATTAGATAATTGCTCCATTATGTAAAACGGAGACACTTAAGGAAGGTAGGAAAAACTTCCACTTAGAGATACATTTAAATGGCCGAAGGCCACGGGTTGCTAATACCCCTAAATACGTTTAATCAAGCATAATTGAATAGGTAATCACGATTTAGGTTTAATTATTGAATAATTTATTTATTTTCCACTCTTTTCTTAAGGAAAATATTTTTTGTTTCAGAATGGAAATGGAAAGCAAATATACCAGGACCGATGATAAAGAGAAGCAGGCAAACACAGTCTATATCATAGGTGATAAGGAAAAAAAGTACGTGAATATTTTTTAAAACGTGATTTTTTTTAAGTTTATAGTCATATCGCCGTCACGAATTTCAATAATAATAAAAGTTTGTAGTTTTTAAATTAAATAATTGTATTCTTTACAGGATGGAGGACACGTACAGTATTGGATTCCAATCTAAGGACCCTATAATTTCACTTCCACCACAGGAAAAGCTTGCAAAGAAAATTGAAAATGCAGGACATGGGGGTGGAGGCGGTCATGGTATCAGCGTTGAACATCCAACTTCGTAAGTACCGATCTTTTTCCAATAAAAAAAATCTAAGAAGCACATGTTCATTTTTAAAATCTCTTCTACATTTGCCAACTCTGTGTAGGTACTGAACTAATTTAATTTTTCAGGTACGTAGAAACTCTTATGCATCTCTTTAAAGGAAATGTAGGATCTGGTATGTTTGCAATGGGCGATGCATACAAAAATTCTGGTTTAGCTATGGCACCATGGCTCATTACCGCACTAGGATTTATCTGCGTCCACAGTCAGCATCTTTTGGTAAGTCTTAAAATGACCCCACATAATAATAAAGGCTCATTCTTAAATATTTTTAGTTAAATGCTGCAGAAAAAATGAAGAAGGATTTAAATCTCTCTGATCACCCAGATTTTGCTTCAACCGTCGAATTATGTTTTGCTACAGGACCTCCTGCACTTCAAAAATATTCAAATATTATGAGGAAGATCATAAATGTCTTTTTATGTGTTACACAGCTCGGTTTTTGTTGTGTGTATCTTGTTTTTATTTCTAAAAACATAAAACAGGTTGGTTATTAAATATTAATTCGAAAACATAATCGTTTAGACTGTAACAGAAGACGTAATCGGGTCTTTTTGGGGCTCATTAGTCAGAGTGGGCTTCTGTTATGGGAGAACCATAATTTCGTAACTGTATTATTTTTAATTACAGGTCTGTGATGTGCATGGATTAGTACTGGATGTCCATTATCACATGGCTATTATACTTTTACCCATACTTTTGAGTTGTATGGTAAGGAATCTCAAATACTTGGCCCCACTCTCTACCATAGCAAATTTACTCATGTTAACTGGAATTGTTATAACTTTATACTACGCTACTCAAGATCTTCCACCTTTATCCTCGAGCAATGCTGTGGCTTCTGCACAACAGTTTCCACTTTTCTTTGGAACAGCTCTCTTTGCTTTCGAGGGAATTGGATTGGTAAATACAAATTAAAAAAAAAAAAAATTAAACTGTTTTAACGAATTTGTTTGTAGGTTTTGCCCTTAAAAAGTGAAATGAAGAAACCTAAACTTTTTGGAAGACCTCTTGGTGTGTTAAACGTTGGAATGACAGTTGTTACGTTCCTATACGTCTTGGTAGGTTTTCTTTCGTACCTGAAATATGGAGAAGGGATAGAGGGTAGTGTTACCCTTAATTTACCCGAAAAGGATATGTAAGTAATCCTAAAACTCTTGAGTTTTTTTTGTGGAAAATTGAATGTCTTTTTTAATTCCAGACTAGCCCAATGTGTTAAAATAATGATTTCTTTGGGAATTCTCTTTACTTTTCCTTTACAATTCTACATCCCAATAGAAATAATGTTTCCAAGTGTAAATGGAAAATTGGGACCGTTTAAATATCCTGTTCTTGCAGAACTCGCTTTCAGAACCCTCTTCGTTTTAGTAATATGTAAGTTACTATTTCTTAATTTTTTTCAAATAAAAATTTTAATTATGTTTTCCATTGCAGTTGTATTAGCAGAAGCTGTACCCTATTTGGATCTATTTATAACTTTAGTAGGGGCTTTATGTAGCACAACAATTGCTTTATTGTTTCCTCCAATTCTTCAGTTTGTGACCCATTGGGGCGTTACAAAGATAACACCATTTATGGTTGCAAAAAATATGTTCATACTCGGTTTGGGTGTTTTGGGATGTTTTACAGGATCTTATGAAAGTATTAGATTGATTGCTAAAGCTTTTACCGAAGGGAAAAGCTGAAGACTGTGAATTAGAATGTAAAAAATAGTTTTAATAATTTATTTTGTATATTTTGTATAATAGCAAATCAGTATTTTATATTTGTAATGTTGTATTATGTAAAATAAATAAATGTTTTAATTAGGAAGTTAATTTTTTTAACGGGCTGGGTTTTAGTCTAGATACATCGGGATTTAAAGGGATTGCAAAAATGAAAGTACAGTGAAGTTCATTTATTGTCCATATTGCAAGTTAAATATTCAGACCACTTTATTATTGGAATATAGGCAACTCATTATACTTTGCTATCAGTGAAGCCTGTGGCACAACATAAAAATAAATTATTTGTGCACATTTCTCTTTTCCTTGGTCTGTATAAAATTTTCAATTTTGTTCTATATTAAATATTTAAAAAAATAATTTAACAGGTGACGAACAATAATTAAAATCAGTAAGCAGGAGCAAAACCCAATAGCAATGTACAATGGGTTGCCTATATTCCAATGATAAAGTAGTCGGTACATTTAACCTCTGGTTAAGTTAACCAATGCTTAACTGCCATGGATCCGATTCTTGTAACAATCCGTATCCATGGCAATTGATCACTGGTTAACTTAACAGCGAGTTGATAAACTAACAAAAACAGATCTAGTGGTTTCTATAATTTGAAGTCTATTCTTATTTGTCAAAATGTATTTTTCATTTGACGTTTTTTACTTTTATTGACGGAAAAAAGGAAGCCCTTGTCCTAATTTGAAGTAGAAAATTAAAACTATAAGAACGAACCATTACAATTTCAAACATGGAGAATCAAAGTCCTTCTCCAGAAGGTCACAGTGAAGAATCACTAACGTATGTAAAAGTTTTTGCATTACAAATGTAAAATAATAATAATTTTCTAGGTATTCAGAAACTCTGTCGCATTTTTTAAGGGCCCATATAGGTTTAGGAATTTTTGCAATGGGGGATGCCTTTAAAAATTCAGGAATGGTTGCAGGACCAATTCTTACAGCTATTTTGGGCTTTTCTTGCCTTGCCAGCGAACACATGCTTGTATGAAAAATGCAACACTACTACTAGACGAGGAAAATATAATTTTTTTTCAGTTGGGTGTCGCAGAACAACTAAGAACAGATTTAAATCTCCCTGATCGTCCGGGTTATGCCCAAGCTGCCGAATTATGTTTTTCTAACGGACCACCTTCAGTTCAAAAATATGCCCATTTTATCAGGAAGATTGTTAATTTATTTACGTGTATTACACACATGGGCTTTTGTTGTGTCTATTTGGTTTTTATTTCCAAATCTTTAAAACAGGTAGGTAACAATCATTATCCTTATTTTCATTCCCCCACCCCCTTTCATCATCATTAATTTGATTTCCTTCAATTTACTTTACAGATCTGCGATACTCACAATATACTTCATTTAGACCTCCATTACCACATGGTTATAATATTTATCCCAATATTTTTGGGTTGTATGGTGAGAACCCTTAAACATCTTGCACCACTTTCTACCGTAGCAAATGTTATTATGCTTGTTGGATTATTGATGACTTTCACCTATGTCTGTAGAAATGTATCAGGAATAACTTCCAGGAAAGCTTTTGCTTCTATACAACAGTTACCCCTTTTTTTCGGAACTACCATTTTTTCCTTTGTAGGAATTGGATTGGTACGTTATTCTTATTATAATCAAAAACTTTTCCATTTACCAAGCATGTTCTAGGTTCTACCCCTACAAAATGGCATGCAACAACCTGAAAAGTTTGTGAATACTTTTGGTGTATTGAATGTAGGAATGACTTTTGTTGTGTCTCTAAACATATTTCTAGGTTTCCTGTTTTATTTAAAGTATGGGGAAGAGATAGAAGGAAGTGTAACTCTCAATTTACCCGGAAAAGAAATGTAAAACCATTTTTAAGGTCTTCAAATAGGTATCGCGAATTATTTCCTATAATTTCAGTTTTGCCCAAGCAATACAAATCCTGATCATGGCCGCTGTGCTTTTCAGTTTTACATTACAATTTTACGTACCCGTATCTATAATGTTTCCAACAATAGACGCAACATTTGGACCATTCAAAAAACCCATTTGTATAGAGATTATGTTTAGGACCATGTGTGAGTTGCTAATACGTAAGATTTTTCCAATACTGTTTGGTTTTTATAAAATAAAATTAATTTTCAGTTGTATTAGCAGAAGCAATACCATTCTTGGAACTTTTTATAGCTTTAATAGGTGCAACAAGTGGGACAACCATAACTTTATTGGTTCCCCCTGCTCTTGATATTGTGAGACATTGGGGTGCAAAGGAAATAACACCCTGTATGATTATTAAAAATGCATGTATATTTAGTTTAGGTATTATTGGGTGTTTAACGGGAACTTATGTAAGCATTACCGGAATTTTAAAAGCTTTTGCTAAAGAAGGTGAAATCTTGAAGACCACTGCTACTCCAAAAGGGTAGAATTACTGTTTTTACTATTTTTTGTGTTTTGTGCCAGTGTTTTATATTTTAATATTGAACATAAATTTTTTAAACAGTTTTAACCAATAAATAAAGTCACGCTTTGTTCAAACGTGAGCTTTATTCAAACTACCAAGTCTTAACACCGACATTTATTGGTAATAAAAAGAAAGTTGTTTAATACCACTTTAATACTAAAGGGGTGGATTGGATGCAAAATAATAAACAATTAAACACACAAAAGTTACTTCAATAAAAATGCATATTATTTGCATTCATAAGGCAAATAGCCAAATAGACCAGATAGCACACCACGAACGATACCTAGAGAAGGTCAAGGAACATGAACATCCTTCGGGAATGGTCAAGGAACACGAATATCATTCGGGAACAATTGTTCCCGAAGAAATAACTGTAAAACCCTTTTGATACGCAACGACTTCAAGGTTTTTGTAACGACAGAGTACCGCATATTAAATTTTTATGCATAAGGCATATATACCGCTTAAAATAGTAAAAAACACAAAATACATATTACTATAACGAGAACTTTTATTTAAATCAATTCGACTCTTACTTAAAAATGCAACTAAATCCTTTTTTGAGGGTAAATATTCATTAAAACACATCATGCTTATGGGGAGATGTTTTTCACGATTTGAATACGAACACGTTGCAAAAAAATTTCGATCAAAATAGCACTTACTACTTTAAATCGATTCTTGAATGGTTTAGCAAGTATTTTCTAATTCATAGCCTTTTGAAAAGTATTTTCCTGGAAAAGGGGAGCCCGACAAAAATCTTAGAAGCATTTCGAAGTTTTAATCGACAAATTTTGAATAAAGTTATATCTCAATCGAAATTATTGTATAAACACATTACTAGATGTATTTAGATTATTACCTGGCTTTATTTTTACGTCTGAATCACTTTAATCACTCACAAACTTGTAATTAACACAATTTACTTGAAAACTTTTCAAAGTGACGGCTAATGTCATGTCATTTGAGTTGTTAAATGACATTCATCATTCTGTCTCTGTTTAACACATACGATATACGGGTAAGAGAGAAATAGTTGATAGCAATATCCGGACTTGGATTTCCGGTAGCTGAAAGCAGCAAACGCAAGCGTCCTTTTGCTGCTTGCTTGTGATTGGTGCATTTTTAAGAACACATTATGTAGAGAAGAATAGGATTATGCTCCCCTTTTTAAGAACACATTTTGTATAGAAGAATGGGATTATGCTCCCCTATAGTAAAACTTGGTAAAATTGTAACAGGGGTGTTCATTGTTGTTTTTGATAGCAATAAATATTGTAATTGTTGAATATAATAAAGCAAATTGATAGAAATAAGTAAATACAGGCCAGATAATATACATACAGAGTGTTTTATTTAAATTATCTTCCTTATTTTGCAAAAAAATTGGCAAATTGCATTCTAATCAAGATGAAATCGGACAAATGAGTCTTAAATTTCAAAAGATTATATTGGTAGGTACCTTATAGTAAAAAAGAGAACTTAAAACTTCAAATCTTATGATAAGAAACAGAAAAATCAAGCATTTAAACCCCCAAAGATAACAAACGATAAAAAAAAATTTCGTCTTTAAAATTGTTGGAATGTTTTTATAATATCCAAGGTATTTTTTATGGCATTAAAGAACTATCTAGTAATATCTAGCATTTACTTAAGCATGGAAAAATAAATCAAAACAGGGGTGGATTGGATGCAAAATAATAATTATTAAACTTACCCTTACAGAAGTTTTCTTTACATACAGCACCATTATTATTATTCATGGGGTTGTAATCAATGTGCAGTGATTTTCTTCACTTTATAGTAACACAGAAAAACTGTAAAAAAGAAATAATAA
This sequence comes from Hemicrepidius hirtus, assembly GCA_963082805.1. NCBI lineage: Eukaryota > Metazoa > Arthropoda > Insecta > Coleoptera > Elateridae > Hemicrepidius > Hemicrepidius hirtus. The sequence continues at coordinate 35,568,579 of OY720162.1, forward strand.
TTGATTACTTTCTCATATGTGCATAACAAGGTTTAAAAAATTCCAATTAGGAGAGGGTAACGCTTTAGGAATCCTCTAGCACCTCAAATATTTCTACACCTAGGGGAATATCAAAGCTGTTGCCGTATATTAAAAGTATGTCATCATTACCTCCAGGAAATAAGGGTGTTTTCAGATTGCTGGTCTCCCTACCTCTATTAGAGGATTGGGAAGGCCATCAGGCAAGACCGAGGCCCAATAAAAAACGTATTTCCGAGTTGCGATTATATTTAAAGTATTCTAAGTTTCTTTTTGGGCCGATGGAGCAAGTTTTAAGATATTATACAAGAATTTCGTATAATTACGTGACTTGCAATTTTTTTAAACTATTTATTAAACACACAAAAGTTTACAACTTCAATAAAAATGCATATTAAAAATAAAACTTCTTTTAAGTTCGCTACATGTTAGTCTATGAAAAAAGATCTTCGTTTTTATACATATTACAACATAATAATATTTAATTCTAAGAAGAAGTAGATATTATTTCACTTAAAATCACACAGAATAAAAGTATAAAAATTGATATTTACTATAAAAAATTGCATAAATAGTGGACATTGGTACAGTTTACTATTTAGATTTCCCTTACATTATAAATAACGAAAGGATTTATTCACGCAAGTTTTCACTTGAAAAACTTACGGTAAATCCTTTGATTACACAATCTTTGATAAAACTTCATTGGTTAAAATACATAGGATAAAAAATTTCAATTATTGCAAGTTTAACGTTTTTGATATTAATTTTGGCAATGTTTTATTTATAAAATGCGATGCAATATAAAAAACAAACGTAGAAAAATAAATTTCTAAAAATATAAAGAGTATAATAAGTAGAAATTCAGTCAAAGTTAAGTGGTTTATACAAACGCTTATTTCTAAAATTAGAGGGCAAAAAATTAAGCGTAATTGAAGTGTAAAAAATTTGAATCAATCATTTCACAATAAAACGTTCACAAGAAGCTTATTCACCCTGAAGTAAAATACCACACATAAATACGATCGCAACCATACTATGTTCGTTTTAACGTGATTATTTACTTTTTGTAGTGGTAGTGATGATTGCACAACCTGCCGTAAAGACAGACCATAACAGTAAAGTGGCTTCTAAATGTGACGTCACATATCGTATACTATCCAAAACTTGCTTCCAAATTGGATTCACATTCTCTTTAGATGGAGTAGGTAATAAATTACGTGCCTTCAAGTAATCAACTAATGCAGGAGAATCCTTTGCAAACGCAGGGAAATATTCACCAACCTTTTCACGTTTCCACCAAGTTGGTTGCCATCTAAAAAAATCTTTATTAATTAAACTAAAATTTTAATAAATACCACTACCTTTGACTCCATGGAGTGTACTTATAATTATAAAGAACACCTCGGATGTATTTAGGGGGTTTATCCGAAAACGGCGAATGGTTCCTGTCGAGTAAAGCACGAACTTCAGGTCTACCTTGAAGAAGTCGATGGACTAACGATAAGAGCCATGGTTGATCCTTGTAATTGCTTTGGGCAGCCCACCACATTTGCCAATCAAGTCTTGGCGAATAAGGAGCTGTATCAAAAAGTTGATGACAATCCCCCAGCGCACAAAAAATTAAACTTACCAACAAACGGTAAAGAATGATTAACATTTCCGGGTTTGTAAAGGAAGTGATATTCTTGCCAAGGTCCTTCTATATTATCAGAGGCTTCTAGGACAACTTCAGGCCGTCCGTTTTCACCCGGCATTTTTGCAAATAAGACATAATCATTTACAATATGTAATTTTCCAAGTCGGTTATGAATTGTTCTTAGAGACGGAGAAACAGTAGAGTTTGTGGCAGAATGTAGAGCTGATAACGGAACCTATTACGTAAAAAAATTATAAATGAAGAAAAAATAAATGAATAAACACCTACAGTGCTGCTAATAAAAATTAAAGTTGCAATTCCGCCATAAAAGATTGTACCGAGCAACGTAAATATCTTAGATAATGTCCCGGGTGTTTCCAAGACAGCGAATAAAACCGAACGGGCAATTGTTACAGCTAAAGAAGCTAATCCTACATAAATTCCAACTAAAAGACCTTGTTTAGCGACAACATTAAATTGGTCTTTAGTAAATCCTAAAACACGATTATTAATAAAAATAATCAAACAGTCAAACACATTAACTTACCAACTTTTACATCGACTTGTGACCCGTTAACTTGTAAATTAAACAAAATAACCACACCGTAAATAATAGCAGCGTGTACAAGAATATTAGCAATTTGCCCTAAAATAGCGGACCATTTTCCTCCTAATGTTCGAGATTTGCCAAAGAATAGTTGATCATCAAGGAGGGATAATAGTAAAGTAACGATTAAAAGGTTTACAAAATTATAGTTCCCTGTTAGGACGATACAAATTTGCATGAAGAGCTAAAAATAAGAAAAAAAGTCAGATTGTGGTGTTAATTATTAAAATATTACCTGTAAGGAATAACCACTGATACGAATACTTCGAATTGGAACAAAGAATAAGAATGGCATTAATATTTCACTAACAAGTGCTGTTACTGATGTTAATCGTAAAATCCATACTGGTAAGTGATGTGCATACCAAGAGAGCGGACTTGGTAAGACTGTCGACTCAAAATGGTAACTTAAAGCTGAAACAAAAATCAAACATCTTAAAATCTGAATTGTTAGGGTTAAAAAGAGATAAAACCAGCAACCAAAATATTAAAAAAATAAAACGAGAAAAAAACCATAAATACAAATGCAATTGGCCAAACACACTGACCTTCATCGCCAAGACCTAGTCCCATGCACAAGACCAAGGATTAGCAAAGAAAAACAAAAAGAAGAAATTATATAAGGTTTGTGATACCAAAAATGTGTATTCAAGACAGTGTTTATTGAAGAATAAAAATAACTACCGAAAAATTAATTCCGAAAGTGGTTTTAGAAACAAAAATAAATCCGATTTGTCTTGAATCGGTGACAACCCTTAAGTTCTCATTGCTTCAAGATCGTTTAATTTGTTAATTTAATTAAAATTTTACAGGAAAATAAACCACAAAGGAAACCACTTTCAGAATTAAATAATTCAAGATAAATGATTATGAATCATAAGAATGAACTTACCGCTTAATCCCCACCATTTTGGGCAACCACTGAGTAGTTTAACAACACCCGCAGAAAGGAGGAAACGGAATAGAAGCCAGCGTACCAACCAGAAGCTAATAGCATCACTTGGAGATTTTTTAGAACCTCTTCGCCTTCCTGGCAGCAAAGGTGCTACCAATAAACTTAAAAATCCTGCTTCTAACAATAAGTTGTCCCTAGAAAAAATTATAAGGCTAGAATTTGAGTAACAATAGGGAAGGTTAGGCCCTTCATTCAATATTTTCTATACCTGACTGGTGGTTATTTAAAAAATAAAACCAATTGCTTGATAGGAAATGTTCTAAACTGAATAGAATACGTCTGTAATTTTGGAAAACTTTAATTTGGGTTACAATTGGGAGGGTTTGGGCCCCCATTCATTACTTTCTATACCTGACTAGTCATGATTTGAAAAATAAAACCAAAAAATTGTTACGAAATTTTGTAGATTGAACACAATAAATTTAATTTTGGTAAAATTTTGATTCCCGATAAAAAATTTAATTTTTAATTTATTCTTCCCGGTTGTTAAGATTAAAATTACATAATTTTGATAAATGTTGCTACCTCTCTTTATCTAAAAATAAATCTATGACTGTACTACATTTTTTAAAAATAACTTTTTAAAGAGAAAAACAGAATATAAAAAAAATGGTGCTAATTACTGATATTATCCATGTAGTAAATTTAATTAATTAGCTTCTACTTAGTAACAAATTTCTATAATCTAATGTAGATTACAAGGAAGCATCCAAATTTTAAAAGGAATTAAGAGGTGATCTGCCTCAGGTCAAAAATAAATTCTCTTAAGATTCTAATGAAGGAAATTTTTATAATTTTGTTGATAAAAAGCTTAATTAGAACAAAATACTGTTCTTAATCACAGAGATAAGAGTTATAATATTACATATTAACAAGATAATAAAAAAAAGTAAATTCAAAACTTGATAAAATGGACCTGACTCAACTACTGTGTATATTAAGTTCAAGGTCTCAGAAGTCTCTAATTTCAATAACAATGATGTAATTTTATAATCAAGATTATAAAAAAATTAATCAATATTCTATAAATTCAACAAAAAGAGATTTTATTGTAATAAACACCAGTCCAGTTAGTCAGGTTAATTTAAACCCAATTAACATAACTTGGGAAACTTACCACTGGGATGTAACGAAGACTTGTCCAATTTGGTAAAGAGAAAAATATAAGGACCATATGCCAGCAAATAACGGAATCGTACATAACTTTTGGGAGACAAACCTATAAAACATTCATTTCAATTTCTCGTCTTATGTAAAAAATTAAAAATCTTAATATTAAGAACCCCATATGCTTACCCGGTAAAAGCCAAAAAGCTTCCAAGTAGTGCAAGAACGTCCAAAGCATACTGCGTATCGAGGCCTAAAAACGGAGCCAACCAAAGAAGGGTTGGTTGATAATGTACTTTAGCGGACCAGCTCTTGTATTTATTATTCTCCAAAACTGATCTTGCTGGTAAAATTCCATTATCTCCATAAAGTCCTTAAAACAGAATTATTTTAGGGGGTTCGAATATCTCTCAGGTCAATGACCATCGATGGGGGATTGGATACCCATTAATTACAATAAAATAAAGAGTGATATGATTATAATTAAGTAAAGTACTACTTACCTGGTATTTGAATATAAAAGGAAATGAATGAAAAAAGATACACTACACACATAGCCCTCAAGAAGAGGTTACGGGTGTATCTTATGGGAATCATCTTGGAAGTTCAAATACTCTTCGTGGCGTCTTTTACTGTTACAAATGCCACATGAACCAGTTTTTTTGATAACCAAACTATCACTGCACTACACAAATATTCTTTTACCGTTGCCTACAAACGTTCACCGCTACACAACACTGAAAATTTACGCTTGGGGAAGCTCCTACAAAAAAACTATCTACCATAGGAGTAAAAAAGGTAGAATCACTAGTAAGCTCACGTATTTTTACTATACCCTTGGCAAAATGATTTCAGAAAACCTTGATAACGTCAACGTCTCTAACATTGAGATCATCATCATGTTTATATTAACCTTAAATAAAAGTTATTTAGATAAATTACTACATATTATTTTTTTTCTACATTGATCTTAATAAACCGTTTGATATGTAAAATCAAAATTCTGGTATGCAAATTATAAATTATCTTTTTAAGGTATCGCAGCTAGTCTGCGATTACGATAGGTCTCCCGTCAGGATGAGAAAAGAAGTACAGAAGGAATGTTAAAGACAAACTTCTGTTTCTCCTACTTCACATCCTTCAATCCTGCTTTACTGTAGCTTCTTACAAACTATTTTCCGATTCCGATTAACAAATAAATTATTGTAGGTACCTACTTACGTAACGAAATAAAATTATGTAATTTATTGTAGGTAGGTACCCAGGATAATTTTTGTAGGCTGTAGGTGTAGAGGACTTGTTTAAATTAAATAGAGAAAATTTAGTTTGTATGTTTGTTTGTTTTAAATACAGAATGATACTCTTTAAAACGACTTGTCTCGACCAAAACAAATTTCCGAAGAAATTGCTCTTAAGGGTTTGAAGCTGACAGGTGTTTTGTGGGGGGGGGGTTTGCCATAAACAAATCATGCATATTTATAGTTTAGGAAACGCAGCAAATTCATTAAATTTATTGACTTATACCTTTAAGAAGGAATAGAAAGCAACAGGTCCCACGTTGTGTTATTTGTTGCGATTCTTTTTCAGGTGCTGTTTCCCAGGTAATCACTTCTTTGAACTTTTCTCAAATGGTTATTGTATGCGGAAGCTCTTCCAAATTCTTTCTGGTCTGAGGCATTCTTGTTTTGAAGATTCTATCTGTTATAAACGGAAACACTTTAGGATACTTTTACTACTACGATTGTGCACTTTAATATTAAACATGCTTTGTAGTATTGAAGAAGCAAATAAATACCTCTAATATGGGTACATTTTGACTTTAATTTAGTTTAACGGTAAGCTTTGTACCATAAAATTTTAATAATTTGTTTATAAACTAGAATCAAGAACTTTAATCACAGTTTTTATGAAACTTACCTATTTAGATCATTAAAGGATGAGTTAATACAGCATTGGAAGCACTAAACCACTTATAAAAACACTAAATATCAATTTTGATAAAAATTAGTAATGGACGATTATCCATGTGTAACGAATCTAAGAAGGAGCTGAAGGAGCCGAATTGAAAATATACGGACTGCACGCAAAAGTGACGACAAAAATGCAGCTGTGACGTCACATCTCTCATCTGATTGGCTGTTGAAGAAAAATTCGAGAATGTCATTGGTCGCTTTGAATTTTGGTCGTCTCGTTTGCGTGCAGGGTTGTTTATTTTGAGCCGGCGAGTCCGCGTCAGCATGGCTAGTATTTGAAAACTTGGGAAGGAGGTGGTTGTGTGTTTGTGCTTTCCTAAAAAAACGGCGGACAGTGATCAGCATCCATTTAACATCTGAAGACTTATTAATTAGGTAAGCTTAATTAGAAAACAATTAATTAATAGTTAGTATGGAAGCGATTTTATTTAATTATCATGATATGCCAAAAAATCAAGGAGGTGATCGGCGATCGGCAATTGTTTACAAGTAGCGTCCCTTTTGTGACAAGTGTTGTGATTCTCAGTGCCTTGGTCTGTTAAATTTACAAATTAAAGTGCTAAATAATAAAGTGATAATCTAGCAGGTATGGCTAAATATTAATTAAGACCCTGGGAATACTTTGCGCTAATTAGAATTGCCCCATATTTTTTCCTTTAGTTTATATGGGACTTTGAAATTAAGACATCACTTCTAACCAGAGCATTAAGCTCAGTAAATTCGTGATTTGTAAGATTAGGCTTTGAAAAGTCATGTTTTACTGTGCTAAATCATGATTTTCAAAAGAAAATCATATTTTCTGAGTTGGCCATTGAAAAAAATATTGAACGTTCGATGTTTCCGTAGCGACACAACTTTTTCGTAGAGTACAGCCGGAACAGTTGGTAGTCTCTTGGATTTAGTTCTATTTATTAACTTCTGTATTTTTAAAACCTTTTCTAAATTATGTCGCATACTTTTATTTAAATTTCAATGTTTAATAATAGTTATGAAACTTTAGATTGTCATCTTGTGAATACAGTCGAGGACTGTCAGGAAGTTCATTGATGATCAGCGCTGGATAATCAGGACTAGAGCTGGGACTTCGAGGGATGAAGCAATGCAGTCACATTAGCCGATCTTCAGGTATTCAAGCCATCATAATATGAGTACCTTTTTAAAGTTTTTTTATATGTTATTACACTTTCATAAGGCTCTGTGTAGCCCAAAACATTATAATACGGTAATTAGTTGGTCGGTACAGCTTTTCAAACGAGCCCTAATGTACACTAGGGGCTGGTGTTCTGGTGTAATACTTGTTGGTAACCGATCAAATTTGACTTACATTGGTAAAATTTTTATAAATGTGCAATGAATCTTAAAGCATGCTTTCTATAGGATGTAAAATTGTGTCGATACACTGTTTGGTATGATAAAAATTCCTTCTGGGGGTTGGAATTCCTCCAGAGAGGAAAAAATCTCTCTTAGAGTGTAGGTATATTGGGTCATATCCTTTTGTAAAACATAAATGTGATTGCAAACGTAGGTGCTTGTTTGGTTGCTTATGCTTCCCTTAAAAAGGACTTTGAATTAATTACAAAAACATTGAATCCTAACGATCCTAACCTCCCTTTTTCACCCTGTCCACCTTGCACATTTACCTCATATTTACCTAATTAATTTGCCATAATGACAGAAATTGATGATGATTTACCACAATTATCTGCCGAAACCTTCGCAGCTCTTCAAGAGTTCTATAGAGAACAATCGGAAAAAGAGGATAAATTAAAAGAGGCCCTAACGCAAGCCTCAAACGATTCGATACCAATCGATGAAGATTGGGTAAGCTTTTTACATTAACAAACAAGAATCTTAATTCAATAAAGTTTTTAACAGCAATTAAGCCAATTTTGGTATGATACAAACACAGTCAATGTCTTGGTGGAAACCACTTTAAAATCGGTTGGCCCCAATGCTAAAATTGCTTTGGTTTCGTGCCCTACGCTTTACCAAAAGATGAAACAAAAAGCCAGTAGTGAATGTGAAGGTAAATTTAATTTAATTCCCAATCCTTAAGGTAATTAAATTAAATTACAGTGACGTTATTCGAATATGATCAACGATTTGCCACATACGGTTCCGATTTTATTTTATACGATTATAAATCACCTCTGGATGTTCCAAGAAATCTCTCAAGTTATTATGATATAGTTTTAGCAGATCCTCCATTTCTTTCAGAAGAATGTTTGACGAAAACTGCAGTTACCGTTAAGTTTCTTACGAAACATAAAATTATTTTATGCACAGGTATTGAAACGTAGTAAATAATAAGGAATTAAAAGTAATTTCTTCGTGTTTTAGGTACAATAATGACTGATTTAGCACAAAGACTTTTAGATCTTAAAAAATGTCTTTTTAAACCAGGGCATGTAAATAATTTAGCGAATGAATTTTCTTGTTATACCAATTTTGATTTGGATTCTTTAATACAAGATAGTTAATTTTGTTGTACAGGGTAGAAAAAATAAACAATACTTAGTAATTCTTATGCTGTTAAACGGAATATTTTGCCTAGAAGGGGGGGCTGGGTTTGAAGTAACCCTCCTGGTGGTCAACTATAATATTGTAGGAGGGTCACGGTTAAAATCAGGGAGGAGGTAAAAGATTGAGAAGCCTTTTGGTCATCTTATGTGTTTGAGTTTTGACATGCTGTGGCCTTATCATTCTAAAACGGGTTAAAAAAATGACAAACATTTTGTTTTGTTAATATTTATTTCATACATTATTTCTTCTTACAAGAAAGGTGATATGTTAACATGAAATGGTGTATATACAACGTAAAATTCGTATTTAATTTAATTTTTGGTTGTCGGTAGGTGTAACCCAAGGTGGGTGTAACCTACGCTTTGTGTTAATAAAAAAACAATTTAATGCATCCTGCAAAGCTTTTTTTATAGTACAACAAATTTGATCAATAAAAAGGACACATAAAGCAAACTTTTTTTTAAAAAGCCTTTGTAATAAGTGATATACTTTTATAATTTGGCATATTTTTTAATAAATAATATTTCTATAGTACTTTTAGTACAAGGCCACACTACTGAAGCAAATTCTTGGTCCCTTCCCCACTCATTTTTTCAACCACCCTGTTCATTGCTCCAAAGAATTGCTTTAACATCTTTAATGAAATAATTGCAAAAACATGATATGTAATTAGTAGGGCATTAAGGAACACAACTAACCCATTTTTAAAGCAAATTTACGTATTAACATGAACGTTATAAAATAACTATTCGAATCACAGATTAATAACACTGGACGAAAAATCTTGGTGACGATATTTAATCATTAGGTGTTATCCTTAATAAACTATCCACATAAGAGCACACTAGATTAGCTTAAGAAATTAATGTTTATGAAAAACAAGACTTTTTTGTCTAAAAATATTTAAAATCAACAAGAAAATTTTTATTTTAGAATGTAGGGACCTCCCCTTTCTCTTTTCGTCTGCAATAAAAGCAATGTTGCTCAAAATACAGAGTTTTACATAATTTTACGATACCTGCAAGTCATAATTTGCATAAACAAACCTTTCAAAGTATAATAATTCCAAAGCTGAGCACCATTGATTTACATTTATACAACAAAAATATTTTGTATGAAGAGAGTTAAAAAAATTATCTACACAAAGAGTTGTTCTTTTTATTCAATACATGTCTAAGGACTGCAGAGGTTTTGGCAACCCTTCTGAAAAGCTTCATATGGCATATAGTCCGGATCTGAGTAGATAATTTTTTAACTCCCCCCTCTTAATAATTGGTTTAAATATTTTAAAAACCCATCGCTTCATCGTTACTTAATTTATCCACAACCAAGAGTCAAATTCTATTTACCTAAATTGCATTTTTTTTACACAAAATAGGGTAAAATCTAACAACCCCATTTATTGACTTTGTTTGCTAACATCAATTTTTTTCTAAATCCATTTCTATCTCTACCGTCTACAATATACAAAACCTAACAGATGTAGGTACCGTTATCAGTATCAAGTTACTAATGGAAGGGACATCGATGAAGTTCCTGAGCCACATATCTAAATACATAAGACTTCATAGTTATGATCAGCTAATTAAGTTTTGCCCCGTTTCTTTTAGAGCTTCGGAGGTTAGTCTTTCAATTTCACTGAGCAGAAGTTGTGTATCAGTGTCGACTTCTGAAACGGGTGGGCTTATTTGAAATGAATTGTGAACGTTATCCCACTCTAATGAATCTGCAGAGGATACTCGTGACCAATCTGAATTACTGCCATGCGCATGATGTGTACTAGACTCTGTGGCACATGCTTCTACTGTTTCTTCCGGAAACATTGCCCTACAAAAACTTAGATTTAATATACAGGGTGATTCACGAATAATGCCAAGGGGCATTTTTCAATATACAGGGTGTTCTATCTTTAAGAAAACTTAATTTCAGGGCAGATTTAATTATAATAAGGTATTTCTTAAGTTTTTTAAATTAAAATTATTTGAGTATTACCAAGAACTAGCCGATGGTTCATGTGATATGGAAAGTGGCAGTGCTTCATGTTCCCATTCTAAATCCAAAGAACTGGCAGGTGTTGACGTTGCAGTTCGAGCCATAAGAGCTCGAGCATCCAAACATTGTAATGGTATGTCACGGCTATTATATGAACTAAAAAAATAATTTCAAACCCTGTTACGGATTTACTTCAAAAATCTTACCTACTACTAGGAAGGCGTTGTGATTCATTTAATCTGCTATATGAATCTCCCGGGGGATTAAAAATACCTTCAACCAATTCCAATACTGGTTTCTGAAATGTAATACGTTTTATTGTGAGGATAAAGCATGATATGAGGTAGAATAGAATTAAGTGCGGCCTACAAATTCAGCCCTAAGAGGTGCGGCAACCGATAATTTATGATTAGAATTATATCAGGACCTACACGATTAAATTAACCAGTTTTTAATACAACACAAAGATCAAGCAAAATATACAGAAAGTAATGCCCCTCCGAGAAGAAAATTAGAGTGTGATGGATCGCCTTGGGGATATCCTTCAGCTACACTTACGGGATTCACTTCTCGTTCTCTTAACTTTCAAGGATTCAACCCATTTTAACCATATCTTTCTATGATATTACCAAGTCTAAGCTTATTTTTGAAGTGGTAGTAGAAATAGACATTTTTAAAAATCGTAGCATCACCCTTTGCATGCTAGGTGATGGAGTGTTGTATGTTGTATTAACAAACTTTGGTTGATCTAATCTAGTAAATCCTAATAAAAAACATTAAAAGCAATAAGTGTAGGAAGCCATAAGCTTAGGATAAAGACAAAAAGTGCACCTATATTGTCTCTATTTACCTTAGGTGTCTTACGTTCTTTTCTTTTGGTGAATAAACGAAATATAAAACTTCTGCATCCATGGAAGCATGAAATGGTTTAAAATTAACATAAATTCAGATTTTTAAATCTCTCCCAGCCCTAGCTTTAACTTTCAACTTGAATTAAACGTTTTATTTTGGGTTACTCTTACCTTTTATTTTCCTCAAATGCAGTTGCATTCTGGAAATTAAATAGTAATTAAATATTTGAAGAGTAATTATTGTTAAAACTTTTACCTCTTCGATAAGATTTGTAAAATCAGGACCCTTGTCTTGATTATTAAAAAAGTTATGGCCGAGAAGTCTGTTGGTACTATCGGTACAGGGTAAACAACGCCCCATGCAATTACCCATATCTGTTGCAGCCCATTAAGGACTGTTTCACTCGCATTCCCCATCGAGCCATAAAATTATAGGTGAATCCGTGGTTGGATATTTGAAAAAATTAGAAAGGGGTTCGATAGGGTTTCCACCTAGAATTAGGTTAAGTAGTTTTAAATTACCCTACCGTGTTTTATATACAGTAACACTCACAAAAGTATAATATTTAACGGTTTTAATTTATTTAATGAACTACAAAACTACTAAAATTGAGATTTAACTAAATTTAACTTGAATAAGTGTCAAAAGTGACAGTTGTGGTGACAGTGACAGTTCTAGAAACCTTCGGTCAGCTGATTGTCAGCTGAGCTGTCAGTTGTGTTTCTCAAACCAAAAACCCACAAAATTGGAATGTTTTTAACAATAATTTTACCATGCTTATTATTTAGTTTAGTAAATACTTTATCAGAGTATCCAATTTTAATAGTGGTTTCGTATGACGCCTTCCGATACAATTTCTTCGACAAAGATGCTACCCCCTACATGTTAAAACTAAGGAAGAACGGAACATATGCAGACTATATTCATAATGTGTTCCCTACAAAAACCTTCCCTAATCATCATACCATTGCAACAGGGTTGTACCCAGCAAAGCATGGTGTAGTTGGAAATACCTTTTACGATCCCAATTTTAAAGAGGTAATCCATTTCGGTTACGAAATGTTTCATTACGATGAGAGTATTGTACCTATTTGGGTAAGATTTAAAACATAATGCCAACAAGGATTTGTTATTAAAAAAATTACAGCGTCTCAATGAACAATTTGAAGGAAGATATTCGGGGAGTATGATGTGGCCTGGAGGATCTTTTAAATATCAAGGGAAATCTCCAACTTATATAAGTTCATTTGTACCTGATTTTAATTGGCATAAACGAATCGATACGGTACGAATTATGTCTTAGTAGGGTTCGGTTTAACGTTTATAATTGTAGGCTTTATCGTGGATAGAAAATCCCGACAAACCTGCAAATTTAGTCATGATATATTTTGAAGAACCTGATACTCATGGTCATGTATACGGCCCAGAATCAAGAGAAGTATTTTCATTTTTACAGCAATTAGATAATATTACTTTTTACTTAGAGGTACGTTAAATTAATTTAATTCAGGCATTAATTTAATGAATTTTCTTAAATAGCAACAATTAGAATTAAAAGGCTTAACAGATAAAGTAACGGTGGTTCATTTAAGTGATCATGGTATGACAAGTGTAAGCCCTCCTGGGTTTATTGATTTAACACAATTCTTACCACCGAACACTTATAAACTGGCAGGTTCGACCCCGTGTCTACATGTTATCCCCAATGAAGGTAATTTTTAAATGAAATAGTAACGGGAGATTTAAATTTAAACTCTTGTACTAGGTTTGGAAGATGAATTATACGATCTTTTACACAACGCATCGGAAACTCACGGTAACTTTAAAGTGTACACAAAAAATAATATGCCGGATAAATGGAAGTTTAAAAATAATCCACGGATTCCTCCAATATATGTAGTAGCCGATAAAGGATACGGTTTTCAAGATCTGGCTGAAAAAGCAGAAGAATATTCTAAACAATACCATTTTAAAGGTAAATTCTTCATAAACGTTTAAATGTTTCTGAAGGTATTTGTTACAGTTACAAATGAAACTCAATTTGGGGTACATGGTTATGATAATGATATGCCAGAAATGCGACCATTTTTTATGATACAAGGACCTCAAATTAAAGTTGATTACGAAATTGAACCGTTTAATAGTGTAGACTTATTTCTCCTGTTTTGTGAGGTTCTTAAAATTAATCCGACGGATAATGATGGATCTTTTGCAAACGTCCAAGATATTTTTGTGGGGTACCATGGGAGCATGCTCCCGATTATTGTTATAATCGGTACGTAAATAATTGAAATAGAATTTTTATTAAAAAGAGAAGAGGAACAATAAATATTTTTGTCTGTTACAGTAGGGGGACTATTATTAGTGTTACTTCTTATTCTTTGTGCGGCAGTAGTAACATTAGTAATAATAAAACGACAACAAAGTATTACAACTACGGCAGCTCTCAACAAACGTTTTCCACAGAATTTTAGCCATTCAAATATTGAAGCTCAACATTTACTTGAACCTGAAGATGCTTAAAGTTTTAAGCATTTACTTATAATTATCTGTGATTGTTTCTCATAACTTCTTTTGATTTACGATGTATAAATACGATTAAGTAGTGAAAATTTATTTATATTTTTAAAGAGAAAAGAAATCTTTCGTAATTAATTTAATTTTTGTTTTAGTTATTGGTTTGTTTACATTTGTGAGATTTATGGATTTTTATAGATATATATTAGCAAGTTAGGAACGAATAGAAAAACCTGTTTTGGTTCGTAATTTTATCTTCTGTACATAAAGTGATTTTTATGTTATGTTTACGAAGTCTTGAAGATGTTACAAAAAATACAATTTTATTATTGTATATTTAGTATTAACAAACTGTAATATTTTAAAGTCATAAATCAAAGTTTTAGTTAATTTTTATAGTTTCATAAATTGGTTGTGTAATTGTTGCTCATTGGTCAAACGTATTAAATTTAGACGATTTATTAAAATATAATAAATCAGTGTAGGGGTTTCAATAGATGTTTGTGTATAAAATGAAAAGTTTTAACATTGTTCCCACTGGAAATTCAAAACGGTGTTTCCGCACAAACAATGTTGAACGATTTGCTCTGTAGATTAATAAATAAATATTTCTTCTGTAAGGGATGTAGATTAGAGGTTTTTTGAAGACTAGTAATAGTGAGTTTTTGGTTTGAATTAATAAAAGTAGAATTCATTTGTTTGCCAAGCATATCTTTACGTAAAGAAGTACCTATTCGAGTTTTAGAAAATGTGCTAAAATTTGTGTGCCACCCTAACATTAACGTATAATCCATATCCATATTATATTTTTTTCTAATGTCCAAATATCGTGTGATAATAATAAGTAACTAAATTAACAATCAGTTTTGGGTTGTGTAATAAACAATCCATTGTCCACTGTTTAACTGTACAGGGTTTTGTTAGGTTTGCCATTAGAATTATGGGTGATAATAGAGATAGCAGTTGAGAAATTTTTTTTTTTAAAACCCTTCATTTTCTGTGATTCAAATAATAGGGCCTCGGTTTAATTTTCAACGCCACTATACGTAGAGCTCTTTTTCATCTTTCAAGGAATTTCAGTACCACCCTCCCGTAATAACGGGTAGCTAAAATATAGTGCTGGCGGCACTAACTTCCCCATAATAATACTAATCAGTTAGAACAAAAAAATGAAAAGTCCTTTCCCTTGTAGATAATTTGATAAAATATTTTCTTGTGAATTTTGATTGGTTTTTAGTGTACAATTAAATTAGCATGATGTACAGTAATAAAACGTTGAGTAACTCGGGATGTTGAATTGTAACTTTACTGTAACTTGCTATATTTAAATAAAACTTTGAATATTGCATGGTAGCTTCTTAATTAACATGTCGATTGGAACACGACGGAGAGTGCCTAAGTGTGCCTGCGCCAAATCATTCTTGCGTCCAACCGTCCCTGCGCCATCGCCTTGCGTCCAACACTGTTATTGCGCCCAATTGTCCCTACGCCATCATCCTTGTATCTAGTATTCAACCTCACCTTTGCGTGCTGCGTCCTATTTTTGCTTACAAGGTTCCAATGATACACTATTTGTGGTATGGCCTGTAGTGAAAGACGAAACAACCCTGTCGGGTTTGTCTATTCTTTGAAAATTAAAAAAAAAAGATAATTAGTGTTCAAATCAATACTTTATTACTTCCTATTAATCTTAATAAATACGGTGGTAACAAATCTAATAATATATATTTACAATAATAACATTACAAACAAAATATGCAAAAAAAAGACTATTTCACCAAATTATCGAAGCAAAATTATTGTGTAATACTTTTCAAATTTTAGGACTCGACTTTACTACAACACTTTTACTTAATCACAACACTATCAAAGATTTGATTTCATTGAAAAAAATCCGTTAACATGAACCTACGTAATACAATGTTAAAAATTATCAACGTTCGTTGATTTGTTTCCTAATTACCAGCACTAAAAGCAGAGTTCATTCTGCAAAGAGGAAGCTCAAAAACTATACATTTTTAAGTAAAAATAAACAATAATTTCTAGTGGTCACAAATTTTTTCAAATCAGACTAATTCACACAAAAAAAATTAAGAATCTTCTGAATCTTCTCTTCTTCGTGATCTCATTCTCCCACCTCTACGTATTTGGTTAAGGCATGCCAACATTCTTATCATGAATGCTGCTGGTACTGTTATGGTGTCTTTGGTTTCTTCTAACATTATTGCATTACGTTTTACTAACTAAAAAGTTAAAACAGAAAATTATATTTTGTAACTAAAAAGTAATTAAAGGCTTACATCGTCAGCCATTTTAACATCAAAATTGGCTTCTTCTTGAATCGGAGCCCATAATTTGATGTCGTGATCTATACCACTGGTAGCCAAAATCGGTAAAGTAGGGTGGGGTTGTAAACAGTTAACGACATGTTGGTCTGCTTGGAGAAGCATTTTTAAGTTTGCAGTTTTTCGATCCCAAATGAAAATATGACCACAATCGGATCCAGACATTACATGATCATTTCCCCAAAATGTTGCTTCTTTAATCATTGTCCTAGAAAAATAATAAAATAAGGCAAAAGTCTTGGCGTGCAATGTGGCAGGTTAGGGCCTCCATTCCCTTTTTTTTTTACCTGGCATTTCTATGCCCGACATACTTCATCTTCATTTGGGGTTCATGTATGATGTCATCGGGAATTGCTGGTTCTGATTCTGCATGGGAATTCATTTCGTCGTCCTCATCACTATCAAAGTCTAATTCGACATCTGACATCTAAAGAAAAACGTAAAATAATGTTTTTTAGAATTACCGATACATACATCTTCTCCTCTATCTCTTGATCCGGAAGGTTTATCCGCTGCAGAAGTGGAAGGTGCTGAAGTTTCATCGGGAGTGTCGACAAAGTTTCCACGATCGATTTCGTTTCCAACTCTGAGACTAATGGTAGAATTGGATGTACTTTGTTCGGAATATTTTAAACTAACTGAAGGTTCGGATCCGTGCTGCTCGATGAATCCGTGTCTCAGGTTTCTTAGTGTTGTAAGGTGACTACGTAAGTGACTCATTACTGGAGATTTATATTCCGTAGCTGCTTTGGATGCATCTGAATCTGATTGTTGTTGCTCCAAGGCACTACCATGCAGTATTTATTTTTATGGTTAATTGAATTTGATGTGCAATGCCAAATATAAAATAAAACAAGGGCAAGATGTAAATGAAAATATAATTGATTCGTACCTATTTGAGGAACCTTCTCCGGTATCCATATCGTCACTGGTAGAATCTGCAGCAGGATTTTGATCGGGTTGTGGATCACTTGTAGACGAAGTACTATCATCCGCTTGTTGTTGAGTTGCTTCGTCCTGTTCATTTTCATCAAGAGAGTCTTCTCCACCTGCACTAAGTGCAGCACGGGTTAACGGGTCATTTAACATACGAGAGAGCACATCTGTCATGCGTTGCATCAAGGTTGAATGAAGTTGTGGTCTGGCTTGTCCAATACCTAAATATTATTTTAAAATAACATCGACAAATACAAAATACACAAGAGTTGGCCATTATTTTGGTACTAAGGCTGATCGGTAATTATTTCCAGCTGGTAATGACTTAATTTTTATGGCCAACCCTTTTTAATTAATTCTCTGGTATGCATAAACATTCAAAATGAATGGATACGTACTAACGGTGGTTGTGTTGTCACATTCAGGTCTAGCATCGGGACCGGTATCGGACCAATCACCCCTTAATCTTAATCTCCTAACGGGAGGAGACTTACTGTCCCTTTTTCCACTCGCAGATTTACCTTTATCACCATGAGAACGACCTTTACTACCCTTTCTTAAGGGTGTAATTTGATGTTCCTGCACCAAATAATTATATGAGATTAATATATTTTAGATTGACCATCGAGGTTGCCGGATTTTGGTCTTGAATTTGCTTAAAAAGAATTACCTGTACTCCAAATAAATATAAATGATCAGAAGAATAGGAAACGAGCATATCTTGACCGTCAAGACTGTAACTCAATGAAGTAATTCTGTAAGGTCGATCATCGAGATCAGGGGCAACAAAACTGCAAAATGGCCTTGCAGTTGATTTATCTGTAATACCACTAAGTAACAAAATCTGTCACTTCAAGTCAATGCCGAATTACCTCCGACATGTGTGGCTAAACATCTACGATCGAAGATTCTCACAGCCGAGTCTGAGCAACCAATTGCAAGTTGATGAGGAGCTAAGGGATTGATAGCCAAAGCTGTTACTGCACGTGAATTGGTTATCATGATGTCATCTCGACAACGGGCTTTCTTACATCTAACAAAACAATTATTAAGGTTGGTTTAACCAATTTAATATTTTTTTTACTTTGATTTTAAACGGAGATCAAACCAACGAACCGTACCATCTTCCCCGCAACTCAAAAACGTATATGGGTCGTTAGGAACCGTAATAACCTCATAAGTAGTGCCTGAATGGCAATTAAATTGATTGTAAAATGTTCCTTGCGGATTTTCTAGATCTACAAATACAAAATAAGTTTCGGGAACTTAAATCTATGGGCATTCACATGCCTGTATGTAAAATTATTCCATCACCGGAGCAAGAAACAATTTGTCGATCACATGAATTTGGTAAAAATTTTGCACTAAATATGTTAGCGGTATGACTGGTATGGTAATCCTCCAGTACTTTATAATTGTGTCCGTTTGTTATGATAAGTCGTTGGTCGTCAGAGCCTGACAAGATGTATTCTCCCGTCTCGTTCCAACACAATGTGTTGACACAACCTTGGTGTATGGCTAGACGTCGTACAAGTCCCAAACGTTGTATGAAATCGACGTTATCTAAAATATTTCGAATTGATATCGGTTTGAGGTAATTTTAACTACGTACCTTTCGTACTATGATAGAGTTCGTATCGATTATTTCCATTTTTATATGGATAATAATAAATGTCTCTAAATATTGACTTATTTCTATTATTCATCTTTAATAATATGTAGAAACAGTTATTTAGGTATCACAGAATTTGCTTAGCAGTAGGCAAATGGTCTGTTAGGATGAACCCATCTCGACAGATTTCTACGTCTAAAAATAATACCGGGCGCAACTAAAGTGGAATTTGTAACATCAATCACAAATGCTAGGCCCCAAAAAGTCACTTAAAAAACTACTTTTAACTGCTCAACTCCGAGTCACCCACACAGCTGATTCTGCCATAAACAAATATGGTGCCAGATGATCAAAAATATACAGAGTAGCTCAATTTTTAATCAATATTCTGTTAATGTCAGAAAAAAAATAAAAATAGGATATTATATTATTTTTAGCTCAATTGTGAAGTGTGTTTGGTGTATTTTTAGATAAACTTTATTATACAGGGTATTTTACAGGTTTTAAACCATAAAAATTGTGCACGAACATTTATTTTTATTCACCCTGTATATAGCAGTACAAAGTGCAATGACAGGTAACTTGACATCTGTCAGTGTCATAAAAAGTGTGTATAACCTAAAATTTTTAACATTATAAACACATTCTTTTTATAAAACTTATAAATTGCGTACATTATGATAAGATTTACTTCATTACTCAGGTTAGTTTCAACAAATTTTAATATTAATACCCACACTTACATTATTTTTATACATAATTAGTAATTACATAAAATATTAATGAAGTTAAATGACTTTAGGAGTCCTACTTCCAATAAATTCAACCTAAAACTTGCCACAAAGGCACAGTCAAAAGTATGCTTTAGTACGAAGAAAAATACCCCATCGAGTTCTTCGAGTTCGACTGACGATGAACAGAAAAAGGTAACTCGAATAAAGAGTAGAAAGGAGCAGAGTAGCAGTTCAAGTTCTTCAAGTTCCAATGACGAACAAATAAAAGCAAATAAAATAAAGAGTGCAGAAGCTCGCCAAAAGCTTAATTTATTGCTTAATAAAATGATACAGGTTTATATTAGTCATCTCCTAAATATTCAGCGTCTAATTATAAAAACTTATAGGAGGATACTGCCCCAAAAAAGTCGACCAAATTAGATTTAGCAAAACCCAAAGACCGTAGACGAAAGGATGTAAGAACTGAACCTGGAACAGAATCTGTTAAAACTGAATCAGTTGGTAAAGCGATTCCGTGTTTAAACTTTATCACTCGTTAAATTTGACTATTTTGTAGGAGAGCAAATAGTAAAAGCTGTTAAAAACGTAGCTGGGGCTATTGGGGGTGATGCAAAACAAACCGAATCAGAATTATTACAAAAATTACTACACCCCGTTAAAGATCAAACAGCACAAACATCCAGTTCCAGTTTAAGGTACTTTATTTTACTTCGATTTCGTTATTCCTTAAACCTTTTGGTTTTAGTGAGATATTTAAAGATATGAAGATTGATAGAGAAACGAAAGCTTCTGAAGAAGTATCAAGAGCGCAACAGGTTCGGCAATTATTGCAAGCTGTGAAAGGGAAGCAGCAATATCCCGAGCGACCTAAAACAAGAAAACCTAGACATCATGTTAGGGAAGAACATGGAGACATGCATATGTAAGATGCTTTCTTTAGTTTATTAAAGTTATATTTGTTTTTATTAAAGTATGGAAGAAAGAGTGGATATATTTGGAGGTGATCGTTTAGGGATATTTCCTTCTCTGGAGGAAATACAAAAATGGGATAAACCAGAAATTAATAAAACATGGACAGCTTTGCATGAACGTGAATTACGTTTAGCTACTACGCATCCACCTACCAATTATTTCCAACAAATTATTTTATGGACCGAGCAGAAAAAACTTTGGAAATTCCCTATCGATAATGAACAAGGTATGAGGTGTACAAGTTTATACTATACGGGATTGTAGCCTAATAGGCATTTCTTTTGCAAATTTGTGTCTTTTGTTATCCTATTTCTGGCTCCTTCTTGCAAAGTTTGCTTGTAGGGTTTCCATTATTTATATTTCTTGATCTAAAGGTGTTCCTTAATAGTTGTACGCCCTATTAGGAAACTTGTGATGATCTCGAGCTGTGTCCTGTTAAGCAGTTCTGCTATTGTTTTTTTGAAAGCAAGCTCTCTTTAACATCGTAAGGGACTAAATCCTTTATTACTGCGGTGCTTGTTTAACACCTTTTGCACGACAAAGAAGAAAGCATTCTAAAACCTTGTTCCTTAATGACCTGAATACTATCCTAACTCATCTATCCTTTTAGAGGAGGTCTGCTCTAGTATTGATGTCTTAATAGTTTTAATTTCTGAATAAAATTTTATTCTAAAATTATTCTAGACCTGGAACAAGAGAAAAGTGTTTATTTTGCTGAGCATGTCTTTTTGGAGAAACATCTAGAACCATGGTGTCCTCCCAAAGGGCCGATTCGGCACTTCATGGAACTTGTGTGTGTAGGCCTTTCAAAAAATTCATATCTTACTGTCGAGAAAAAAAAGGAACATATTGAATGGTTTAGGAATTATTTTAACGAGAAGCAACAAGTTTTGCGTGACGTTGGAGCCGTTTCAGCAGACTTTCAAATGGAAAAGGAGACTACAAAAGAAATTGGAAACTAATTTTACATATAGTTAGTAAATAAGTTTGTTGTATTCTTTTTGTATTTAATAAATTAGTTAAATAATTATGGTTTTTGGGTTAAAGAAAACCTTACAAAAATTTATTTTCATAAATTTTACGGAAGCGGTAACTGTTTTTTGTTATCCTTACGGCCTTTTGTCTTTTTATGACTTATTATTGACGCGAGGAAGTAAGACTATTATCGCCAATTCGGGATATTTTTGCGGGAATCGAACCGGTACCGTTCAGGATAAATAATCTGCACTCGATATATTCCTGTATGTTTGGTTGCATACCGACCAGGGGCGTTGACTGCCGCAAATGCTTATTTATAGAAATCGCGGGCTTTTAAACCGGATATTCCGAAACTGCCGATGGTTTCCGAGTTCCGGCATATCCTGATAAATTTCGGCTGAAACTTTTCTTTGGAAAATTTCCAATTTTTTCAAACTGTAGGTAGGATTTTTCTTTAATTTCCTAGCCTGCGCGTAGGATGGTCCGAAATGGTTAGAAGAATGATTAGAAAAGGGCCAAGGCGATCTTAAAAGTATAAATGGGAGATGGTTAACTTCAACGGAAGTAGAAGCAGAAAGGAGAAGGAGAATACGCACCCCCAGCTGAATTTTCAAGGTAGGGCCTTGATAATTTTTACTTCTTGTAGATTGATGTAAAGAGATTGTTATTTTGTTTAAATTGTTTTCCAAAAATATACCTGCGCGACGTTAAAATTTTTAAAGTTGAGGTGGTTTAAAAGGTAGACCCGTAGACCACCATAATTTATGGTAACGCGGGGCCCTACTTCCCCTCTTCCCGTTAGCTTCGGGCCTGGGAATAATATATTCCAATTTTCTGAACACCCTGTAACTATAAATTGAGAAACGGTGTATTGTAGAAAACTATAATTAGGTACATACTGTCTCAGGCAAGTTGGATATAAATTCTTTGAAATCTTACAAGAGTTTAACCTGAGTTATTACGACAAAATAGATTTACAAAGGTATTATTATGCAATGGAATTCTAATTTGCAATTGTAATGTGTTGCAAATGTGGTTATTTCCGCTTCAAATTTAAAAATGAAGGGGGCAATTAATAACTTAAGTTCGTCAAAATCAAATTTAGATTCGCCGATAATCCAAATTTAATAATACAGGTAATAAAGTAATGGGGCAGGTGCTAGGAAAACGTAGATAGCAGCTTTTTTTAATTTATTACCCCTTTTCTGAGTTAGGTAAGAACTTTTTTAAAGATACTTAAGTCTGATAAATGTATTATAAAAAAAACAACAGACTCAAATGAATAATAAATATTTTATTAATTAATCTTTGGCATTAATACATTTCTTGCTTGTTACACACTCTTCAATTAAAAATAACTTATATATACACGTTTATTATGTTTAATAGAAAAAGAAAAATGCACTTTAACAAAGGATGCTAATTTTAAGGAGTTAAATAATTAAAGGACGGATTGCTTTGACTATATTTACATAAATTCATGATTAATATATCTGTTCCTTAGTATAATTAACTTCCTTATTGTCATTTCCATATTGAACTCTGTAGGGTTCATTGCATATTCAAATATTTTCTTGTTTGCAAATGAATTATTTAAAAAAAAGTTTCACCTACCAAAAAGGGACTAATTTTAATTTTTTCATCCCCCTTTTGTGCCATGACACCTACGAGCTATTTGAGATCTTTAAGTCGCTGACAAAAAAATAAAATTAGAAACTTGCGTCTTTTGGCCAGGAACAAATTCGAGTTAATTTTGGAATTTAATATTTTTTTTTCAACCACATTTTAACGATACTGTGACTGCTATGCGTCGCTTGCACAAATTTTAAAAGCGCCTTGAAATACTTTTAGTATAATAAAAGTTTTTTGGTTCAGACTAGATTTTCTCCGAAGTTATTATCACTAATTTATCAAAAACTTTATTTTTCATCCCCGTTTTCCTAATTTTACCACAATATAGGACACATTTTTTTATCTACTAGCCCCATCACGTTCTAAAAGCTCCCTAAGAGCAGAAATATAAGTCTGTGCCATTTGCAACGTTTCGAACTTGCTTAATTTATGATCAGCATCTAAGCTAGGAATAACTTGTCTAAGTCTATCAAAAGCTTCGTTTAATCCATTCATTCTTCTTCTTTCTCTTGCATTCGCAGCTAATCTTCTTTTCTTTAGAACTGTTGGTGAGTGTGGTCTATCGCGTACCACATTCTTTTTCCTACCTCGTATATTTTTCCTGTCCTGATTGATTTTGTTTATGTCGATGGGGTTCCTGGCGTCGCTCTTGCTGTTGAATTGTGATGTAAAACAGTTAAAATTGCCGTATGTGTACTTATCGGGTTCACTTAACGAGCCTAAATCACTCGTAGTTGATACGAAACTGTCGTAAGTGTTCACATCGTACGTCTCGGGTTGCTCGCTTGACCGATCATTGAAGAGTCTCCCATTATTTGAGTCTCTGGAGACTTCGGGTTGATTATATCTCGCCGGTGATAAGCTGAAGAGGTTTATTGAACTGATCTGGAACGGATCCAAGTGGGAATTTACTTGAGATGGACGTTCTTGTACCGATCCTAAATATTGATCCTCGGAAACTTCACTCACGTAACGATTGAAATACGATTTCATCACATCCATCTTCAGGGATTTAATGCCATCACTTTTAATTAAAATTTTTCACTTGAACACAATTTTATCACAACTTTCATGTCTTCTTGAAGCCGTAAAAATAAAAAAAAAAATAAAAATTGGATTAAATATCGCGGAAGGATTAGAGCGATGACCTATACGGAAGTCAGGAAGTGTCTGATAGACCCATGGATGGGACTGACCTGCACCAGCCGGTGTCGCGTGCAGCACCAACCACTAAAGTTCGATGCAACACCCGATACCAGGGGTGGAATCAATTATTTTTACTTTTATTAGTTCCTTGTTATAAATAGAGGGAGAGGGTTTGGTTGGTGTACAACTGTACAAGCGTTGGAATCTCCAGATGCATATAAGTTTGGTTCTTGATCGAGCATTGAAATCTCTTTAGGAGTGTTCGCGTTGTTGAGGTTTTAAGAGAATTTCAATGGAAAATTTGTGATTTTTTTGTTGATTAATATTTACAATATGCACCCCCACCCCAAATTTCTTAAAAAAAAAATTAAAATATAATTTTTAGAGTTTCTTTCCTTTGCTTTTCTCTGCTTCTTTGTGCTTCTCCCTCGAATTTTCTATCTTTTGCTCTTTTATTTATTTCGCCAAAGAGTCGAATAATTTACGGCCTTAACGGAAAATCCGACTACCCTTATTTTTTTAATTCTCATTTTTATTTCTCTTAACGGAAACTGTCTTTAATTACCTACTCTTCTTTTTCTAAGCGTTTTCCGATTATTTTTTGAATTTTTTTCGCTAAAGACCAAATTTGGTTTAATATAAAATCCGAATCCGTCCCTGTCATGGCATCTGCACACGATTGTATTCTTTTCGGCATTCTTTAACAAAAACACCTTATGTCGCGCACGTGCCGCTGCAGTCGGGGAGGGCAAACTATAATACAGAATATCCCTTAACTTGCGCACAGGTAACATAGGGTCCATTTTTACAATCGAGGTCGGTTAATGAGAGTGACAGATGCCGCAATTAACTACAGAGATGCTCAAAGTGATTAGATTGTTGGAATGATACTATGAATATGTATTTTTAATTCTTATTACTACGCCTTGTTCTTATTTCTTATCTTACGATTAATCCTAGAATTAATGCACTTACAAACGACCGTTGGTATTTTGGATATTTTATTATGGGCATTTGTAAAAGTAGGTATTCTTGAAAGCAAATTAGATATATTGTGGCACGAGCCCAATTTTAATTGTGCGAACAGACAAGGTAAAGTGATGTCTTTATTTTTTTTAAGCTTTCTCATTGATCGAGAGAGAGAAAGCACTTAGGCCCAGTTGTATCAAGTGGTTGAACTCCTAGTTCAGCTGATCCACGATTAATTGTCATGGATATGATTGTTATAACAATTGTTATCCATGGCAATTGATCGTGGATTAGCTAAACTGGGAGTTTACACCCCTATCTGTATGTAAGTCGTAACCAAATACCATCCTTGAGTCGTAACGACTCGTTAGCGAGTCTTTCACCGACAATTGTCGGTGTTTGAACGATTTTTCTCTCTCACGAGTAATACGAGAGTCACCAACGATTGTCGTTCGTAAAATAGGGGTGTTAATTTCTTCGGAGATGTCCTCCAGGACCTTATGATTTATTTATCTGCTGCTGAATGCGTGTATTTTTGTTTTGATACTTCTTTTCCCGACTTGGGTGTTGCAGGATTCTTTTAACACAAAATGATGTAGAGGGGAATTCTTACGTTCTATAGAAAAAAAACCAGCAGATTTTCTAACTTCTTATCTGTTTTTTAACAGCAAGCTCAGGGAATTGTACGCGTATAGATATCATCGGAATGGTAATTTCAGCAATAAAACCGAGATGAATAAAATAGTTCAGAAATATAAATCACTTCTGGATTTTCCAGCTGCACTTGTTGCATATTGTACTTATAATAGTCCCTGTAGACGAGGGGCACGCGGTAGCAGGCAACAGGAATCCACGGATTGCACTAATCAGTTTATTGATAATAAATAACATCAGGAAGACAAGTTATTCCTTGTAAATATGGCTAATGACAACAAATTGATAAGTATGCTGCTGGTAAGGCTATAAATCAACCAGTGCCGGTATTATTTTTCAAAGAATAGTGCCATTAAAAAGTATTACCGGCTTCTAAAACTGGATCAATTTATTCTTCTTGCTATTCTTGTTTTATTGAACTACAAGTTTAAAAAAGGATTCTTTTTATAACTTCCGGGACTTGAATCCAAAGCCAAACGATTTGGCTGAACACGACTTTTATTAAAGAGTCTTCTCCCTCTTGCATTTAATCTTCAGTATAGACATCACCTTTTTTGAGACTTTCCTCACGACTCAACCGTATTGCCATGCGTATTGTTTTTATTTTGGATGAGAGGTTTGGTACTTTGCATACGTATTACTAAACAAATTTGAGTTGTATAATGAGTTTATAGTTGCATAATGAATTATTGTTAATGAGGTGTTTAATCATGTAGTAGTTTAAAGTCAAAGAAGTGTAGGAAGTGTGCAATTTAACCAAGAGCACAATAACAATGCGTCGTTGCAAGCGATGAAGGCGAGTGTAATCATTTACGGGAAAATCTCGCGAAGAAGATTAATATTATTACTGTCAACTGCCAAATACAGCGTGGAGTTGATGAAAGCAATTTGCCGTACTTAGAAACTTTAATATCTCCTGATAAATTGTTTAACGGAATGCAGGAGCTCCTCGGGTATTAATAATAATATAATAGGGCTTTATCCTTTATCGACTAACAGGACATTTATGTAACGCACATTAAAGACCTTATAGTGTTAATGCTAATTTAATTTGATTTTTACCAGAAGCCTAAAGCGTAGGCTGAAGAAGAATATTCTATAATAGGAAGGTGCTTTGTGGTTCCCGGTAGTTACCTACCTTACCAGTCCAAGGTAATTATTTTCACCTTATAATAAAACGTGTTCAAAAATTCTTTTGTATCAATACAATCAGAATTGGCCAATTTATACTTAATTTGGATATCAGACCAATTTATTTGAGAAATGTATGTCCGCTGGCGCCAGATATATTTTAAACTTAATGTTATTCGGTTCTAAAGAAGATTATTTTTAGAAAAAATCACACGTGGAGTAATCTCATGATTACTGAATTCGTGGAGAGTTTCAAGTCGACGTACTGTAAGAGTAAGCGAGCGCGAGCTAACGTGTTTTCAATGCGTTAAATAGAGCGCGAGCATGTGTTTAGTCTTAAGACGGTTCCCAGGCCCAAACTATTAACATTATAAAAATGTTTTCCCGGAGTTTATTGTAGGAAATTTTATTTTCTACAACTTTGCTCTGATAATATTTTTTGGTTGGTTTCTTTTACGTAAGTTTTTACGTCACTCGCCACTAGCCTCACATTAGGTACTTTTTCCTAGCCTCATTCGCGCTGAAAAATTCATTTATTTCTTTTAAAATATAAAGAGTTCTTTGCAACAGAGGAACAATTAAAATTTAAATCCCTATTATGCAGATTTTGCTTCTTAGTATTTTATTGAATAATTTTTCACTTTACTATTAATAAAATAAATTCGCTGGCTGTTTCAGTATTCTGCAAAAGCTCTTAATTATTAATAATGAGATTTTTGACGACGAAAAAAAAAAAGATTAGTAAATACGTCAAAGTTAACACGTTCGGTGAGTTCGATCAGTTATTTTGAAACGAATCCACGTCGTGATTGATGTCCATTTTCAATAGTTTCTAATTAGTGATCTTTAAGGCTAATCAGTCATTAAAGAAGCTGCTGGTTTTCATTCTAACGAACTCATTGATTTGATTTGACTTTTAGCCATATAAAAATAATGTTAACTGTTTGAGTTTTTCAAAGCTTGTGCTAATATTTCGTTGTTCATACAAAGAGTTGTTTAGGGAAAAATATTCAATAGATTTTTCTTTTATATGGTTGACCCGGATGTATTTTTTTATAGAAGCTAGACTAGAAAGGACTCCCAAGGTTTTTATTTAAATTCGTAAAGTACTTCGTTATTCACTAGGGAATAATAATTATTCACGCCAATTTATTATGGATTGCATTATCCTTGACCAAACACGTGAACGATTATAAAATTATTGACTAGTCGTCGATTCAAAAAAGTCGTTTCGTTGCTATGGAAACGTTTAATTTAAAATTAGTAATTCAAGGGTGTAATGATTTGCGATTGCGCTTTTCAATTGCTATCCCAGCAAGCTATGAAAAAACTGTAAACTTCCATCAAGCTAATAGGAAATTATGTCAAAATAATCTTGAAAAATGGGTACATCATAAATTAAATTAAAAACTGACTAAAACAAGTCTCTTAATTAACGAATACAAACGCGCGTTTTAATTTATAACCAATCAAGTTGATTTCGGACTCATATTTTATAGTATAATCGCTGTGATTGGTCATCTTTGGATAAAGGAAGTAGTTTAAGAAAGTTGTTTTATTAAAAAGCGGTGTGTGTTGTTCGTCATTAAAGGCGAGAAAGTAGTTAAACTCTTGCGGCACGTAAAACGGACATAACTGATTAGCAATGGACCAGAATTGTAGAATAACTCGGTGATAAATTTGAATTATGACAGGCAAACAAAAATAACGGATGGAATTTAAATAAAAAATATGTAGTAGCAGGCTTGCTTGTTTAATACGTTTCAAAGAATTTATATTTAACTACAGGACAGTCTTAAGGAATTTTATTTGATGAGTGGTGCGAAAGCGGTCAGAAAAATTACTTTATGCAACAAATACGGGTTTACCTATATACAGACTATGCAGAAGCACGAAAGAATCATTATTTATTCTTCAGGGAGTAACTAATTTTAAATAAAGCTCAGTCTTAAATCAATGAATAATGAAAACAATTAATATCTAATTAATATCTAACTGGAAATTACATCAACAATAGGGAAGTTCGCTTTACTCCGGCTTTTATTGTGTCGTAGTTATTGGTAATAAACGTTCATTTATAATCGTTGATGCATAGCTCATTAGCTATTAGGGCTCTAACGGATTGCTCTTTCTATGCAAAATTACCTACGACTTACCAAGGTTTAATTTTTATTCTTTGCAGTGCGGTTCCTGGCAATCTTACATTTTTTTTATTTCACGCCTATAAAGAAGCAATTTAGAAAATTTAAACAATTAAAGTATTTGAACCGCGCTCGTGCCAAGGATAATTACGTTCTTAATTGAAATACTCACAATCAAATACATGTTATTTTATTTACCGTTCGTTTTGTACCACCAAGAACGTTACAATCAAAACTGCTAACTTACAAGTAACGGATTTTTTTTATAGAAAACACATTCAATGTCCTTCAAAAAATTTATAGATACATGTTTGATCAAGGATAATTCTTCCCGTGAATTATAATAATTCACTAGTCTATAATGGCTATTATTACATGCTCGTTGAATAATTATTACCTTGATTCTTTAACATTTTCTTGCGTACAAACTACCCAACTGATTAAACACTACATAATCTGTTTGTTCTTACAACACCCTTTGTATTATCTAACCGTAACGGCATGCCGTAACAAAAACAGTCATAATAAACTAATTACCCTTTAATAAAATTAACGTTGCGTAAAATGGTTGAAACGTGCATCTCTTTTAAACCCTCTTTCGAAATTCGGTAAGTCAATACATCTAATTAGACAAGGATGGTCTGGCGTGTGCCCCGATCGTTATCTGATACAACATATGGTCGAACCAGTAACATAATGACCCTACAAACCGAAAACGAACCTTAAGCAAAGCATGTGTAAGGAAGAAAATGAAGTTTTTTTTACAAAACACCCGGAAGAATAAATTATACGAACCACGTTGATTAGGTTAACTATTTGCTGGCTTAGTCAGTTTTATCGACAAGGTTTGATTTGAAAATTGAAATATAATGACTTTTATTACTCGATTCTTTTATGTTACGAATTGGGGCGAAGAGTCTTTTGTAGTAGAAGTGATTAGGAAATTAAAGTAGGGGTCGGAAAAATATAAATAAGGGTTTATTTTCAACACTTGGTATGATACGCTTTTCTGTTTTATTTTGGGTTTCAAAAATCAACACAATTATTCTACGAGCATGTAATGATGGCTATTATTCACGAGGAGCTAGTCTAGAGAAGTTGAGACGTCAAGCAAGTCTCACAAAAAATTATAAAGCTAACTGCATCGAGCTTGTTCATCGATTTTTGTCCTCGGGGGCTCACATCTTATTGTGAGTACGGGGGTGGCAATCCCGAGGTACCCTAGCTGGAGTTTTTCCGACTCTTCTAGGGATAACTCCTTTTTCTCTTTATCTTTCTTATTCGTGTCTTTTAACGTTTAAAGCGGCTTACTACTTCATTATTCACTAGTGAATAATGATAATTCAAAGGAGTATTACGGATTGCATTGATGTTCATGCATTTTTATATTTTCGTGCATGATTTTATGCAATATTTCGTTCCAAAAAATTTAAATACTCGTTAAATTTCATGAAAATTCTTCGGGGTTTTTATTTTGAAAGTTGATAGTTCGTAAACCAAGCAATCTTGTAACCTGTTTGTTTACTTAATAGCTTCTTCATTGTCCGGATTACCGTTCTAGTCAATGTTTTATAGTATATGCATCAGAATGTGTCCATAAACTAACTTCAGGAGCATGAATTGTCTTCAGTATCCAACAAATTCTTGTTTAATTCGTTTTGTTGCCTGAAAGCACCTGTAAGGCCCAACTTGAATACAATTCAATTCCTTTCCGGCAAGTTCCAGACATTGGTTTGGCATTCAACTGAAATCGTTGTCGTAATTTTCTCCTGAAAGACTATGGAAAAGCAGGACCGGATTTGAATTTTATAATTAAATTAAAAGACCTATTAAATTTTATCTGTTTAAGAATTTTAAAGAGTCATAATTAGAGGTCAAACTTACACATATTAAGTATTGAGTCATTACATAAATCATTGTGCTTTTAACACCAATAGATAGCTATAAGAAACGTTTTATTTTATGGGTTTAACTATCGATCCCTGCAACGTCTTAAATAATAAAATTGCACTTAATTTTAAGTCTATAGAAATAAACTGATAAAACTTTATATAATATTAATTACAATCTATAAAATTGAAATATGAAGAAGAAATTTCATGAAAAATCTTGAAGGTCAAGTTAGACTGAGCGAGCAGGACAAATAATAACATTCTTCTTCTTGTGTTAGAGAAATAAGGAAATCTCAAAGGATAAATGAGTCTCGCCACTTCAATTAAGACCGTTCATTTACCAACATTTCTTCGCGTCTAAGTGCGAAAAATTGAAACTTCCATTACTAGAATAGTCAAGAACGTACATTCCAGGACTAAAAGATATTCTAAAGTGCATACAAATACAGGTTGCTGCAGCAAGTGTCTTTCTATAGAAAGCCTTATTGTTGTCGACATATAAAATCGAAGCAATTATCCTTCTGAATATATTTCAAAGAGTGTTGAATTCTTATCCTTCTGTCTGTTAACAATAGAAAAATTTATATTGCGCTGAATTTTTTAGGACGTACCCTGTAATTTTCCCACTTGTTATACAAACCAACTGAGTTAAGAGACAACTATAATTCATAATTATAACTCATCTGCCTGTTGACAACTTCATAGCACGTGTCCTGTTTCCACTCTACATTAAGATGTTTAAACTGGCTATACTACAACATTATTAAACAAATACAACCTGCAATTATAAAATTACTGGTTCCCGTTATATTTCGAATAAAGGCGTGGTTGTTAGACCGTGGAAATTAATTCTCTTGTTATAACTGAAGATTTCATCACGAAATTATGACTTTAAAATATTGGGTTTTTGCTAATTGCTGAACACGAATTAAATGTGTTGCTAGATATTATTAGTTTGTAGAAAGACGTGGGAACGTAGTTTTAAAATTAACCTCGGGTTACATTTTTTCGGGAAATATCCAACTAGCTGACTCTTAACCCCGACCTAAATCCTATTAAACAAATGGAGTTTAAAAAAAGAGTTTTCAGGAAAGATAATTTGAGAAGGGATATCTGGGGAAAAGTTCGGAATTTTCAAAATTTTCATTTGAGCAATAAGAACTCGACCAAAACGAAACGGCATTAAATTACGTACGAGTACATAATCTCTTCCTCGGTTACTTTATACATTAGAGCCTGCCACAAAGCTTCTTGATATTAGCAAACGGAATTGATTTATTAATTCAGTTTGCAGGATATTTCTGGTCGGTGAAAAAAAAAAGACGAAACCAGTAGCAGGCACACGACAGAACGATGAACATGGTCAATTACAGACAACTTCTGTAAACAACTGTTAAGCTTCCGCTTAAGTATTCCTAGTTAATCTCGGAAATAAGATTTGTTACACACTCGTAAATTTTAAAGCTGCTTACTAGCGAGATGTAACAGATGTTAAACCAGAAAGGTGTTGCTTAAGTAAAAACGCACTGTGCGATAATGACTTTCCATTAAAAAGTAGTATAACAACGTTAGATAGAAAAATATTTATCATTATTGTAATTGACAGGAAGGAAATCTTTCAAGCGGAGATTGGAAACTCACGGTCTTTTTACAAAAATGTTGTGTAAAAGGAATGACTTTGTAGAAATGTCTCGAGAACAACCTCCTTACTAAAGCCAAGGCAGTTTTTAAATGTTCAAAGTCTTGCTCATCCAAATTACAAAATGCGTTGAATACAATCCTCGAGATTTCCCCAATGCTAATTGGAGTCCAGAAAATTTCCCAGAATTTCAGAGCTAAGTCTTTCAGAATTTTCCATCCCCAAACCTCAAATTCAATCTCCATAGTGTCCAAGGAAAATTCTACTCGGTGAAAAGAATTTACTCGACACTGAAGTACAGTAAAAGTCACTAACCGAGCCGAAGGGTGGAGTTCATTTGGTAGGAGTGGGGGGTCGTAATAATTACACTAAACTCCATTAACCGAGCTGAAGGATTTAATTGATTTGGTAGGATTTGGGGGTTGTAACAATCTAAAATAGCCACCAGAAGATAAATGGTTCCAACATTTCGCGAGTGTTTACGTGGTGTTAAATCTGATCCTGTCTTCAATGTTATCTATCATCAAAAGTGTTGCTAACATCACAGCTCGTTTAACAAACAAGCAATAATTTGCTTAATGTTTATTTTAGTGAATTTTTTACTACCTAGTAATTTACATCACCACAAAAACTCCAAATTTATTACCTTTCAGGTTAAAGTCCAAATTCAGAATTATCAGAAAATTACAGTTCATCCAAGAAACGTTAATACCTTGAATATGTGAAATATTTTAATTAACTCGTGCTTCTTACAGCTATCCTATTCAGAGATTCTTGAAAATCTAAAGCAACATACAGTTTTAATCACTTAATTTGAACAACTCTATATATTTTAGAAAAATAAAAGCAAGAAAAGTTTAATCTAAAAATTCATATGAATGATGGGTTGGTTGAGGATTCTTTCGTTAATTAGTCTAATGAATAGAACTTGGTATGATTGCAAAAGCAACCATTAGCTGGTCATCGGTTTGTTGTAGAACAAGATCACATTGTAAGAAACCACGTGGATTGCTTGTTAATGTAATTATTACGTGAACAGAATGGGAAAACTGTTTAGTATTCGTTATTTAAACCGCAATCAGTCAGTAGTTACTTTAGAAATGTTTATTATCTTGTTAGGGATTAAAAAAAATATTTTTATGTAATACCCAACGAATTTTTAGTCTGAAGTGTAAAGGAATCGGAAATCTACTCTTATTTATGCGACTTTTAAATTTAATTATGTTTCACCCTGTGTGTTTAAAAATTTCTTTTGGCTTTAAAATTTTCATTTTTCTGGATTTAATTCTCAGAGGGTTGATTTTTTATTTCTATAGCTTCTTCCTTTCAACATACAACCGAGAACATGTACTCACATAACAGACTTGATTATTCAAACTTCCAGATTGAATACTCATTTTTTTTATGTAATTATGTTTCACCCTGTGTGATGAAAGATTTAAAAATTTCTTTTGGCTTTAAAATTTTCATTTTTCCGGATTTAATTTTTTAGACTGGGTAATAATCATTTTTGAGAAGTGGGGGTTGTTTTCACAGGTTTGCAAAGGATGTTTTTAGGTAAACAAATTTTTTTCTTCATGTTTTTATTCTCGTTTAGTTCTCAGACAGGGTAGTTAGTTAGGGTTAGTACAGAATATTGTAAGGCTTAAGTTATATTTATTTTTTTATGGGAAGGAGAACGTTTTTAAATTCCCAGAGGGTTGATTTTTTATTTCTTTAGCTTCTTCCTTTCAACATACAACCGAGAACATGTACTCACATAACAGACTTGATTATTCAAACTTGCAGATTGAATACTCATTTTTTTTATGTAATTATGTTTCACCCTGTATGATGAAAGATTTAAAAATTTCTTTTGGCTTTAAAATTTTTATTTTTCCGGATTTAATTTTTTAGGCTGGGTGATAATAATTTCGAGAAGTGGGGGTTGTTTTCATAGGCTTGAAAGGGCTGTTTTTAGGTAAACACATTTTTTTTCTTCATGTTTTTATTCTCGTTTAGTTCTCAGACAGGGTAGTTAGTTAGGGTTAGTACGGAATATTGTAAGGCTTAAGTTATATTTATTTTTTTATGGGAAGGAGAACGTTTTTAAATTCCCAGAGGGTTGATTTTTTATTTCTTTAGCTTCTTCCTTTCAACATACAACCGAGAACATGTACTCACATAACAGACTTGATTATTCAAACTTGCAGATTGAATACTCAATTTTTTTTATGTAATTATGTTTCACCCTGTATGATGAAAGATTTAAAAATTTCTTTTGGCTTTAAAATTTTCATTTTTCCGGATTTAATTTTTTAGACTGGGTAATAATCATTTTTGAGAAGTGGGGGTTGTTTTCACAGGTTTGCAAAGGATGTTTTTAGGTAAAAATTTTTTTCTTCATGTTTTTATTCTCGTTTAGTTCTCAGACAGGGTAGTTAGTTAGGGTTAATATGGAATATTGTAAGGATTAAGTTATATTTATTTTTTTATGGGAAGGAGAACGTTTTTAAATTCCCAGAGGGTTGATTTTTTATTTCTTTAGCTTCTTCCTTTCAACATACAACCGAGAACATGTACTCACATAACAGACTTGATTATTCAAACTTGCAGATTGAATACTCATTTTTTTTATGTAATTATGTTTCACCCTGTATGATGAAAGATTTAAAAATTTCTTTTGGCTTTAAAATTTTTATTTTTCCGGATTTAATTTTTTAGACTGGGTAATAATCATTTTTGAGAAGTGGGGGTTGTTTTCACAGGTTTGCAAAGGATGTTTTTAGGTAAACAAATTTTTTTCTTCATGTTTTTATTCTCGTTTAGTTCTCAGACAGGGTAGTTAGTTAGGGTTAGTACAGAATATTGTAAGGCTTAAGTTATATTTATTTTTTTATGGGAAGGAGAACGTTTTTAAATTCCCAGAGGGTTGATTTTTTATTTCTTCATCTTTTTACTTTCAACATACAACCGAGAACATGTACTCACATAACAGACTTGATTATTCAAGCTTGCAGATTGAATACTCATTTTTTTAATGTAATTTTGTGTCACCCTGTGTGGTGAAAGATTTAAAAATTTCTTTTGGCTTTAAAATTTTCATTTTTCCGGATTTAATTTTTTAGACTGGGTAATAATCATTTTTGAGAAGTGGGGGTTGTTTTCACAGGTTTGCAAAGGATGTTTTTAGGTAAAAATTTTTTTCTTCATGTTTTTATTCTCGTTTAGTTCTCAGACAGGGTAGTTAGTTAGGGTTAATATGGAATATTGTAAGGATTAAGTTATATTTATTTTTTTATGGGAAGGAGAACGTTTTTAAATTCCCAGAGGGTTGATTTTTTATTTCTTTAGCTTCTTCCTTTCAACATACAACCGAGAACATGTACTCACATAACAGACTTGATTATTCAAACTTGCAGATTGAATACTCATTTTTTTTATGTAATTATGTTTCACCCTGTATGATGAAAGATTTAAAAATTTCTTTTGGCTTTAAAATTTTTATTTTTCCGGATTTAATTTTTTAGACTGGGTAATAATCATTTTTGAGAAGTGGGGGTTGTTTTCACAGGTTTGCAAAGGATGTTTTTAGGTAAACAAATTTTTTTCTTCATGTTTTTATTCTCGTTTAGTTCTCAGACAGGGTAGTTAGTTAGGGTTAGTACAGAATATTGTAAGGCTTAAGTTATATTTATTTTTTTATGGGAAGGAGAACGTTTTTAAATTCCCAGAGGGTTGATTTTTTATTTCTTTAGCTTCTTCCTTTCAACATACAACCGAGAACATGCACTCACATAACAGACTTGATTATTCAAACTTGCAGATTGAATACTCAATTTTTTTTATGTAATTATGTTTCACCCTGTATGATGAAAGATTTAAAAATTTCTTTTGGCTTTAAAATTTTCATTTTTCCGGATTTAATTTTTTAGACTGGGTAATAATCATTTTTGAGAAGTGGGGGTTGTTTTCACAGGTTTGCAAAGGATGTTTTTAGGTAAAAATTTTTTTTTTCATGTTTTTATTCTCGTTTAGTTCTCAGACAGGGTAGTTAGTTAGGGTTAATATGGAATATTGTAAGGATTAAGTTATATTTATTTTTTTATGGGAAGGAGAACGTTTTTAAATTCCCAGAGGGTTGATTTTTTATTTCTTTAGCTTCTTCCTTTCAACATACAACCGAGAACATGTACTCACATAACAGACTTGATTATTCAAACTTGCAGATTGAATACTCAATTTTTTTTATGTAATTATGTTTCACCCTGTATGATGAAAGATTTAAAAATTTCTTTTGGCTTTAAAATTTTTATTTTTCCGGATTTAATTTTTTAGACTGGGTAATAATCATTTTTGAGAAGTGGGGGTTGTTTTCACAGGTTTGCAAAGGATGTTTTTAGGTAAAAATTTTTTTCTTCATGTTTTTATTCTCGTTTAGTTCTCAGACAGGGTAGTTAGTTAGGGTTAATATGGAATATTGTAAGGATTAAGTTATATTTATTTTTTTATGGGAAGGAGAACGTTTTTAAATTCCCAGAGGGTTGATTTTTTATTTCTTTAGCTTCTTCCTTTCAACATACAACCGAGAACATGTACTCACATAACAGACTTGATTATTCAAACTTGCAGATTGAATACTCATTTTTTTTATGTAATTATGTTTCACCCTGTATGATGAAAGATTTAAAAATTTCTTTTGGCTTTAAAATTTTTATTTTTCCGGATTTAATTTTTTAGACTGGGTAATAATCATTTTTGAGAAGTGGGGGTTGTTTTCACAGGTTTGCAAAGGATGTTTTTAGGTAAAAATTTTTTTCTTCATGTTTTTATTCTCGTTTAGTTCTCAGACAGGGTAGTTAGTTAGGGTTAATATGGAATATTGTAAGGATTAAGTTATATTTATTTTTTTATGGGAAGGAGAACGTTTTTAAATTCCCAGAGGGTTGATTTTTTATTTCTTTAGCTTCTTCCTTTCAACATACAACCGAGAACATGTACTCACATAACAGACTTGATTATTCAAACTTGCAGATTGAATACTCAATTTTTTTTATGTAATTATGTTTCACCCTGTATGATGAAAGATTTAAAAATTTCTTTTGGCTTTAAAATTTTTATTTTTCCGGATTTAATTTTTTAGACTGGGTAATAATCATTTTTGAGAAGTGGGGGTTGTTTTCACAGGTTTGCAAAGGATGTTTTTAGGTAAAAATTTTTTTCTTCATGTTTTTATTCTCGTTTAGTTCTCAGACAGGGTAGTTAGTTAGGGTTAATATGGAATATTGTAAGGATTAAGTTATATTTATTTTTTTATGGGAAGGAGAACGTTTTTAAATTCCCAGAGGGTTGATTTTTTATTTCTTTAGCTTCTTCCTTTCAACAT
The DNA here is from genome assembly GCA_963082805.1 of Hemicrepidius hirtus. Classification (NCBI taxonomy): domain Eukaryota; kingdom Metazoa; phylum Arthropoda; class Insecta; order Coleoptera; family Elateridae; genus Hemicrepidius; species Hemicrepidius hirtus. The sequence goes on from OY720162.1 coordinate 35,606,908, forward strand.
ACAACCGAGAACATGTACTCACATAACAGACTTGATTATTCAAACTTGCAGATTGAATACTCATTTTTTTTATGTAATTATGTTTCACCCTGTATGATGAAAGATTTAAAAATTTCTTTTGGCTTTAAAATTTTCATTTTTCCGGATTTAATTTTTTAGACTGGGTAATAATCATTTTTGAGAAGTGGGGGTTGTTTTCACAGGTTTGCAAAGGATGTTTTTAGGTAAAAATTTTTTTCTTCATGTTTTTATTCTCGTTTAGTTCTCAGACAGGGTAGTTAGTTAGGGTTAATATGGAATATTGTAAGGATTAAGTTATATTTATTTTTTTATGGGAAGGAGAACGTTTTTAAATTCCCAGAGGGTTGATTTTTTATTTCTTTAGCTTCTTCCTTTCAACATACAACCGAGAACATGTACTCACATAACAGACTTGATTATTCAAACTTGCAGATTGAATACTCATTTTTTTTATGTAATTATGTTTCACCCTGTATGATGAAAGATTTAAAAATTTCTTTTGGCTTTAAAATTTTCATTTTTCCGGATTTAATTTTTTAGACTGGGTGATAATCATTTTTGAGAAGTGGGGGTTGTTTTCACAGGTTTGCAAAGGATGTTTTTAGGTAAAAATTTTTTTCTTCATGTTTTTATTCTCGTTTAGTTCTCAGACAGGGTAGTTAGTTAGGGTTAATACGGAATATTGTAAGGCTTAAGTTATATTTATTTTTTTATGGGAGGGAGAACGTTTTTAAATTCCCAGAGGGTTGATTTTTTATTTCTTTAGCTTTTTCCTTTCAACATACAACCGAGAACATGTACTCACATAACATTCAAACTTGCAGATTGAATACTCATTTTTTTTATGAAATTTTGTTTCACCCTGTATGATGAAAGATATAAAAATTTCTTTTGGCTTAAAAATTTTTATTTTTCTGGATTTAAATCCTTAGACTAGGTGATAATCATTTTTGAGAAGTGGGGGGTTGTTTTCATAGAAATAAATTCCTTTCCTCATGAACGCACTGTATACATTTTTGTCTGGTAGATATTTTAAAGAACAAAGAAGTACATTTTATTATGAAGACTTTGAGAATTTGCCTCTTGTATAATAATATAAAGATGTATTCCATACTTTACTGCGATGACGTAGCTATATTATGTTAATAATATTGATATCAATACAACTGTGAACCAGCAGGTACTATCATATACAACTCTCTGCTAATCAGCAATGAAAAACCGGTATATCTTAAGACGTTAGATTCTAACAATAAAATGGGCTTTATTAAACGTTTAAAATTAAATTCTTATAATTAATAAAGGAGAAGAACTCTGTTGACTTTCGACATGAATATGCGCTTGGAAACGGAAACTCCTACTTGAAACAAGTCTTTAAATAATTACTTCTTGTCTGAAGAAGGTGTTTGTAAAATTTTATGAGTAATATTATACAACTTCAAAGTTTGATAGAAAACTTCCATTAACATGTTTTTACTTGGATGGATTTAAAAGTTTTCTTTTCTCACTTTGCGCTGTTCGAGGGACTCGGAAATTCAGATCGCTTGGGAAATTCCAAGACTGTTGTAAAGTCAGGGCCCCTGAAGCAGTCTACAGTTCTTTGGGGGTTTTTAAAATTAGAAGGTAAAATATCCTGAAAGGGACGTTTCAAAAAATTAAATTTTGGGAGACTATGGGCGACTCTGAAGATATTAGGTGACTTGGGAATCCGAATTCGGGATGTCTTGGGAATCTATTGAAACAATTCGTTCTCGTTGGGAATGAAGATCTTTTGGGGGAGTTTAATGCAGGGGAGTCTCCAGGAACGCCTTTGGGAGGGACCGAAGAATTAGGTATACTCTTGGCGAATATTTGCGCACTGGGAACATTTGGAATATTCTGAAGGGCGTCCGGAGTCTTGCATTTGAGTTTGAGGGTATAAGGACTCAAACCGGAACTTGAGATTTATTTGGGGGACTCGGGGGTTCTGGGAAAATCTGTAGTCCTTGAGATTTCGGAAATTACGTCTCTTGTGGGACTCCTGCGGATTCTGGGAGGTCCAAGAAATCTGGCGGGTCAAATAATTTTTTTAACGTTTTCTACATTTCTAAGGTTCCTCCATTTTTTAAGTAACCCTCGATCTCCCACTTCTTCTCCCTCCGTGTTTATTTATAATTTTCGGGAGTCCCCTTTTCTATTTTTTTCAGTCGCTTCTTTATTAATGATTTACCTTACTCTATTTTTTTGATACGTCGTAAAATTACAAACAGATTGTTATCTTTTAATTAAAAGATATTTACTTTCAATTATAAACATTTTCTTTAGAAAAAATGTTAAAAATGCTTTTATTTTCGTTATCTCCAATAAACTTCCCAATGCACTTACACTGCAAGGTTATAAAAGTGTACGCTCACTTCCATAATACTCCAAGTACTCAAGTTTAATGTTTTATTGCCCCATCTTTATCTGCAATACTAGGAGAAATATAATAAAAAAGGACATGTATTGAAAGGCTGGATAAAAAATAGCAGTAATAAATAACGTAAAGTATACCGTTCCTGTTAAGAGGTGATTGATCTTGCTATAAGCTTTGTAAGCAGAAATTTAATTTCTATCATTATCAAGTTAATCCTCATCGAAGCGTAGCATAGCATTTTCTCTTCCTCAAGATTTCCATTTTTTAAGAGTTCATTTCTTTTTGACTAATGACATAGAACAGTGTAATTACAGCCACTATTCAAAATTTAACGGGAATACCCTAAAGAAGAGTTTATTGTAACGTCAATTTTTTTTAGCTATTGACTACTCTTCTTGTGTAATAGGAATTAGTTAGGTATTCAAATTTAAAAACAGAGAAATTCAAATTTATCTGAACAAACCAACCGTAACAAGGAAGAAATTTTTTTTCTTTAAATAATAGCATTACGTTTACATTTTATTTAATTAAAAATAATATGGGTTAGTGTGTTAAATATTTAATTATTGCTTTTGTAACAAAAAAAAAGTTTTAATCTTATCAAGAATCTAAAATACAGTTTAATTATTAAAAAAAAAATGATTATCTAAACTTTCCTTCAACTTGATGAGGAGATGTCTATTAATTGTAAGCATTAAGATGAGTAAAAGAGATTTCATTTTATTATTTATTAAGTTAAGGAAGTACAGCTGTTAATTTTACTGGGTTATAAAACTATGGAATAGTTTTATACGGTTTATGTCAAGTAATTATTTTACTTAACTTTATGTTTATTATACGAGTTAAATTGAAATGAAATCACTATATCGACAAAACCTGTTCCTATATAAAATTATGATAAGAAGAAATAGTAAAGTACATTTTTATTAATTAAGTAAAAAAATCTCGGTATTGATTGCATAAACATTCTTAGAAATAACTTTTTAAACGACCCTCGTAATCATTCAGTTATCAAACCGTCCTTTATTTTTTATTTCAATCAAGTTAGTTTTATTTCCTGTTTTCTATTTAAAAATCATTTGTAAAAGTACAACTGTTGCAATGCTTATTTTCAACCGCCTCTTCGTAAACCGATCCCTTTGCCATATGTTGTTTTTCATAATAGGGTGCACCCCCTATCCATTCTATAGAAGACGTCAACACTAATCACTAAATACAAGTAAAATAGTTTAAGTGTTTTTACCTGAGTTAAAATTAAAAATTTTTTTATATAATTTTTTTCTAATTAATTGAAGATTACTCCCACTCATTTAGTTATAGGTAATTACTATTTTATGAGATCTGGAAACATAAACAAGAAGGATGGGGTTAAAGTGGGTTGATTTTATAATCAAGAACTTGTTGATGTCATAAAACTCGTTTAATTTAACAAAATTTATATAAAAAATTTATTCCCGTTATATACAAGGTATTGCTGATGTGAATGCCCAGTAATGAATGTCTCAGTTATATTCTTTGTAGATTTCTAATCAGAATTTACCAGATATGGTTGCATTATTTCACAGCAGAGACTTGAAAATTATATATTTTTTTAAATATAAATTATAAGGCTGCCTTATTGTTTCCTACTTCTGAAAAAAATTTGGAAGTTAGTCTACATTCCCCTTCTGTCGCGATATAGACTTATTTCTGCACGTTTCAATTCGAGAATTATTTCTTATAGTCTATCAATAAAATACAATTTCCTGAAAGCTTTCCGCGTGTGCTGAATGCCTTAATGTGATTTAGTATATCATACTGTGAGAAGGCGTACGCGTAGAATGTTAACATATTTATTTATAATCTTTAAATAAACAGGACCGGACTTGAAAAAATATAAAAACCTTGCATAATGATATTCAACACCATTCACATTTTTTTAAATAATAATTACACGGTTAGTCTCAATACTTTCCTAATTTTAGCTTATGTTCATTTTCTTTCAGGCAAATTTATTGACAATTATTTAATTGTATTTTCTAATCCGCTCCTGTATACGTAATATAAATTGTAAAATGATAATCGAAGGTGTGTTTCGGTTCTTGGAATTAATGTATAAGCCAAAGAACTGTTTTAGGGTGTGTTGAAAAATATTTGCTGAAAAGTGGGACAGGAAAGCATTATAGTCTGAGGATAAAATATTAAATACCTATAAAAGGAAAAGAATTTTTAATGTTTTGATCGACTTCTGACGCGGAATCTTTAGCTGAAAAACTCATGGAAACCATCTTCCTGGACAATTTTTATCTTTTGTTACCTTGATAAAGTTCCCTTCGTAAAAAAAAATACATAACACCTGTGCCGACTTGGAAATTATTTAATCGGTTTTAATAAAAATCGTATAAAGGCCTTCCATAAAAAGAAGATTAGTAAATTAATCTTCAACATACTAATTTTAATTTTTGCTACTATAAAACCCTGAGGATAAATTATAATCTTGCCTGATGTGTAAGATGTGGGTAGTAAACACAGTTAATAAAAGCTTACAGGCTTTTGTATATTTTACTGCAAATTAAAGGATAATTTAATCGTGTACACTTCATTTCTTTCAGTTGTTGTATTCATAGAAATAATTGTTTGGGTCGTTTATTAAAAATAACTCATCATCGTTAACCAATAACCACTTACCTAATTAATCATGACCCCTCCGCCTAATATCGTTATCAATACGAGCATTAAAACCACCGAACCATGAAGTAGGTAGAGTCATATGGGTAGTCGTCGCACGCCCATATTTTCCTTTTGATCAACAATGCGAAACGGCAGGCGCGTGCAACTGCAATTCTCCTCTTTTATAGACGCCCCCCTGGCACCATTACGGTATTTATTATTTTAAATTTAATCAACTATTTCCCTGGTGGTTTTATCAGGTCATGATTATGTATGTTGAACTATTTTTTTTTAATTTAAGGAGATAGATTTTTTTCACAAAATGAACTAGGGTGAGGAAAGTTCCTTAGTAGAGGGTAGAAACTCCAAGATAAGAAGCAGGAAAGGGGGATGATAATTAGCAAGGAACCAGAACATTCCTCTCACACATCGATTAGTACATCTCCAAGAATAATAATGATCGTCCTCCAAAGAAAACTTCTTTAAGGGTAAGCTTAATGATTATTTTCTATTGAATCTAATCCATCCCTTTAGGACTAAACAATTTTAACTTTCTTTTTGTTACGAATAAGTGTCGGTGTTAAATCTTAGTAGTAGAAAAATCGATTTCTTTTGCTTTCTCGGCCTTTAATTGCATCAAGCCAAAAAATGTCCTGAAACATCCGATTTAATTATTAAATAAGGGTATTACATCCCCTTTGCAATATGTGTCGTCATCATAAAGGAATGTACGCGTCATTTAAATTTCGAAGCCAACAAAGGAAAATTTGAGTCATAGGTACAACGCATGTTCGAAGCATACAACCAAAAAAGAGTTGCACAGCTGCTGATAACACGTCTTATCGCGTCTTTGCAGGTTATATCATTCTGTGCATTGGTATTTTATTTTCGTTTGTAATTAAAATTTAAATTAATAAAATCCTTCCCGTCTAATATTTTACGACTTATTAAGGTAATAATTATTATTGATGATTAATCTTTAAATACTTTTCGGAAATTACTTATTGTTTTATTCTGGATTTACATTCTTTTTGTTCTCTTACAGGTTGTAAGGTGGAGAATTGAAATCTTCTTCTTTCAAGACATTATAGCAGCCATTCAATTTTGGTGGTGAAACAAGGACTGCATAGAATCCTTTTGGATTGTAAGGTAGGATTTTTTTATTTTACTTTTGATTTAGGAAAATTAGAAATTTGCAATTAAAACTGCAAGAGCCCCTTGCAACAAAAATGTTGCCAAAAATGAAACCATTTCCTTCATTTTAATTCAAAATTTAATTAGAAGCAGGTATCTCAAAATTTTAATGAAAGTCATTTTGGCCGTTTTCCTTTTGAAAATGTATTATAAAATAATATTTTATATCTGGATAATTTCGACAACTCGATTTCTCTTTTTGGCTACTCTTCATATAAATTGGTATGTTAATATAAAAACTACTCATTTCTTATCAGAACGATATGACGTAGAAATTCCATTTGTGCATTGGTATTTTATTTTCTCTTGTAAGTAAAACACTTTCGAATTTTTATCAATGCATTGTATAGATGGAAGTTTTAATATTTAATGTATAAATATTTAAAAGAAATTTTGATTTTACCTTTGAACTTGATTATGCAGAAAGAACAGTGGCCTTAATAAGGAATAAATCTCGGAGAATTTTTACAGGCTAGAAATTTTTTTATTGAAGAAGTAGGTACTACATCATACATAATCCAAAAACGTGCATTTCGCACTTACAATGTAGGTAATAATTGTTTCCACGTCAAAAAAATTGTTACATGATTCATAAAAACGTATTCATATTTAAAAAACTTGTCCTATTTATATAATCTAAATGTTTATGATTGTGGTATTATATGAATGACGAGTTTCTAGGATTATTATTTTGTTTCAGAAGTGACCCAGTATTAATCAAGTGCTGGTCTTCTTTAGATGTCTTTTGGGGAGACCTGACATGTCAAGAAATGTACTGTTGTAGTGAATTTTGTACTTTGTACTGTACATTCAAGTGTAATGTAGTGAACTGAACTAAAGTGAGTGCGGAAAATGGAAATTCCAGGGTTCGATCGCGGAAATGGGGAATTGGTTTCGTGTGCTTCAGAAGAGGACAACGCAGTTTTTTAACGGTAGGGATCCCACGTCTGTGGAAGCGGTTCCAAGGATGAAGTCAACAAATTAAGGTAGGAAATCCAATTTCACACACAGCAGTACAGCCAGTAGTTAAAACTCACGACGACAATCTACAAAATAAAAACTGTTACCAAATTCAAGAGGTATCCAGAGTCCTTACACCCTCGAATTTTAAAAATAAAATATTACAGTCAAATATAGCTCGGTTCAAGGAATTATCTTTGCACTTTCTTGCGCCTATTCCCACCCTGTTAAGGTTAGGGCACTGTAATAATCCTTGAAAAATTTGCGTGAGTAAACTATATTTTTGATTGAACCCCCTCGTTATTTTCCCCTGCGATGGATATCCTCTATTCTACACACATCACCTACACTTCGCAGGTTTTGACGAATAATTTAAAGAAGAACTGTTAAGTTTTGGAAATGTTTAATTAAAACACTGTCGGTTAGTGCATCAAATGGTGGCAGCGCTATTGCTGAACCATTTCCGTATATGAAGATTGGGGTTGTAGGATTTTTCAGGAGCGATTTCAGCGGTACACAAAGTAGTGTACTAAATTTACCTTGAAATCGCTCCTGAAAATTTTTTTAGAAAAATCTTTGTTCTTTTCCTCAAATGATCACCTAATGAAAAGAAATATTTTTTACTAGGGAAAATTTTATGCGCTCGCATTTGTGTGCGTTCTTGAATTTTTCATTTTATATTTAAATGCATTTTGTATTAGAAAGCAAATCATAAAATCACTACCGACAACAAAATCCTTTTGAACGTGTAGTTAATAAATATTATAGACCTTTTTAGTACCTATCAGTCAAAAAACCCATTCAAAGAAGAATACACTGAAGTAAAAGTGTTAAAAGATTACCGCCGCGTATACTATATTTTGTAAAAGTAAAATCAAAGTCAATCTTACGTCATATACCTACACGATAGGTGAGCAAGTTTTGGAAAATGTCTCCTTTCCGTAAGACTGTTACAACCCAAAGAAGTTATTTTAGGAAACACTTTTCTTATAGCTTCTTATTATCTTCGTTTATTTTATTGTAATCGTATATTACCCTTCGTTATTATCGTTTAATTACTATTTACATTAAAATATTTGTATAGGAGAAAGCAAAATGCATAGCAGTAAACAAGAATTACCATAAACTTCAGCAGTAAAACTTCTGAATGATATATAAACACATTGACGAGCTTAATTAACGTACTCATCATGTTTTAAACTCTAACAGCGAGATGAAAGTAATATAAAATTTGTCACCTTAGACAATACAAGCTATTAACCTTTCCCAAGGAAAAATTTTGAACCAACATAAAATTGCATTTAGAAAGCTTTGTACGAGTGGAAATGTTTTGAGGATTTTATTTCTTCTTAAAACCGTTTGCGTGTGGTAAAATTTAATTTCAGCAGAGGCAAAAGGTAATGCGAACAAAAGCTGTATTAGTACGGACCGCTAATTTCCATTCAAGGAGTTATAAAAATGTAACAATAAAGCCATTAGAGGCAACCACTTGCTGAGTCAGAGATTGCAATGACACAAGAAGCTCCCGAATTTAAATTGGATTTTTTTACTTACAAACGAATCTAAATTGCAATTGTAGAATATCTTCATTAAGCTACGATTTACCGAAGACCACCGAGATAATTACCAGTTTTCTTTTGTATCTCAATTCTCGATCCATCAAAATTTCAGTTCAAAAACTCCGCCTTCACTACGGACCACATACGTTTCTTTAACGATAAATTAATGTAAATATGATTGAAGGATATTATATACGAAAAATTATTTTAGTTTACCGTTCAGAATTATTCCAAACATGAATAATAATTTTCCATTATTTAGGAGAATTTTTTTCCCGGTGTACATGCACACCTAGACGTATTATTCACTAGGGAATAATGAATAATCACACGAAAGTGTATTATGGATAACATTATCCTTGACCAAATATATATTTTTTATATATTTCGGAAGTTTCGTTGTCTGATCGATCGTTGAAGTCTCCGCACGCTTTTTAGTTATAAATGATGGTATACGCGTTTTGCTTCGGATTTTTTTAAATTTACGATTCATTTTATTACTGAAAACATTTAATATTTTTATGTTGGACAAAAATTAAATTTTCGCCGATCTTAGTTTATTATGAATAGGGACCTCCCGCCTTTAATTTTTAATGAGCGGCAAGGAGCGTTTTCAATTATTGGAGACCGTCCCGGGAAGGAGGATAATTACAAATTACATTGAAAAGGTTTGCAAAACCGTCGGTTCGTCAGGTTTCATTTAATATGTTTAATGAGATGTAATGATGCTTAATGGATGATGGAAATTAAAGTTAATGCTACACGCTGCTAATGCTGCATATGTCGAATTAACAGTATCGACCGGCACTCAATTTTAACAAACCGACTCCTAATAACACGCTATGCAATTTTCAACGACAAGAAATCTTGTTCCCGAACAAAATTAATGTATTATACACATTTATAATAAATTTCTTATTTTAATTAGAAATTTAACTTGATTTTACGGTACCCTATTAACAAGCTCATATTTTTCAAGAGGAATAGAAACTTTATACTCGTTGTTTCAAATAAAATTAAAGAAAAACAGCTTATTACTTTAATTCCTATACCATCACTGATTTAATCTTAGACGGTTCCCAGGCCCAAATTAATAACATTAGACAAAAACTTTCCTGGAGTTTCTTGTAGGAAATTTTATTTTCTACAACTTTGTTCTTATAGTATTTTGCGCTATTTTACGTATTTTTCCCTTTACGTGGTTTATGACGTCACGCGCCGCTAGCCTCGAACCGGGTACGTTTTTCTACATTTGGGCCAGTTCTTAAGTTCTGGTTAAGCCCGCTTCAACTATGGCTTAGCTAAACCGGAGTTTAACCCGCTTCAACTAAACAAAGTTTAATTGCCATGTATACAATTGTTTGCAGGAATTGTATCCATGGGAATTAATCTTGGCTTAGCTAAACCGGAGTTTAACCCGCTTCAACTAAACAAAGTTTAATTGCCATGTATACAATTGTTTGCAGGAATTGTATCCATGGGAATTAATCTTGGCTTAGCTAAACCGGAGTTTAACCCGCTTCAACTAAACAAAGTTTAATTGCCATGTACCTATACAATTGTTTGCAGGAATTGTATCCATGGGAATTAATCTTGGCTTAGCTAAACCGGAGTTTAACCCGCTTCAACTAAACAAAGTTTAATTGCCATGTATACAATTGTTTGCAGGAATTGTATCCATGGGAATTAATCTTGGCTTAGCTAAACCGGAGTTTAACCCGCTTCAACTAAACAAAGTTTAATTGCCATGTATACAATTGTTTGCAGGAATTGTATCCATGGGAATTAATCTTGGCTTAGCTAAACCGGAGTTTAACCCGCTTCAACTAAACAAAGTTTAATTGCCATGTATACAATTGTTTGCAGGAATTGTATCCATGGGAATTAATCTTGGCTTAGCTAAACCGGAGTTTAATCCAGAACTGAAAGATCGTTCAAATTTTGCAATGAAACAAAAAATTAAATTTAAATAAAAAGAATCGTTTAGTATTCCTGATTCTCATTACAAGTAATCGCAATATGTGTACAGACTAGAAGAAATAGGAAAAAATTAAAATCAGAACACATGTAACTGGAAAAAAATCCAACGGAAATTGATGCAGCACAAGCCATCATCCTGCATTTGAAAAGAATCAAGTCTCGTAATTTTCTATTCTACACGTGTAAAGTACATCATGTCATGTCGTTGCATTCCTTTTATAAGGAAGTACTCACTAGGAAACGCGAAACATGAATCCATTCAAATTTATATCATCTATAAATTTTACAGAGTTAAGCGCGTATTACTGTCCAACACGAACGCGAACATAAAAAATAATATATAAACCCACCTTTTTTTTTGTGAAATCAAACCAGTTAGACTTACTAATATAGAATTTTAATTAAATGTGTTACAGTTAACTAAATAAAAAAAAACTCTTGATTAAAATTGGGCTACGGTTAAAAAATAATAGTTACACTTTTCAAGGTGCACTTGATTTGCGATTTAAAAAAAACTTTAGATCGGGATCGTGATTTATTTAACGAAAAGCTATTTTTATTGCAAATTGTATTCGTAAAATCGCATAAATGTTTAATAATTTGAAATATCAAAAGCTTCCTACTGTGGCTTATGTTTGCACTTCTATACAGGGTGAGTCTGCTAAGAAGAATCAGCTGAATATCTCCGTTATCTGAAGCACTAAAATAATTCTGCTTGGGTAAACTGTAATAGACAACTCCCTCTATGTATAGGCACAGTCAAATTTTTTTTAGGCTTTTCCGACGAGATGTAATGAATTTTTTAGTTACCTCGAAAAAAATATTTTTTTTTAAATTAATACTTTTATGGCTGAATATTGTTTGCTATACTATTCTCTTTAATACTGTATTTTTAAAAAAGTGATTACTGAAACCGTTACTTAAAAAAATTCAGAAAATAATTATGTTATTAGTACCCTAGTTCACATAATTGCGATAATGACGTACAACGTTAAATTAAACAAAAATATGGTAACAAGGAAACCTGTAATTTTTCAAACGTCAGGAGGATTGTATTCAATTTTTTTAAATTTTTATAGCGATTTAACGAAGTAAAACGGTAATGTGCTTTAAAGTTTACTCGCAAGCAATAAATTTTATTCCTTGATAGTTTCTGACATACCCATAAAATGAGTAGGTACTAATATGTATCTCCAAAAAACAAATAACTATTTATTAATTAATTTTTCATTAAAAATGTTACAGAAAACTTCAAAAACTACTTAGGTATTTAATTTAGTAAATGTTCAAATGTATGCCCTTCCTCTTCTAAACAAAGATTTATTCTACGGTTAAAACTTCTTCTAACATTTCTTAATTGATCCAGGGTAATCGAAGCAAAGGCGTCACGAATTCTCTGGCGCATGTTTTCGGGCGTTGTGGGTGCCTCCTGGTATACACAATCCTTGACATAGCCCCATAGAAAGTAGTCTATGGGCGTAATATCGGGTGAACGGGGCGGCCAATTTATCACAGCACCTTCTCCACGACCAATCCATCTTCCTCTAAAGTTGGTATTTAAATAATGAACAACATCACGATGGAAGTGCGCAGGTGCCCCATCGTGCTGATATACAATTTGAGCTACTACATTGAGAGGCACATTTTCCAATAGATCATCTAACTGTGCTCTAAGAAATTCAAGGTATCTTGCACCTGTAAGGGTACCTTCGAGGAAGTAAGGTCCTATTACGTGATTTCCGACTATCCCTCCCCACACATTAATTGACCATTGTCGCTGATTTTCGACATGGCGAACCCAATGTGGATTTACTGGGCTCCAATAGTGCATATTATGACGATTAACATACCCATTATTTTTAAATGACGCTTCATCAGTAAATAAAATTTTGTTGCAATTAAATTGTCTTCTGTTTTCAATCATAAACTGACAAAATGCTGTACGTCGATTAAAATCATTTCCTGCAAGTTGTTGATGAAGAACTAATTTAAATGGGTGAAACTTTACTTGTTTCAATGTTCTAACGACTGTACTTTGGCTCACATTTAGCACAGAAGCAATAGCTCGGGTACTTGTATGTGGATTTTGATCAACTTGAGCTATTGTTGCCTCCAAAACTTCCGGATCTCTAAATACAGCATGTCTTACACGAGGGAGTGTTCTGATACTACCTGTATCAAGAAATGTTGTAACAATTCTTCGTACATTTGTGAAACTGAAATCCTGTCCTCTTCCAGGAAATCGCTGCATTAATAATCTTGAAGTTTCCCTGATATTTCTATTACTTTCACCAAAGGTTATGATCAGTTCGATCTTATCTTGAACACTAAGCATTTTGGGATGAACAAAACCAACAAACAACTTCGGAAATCAATAGGAACAAGAATAATAACAAAAATTGTATAATAGTATAACACGAGTTTTACAGATACTATGATCAACTGTCAAGATGACAGAACGATTATGCACTGCAACCATACGTCTTTGATTTTAAATTTATTTAAATAAATTGCATTTTTTGTTTTTGTTTCATTTAAATTTGTACGTCATTATCGCAATTATGTGAACTAGGGCACTAATAACATAATTATTTTATGAATTTTTTTAAGTAACGGTTTCAGTAATCACTTTTTTAAAAATACAGTATTAAAGAGAATAGTATGGCAAACAATATTCAGCCATAAAAGAATTAATTTAAAAAAAAATAATTTTTTCGAGGTAACTAAAAAATTCATTACATCTCGTCGGAAAAGCCTAAAAAAAATTTGACTGTGCCTATACATAGAGGGAGTTGTCTATTACAGTTTACCCAAGCAGAATTATTTTAATGCTTCAGATAACGGAGATATCCAGCTGATTCTTCTTAGCAGACTCACCCTGTATATCTATCAGCACTAATATTTATAGGCGCCATTAGGAAAAATGATCATGTTATGCGTGTTTCGCTTTTGCAAATCGATTGAGACCTCTTTACGTGTCAGATTAACATACTTGATTATAAAGATATGTTGTAATTCTAAAGCTAGATAAATCGTTGCAACTAACAGCAATATATTTTAGAACAAAACAGGTAACGCCTGTTTTAACTGTATATCAATATTTATAACTAAATAGATAAGGATGATGTGCAAAACATAAATAATATTTTATTTCTAAATATAAATCTTCGTTTGGTCAAGGATAATTCTATTCGTAATACCCTGCGGTGAATAATCATTGTTCCCTAAGCCTAAAGTCAGTGTGCTGTCCCCTTTAGAAATGTTTGATTAGGATTTTGGATTAGCGGTTGCTCTGTATCTTACTTTGAAAATTTATTTTATTCATAAAACAGAAGCAGGTGCCATTAATTGTCTTTTGGTGTTAAAAAATTCGAAGAACATTCTTAAAATTATCTACTACTTAATCCATAAATTCGCATTTGATCAAGACAATTTAACAAGGACCAGATAATTTTAATCGGCAATAAAGAATGCCCATAAACAAGAAGCATTCAAAGTACCGTAACGATTTTTTTTTTAATATTTAAAGCCGAGTTTTTATTGTTTATCATATATCATGTTTAAACAAGCTATACGTAATCAAATTTATTTGAAACGAATTATTAGTCACGCAAAATTAACAGATAGGAGATAAATATATTTTTTTTTAAATAAAAGTCTGTTAGTGTTGGTCAAATCGTTTGCCATGATGATTCAAAAAAAGTTAGGGGGAATTTTCTTAACTTCCTTAATGAACGTTACAAAAGAAAAGTTTAAGAGAACAAAAAGGAAATTACTAAGATGTAATTGGTGCCGTAATAAAGAAACACTGGTCTTCTCAAGTGTTTTGCCATTACTACGACGTATATGGCGCCACAAATGCTTTTTAAAAAAAATTATAATGGTTCAAGTACGCGTAACAAATCAGACATTAATCTTGTAGTCTAAAAACTTCAATCACATCGATGTTGTCATGTTTTACAGTAATACTTAATTTCTTCCTTATATTTGAAAACCACCTTTTTTTTTAAAGAAAAATACACGAGTTATTTAAGGCTTGATGGAAGGGGTCATAGGGGAGGAGGAATAATTTTCGCTTGGGTTGATCTGAAAGAAAAACCAAGTTTAAAAACAAAACTTTATTAAATTATTGCACATTTATGAGATACGTTTGGTAAAAATATTTTTACAAAAGGAACTTCTTCTTCTCTCTTTTTATACTAATAAATTATTGCATAAAATAATGACAAACATTTTACTTAAAAAATATAATCGTTAGAAATTATTATCATTCCCCACTCAAAACTTTCTTCAGATTATAATAAAATTGTATTTTATCCAACGAGTATGTAATGATGGATTTTATTCCCGAGGACGACGAGTTTCGTAACCCTCGTGAATAATAGTCCATTACATGCGAGTAAAATCATGTACAGCTCTACCAAGCTTGATTGAATTTTTCCAGTGAATGTACTTTTGAGTAGGATTGTTTGTTATTGGTTGACGTATTTTCGCGCTTTGTCTTTTAAAATTTGGTTGACTTATTTTGCGGGGTATTTTTGTAAGCTTGGTGGAGCTGTACTTTGTCCATGACAGTAAAAATTTTTTATAATGAAATATTTTATAGCATTAGCCTTGACCAAACACGCAAATAATTGAACAAGCGGATACCGACAAGGCTTACAGTAACCTAGCAACTGGAAAATTCGTGGAAAATTGTATTCACAAGTCCACTGGGCTTGTGATAAATAATTCAGTGGACTTGCTCAATTGCTGGGTCACTGTAAGCCGTGTCGGTATCCGCTTGTAATAATTATTGATAGATTATTCACTAATCATGAACAAAATGGTTCAATTAAAGTTATCTGACAAAAGCTTTTACGTAACGGAATGAAAATTAAGTAAAAGAAGGAACAAATATTACAGAATAATAAATAAAATTCTAATAATTAACAAGCATAAATAAATAACTAAATCGAAAACTTATTTTATAACAAATAAAAAAAATATTGCACAATTAGAGTAATTTTCTATTAATACTGTATTATAATTAACAAGGTTTTCCCTTTACCATAAACAGTAATAAAATAAGCGTTCATTTATAATTAAAATTATAATTATTATCACTACAAATCACTTATATACAAAAATTGTAAAAAAATATTGCACAGAGTATTATTATTATTTAATTATTATTGCACATAAATCTCATACCCTACTATAATAGAAAATATAAAACAACACAGCAGAATAATTTTACAAAACGTTTCTTAAAGATTTAGCAAGGATGTTAAAATTCTTTGTTTGTTTTGTTATGTTTAAACAATTTCTTTTCAAGCGGTATTATAAGTTTGTTAGAAATGTCCTACGAAAAGTAACCGTTACAGCTAAGGTTAGGACATGATATAATAACGAGACGTTCAACTATAAACATCGTGATGTGTCTGATAAATTTAATCATCCTACTTTTTGCACAGTCACTAAAAAATGAAGAAGAAAAAATTGATTTTTAACAGGTTTTAGTTTTATTTGGTTGCTACCTACATGATGTAAACTAGGCTATAAATAAATTTAAAAAAAAATCCAATTAATAAGTAGGGTGCTACCAATTTGACCAAGATTTAAAAGCGTATGAATTCGATGGTAGCCCTTTATTTTTTTTATAAGAAAAAATCCGAAGGGTTGCAAAAATAAATTTACGAAAATAATTTTCTTATTTTGGAACCTTGGCTATAACGATTATTTTCTTTTGAAAATTGTTTTTCTCTTAAGAATAAAGGACAAAAAAATTTTGACACCCAGTTGTTTTAAAAATAAGGCTCATTATTATAAATCTAAAGAAGGTACATGAGTAAAAAATTTCCTGACAAAAACTATAAATAAATTAGGAATATAATATCTAACCTGGCAAAGAAAAACGTTTAATCTCGCTGAAGGAGTTCTCGTAGAGCTGAAATATAAGTTTGCGCCATTTGTAGCGTTTCAAATTTCGATAATTTCCTGTCGTTTCCCAAAGACGGAACAACCTCCCTTAGTCTATCAAAAGCGTCGTTTAAACTGTTCATCCGTCGTCTTTCCCTTGCGTTCGCTGCAAGTCTTCGTTTTTTCATAACTTCCATCCCTGGTTGTGGCACAGAACCTTTCTTAACATCCCTTTTGTATTTGTTATCGTAATTATTTTTATAACAACCATCTTGGTTGTAATTTTGCATGTTGGGTGGTTCAGGGGGGAACGAGTAAATATTATTATTTTCCCCGTAATAAATTTGTTGATCCCAGTTTGAAGCAGCTTCTGGTTTGTAATAATTCGGAATGTAGGGTTGAGAGGAAGTTCCTGGTTCGACGTAATCGTTCAAGGAGGTTCCAGTTTGTGGGCTAGGGGTTGTTAAATTATATCGAGTGTCAGGACTTGAAAGACTTGGAGAATCGCAGGAATTTTCAGATCCTTCGTGCGTCATAGGAATGTAATCAGTTTGCTGAAGGAACATATAACGAGTCGGCATTTTTTATTACACGACTCGTCTTTTTAATATTTACGGCTCCACCTTTGGCGATAAGATCACAAATTGCTTCATAATTGATGCCTGAAGACCTACTGGACGATTTAGAAAACATTTACCGTTTTTTGGCTACCGGCTGCGATTTGCGCCGCGAGATTTTTGACGCCCCCAAAAAAGGTGCTAATATATTCCTGTTTTTATTATGTCGTGTTGAGAACAGGTACCTTAATAGATCACATCTTCCTTGGAATTAATTAATAGTGGTAAGCTCTTGGGATTTACTTGTCATTCCTTCGTGGCTATCTATCATCTTTTATAAAAATATTAATCGTCCTTTAAGGATTTTTTTATTAACGGAAATTATTTAAATTTATTCACACTTAGGTAGCTAGTATTTGTCAAACGATTAAAAGTTCACTGACTTTAATTGTGTGGATACAAGTTAATTATCGGTTTTCAATATTTTCCCTTCTCGAAGGAATTTTTCGAAACGCTAATCAACTAAAGTCGCATTTTCTAAGAACATAAATTGAGATTTTTATGTTAAGTTGACATATAACTCGTTTGTAACCTTATTTAGCCGTTAATTGCGATAGTTCGTATTATTCGGTCGTAAACCTACATACAAACGAGTTCAACGAGGATTTAATTTTCTATGATAATATTTTATTTAGTTTTGGACACGCGTATTTTATATTTTTTATATTTACCATCACCGGTACGCGTATCTTCAAACTTTCTTCGCGAAATTGAGGACAAGTTCGAATTTTTTTCCTCGCATAAAAATTTTGCACCGCGCGTACACTTCCAGAGTGTCAAGTCATGGAACAACATCCGCGTTCCTCTTTTTCCTGTTGGTACGTCCGGTTATGTTTTCATCTCCCCGGAGTCACGCGCGAAGACTTGATCCGGAACTCGTTTGGTACACGCGATTTGATGAGTTGAGTCGCACTGGAGATGGCCAGCGTGTGCGTACTGTTAAATCAAAGAAGTGGAAGAAGCGGCAGCGACCGTGGCCTCTGGTGCTGGAACTCTTTGCCACTGTCGAGGTGATGCTGTGAATCACTGGCCACTGCACTCTTCTAATTGAACTACTAAGGTCGAACGTGCCACTAATTTTTTTCCGGTAGCTTCTTCGGCTCTTTTGTTTAATCATGCTTCAGGAAGTACCGCCTCAAGAAATAGGATCATTTAAAGAAATTAGTTAACCTTCAGAAAGCTTTAGAGAGAGAGAGACAGCAGCAGGTCTAAAATTTGTACAATACTATAGCAACTAGTTGCCTTTCCCCCCCCCCTTGAGGTTCCAACTTCTTGTAGGGACCCTCGAGATTGTTCAGACTAAGACGTGTATAGACCAAATGTGTCTGACCACCATGATCCCTGACTTAAATACGGTCGATTAGGGGGTGTTACCTGGTGACCATAGAGTATGTGTAGGGAACTTTTGTAAGTTTTCCGCATAGGATATCATTTCCTTTTGCTAAAATTTCTTTGGGGGGAAGGAAGTGCACCCTTGAGGTTTGTTAAATTCTTCCTGAACACCCTGTGCCAGTTTCATCTTCATCTAAAGAATACAATTAATTGGACGTTTCTATGAATTTTGCGAGAACTTTTCTATTCGTTAATTTGATGTCTCCTTTCTCACATTAAATCGATGCTTTTGAAGTCGATGTCGGTGTAAAGACGGAAACAAATCAAAGAAACAGTTAGATAAATTTTACTACGTATATCAGTGTGACTGAACAAGGTGGAAAACCCTCGAAGCCAATCATTATTTATATTTTATATACCTACGTGAAATTGCGCTATATTATGAATCTGATGTTGCTGCTTAAGGCAAAAAACGGTAAACGCCACGTCCCACGGCTACATTTACTTTTAGTTGTTATTTCTCCGCTCTTTAGTTACGACTTTTTATCTCTTATTGATACCCGAACCTGTTTAACATCGATTTACAGAAATTTTATCTTTTACATTCCCAAAAATACATCTAGAGCAAGATTTGTTTGAAATATTTTTGTAGGAATGTAATCAAACAGGTGCTATCATTTTTTTTTCAGGAAATTTAACATTTTAGTTGATTAGAGAAATATTAAATTTAACTTGATTCCCATCACTGAAAATGTAAGGTCAAAAAAATCTTTGAAAAGTCCAATCCGCTAAGAAAGCCTTATATGAATCTTTTATTTAGAATTGTCTAAGAAAATGTGTCGTGAAATTCATGTTTTTGTAAACGAACGGTTAGCTTGTCTTCAGCATGAGGGTAGAAAATCAAAATCAAAAGGAATAAATATCAAGCGGTTGCAAAGGAGTTCTGACTAGCAAATAGTTATGTAAATTATGAAAGATGATCTACTTAGATGAAGAATGCAGAAACTGCAGGAATAAATTAGTTATTGACAACTACAAAAGCGTAGGCTGATTTATGTGGAGGAAATGAAGATAAACTGGAATTATTTTAAGGCATTAAGAGTAAGAGGTGTGTCGAAAAAAATTTAACCTGCGTGTTAATTGGTTTGTTTTGCTTTTAAAGTTGTTAGCATTTCTGGTTTCGTTCAACAACAATTAATTTAAAAGAAAAACTGTTAGAAACTTTGATATATTTATTCAGGTTTAATCGAATACCTTACTTCCATGTAATTATTTACGAGGGTTAACCTTACGAAACTCGTGAATAATAACAGTTATTACATGCTTGTTGAATAATGGTGTATAGCTCACAATTTCAGCATTAGTCAAAACACTTGCGGATGAATTCCTGAAACAATGTCCTGGGATACGTTAACTTTTGTTATTCTGCAATCATTTTTATAATCAGCTTGTGTTGAACATTTCTATGCCCGGTAACCGATAAAGAATTTTTTACGGCGTACATTACGTGAACGAAGTGAAATATTGATTGAATTTATTGCAAATTCAACTCCTGTAAACATTTTAGATCCGGAATTTTCATTTCCAAAACAGAACCTTTAAACCTTATCATTTCTGTAGCCTCTTCCTATACGCAAAATCATAATAACCCTTGTAAAATACATATTATTTTTTGTTAGTTAAATTAAAAAAAAAAAGTTGCATCGGCCGGGAATCGAACCCGGGCCGCCCGCGTGGCAGGCGAGCATTCTACCACTGAACCACCGATGCATATTAGAAATTTTAAGGGATACTTTTATAAACCCCCATTTGTGCCATTTTTTTTTTTGGTATTTTTTTTCAAAAATAGATATAAAAGTACCCTCACAAATAGTACCCTAACCAATTATCGTGTGTGTTTAATTATCTTTTAGGAAAATTTTGGAAATAAAATATATACCCCACCAATAAATCAATATAAAACATGAAGTAATCCGTTATTTGGGTTGCCTACACATCAGGTTTCACAGAAAATATTTTCCTGTTTGTGTGAAAGCCTCAGTATGGGATCTCTGGTATCTCATTGCACCTCAGAAATGTAAATTTGGTCTTTCCTTTTTCTTTGGTCATTTTTCTCACCCCTTCCGATTTCCTTCTAAAATTCCCAGAATGTAATATGAAGGCTAAAGACTTGAAAAATATGTGCCAAACAACCCTCATCCCCTCCCGCCTAGTCAAAAAAAATTCAGGAAGTTTTCAGAAGAAATGCGTTTCTGAACATTTTCTAACCTGCAGTGGGAAGGGCTGAGGGATGTTTGGCACATACTTTCCAAGTGTACACCCTCCAAATAACAATCTGGGAAAATCCCAGCGAGATCTGAAGGGGTGAAAAAAATGTCCAGAAATTGGTCATTTTTCCGAGTGACTCTGGTGCGCTACGAGATTCTGAAAAGTCTGTTGGCGGATTCTGAAGTTTCAGAAGTTTCTTTGCTTCGGATTTCTAAAGGAAAAATAAAAAACTAGACACTACCCACATGTAATAATCTAGCAAATATGCATAACTTTTATTACAATAACATATTAAGGCCGTTTACGTTATCACAATATTTTTTACTTCTATCTTTTATTCTTGTTTGCTATTATCATTAGCTAAGAACTTATATTGTCTGTTACGTCTACTACTTCCTGAGTTTAGACTAAAAAAATACTCATAATTTCTCAAAAGAAATTTAAAATACTATTTTTGGAAAGGTTATTAAAAATATCACTGACTATTACATTCCCTTATTATACGAAGTCCTAAAGGAACAGTTGGGCGAAAATTATCCTTCACATAACCCTGGTAGTTATCACAAGGACAACCATTTTCTTGCGAACAATAATTTCGTAAGGATCTAAACGCTTTTAGCTAAAAAAAAAAGTACAAAATAAAACATGAAAAGAATTTAATTTCATTAAAACCTGTTCATGGGAAACTTCGATAGGATCTTGAAAAATAATCCAAATTACACATTCCGAACAAGGAGGCGTAGTAAGAGACCCATGGTAAGTCCAATATCCACTACACTGTGGAATAAAACTTCCTGGATCAACTGGATATCCTAGTTTTACTTCTTGGTCTTTAAATTTAATACTGGAAAGTTTTGCCACTATTTTGTTTAATTCATAATGCGTTCTTCCAGGCTAGAAGAAATATTCCCCTTTGTAAGTAATTTTTTGTTAAATAACTTTCTTTACCTTCAAAAAAATTCCTAAAACGCAAAGTCCATCAGGATGTTTACAAGCTTCCTCAAACGAACTATATTTAGTAGAATTCCAATGAACTAAATGAAGCTAAAATAAATTACGCTTTAGAAATATTATAACCAAAGGAATATTTTTAAACCTACTTCACCAGAAAATTTCCTTCCATTTATTGTGTGTTCTGATCCTTGATTATCGGTAGCGCCCCAATGGCAATGAAATTGTTCCAAAACGTATTTTCCTTCTAAAGGACCCCCTGAGAGTTCTAAAAAAAACAACACGATAGAAAATATTAGGTATTCAAAGTTGTCTTAAGAATTATTTACCGGAACCTTTTCCGTTTACTTCTACTTTCCAACAATATCCTGGGTTAAGGATGGTTTCAGTGTTTTCAGGAATGTATTTCCATGACAATCTTTGAACAGGGTTGAAGACTTTTAGGTCTACAGGGCTAATGTCCACAGGACTTTGTCGTTCACCGCAAGCGGAAGGGTAAAAATCAGGCCAAGTTAAAGGACCTAAAAAATATTCTTTTACAAGAACTCGCTTGCAAAAATCAAAAGACATAATGCTTTAGAGAAGAAATCAAAGCAAAAAGCGCACATAATTATATCCACTTGATATTTTTCTGTAATAGGACACACACGTTGAGTTGACAACTTTACTAAAGAATATGACGTTTATTGACGCTTAGTCGAAAAAATCTGTCGTCTTGGATGCTTGTCACATAGTTTTTCCGAATCCGAACTTGTTGTTTTGCTATAACATCAAAACAAAAATAAACGAAACCCTATTTCTAGAATATCAAAATAAAAATTATTCACTAGGGAATAATGATAATTCAGGGGAACATAATATTATGTGTAACAGTATCCTTGATGGATATTTACTAGTCATAGACAAAAAGTATTAAATGCTAATTAGGTAACTAGCAAAATGTTTTCAAAATTGTTGAATAATAATTGTTCTAATTGCAATTTACTCCCATTTAATATGCTAATGGACTGTTAAATTTAAAAAAAACTAAAGATTGTTGTGACGTAAATAATTTTTTTAACAGATAATAATTGGGAATAAACATGAGAAATGTATTTTAAATAAAAGTATGAGTTATAAAGTCACAATTATTATGCAAGTTAAGACATAATAAAAAAAATTCAGTCTAGTACTGTAGATGGAAACTAAAGTTCCCGAAACGCGTTAAACTTCCTATATGTAAAGACTTTTTTTTCATAAATTCCAATCGTAGTCCCCCTTACAAGCGTTAGAACTTAGAAATATAGTAGGCGATAAAATTGTATGGTAGTCATTTATGGCTGAGTACACTTTGAGCCTGCTAGTTGAAATGCTGAGTGAGTTTAAAGTGGTCGAGGGAAATCTTGGAAAATTTTGGGAAATGGGAGTCAGAGGTCTCGGGAGCAGGGAGGTTAAAGTTGAGTATCGAACTAGAAGTTTATTTGGACTTTGGAGACCAACCTGAACAAAACATTCAACACCTCATTGGTAATAAAAAAAAATAAAGTACCTGCACATGAATATCTCTTCAAATGAATCGCAGTGTTATTATTCAAGTGCACTTTACGTAATCCTCTTTTCCGAGTTTATTTTGGCGTATTTCCTTGAATACCTTTCAATTCGATTATTTACAAAGGCTCTTCAAATATTTAAACAAGTGCATTTTCTAAAATTGGTGCTTGGAAATTGTATCTGTTCCTTACGTAAAACGAGTTCAACAAATAAATTGAATTAACACTTAAATGCATTAAAAACGTATCCAGAGGTTAATGTCTGCTAATATGAATCAATGAATTTTTTTCACACGCTATGTTTTGTGTGCTTTGTTAAATTAGGAACAATACAGGTCCTAAAATGTTTGCTTAGATCTAAATAATTATTCCATTATAATAAACAGGTAATGTGATAATTAAGAAATAATACAATTATGCGGTCACGTCAAGCTTAAACGCAAGGTTTAACGGGTTTAGGATCTTCGATATTGATCCAAGAAGGGTAGATTAATTTTCCCATTTTATTGATATCATGAAAATTTTCGAAATTGAAATTTTCGTGGAAATGCGTGTTTTGGACGTCCAGGAATTCAAAAAAGTGGTTTAGAAAAAATGTCTGTCCATGGGTGTGTGCATGTAACTCCTCTAACGCAAAAACTAGTGAACCGATTTTGATGAAATTTGAAAATCCACAACCCATGGGCCACATCGCAAGAGCCACCCCCAACCCCCACCTAACCTACCGAGTCCAAGAAATGTAAAGCGAATCATTTTAAATATCCAGCTGGAATAAATAAATATCAATCTATTAGGGTTTTCAAAGAAAATTAAAACTTTTTTCACGAAAACTGCCAACCAAAACACACAATATGTCAACCACTCATGCGGCATGTTATTTATAGAAAAGAATCTTTCCAATTAAAATACCGCATGCATGTTTATTCTTTAGTCGCCTAATAATTTTCCTCAAGTGTATCTAGGCTCGCGGACTTTGTTTTCACCATCATTTATGTTTTACCTGGTTCTGATTATGTTTATTTTATTAAAGAGAGCAAGGACGGATACTAATCGCCTTGACGAATTTGTTGTAAACATTAAGTTTTTATTTGGTCCTTACAACATGAATTGCAATTGTTAAAACCTCTTGCGCTTGATTTAACCTACACCGTGTAGAAATAAGAAAAGGTATTTACAACATGTTGTACAAATAATTAATCTAAATACCTATAGAAAGTTTTAATTTTTTTGTTATGGTTAAATTTGACTCATTTGCGTGTAACAGGAATTACAGTTGTTTACAAAATTGATTGTTGGCGTTCATAATAAATTATGTTGTAATTGTGGTAAGAAAAATAAGTTTGTACACTTTTCATATTTCAGTGACACTTTTAAAGCGAATATAGCAAATCAAATAAGGAGGATGGATAATATATTTCCTTTTAAACAACTGGAAAAATAATTACCCAACGACTACATACCATTACGGATAGTAATTATTAAAGCAGACAGTTTTGTTTATTTTAATCACGATCCCAACTTTTAATTTTGTTAAAACGCATTTAAAAGAGAATGCTCTGGTTTAAACGGAACTTCCCAATTTAATCAATTTACACCCCCTGTCTGACCTTTTAATTAAGAGTTATTATGAAACAAACAAGTGTATGCAACAACATTAAATTTAAGGACCTTAATAAAACTTTCCATTGAGGCACTTATATACAATTTGGTTTCGTCAATGATTAACGGGGTGATTTATTTGGAAGCTGAATATTTAATTAGAGCATCACATGTAATAGTCAAAAGTTTCGCCGAGTTGAAAAGATTATTTATAACAGTTTAGTAATGCTATCGATAATACACCGCCGTGAATAATCATTATTCCATATTGAATAATGAAACGAGTTAAACCTGAAATCGTTTCTCAATCTGTTACATCTTTCTATTTATAATAGTTCGGGGTTTATGGGAAATGATGAGTACCATCTGAACTTGCATCACACTTCCTGTTTTCTTATTTTGTTTATTATTTTTCTTTTTATACCCCGCTAAGTTCTCGTAAGATGCAAATTATATTCAAAGTTTAAAACGCGAACCCGCGTACAGAATAACGCAGTTTTGCATAAGGATCCGCTTTTTTGTTTCAAGAAGATTGAGATTTTTAAAAAGTCAAAAACGAACTATTTTTGTCTTGACTTACCATTTGTTGTGCTATAACCCCATTTAGTAGCCATTCTGAAACTAGGAATTAAAAATTAAAACCCAATCCTTCTCAATCAAAGATTTAGATCAGATTCAAGTTGAACTAAATTAGGTTCCCATTATACGCCAACTGTCTGCACGAAATTGCATTGGAATATCAAACAAAAAAAATTATTACGACTTATATGAATTTTATTTACCGCACATAGACTTACTATTACTTAAACTATGTGCATTAATAAATAATCTTTGATAACTAAAGTTTGTAAATTATTTTCGTTTAAGCTAGTTATGTAAAAATTTCAAAGGTTATCAGTAGAGATAGGATTTGTATTCACTTAGAAAGCGTTTTAGTGTTTATAAAAAAATCAAATTTTTATTTCCCTTAAATTTCCTTTAACATGTTTCTACCGATTGATAACAACAAAAACAAATAATAACTTATTATCGAAGAGCCTGTATGACAGTAATAAAATTAAATGCAATACGATAAGTTCTTATCAATTCCAAACCACAACGGATGTGTGTTTTAATCAGTGCCTAATTAAATCAGATTAATTTTTTACCAAATAAAGGGTCCGAAAATAATATTTTAATGGCTAAGAGTTTAATTTTGGAAAAGTGTGCACCTTGAAAGCATAATAAAAAGAAAAGCACTTTACTTGGACATCACACATCACCAAGATATCCTTTTCCTGTGTTCAAAGGTATTTTATACCAACCTTTTAGATTCGAGAGTTTTGCAATCAGAATAATGCTAACTTATAGAGCTTCGTCAATTAAACTCGCTAGATTGAGGTCCATGAAAAAATATTAGCCAATCAATCAGTATTTGACTGCTAAATATGGTCAAAAAATTGAATCGAGGTTTTGAAAATAATACAAACTTTAGTTAAAAATTCTCAAAAGTCGTAGGGGTGAAAAATTCGTAAAAAAAATTGTCTTTTATGAGCAATAAGAAATTTCAAATCTGTCCCTGAAAACGACTCTCGCGCTAGCAAATAATGTAACTATTTTTAAGGAATAGAGATAATAAATTTGAAAGGACTGTGTAAAAACACAAATTCTGAATTAAAAATATAGAAATAGGTAACACCGACACACGCAACTTTTTTAAAAGACTTCAATTTTTAGAATTATTCATGAATTTTCCAATAAAAGCTCTAGCATTTTGTTTTAAAAAATTACCAGTAAAAGGAACTCAAAAAAAATTATAGCTTTGTACCCAGAATAAACGGAATTAATTTTCAAAAAAATTATTAATATACTTGCCTGATTTTCTTACCTCTAGGGGAAGAATCAACCAAAGTTTGAAAAACAATCAAAGAACAATAAAGCACAACAGGTGTTTTAAAAGCTCCCGTCAGAGGCGCCCAGGCCGCGGTTTTGTGCGATGCGACTAATAAATCGCCAATATCCCCCACAGTCTCCAAGTCATATCCTTGCCCCACTACGAAATTTTTCCGGGCGCAATTCAAACAAACAAGTAAATTGCGTAATAAAAGTAGATACATTACCTGAAATTGAATTTTTTAATTTACATTTATATGCTAAAGGAAAAAAGCTCTTAAACAATCAAGCCTTTTTAGAATTCATTTAAATCTAAAATTAGACCAAATAGATTTTTAAATTACAGTCCGAATATAGAAAAATCTCGTACTTGTTTGAAGTTGAAATTAAATATAGAATGCAGGTCAGTAATTTACTTCCCTTTCTGTAAACAACATGCAAGGGAAATTGAAGTGCAATTGACTGCACTTCATATTTTATTTATTTTTATTGATGCCTGTTCTGAAACAATCCTGAAAGGGTTAGAACTTTATTTATAACCAATTTAACCAACTGAAAAATTCCTGAAACCGTGCCTGCTCCATCATGATTAATTATTCAGGATCATTTCTTCAGTTTAAAGGCTAAACTTAGACCAAACTATAAATTTAACAAAACTATGTTAAATCTGAAAATAAAACTATTTCGTAAGTCTCGAGTATTTTTCTAACCACAACCACAACGTAGTTTATTAAAGAAGCACGTGTTCTGTTTGAGAATCAATGCGTGGGAGATTCTAATCCAAAGCCGCCTATTCTTTTAAATTTGTCCGATCTTAGATTGTAGTAGAAAGAAAAAAGGATTGAATCAGAAGCAATATTTGTGTTATGATGGTTTTGTCTTTTATCATCATCCTGCTCCTAATATTAAGTGGATTTAATTGTAAATGACGTAATAATGCAAATCAGTATTTATAACATCTTTCTTTTTTTAAAATCAATTTGCATTAAAATTTTTATTCTTATTGCTGTTACGTTACACAAACTTGATTAATTTAATACTCGGTAATTATTTCTTTAAATAATGCATGATTAAAAAATTTGCCATTCTACTCTTCAGCCTAGGCTCTACAATCTTCCTTGGCGGTCTTGGAAGAAGAAACCCCAAGACACGCAAATGTTCAAGTCTTTAGAGTTACCCAAAATATTCGAAGGTTCGATTTCATCCCAAAAGCCCAAGAATTCCTCCGAAATTCGGTTCGATTTCATCCCCACGTTAACTTCCCAAAAAATCCAACAACTCCTCCACCTCGCCCAAAAAACCCCGTGTTTCAATTTTTCGTACTTAACTAATTATTTAGAAAAGAGGTAATGGATGTAGAAGTTTTTATCTGATTTTACAGCGATTTTCAACAACGAAGGGGGTTCAATATAAAAAAGTTGGCTGTGTTTCCCCTTAACTGATTGGGGCTAAATTAATCAGAAACAGGTAATTATTTTTTTAAGTAAAAATTTAACGAGGGAAAGATTATAGTCTTTCGGTCCGCATTTTTTGGACATTTTTTCACCCCTTCAGATCTCGCTAGGATTTTCCCAGAATGTTATTTGGAGGGTGTACACTGTTCACCACGTGGCGAGTAAAGTTTGAGAAATGGTTTTTTTCTGAACACTTCCTGAAATTTTTTGACTAGACGGGAGGGGATGAGGGATGTTTGGCACATATTTTTCAAGTCTTTAGCCTTCATATTACATTCTGGGAATTTTAGAAGGAAATCGGAAGGGGTGAAAAAAATGACCAAAAAAAAAGGAGACTGTCTTTCCTCATTTTTTGGAAAAAATTTTGACCCCTTCAGATCTCGTCCGGATTTTCCCAGAATGTTATTTGGAGGGTGTACACTTGGAAATTATCCGACAAACTTCCCCCATCCCTTCCCACTGCTCCCAGCCTGGTCAAGAAATGTTCAGGAATGGATTCCTTCTGAAACCTTTCTCAATTTTTTTTGAACAGATGGGAGGGAATTTGTAACTTTAACAATTTTTATCTCGGTTTCTGTTGGTCTTTTATTAAATTTTTTTTTAACAAATAGATTTCTTATTTAAAAGTGCATATATGGTTAAATTTTTTCGGATAAGTTGTGTTACACCCTGTATATTAATTATCGTTTTTTATGATTTCTATCACAAGTAAGTACTCCATCTGTCGAAAGGGGCGATTTTCATCCCATCCGTCAAACGGAAGGTTTCAGGGTTACAAGACCCCTAAAATCGCTACAATGGGGTTATTCGATAAAACAAGCTGGCTTTACAACTCTTACGTCGCTACGATAGGCAACACACTATACAGTCAAGATTGTAATTGTAAATAATTATTTGGAAAAAATCTCTCATCACCAATTTATTCTAAAATGCAATCAAATTTGTCCTACGAAGAGTTATTTTCAAATTGTTATCGTAATTTTCATATATCAACACGTAATTAAAAAACAATTAATTTATATTTACGGTTAATTAAATAAATATTTGAAAAAAACTCTTTGTAGGACAAATTCTATTCTAATTACCAACATACTCAAACAAAGAGAAATTTTCCAAATTAATTCCTGTTCTTGTAATCTTGGTCAAAAGTTTAACAATTTTGCGCACTAGAATCCCTATTTGCCGCGCTGTCCTAAGCAAATTGGCAATCTCGCCAGTGTTGCCAACTCGTCAGAGTTAAAATTCCCACAATAGTTTAATAAAATTCCCTTTTGAGGCTAAAAATTCCCATGAAACCTGTAATTTTTCGGATCCAAAATTCCCACAACACGCAATAAAATCCCATTTTGATACTGAAAATGGACAAATTGTACGAGTCTTTAAATTGTATGAAAATATGTGTACTAAAATTAGTACAACACACATTAAAAAAAAACATTTAAAAATACATGTACCTATATTATAGGCTTTATATATGATTAAAAAAATATAAATATCAAACGTTACAATCGTACCTATTTTACTTTTATAGGTAGGTACTAATTATTTTAGTTTTTAAATTTATACATATTTTGGGAGTGCAATTTAATATGATCTTAAGTAATTTCAAAATTACTGCAAAATTTATTTTTAGATTTTAGGCCACTTCGAAAAACACAGATTGCATTTAAGGCATTCTGCTGACAATTAATTACGATTTTTTGTTTTTGTGTCGGTTACTACTGAAAACACCCGCTCCGCTTCAGCGTTTGAATGCGGAAAGAATCAGTATCAAATTAACCAATTTTGATAATTCGGGAAACATTTTTTCACCTACAGTATTTTTGCACAGTTCAACTTCTTTCCAAAATTCTTCCGTGTCTAACAAAAGTAGCTGATTTTTCTTTTCTTCTTCAAATGAAAATGGAAGTACATTATATTCAAACTCAAAATTTATCCGAGTATTATATTGTAGTTAAAAATCTATTATAGATTCGTCAATACGAATACAGCAAAAATGCAGATCTTATATACGGGGAAGTACAAGCAAACTAATAGCTAATAATAAATACAAATTATTCATCAATAAGCTGAAATGAGGGTATGTACATATATGTACCTACCTATATAGAACTCATATGGGGAAGTACAAGCAAAATAGAAAATAAATTTGTCAATTCAGCTGAAATGCGGGTAAAGCGTAATTCATGAACGCGATTTGTTTGACGATTTTTTTCAATTGCCAAAAAAATCGCGTCTACATGGATTAAGCTTATATATGGGAAAAATTCCCACGAATAATGACTTTTGATAAGAAAATTCCCTCGTTCCCTTTTAGCTTGAATTTTCCCACGAAAAGGGAATATTCCCACGAGTTGGCAACACTGAATCTCGCACCGGCTTTACCTTGAAAACGTATCGCATGCGCATAAACGTAAAAATTTAGGTGCGGATTTACATTACTTCCTCTGCTGGACGGGGAAGTGCTGTGTAAGTTTGTTTTAAACATTTTCCAAGTTTCAACAATAAAAAATAAAACACATGTAAGTTTTAATCTTACGCAAATCTCGTTATTTCAGGGCTCACAGTGTGTTACTTTTTCAACTAAATGTTACTTTTTTGAGGTCTTGTTACTTTTTGTTACTTATTCGTTTAACTGGGTTACTTTGTGTTACTTTTTTTAAAATTCCCGCTTTTTGCGGTATTAGATGCTGTCCTTGGATGTCAGATTCGTGTACAATTCCTGGTTGGAAAAAAAAGATAATCTAATCATCAAATAAAAGAATGGGCTAAAAAGTTACGCGATGATGCAAACAGTACCTATTAATTATCGCACGGATATAGAAAATTTAAACTCAATTTACTTTAATTTAATTTAATTTTTGTATATTTTTTGGTTGTTGGTTGTTGTTTCAACATTGCTTGTTGTATTTTGTCATTAATTATTATTTAAAAAAAACATTTTTTTTCCCATTAGTTTCATAGATTGTGCCATTTTATTT
Source organism: Hemicrepidius hirtus (assembly GCA_963082805.1). Classification (NCBI taxonomy): domain Eukaryota; kingdom Metazoa; phylum Arthropoda; class Insecta; order Coleoptera; family Elateridae; genus Hemicrepidius; species Hemicrepidius hirtus. The sequence continues at coordinate 35,638,170 of OY720162.1, forward strand.
CCTTGTTCTTATTGTTGGTTTTATTCCAACCTTGACAAATTTTCCTCATTCTTAACATGTCTGCTCTTCAAGCAGCATGTTATTTTAACTTTTTGAATTTTAATTTTATATACTATACAGGTTGATTGTAACTTTAGGGCGAGTGGATTTGCTCGTTTATTATTGATAATAGAAAAAAATGTTTCATATAAGAGTTATTCAAGTTTATGTGGCGAGTATTTTGGACGCACTCACAAAAATGGCCGACTTCCGGTTTTAACGAAAGGGACGTGATTTTACTTTTTTTTAAATACAACACCCTGTATATTTTATGCTAGTTCGATTACATGATAACATCTCTTTAATAAAACATAGAATGTTATTTGGAGGGTATACACTTGGAAATTATGGGGCAAACTTCCCTCACCCCTTCCCACTGCTCCACACCTGGCTAGGAAACGTTCAGAAGTGGGTTGTTCCAGAAAACTTTCGGAATTTTTTTGGACCAGATTGGAGGGGTTCGGGGATGTTTGGCACATATTTTTCAAGTCTTTATCCTTCATATTACATTCTAAAATTTTCCTAACGAAATCGGAGAGGGTGAAAAAATCTTCGAAAAAAAAAAGGAAAGACTATAGTCTTTCCTCATTTTTTGGAAAAAAAGTTCACCCCTTCAGATCTCGCCCCGATTTTCCCAGAATGTTATTTGGAGGGTATACACTTGGAAATTATGGGGCAAACTTCCCTCACCCCTTCCCACTGCTCCACACCTGGCTAGGAAACGTTCAGAATTGGGTTGTTCCAGAAAATTTTCGGAATTTTTTTGGACCAGATCGGAGGGGATGGGGGATGTTTGGCACATATTTTTCAAGTCTTTACCCTTCATATTACATTTATTACAGAATGCATTCGATTAGGACCCGCCCGAGGAAGTCGCCTATTCCTCCATCTACGCGGGTCCTGCGATCGGGAGAAATTGGTGGTCCCAAAAGAGGTGAGACAGACGTTCTACGTCTCATATTTCAGAAAAATAATTTCTTTTTTTAAACTTAATTTAATTTTAACTAATTAAAGAAGATTAATTTAGAAACATTAAACTTGCAGAAGAGGTTTTATTTTAAATTGTTACCTTCGGTTTTAATAGAAATGACCCCGTTTTATTTTAAACTTAACACCACCTAGTTTTATTGTAATATTTATTGATTCCGGATTGAAAACGTATAATGTTGTGCTTTCCGTCCTTCATGGTCTACAAGCTTCTATTTAAATGGATTAGCATCCCAGAATACGAATGGATTATTTCCATTTGAAAGGATAGTACTTGGTGCACTTTCTTCAATCAATCCATAATATTATTCTTTCTCTTTTTTTCATCACCCTGTATATTTTGCAAACGAGAATCAATCTAGCTCTGGATTAAGATATGAGAAATACTACGAAATCACTGAAATCAGAATCACGTTTCGAGTGGGCTAGTAGTACAGGTCACTTCGATCAATGACTTCACTTCCTACAGATACAACTGTAATTATGGGGCTTGTAACTGTGTAGTCGTCGTATTTGTGTTCCTAAACAAAATATTCACCACAATTTTAAAGTTACGAGTCTTTTTGTTAGGCGGTGAGATTATCTCGCATATTATCCACATATGTTAAGAATTAACAAAAGCAATGTTTACTTTTACTGTCGACAGTTAGAGCAAGTAATAAGTCCATTCATAAATGATGACATTAGAAAGTGATCGGATTGTAAATAGCAATGAACTTAATTTTTTGTTCCTTTGCTTCGAAAGTAATCACTACCTTTCTTTTACTGCCAGTCAAGTGGACGCTCGTACAATTTATTTCTATTCAATTAAAAAATAAATCATCCTCAGGTATGTTGCAAAACAAAGAACAATACAGTCATGCTATATAATCTTCAATTCAAGGTTTTTTATTTTGAAAACGAATTTAAAACTAGAAAGAAAAACCACAAAATTTTTTATACAATGTAGTCCACTTATTGTGCAATATGGCCATATGACAAACAATAATTAAAAGCAGTAAGCAGTGGCAAGAGTGCTAGCAGTGTATAATGGGTAACAAATGAATAATTAGGGAAATATCGAGAGCAGATTGCTTTCCCTATTGAATCGGAATTTAAACGAGGTACGGTGGATAGTTTTTCAGAAATGGAACATGAAAAATTCTAGAGGTTAAAATCGTGTTTTATATAGCACCAGCAAACCATGTCAAATTGTTTACTTTAACAATCTATTAGTAAAATTAGTTATTAAAAAATGAATTGCACGAAAGCAAAATGCCCCACATTTTTGTTGTGTCTTATTTTCTTCGGAATGTTCAATATCGGTATTCGATATATCGATATAAATATCGATATATCGAAAAAAATCCCAGCCCCAGTTGCAATTAGAGGTGGGCTTATTGAAAAAAATATCGATAATATCGATATCAAAAAAATATCGATATTGTCGATATATCGATTTATCGATATATCGAATATATCGAAGTTTGTTCACATAATCGAGATTTCGTTACAACTTTCAATTATGACTCGGGTTTTTCTAGTTTTTTTTTTAATTTAGTACAAGCAAGTATGATCGCGTGTTCTCATCTCTTACATGCCACCCTAATTTTAAATATTTTAAAGTCGTGAAGATAAAAGAACGAGGAAGTAGGTAACTAGGTATGCATGCAGTAGTGTTTTCCTATAATACAGTTAGAACTCTTTTTCTGATTACCTTTTTGCATGATTTTCTAACCGTCTTAAAGTAGGTTTATCCTTTTTGAACTATTATCTACAATTTAAACCTTTTAAAAGCACGCTGTCAAGTGTGGAGGCGCTGTAACAAACATTTCTCTTTGCGGAGACATGCTAATAAACGTAATCACTATGTTCCTAATTATGTTACGAAAACGGTTACCTTTTTTCCTGTTATTATCGAATAATAAAAATCCATTCACTTTAAAACTTCTTTCTTTATCCAAGAATTTGTTTCCAATCGGAAATTACATTCCGCTTCAATGAATACCGATAAAATTTATCTTTTTTCTAATTACAGATTTGCAACTAGCTACAGAATCGGGAAAAACCTTATTAGAACCAAACAAAGAACTAGAAAATAATCTCGAACAACATCAAAATGTTATCGAAGATCAAACTCAAGAAATTGAGGTAAATTAAAAAAAATACAATACACTTTACCTGACTATAACATCTGGTCAGTAAAGTATCACTTTCATGACTCATACTCCCTTTTGGTTTGTTAACTCCCCTTTTTTTTTAGTATTTATCGAAACAAACGGTGGCACTTCGTGAAGTAAACGATTCAAGATTACGAATTTACGAGCAATTAGAAGTTAGCATCCAAGATTTGGAACGAGCAAATCACAGACTAGCTCTTGATAAGTCCGCAGACAAAAAGCATATTAAAAATTTGACTTCTACTATAAAAACGTTAGAGCTTCGATGTGAAGAATTACAAGGGAATATTGATGACCTTACCCTTGAACTCGATACACTAAGATGCGGTAGACCTGTAGATTATGATGGTAACGAAAAATTTACTAGTCTTGTCTCGTCTACGCCAGGAGCGGTACGTTTAAATTTTAATTTTAAACCATAAGAATATTCTAAATTTATTTTTTTTTTCAGGAGAAAAATTATTGTGACAATTCAAAACAATCGACAGGGAATTCCCCTAAAGCTCAAGAAAGGACAACAACAAGTCCCAAAAGGGAAGAGAAAGAAAATGATTCTGAGAACAGTAATGAGCAACTTACACAACTATTGTCACAATTACGGGAGAGCAGGACTCTTTTTTCAAGGGAACAACGACGGGTGTCTGAATTAGAAGAACAACTTGCAACAATGGTTCAACAAAATGAAACGTTTGAGAAACAACTCGTCGAGTTACATTTTAAGTACGAAGAAGTTCGGTGAGTTTCTAATTGAGTTGAAGCTTTGTTCGAAAAGGGGGATTCCCCTTATTTAAATCATTAGGGTGTGCAGAAATTTAAATGGCTTTTCCTGGCTGTATTTTGTGTTTTCTGGTTACACGAATTTTTATTACATTTCCTAATTCGTTCCCCTAATATTTTTTAGGGGTGGGGAAGAAAATTTCCATTGAATCAGAACGATTTTTCTTGAATATTCAGGGTTGACGTAAAAAAAACAAAAATTTTTTAATCGACCAAGGACTCACCCTTTTTTATCAGGGTTAATATTACGGGGGGGGGGACTTAAGAAGAGGATAGGCTTTAATTTATAGTTCAATTATACAAAATAATAAACAAATCATGTCCTAAATACAAAATTAATTAATTTTCCTAGTCCGTCATAATAGTTATTTTTTATACAAGACGATAAAATTATATTTTATCGACAAGCGGAAAGTGTTAATTCACGAGCGATGAAATCGCGAGTGAATTAATTTTCGCGAGTCGATAATTAAATTTTATCGTCGTGTATAAAATTCTATTTTTTTCTATAGCAGATGTTAAAGAAAAATTTGTAAAAAACCAATTAAAATTAAATTAATATTAAACCCGAAAATCTCAGTAGGTAGCAAAGGTTTCCATGGAGTTACCCAAACAAAGTCAGAAAATTAAAGTACTTTATCTATCCTTGCGGTTAAAGTGTTACTTTATCTACTCTTGCGGTTAAAGTAATACTTGATCAACTATTTTTAGTCGAACAAAGCACACTTTAACATCTGCTATAGAAAAAAATTAATTTCTCCCACGCATTGCAATTACATTTATGCTTCGTTTATTAACTGATCATATAATATCTTGTTTACTTCATAACATACAAGGTTTATCTATTATAAACGTAGGTACTACTATATTTATTTCTACCTGGCGTCAAAACAGTTTGTTCGGACTAGCAGATTAAATAAAATAATCATTCTTGGGTCAGTTAATCGAATAATTATCAACCCCCACAAGGGTGGGGGTGGGGGTGTATTTGCAATTCAAATCGATGTGAAATGTGTAAAGGACCTTTAACTTGAAATAGAGAGAAAAAAATCTGATCAAGTTGGTTGTGATTCCCTTATGTAAATTTTTTTTCGCAATACCTGCATTGTAAGTTGATCATTATTAACAAATTTTTATGAATGTAAGTCTAACTTACAATTCATTTACTAGTTACCATGGTTGCAGGGCTGTAATATTTCCTTACAGTCCCACTTGAACTGTAAGTAAATATTACAGCCCTGCAACCATGGGTAACTAGTATATATTTATGTATTACGCTTACTTTTGTTCAGTTTTAGGCTACCTAATTTTATTAAAATATATAAATGCCATTTTGACAGGTCGTGGTCATAATTCAATTTTAACTCGTTTTTTATTACTTTTCTTTGATTTTCAGGTATTGCGAAAAATAATTTACTAACCGCGAACTATAAGTGACTTTTAAGGTCTCGAATGCTTAGGAAACCTCGGCCCTACGGGCCTCGATTTCCCAAACTGCATCCTCGACCTTAAAAGTGTCACTTACAGTTGATGGTACGCAATATAGTATTAATAATGATGCCATAATTCTTACACTCACTTCTTGTTTACCTTTCCCTTTTATACAAGAAACTTGTTAATTTATTACTTTCTTGTAGTTTTCATGAACTTTGGACAAGTGCATAAGATAGGTCAAATAATTTACATATCCAATCCCTTACACTGTACGTAATTCTCTCACTATTGACAGATTTACGATTTTACACGCACCTTTTTGTTCGTTAATGGTTTATGTCTTGGTAGTTGTCTTGTTTCCTTTAAAGGTTCTTCTTTCCACTTTCAGACTCGTTTTGAAACTTCCCTATACGTAGTGAAAACATTTTACAGGCTTTGGATAATTAAAACTTTTACCAGGGGATTTCCCTAGTAGTTAGGACACCCAAAAAAGGGGGAGGGAGAAACTCGTGAGGTCAGAAAGGGATTTTTGTCATCGAATTCTGAATCATGATGGACGTTGAAAGGGGAGGAAGAAAAGCTGAGGGATTCCCCTGACGATTTATTTTCTTTTCTAGACAAGGACAACTATGTAGCAGATGTCTGCGTACAATTGACTCGTCACGTACAGGAGATTACATGTCATGTTTAGTGGATGAACCTGAAGATGATGATGCAAGCACGTCTCAACATCGTTTGTCCTTTTCTATGGATATTCAGGTGAGATATGAATTTTAAACTTAAAAGGTTTTGATTTGTTACATTTACACACCAATTATTCCCATCTCCAAGTATTTCAGAATCTTGTAATTATTGAAGCATGTGATTAGAAAAAAAAAAGTGGAGGTGCAAACCTCCCCTGGACTTTACTAAAAATAAACATTCGTTTTTGGTATTCAACAGTATTGTTCGCCACAAGCGATAAACTAAACTTGAAAATTAACAACAAGTGCCGATTGTGTTCATCTGCGCATGTGTGATTATTTATATTCATAGGCTGCTAGGATTAACCAGCGACAAGGTATTCCCGTCCCGCGCATGGTCACTTGAACATATCGGCACTTACAAATTTCACCCTACACTGTTTTAAAGTTCAAAATTCACGAATTTCTCATCAACCGTACATTTTAGCCATATGAATACATTATACTATATGATAGACAATTAAATTCTGCATTCAATTATATAATAATATACAGGGTGTTTCATTTAAAATAACAAAGTTGCTTATTGTACTGTGGAAATCAAACGCCCTGTATACGTGGCATACATTTAGAAAAATGCAGAATTATATACTGAATAACTTTTGTATTTACACTTCTTTCATATTTTGACTAATAAAAGCGCTGTAGGAGCATCAATTTTCGATTTTCAAAACCTCTTAGAGGGCGCCACAGTGGAATTCTGGCGTTCATCAAAAAACAAAAATGTAGCTAATACCAAACTGCATAAGTGTGGAAAATTTAAAGAAAATCGTTAGAGCAGTTTTTTTGTAATAATTTTTTAAAAATTTCAAAATTTTTGGAAGAGCGCCGTTGCGACAGTTTTTGGATTTACTAAATAAGTTTTTTTCATGGTGTAGTACCCCCAAAGGGCTTTCAAACAAGTTGTTGCGGAACCTGATCAGATAACTGGTTTTTGAGTTACGGGGCGTTAAAGTCGAAATTTTGAAAAATTCATAGCGACCGCCATTTTGAAGTTAGAGAGTCCGGCAAAAAACTGTTTTCCTTCAATTATGGTCTTCTTTCATATTCCCTACTCAGATTTTCAAAATTCCGCTTCTGAAAAAAATGCTACCAAAAAAACATGTCTAACTTCCGCTTCCGGTTTCGGATTTTTTTGAAAAGCTTATTTTGTGGATGAATTTTCGATATACCCCTTCATTTCAAATTTCATCCAAATCGGTCCAGTAGTTTTTGCGTTAGAGGCGTTACATACACACATACACACCCACCCACAGACAGACATTTTTTCTAGACCACTTTTTTGGGTTCCTGGGGGCCCAAAACACGTATTTCCGCGGAAATCTTGATTTCGAAAATTTTCATGATATCAATACTTCCCCTATACCAGTGGTGGTATGGGAAAGTAAAAATTAGTAGCACACCCTGTATATCAGTTTTGCACGTTAAAATTTAGATAGTGCTTATTTTTTAAAAGCAAATGCACGCTTTAGCTGCTGTGTTTATTTCTCAGGACAAATCTGAGCTTCAAGATATCCTCCATAGAGAGATGTCTATGCTATGGATGTGGCCTGGTCCCACTTTTATATCAGTATTAATAGATTTCCTCCTGTATATTAAAGACCGTTACGTTTTTCCTTTCCTTTGCAAACCCTGGAGGTATCCTTTGTTCCTTTTACATTGCATACTCAGACACGATAAGATACATCAGCTTTGGGGTATGTTAGCGAGCAGAAAATTATTAACGCAACTACCAATTTTTTTTATTTCATACTGCATCGTAACACCCATGTTTAAGTTAACGATTTAAATAAGACTTTATCTACTTTACGTTCGTACTAAAGATCTTACGATACGCGTTTGCGTGTCGTAAAGGACAAAAGCGGGTGCTATAATAAAAATACCAAAACAGTGTAATTTTTTTTCTTTACATTGGCAATCCTAATATCTCACTCACATTTACAAGTATAAATAGACAGATCGAACTGTCATTGTCAATCAATCAATCAACCAAAATGACCTAAAATATGTTTATTATGGATAATTTTTGTTTAATGTAGGATAAAAATACAATATACACAGGATATGATGTAAAAATAAAAACCAATGACGTTTCAAATTTATAAAATTTCTCATAGCCGCCTTTAGTGCACCGCGCACAAATGTTCGCAGCTGTCACGAAATTCCCTAGATTTTGAAAATTTGCTCTTTTTGTTTAAAAGTGTGGAAAAGTAGATAAAATACTGTATGATACCTCGTTTATAACGCATTTTGTGGCACTTACTCTTTTAGGGCACTCCTCGCTCCGCTCGTCGTGCCCTAAACACGTGCGTGCTACAAAATGTGTCTTATAAAACTCGTATCATAATATACTATTACGGTGTTTTTACCGGACTCAAATGAAATAAATCGATAATCAAACTATTTATTACTAAAAAACTACAAAATTAATAAATGTGACAATTAAAAAGAAAGTAAATATTAAAATTGACATTAATTGTGCAATAAATTTACGAAGAACTTCGTCAAAAATGTTATAATTTTCTCCCGTTTTGACAAGGCAAACTATCAAAAAACAAACACTTCCATTTCATAGATGTCCATATTATGAATTCAAATTTTTATTTTTTTCAATTTTAAACAAAGATTTAGTGCCTGCAGTATGAAATAAAACGAATTACGACATACGTCCGGTAAACTCTTACAGTAACTCGTCTCAAAATTCCTGACTCGGCTCCTTCGTCGCCTCGTCCTTAAACATTTCGACTCGTTACTGTAATAGTAATTTACGTTATAAGTACGGTAAACTCAGTTTTACAGTAACGAATCGAAATGTTTACGGACGAGGCGACGAAGGAGCCGAGTCAGGAATTTTGAGACGAGTTACTGTAAGAGTTTACCGGACGTATGTCGTAATGCGTTTTATTTCATACTGCAGGCACTAAATCTTTGTTTAAAATTGAAAAAATTAAAAATAAAAATTTGAATTCATAATATGGACATCTATGAAATGGAAGTGTTTGTTTTTTGATAGTCATGCCTTGTCAAAACGGGAGAAAATTATAACATTTTTGACGAAGATCTTCGTAAATCTATTGCACAATTTTATTGTCAATTTTAATATTTAGTTTCTTTTTAATTGCATATTTATTAATTTTGTAATTTTTTAGAAATAAATAGTTTGATTATCGATTTATTTCATTTGAGTCCGGTAAAAGTTTTTACCGGACCTGATACCGTAAAGTCTTATTTCCCGGACTCAAATCGTTAACTTAAACATGGGTGTTACGATGCAGTATGAAATAAAACTGAGTTTACCGTACTTATAACGTAAATTACTATTTTATTAATGCCTAACATGATGCTTTGATTTGTATTTTCCTAACGTTTTTAATTATTTCTAAATAATAGGTCAAGTAGGCTACACACACACGCGGTTGTTTTGAAATTCAAATCACGATAGTCTTGATTTGGCAAACTGTCAGAACTTACTACTGTGACTTGACATCATACATAAAAGTAGGTACAACGTTTACATGTGTAGTGGTTTTATTTTACATACAGGGTGTTTCAGATAATTTGCCCTATTTTTTTAACACAAGGTTTGTTGATGTTCGAAGTATAAGAAAAATTATTTAAAACACCCCCTATAATTTTATTTTACGTTAGGTACATAAAATTAACGGTTTCGTCGGAAAATTTTGACTGATTGTTTATAAGAAAAATTTGTTTTTAGTATATTAAGCTTTTTGTACTTAAATAATATACAGTATTGTTAATAATATTGTTACCTAATGAAATTAATATTTATTTTTTAACAGTTTTTATTATTTTTATTATTCACAAGACACCCCATAAAATCAAGTTTCCTAAATAAATTTTGATTTTAGGACTCGGGGAAAACCCCTCCACCACGTCAAGAACCAAACCCGTACAGAGACCTAGAAGAAAAATATGAAGCCCTACTCGAGGTACAACGCAATCAATCATCCCGTAATCAAAAATCAGTCAACAGTTTATCCTTACAAGAAGAAATGCAAATGTCTGGTAACTTTAATCATTTAAGCACCAAAGACACGGATGAGGAAAGCGGTCGTGGGGACAGTCTTCAACCTGAAAAATCTTTTTCTCAAACCCCTACAGATTTTTCAGAAGCCGAAACAAGTTCTTCAGGATTTTCAGGTGAAACAAGCAATAAAGCTGCACAAACCGAAGGGCGTCCTGGATCGTTTCTATGCACAATTGCTGATGGGGAAGACTGCAAGTTTAGTATTTATGATGATGCAAGTCCTGTTGATAGTCGTTTCCGTAACCGGCCTGAATATCGTGAACTATTCAGGGAAATTTTCACTGTTTTAAAGAAGGCTGCTGAAAATAAGGATGAAGGTGAAGATTTACCCCTTTTGGATGATCATACCCCTATTAAGGCAATTCCTAAGGTACCTCCCGTAACTCATGCAACGGAAGAGTTCCCCGATTTCTCTGATACTGATGACACTCAATGCATTTTATCATCAACCATGTATGAGCTCTCGACCAATCAAGCCGATCCGATCACTGTAATCGAAAATATTGAAAATAACGCACCTGAAGTTGTAACAAAAGAAATTAAAAAAACGACCAAGATAGAAGAAAGAGTTTTAACCCGTTATGTACGTCAACCACTTGAATGTTTATCTGTAGGTGTTAATGTACGTAAACGTTCCGCTTCAAGACGTAAAAAGCAATTTTCTGATCGTTCTGATTCCCCTGCAACCCCTATTTTGGGGAGCCCTAAAGTCATATACAGTTCGCGACCATCTTCAGGACGTAAACGTAAAGATTTAAAGAATCCAATCGAACCACCAATTGTTTGGAATATAAATAATTTACATTTTTATTCACGTTCTCCAGCTTCTCCTACACCAAGTCAGAATAGCGTAAAAAGTTGCAGATACCGACCAAGTACCGCTTCTCAAGATTTATTTAAACTTAAACGATTGGATTTGTCTTACGCGGAATTGTTAAGGAATGCTGATACTAAAAAAAGAGAAAGAGACGTTAGATTTAGAAGAAAATAAGTTTACGGAAATTAAATCATGGACGTTTTTATGTTTCATGTTGTGTTTTTGTAAGTTTTTTTTTAAATTAATTGTTGTCATGTTCGTAATTATGTTCGTAAATTATTTAAACGTGACGTATTTGTTGTTGATATTTAATTTTAATGTGAATTTTACCTGCTGATTAATAAATCTTGTAATAAACGTTTGATTCTATAATATTTCCTATAAATACCTCAACACTAATTCCAATTCAAACTCTTCATTTACAGCCTCCAGTTTTGATGCTTAACTAAAGCTAGATAGGAATTTTGCCGCGTTGACGACTCATCTGGATTATCTACCCTAGGACACGAGAGCTTACAAGGCAGGTAATGAACAAGAATCTATTGGACGTTAATCAACAAGAGCGACACTAAATCCGTAAGGTAAGTGGTAGCATGTGGTAGGGTAGTATCCCCCTCGAACTATAGCTAACCTCGAGGTTACGTGCCCCCGTCGGTTAACTGTCTTCACTTTCGACAGTATTAAAACTTTTCCCAGGTCGGTGTGTAATTTATTATTATAGAACCTAATCATTAAATTCAAAAAATTATTTATTGATCAACTATTTTCCAAATTAAATCTAAAAACCATCAACCTGTGCAATTATAATTTTTTTTCTGTGAGTACTATAAATTTTTCCTTGTTCACGATTCGATTCAAGCGTAAACTGGAGCTAAAGCTTCAATTTTTGCAACGTATTGTTCCTTTGCTGCTTTAGAATCCAGGCCTTTTTTATTATTCCAAGCCTCCCATTTGGCTTTTCCGGCAGCATCTACAGGTTTTCCTAAAACGTTTTTTTTTAAGCGGTACAAGAAATATTTTTATTTCCTACCTGTATTGCAATTACCAACAATTGCTTGTTTGTATAAAGAGTATATTTCTAACATTTCACCATCTGTAGGTCTTTTGGAAAATTTTCTTACCTGATCACAAGCAGAATTGAATTTCTGCAAAAAGGGGGTTTACTCTTAGGAGTAAAAATAAACAAAATAAAAAAAGGTTTTAGACGAAAAAATTTACTTACTTCCTCTAGAGACATTGTTATCAATTTTATTACACTGGTACTTTGTAACTGAAACACATAGACTTGGAGAGGTCTTTTTTTATACCTCCAGACTTCTAAGGAACTATTTATTAAGGGTGAAGTTTTGTGTAATAGAACAGAAGTAAAAGTTTCTTGTGATGGGTGATTATTACCATAATAATAATGTAAACGATGGGGAAAAAATTAAAATAGTTGATAAGTGATAATCATGTCCTCCTACAAAAAGAGTTGGAAGGAAGTTTCGCATATAATTTCTTTGAAGTGTTTCAACAACGATACCACGGATACTACATTGTGGTAAGTGAAATGAAGCAAATTCGAATTAAAATTTAGATTGATAAGGGGGTAAAATGTAGTCTATAGGGGTGTTAGAGAAATCTAGAATCACATAAAACATCAATTTTTTGCATCACTAATAGCTTTGCTAATATTATTTTTTTTAATTCGACAGAAAAGATTCAAATAAGGCTTTATTAGCGGCAAAAATATTGAGGTTGCGACTATTTGAAACTAATTTTTATGTATTTTGTCATTATAAAAGAATTTTTACCAAATTTGCTTTTCGTTATACATATAAATTTGACATTATTGTTACCTAAGAAATAACATGAGTCTTATCGCGCCTCTGGCATTGATGTCTGCATTTCTATTTCGTTTTCTCTTGCAAAAAAGAAAAGTCTTTGGAATTTTTATCAGTACATTGAATGTGACTAGAAGTAGATAAGACTGCTTTTGTAAACCCTTCCATGCGCATACGAGAATTTTTGGTAGAATGTTGCATTTGGAAGGGTTTAATGCATATTGGGCAGTGCAAAGATTTTGTGCGAACCACCTTTAATAATGTTATAGTAGTAGGTAATTATTTTTTATTAATTAGGTAAGCAGAAATTTTCTGATTAGTTATTACTTTTTATTTTCTTTTTTACAGTTTTCAATGATCTGTCTTGGCGAGGGACCAGAATCAACCCTTTGAAGCCCTTGTAGATGTATTAAATCCAGAGAACAAGACATTTAAAGATCGTCTTTTCCTTTTTATATTTTCAAATTTAAACTCCCTAACCCTTTAAAAAATTTAACTTTATTCTTATTACTAAGTATCGGTTTTGATGATCCTATACCATCCCCATTATTAAATTAGGGTTAATTACTTGTGTAATACATATCAGCATTGAAAAATTTTTTTTACGTAATTTATGTGAGTAATGAAAATGTGAGTCATCGAGCGAAAGAAGCGTTACGTCCCTCCTGTAAAATTATTTGTCATCGTTACAAAAGAATCGATGTAACTTTTATATTCTCTTTATTTATTGTTATCACATTGTTTTTTCTGTATACATTTCTAAGTTCATATAATTTTGTTGCAGTAATGATTCAGGTTCAACCAAGTGCTCCTACCAGTCGGATGTTTGATGAGGAGCAAAGTGTAGTGTTGTAGTGAACTTTGTAGTCACTTGTTGGGTTAGCCGAGGCAGGGTGCCCACTACACTCTTCCTCCAAAGCCACTTCATGGAGGACTTCATTGAACATAATCCAAAGGTTCAATACAGATGCCTATTCCAGTTTGCTGGGGAGTCATCATATCCGAAATGAAATGCCACTAGTCTGTTCTTAAATGTAAGTAATTAAATATTATTTCTATGTTCATTCCAGTTAGTAGAGTGCATGTGTGTTTGTGATTGATTCTGTGTGAAACTTGTGGATAAGCCAAAACGTTCCCAGAACCTGGCACTACGCAACCCAACATACACCTTCTTAATAGATAAAATTTAATTTTTCAGATTTCCCTCTGTTGGATAAACGCAGAACTTCTACCAAAAGTTTTACTTTTTCGTGAAATTCTCAAGTGTACAGTCGATAAGTCGGTTTCCTTTCTGATCGGTATACAGCTGTGGCTATTTTCACGGCGCCGTGATTCAATAAAACAGATTTATGTGAGTATAACAAATTTGTTTTATGAAATGAAAAGAAATGTTTTTAATTATAATGCAATATATAACGTTTCTACTCTGATTAAATTATTTCCAGATGGTGTCCGGAATTTGAAAATAGGTGTTTGTTATTCTCACGATGTTGTATATGGAGCCACAGCCATATGACAGCGGTCTGTGACAGCTGTCAAGTGTCACAGTAAAATGGCGGATGTGTGTGTTCTGGTGTTCTGTAAGTATTTTTTTTGTATTTTCTTGTAAAGTTAATTCGTGGTAGTTAATATTTGTAGAATTGTGAATAAATCCTTTAGACGTAGTAGTAGAATTACAAAATAGTTTTCTTACTTTTAAACCATGACTCGAAACAAATTTTTGTTCCAACTGCAAATTATGAATCATCCAACAAGGGATGTATGACCTTATGTAATATGTATGTTTTTTCTAATTTGTTCTCCTACTTCTAGATGGGTGTTAACAAGGTATAACAACCATGTGAGGTCTGGTCATCCGGAGCCCAAATCAAGGAGTCGATCCTCCTCTGTTGCAGAAATCAAGAATTTGTCCGCTCGGAATTAAAGAAAGGGCCATGAATAATTGTAAGTACCTAGGTGCCTAGTTTTATTAGACTGTAATATTTGTTATTCTCCAAAATCCCATTAATTTGAATTTAAATTTAACGTGACTGGTGGCCTAGTTAGCTCACATTCTTTGAGTAAGTTTCTAAAAATTGATAAAAATACATTGTCTGGCTCAGAAAGTGTAGTTTTTAAAAGAAACGTTTACTTTCAACTAAAAGTTTGACAAGGTGATTTCCGTCCTGTAATTTTTGTTACATACGGAATTTTTCAGGTTTTTATGGAATCGTCCTTAATTGTTCGAGGCATTAATTTGATTATAATTATTGGTGTCACACTCTCCGCCTGGTGCGGGATATTTTCAAACACGTGCTACCCCATTATACTTGTATGGCCTTCTGGGGTTCTTATACCCGCTGAAGAGTCCGGCAAGCAGCCAATTAGTAATCCTTGTCTCCCGATTTTGTATCGGAATAGTTAGTTTGTTATTGATTGAGGCTTAGCCATCAATATTGTTACTAAATTGTCTAGCAATCAAGTACGAATTGTACACTTTACGACTATCTGTACAGCTACTGAAGTTTGCTATTGTATTTAATACCGTATTATAAATTGTTTCATACTCGGATCGGTGTTGTCAGATATATTCTCTGGAATTCGTTACACCAAACCACCAAATACAGTAGGTGTGTAGCGGCAATGCTGTGCAGTTTTAAGCCATTTAAAAAGCATTGCCGTATACCACTCGTACACTGCTCTCTTAAGTAGGAAACAATTTATACTTCTTACGGTATTAACTTGCATTTCTTTTTGTATTTACATTCAAGTTGTTTTGTGACTAATCGGAACTGTGTTAATAATTTTAATCGGTTTATTTCATTTACCCTTCGGAGAATATTGCGAAAATTTGTGTTTCATTTTTTTTGTTAAACCCGTTTTGATTATTTAAACCTATTAGGTGCGTTATCGGAACCCTTTGGAAGATCTCCCTTAACGACCCTTGCGCGATTTCAGTTTTTTTTTTCTAGTTAATTTAGATTTGCTTTGTTTATTTGTTTTAAGTCATTTAGGGCTACATTTGCAAGGTTGCTTTCGGGCTTGTTTATTAAAATATTATATTTTGATTAACCTTTAATATTATTATACAGCGTTCCTACTTTGCATATTTTTGCTGTCTTTATTTTAAATTTTTTACTTTGTGAATCAAAATCATTCATTTATTTTTGTTAACATTAAACAGTTAGACCCTCCTTGGTTTATTTTATTATTTTGGTGGTGACTTATATACCTTACCCCATTTAAAGCTTCACGGTAAGTTGTTACTGAGTGTGTTGTCGCCCTCTTTTGATTTCTCTCTTTTTTTTATTTGATACCTGGTCTTGTTGGAACCCCCACGACCACATCCTGAGTTAGCAGACCCCTTTCTTTTTGCTACGGTTTTTGAGACCAGCGCCCACCAAAATATTTTATTTAGCGCTTATTTTGTTGTGCTCTAAATTTACCTTTTTTTTAAATATTGATTATCTTGTCTTTTATTTGTCTTGTGAAACCCCCTAGTAAAACGGTGATTCAATTTAAATAGTTAAGACTTGAAAAATATGTGCCAAACATCCCCCATCCCCTCGCATCTGGTACAAAAAAATTCGGAAAGTTTTCTGGACTACCCCAATTCTGAACGTTTCCTAGCCAGGTGTGGAGCAGTGGGAAGGAGTGAGGGAAGTTTGCCCCATAATTTCCAAATGTACACTCTCCAAATAACATTTTGGGAAAATTCTGAAAGAAAGTGTCTGTTTCTTATGAAGTGGAGCACACCAAGTAAGTTGGTTACTCGGTATTTTCAGCAACTATTACAAACCACTGTTGTTTAGAAATTATGCACCCTACCCTACCTTGAATATTATTGTAAAATTACAACCAACCCCCTTTTCATTAGTGCTAGGATATGTTTAGTAACACAAACGCGTTTCTAGGACTCACCTTTGGCCTACAGAAGTAGGTCGACTGAATAGAACTGGATAGTACACCCGATGAAGACTGCAGATGGCCATCGGATTAAGATAATTACAACTGCTAAGAACCAAGTGGATGACTACGGAAAAGCCTTTTCCCACAACTTGGGATGTTATTATCAATTCCCATATGTTCAGAAGACGAACTAATGTTGACTGGTAAATATTTATTTGTATGTTGTAGACTTGCAGTTTTTGTTTTAAGAAAGTAGGGCGTGTATAAAACGATAAAATGAAAGGGAAAAACCCACCCCCTGGAGTGCCACGTAGAACTGTTCCTGAATGTGTTTGGATGCAATTAGTTCCATTATGATGAGATGTGTGTGTGTGTCTGTCCGAATGAACATTACAAAGGCCTTTCCCCAGCTACGATTTAGACATTTACTTAAAAAAAGTTCCTATCAAGAACCTCCCTTTTACTTTGTATATTTATAATGTATAACAGTAGCCTCTAGATTGACAGGACAATTACTACCCTCCCCTAGGTTCATCCCCTTCCCTTATAATGCATGTTTTTTGAACCTTCTCGGTCTTTGAAATATTTTCACAACTCGTTTCTGTTTTATTATGACCTACAACTGTTCCTGAATGTGTTTGGATGCATTTAGTTCCATTACGATGTGTGTGTGTCTGTCCGAATGAACATTACAAAGGCTTTTCCCCAGCTACGATTTAGACATTTACTTAAAAAAAGTTCCTATCAAGAACCTCCCTTTTACTTTGTATATTTATAATGTATAACAGTAGCCTCTAGATTGACAGGACAATTACTACCCTCCCCTAGGTTCATCCCCTTCCCTTATAATGCATGTTTTTTGAACCTTCTCGGTCTTTGAAATATTTTCACAACTCGTTTCTGTTTTATTATGACCTACAACTGTTCCTGAATGTGTTTGGATGCATTTAGTTCCATTACGATGTGTGTGTGTCTGTCCGAATGAACATTACAAAGGCTTTTCCCCAGCTACGATTTAGACATTTACTTAAAAAAAGTTCCTATCAAGAACCTCCCTTTTACTTTGTATATTTATAATGTATAACAGTAGCCTCTAGATTGACAGGACAATTACTACCCTCCCCTAGGTTCATCCCCTTCCCTTATAATGCATGTTTTTTGAACCTTCTCGGTCTTTGAAATATTTTCACAACTCGTTTCTGTTTTATTATGACCTACAACTGTTCCTGAATGTGTTTGGATGCATTTAGTTCCATTACGATGTGTGTGTGTCTGTCCGAATGAACATTACAAAGGCTTTTCCCCAGCTACGATTTAGACATTTACTTAAAAAAAGTTCCTATCAAGAACCTCCCTTTTACTTTGTATATTTATAATGTATAACAGTAGCCTCTAGATTGACAGGACAATTACTACCCTCCCCTAGGTTCATCCCCTTCCCTTATAATGCATGTTTTTTGAACCTTCTCGGTCTTTGAAATATTTTCACAACTCGTTTCTGTTTTATTATGACCTACAACTGTTCCTGAATGTGTTTGGATGCATTTAGTTCCATTACGATGTGTGTGTGTCTGTCCGAATGAACATTACAAAGGCTTTTCCCCAGCTACGATTTAGACATTTACTTAAAAAAAGTTCCTATCAAGAACCTCCCTTTTACTTTGTATATTTATAATGTATAACGGTAGCCTCTAGATTGACAGGACAATTACTAACCTCCCCTAGGCTCGCCCCCTTCCCTTATAATGCATGTTTTTTGAACCTTCTCGGTCTTTGAAATATTTTCACAACTCGTTTCTGTTTTATTATGACCTACAACTGTTCCTGAATGTGTTTGGATGCATTTAGTTCCATTACGATGTGTGTGTGTCTGTCCGAATGAACATTACAAAGGCTTTTCCCCAGCTACGATTTAGACATTTACTTAAAAAAAGTTCCTATCAAGAACCTCCCTTTTACTTTGTATACTTATAATGTATAACAGTAGCCTCTAGATTGACAGGACAATTACTACCCTCCCCTAGGTTCATCCCCTTCCCTTATAATGCATGTTTTTTGAACTTTCTCGGTCTTTGAAATATTTTCACAACTCGTTTCTGTTTTATTATGACCTACAACTGTTCCTGAATGTGTTTGGATGCATTTAGTTCCATTACGATGAGATGCGTGTCTGTCCGAATAAGAATTACGAAGGCTTTTCCCCAGCTACGATTTAGACATTTACTTAAAAAAAGTTCCTATCAAGAACCTCCCTTTTACTTTGTATACTTATAATGTATAACAGTAGCCTCTAGATTGACAGGACAATTACTACCCTCCCCTAGGTTCATCCCCTTCCCTTATAATGCATGTTTTTTGAACTTTCTCGGTCTTTGAAATATTTTCACAACTCGTTTCTGTTTTATTATGACCTACAACTGTTCCTGAATGTGTTTGGATGCATTTAGTTCCATTACGATGAGATGCGTGTCTGTCCGAATAAGAATTACGAAGGCTTTTCCCCAGCTACGATTTAGACATTTACTTAAAAAAAGTTCCTATCAAGAACCTCCCTTTTACTTTGTATACTTATAATGTATAACAGTAGCCTCTAGATTGACAGGACAATTACTACCCTCCCCTAGGTTCATCCCCTTCCCTTATAATGCATGTTTTTTGAACTTTCTCGGTCTTTGAAATATTTTCACAACTCGTTTCTGTTTTATTATGACCTACAACTGTTCCTGAATGTGTTTGGATGCATTTAGTTCCATTACGATGAGATGCGTGTCTGTCCGAATAAGAATTACGAAGGCTTTTCCCCAGCTACGATTTAGACATTTACTTAAAAAAAGTTCCTATCAAGAACCTCCCTTTTACTTTGTATACTTATAATGTATAACAGTAGCCTCTAGATTGACAGGACAATTACTACCCTCCCCTAGGTTCATCCCCTTCCCTTATAATGCATGTTTTTTGAACTTTCTCGGTCTTTGAAATATTTTCACAACTCGTTTCTGTTTTATTATGACCTGCAACTGTTCCTGAATGTGTTTGGATGCATTTAGTTCCATTACGATGAGATGCGTGTCTGTCCGAATAAGAATTACGAAGGCTTTTCCCCAGCTACGATTTAGACATTTACTTAAAAAAAGTTCCTATCAAGAACCTCCCTTTTACTTTGTATACTTATAATGTATAACAGTAGCCTCTAGATTGACAGGACAATTACTACCCTCCCCTAGGTTCATCCCCTTCCCTTATAATGCATGTTTTTTGAAGTTTCTCGGTCTTTGAAATATTTTCACAACTCGTTTCTGTTTTATTATGACCTGCAACTGTTCCTGAATGTGTTTGGATGCATTTAGTTCCATTACGATGAGATGCGTGTCTGTCCGAATAAGAATTACGAAGGCTTTTCCCCAGCTACGATTTAGACATTTACTTAAAAAAAGTTCCTATCAAGAACCTCCCTTTTACTTTGTATACTTATAATGTATAACAGTAGCCTCTAGATTGACAGGACAATTACTAACCTCCCCTAGGTTCATCCCCTTCCCTTATAATGCATGTTTTTTGAAGTGTCTCGGTCTTTGAAATATTTTCACAACTCGTTTCTGTTTTATTATGACCTGCAACTGTTCCTGAATGTGTTTGGATGCATTTAGTTCCATTACGATGAGATGCGTGTCTGTCCGAATAAGAATTACGAAGGCTTTTCCCCAGCTACGATTTAGACATTTACTTAAAAAAAGTTCCTATCAAGAACCTCCCTTTTACTTTGTATACTTATAATGTATAACAGTAGCCTCTAGATTGACAGGACAATTACTAACCTCCCCTAGGTTCATCCCCTTCCCTTATAATGCATGTTTTTTGAAGTGTCTCGGTCTTTGAAATATTTTCACAACTCGTTTCTGTTTTATTATGACCTGCAACTGTTCCTGAATGTGTTTGGATGCATTTAGTTCCATTACGATGAGATGCGTGTCTGTCCGAATAAGAATTACGAAGGCTTTTCCCCAGCTACGATTTAGACATTTACTTAAAAAAAGTTCCTATCAAGAACCTCCCTTTTACTTTGTATACTTATAATGTATAACAGTAGCCTCTAGATTGACAGGACAATTACTACCCTCCCCTAGGTTCATCCCCTTCCCTTATAATGCATGTTTTTTGAAGTTTCTCGGTCTTTGAAATATTTTCACAACTCGTTTCTGTTTTATTATGACCTGCAACTGTTCCTGAATGTGTTTGGATGCATTTAGTTCCATTACGATGAGATGCGTGTCTGTCCGAATAAGAATTACGAAGGCTTTTCCCCAGCTACGATTTAGACATTTACTTAAAAAAAGTTCCTATCAAGAACCTCCCTTTTACTTTGTATACTTATAATGTATAACAGTAGCCTCTAGATTGACAGGACAATTACTACCCTCCCCTAGGTTCATCCCCTTCCCTTATAATGCATGTTTTTTGAAGTTTCTCGGTCTTTGAAATATTTTCACAACTCGTTTCTGTTTTATTATGACCTGCAACTGTTCCTGAATGTGTTTGGATGCATTTAGTTCCATTACGATGAGATGCGTGTCTGTCCGAATAAGAATTACGAAGGCTTTTCCCCAGCTACGATTTAGACATTTACTTAAAAAAAGTTCCTATCAAGAACCTCCCTTTTACTTTGTATACTTATAATGTATAACAGTAGCCTCTAGATTGACAGGACAATTACTAACCTCCCCTAGGTTCATCCCCTTCCCTTATAATGCATGTTTTTTGAAGTGTCTCGGTCTTTGAAATATTTTCACAACTCGTTTCTGTTTTATTATGACCTGCAACTGTTCCTGAATGTGTTTGGATGCATTTAGTTCCATTACGATGAGATGCGTGTCTGTCCGAATAAGAATTACGAAGGCTTTTCCCCAGCTACGATTTAGACATTTACTTAAAAAAAGTTCCTATCAAGAACCTCCCTTTTACTTTGTATACTTATAATGTATAACAGTAGCCTCTAGATTGACAGGACAATTACTAACCTCCCCTAGGTTCATCCCCTTCCCTTATAATGCATGTTTTTTGAAGTGTCTCGGTCTTTGAAATATTTTCACAACTCGTTTCTGTTTTATTATGACCTGCAAC
Organism: Hemicrepidius hirtus; assembly: GCA_963082805.1. Classification (NCBI taxonomy): domain Eukaryota; kingdom Metazoa; phylum Arthropoda; class Insecta; order Coleoptera; family Elateridae; genus Hemicrepidius; species Hemicrepidius hirtus. Next base: position 35,660,003 of record OY720162.1, read on the forward strand.
TGTTCCTGAATGTGTTTGGATGCATTTAGTTCCATTACGATGAGATGCGTGTCTGTCCGAATAAGAATTACGAAGGCTTTTCCCCAGCTACGATTTAGACATTTACTTAAAAAAAGTTCCTATCAAGAACCTCCCTTTTACTTTGTATACTTATAATGTATAACAGTAGCCTCTAGATTGACAGGACAATTACTAACCTCCCCTAGGTTCATCCCCTTCCCTTATAATGCATGTTTTTTGAAGTGTCTCGGTCTTTGAAATATTTTCACAACTCGTTTCTGTTTTATTATGACCTGCAACTGTTCCTGAATGTGTTTGGATGCATTTAGTTCCATTACGATGAGATGCGTGTCTGTCCGAATAAGAATTACGAAGGCTTTTCCCCAGCTACGATTTAGACATTTACTTAAAAAAAGTTCCTATCAAGAACCTCCCTTTTACTTTGTATACTTATAATGTATAACAGTAGCCTCTAGATTGACAGGACAATTACTACCCTCCCCTAGGTTCATCCCCTTCCCTTATAATGCATGTTTTTTGAAGTTTCTCGGTCTTTGAAATATTTTCACAACTCGTTTCTGTTTTATTATGACCTGCAACTGTTCCTGAATGTGTTTGGATGCATTTAGTTCCATTACGATGAGATGCGTGTCTGTCCGAATAAGAATTACGAAGGCTTTTCCCCAGCTACGATTTAGACATTTACTTAAAAAAAGTTCCTATCAAGAACCTCCCTTTTACTTTGTATACTTATAATGTATAACAGTAGCCTCTAGATTGACAGGACAATTACTACCCTCCCCTAGGTTCATCCCCTTCCCTTATAATGCATGTTTTTTGAAGTTTCTCGGTCTTTGAAATATTTTCACAACTCGTTTCTGTTTTATTATGACCTGCAACTGTTCCTGAATGTGTTTGGATGCATTTAGTTCCATTACGATGAGATGCGTGTCTGTCCGAATAAGAATTACGAAGGCTTTTCCCCAGCTACGATTTAGACATTTACTTAAAAAAAGTTCCTATCAAGAACCTCCCTTTTACTTTGTATACTTATAATGTATAACAGTAGCCTCTAGATTGACAGGACAATTACTAACCTCCCCTAGGTTCATCCCCTTCCCTTATAATGCATGTTTTTTGAAGTGTCTCGGTCTTTGAAATATTTTCACAACTCGTTTCTGTTTTATTATGACCTGCAACTGTTCCTGAATGTGTTTGGATGCATTTAGTTCCATTACGATGAGATGCGTGTCTGTCCGAATAAGAATTACGAAGGCTTTTCCCCAGCTACGATTTAGACATTTACTTAAAAAAAGTTCCTATCAAGAACCTCCCTTTTACTTTGTATACTTATAATGTATAACAGTAGCCTCTAGATTGACAGGACAATTACTAACCTCCCCTAGGTTCATCCCCTTCCCTTATAATGCATGTTTTTTGAAGTGTCTCGGTCTTTGAAATATTTTCACAACTCGTTTCTGTTTTATTATGACCTGCAACTGTTCCTGAATGTGTTTGGATGCATTTAGTTCCATTACGATGAGATGCGTGTCTGTCCGAATAAGAATTACGAAGGCTTTTCCCCAGCTACGATTTAGACATTTACTTAAAAAAAGTTCCTATCAAGAACCTCCCTTTTACTTTGTATACTTATAATGTATAACAGTAGCCTCTAGATTGACAGGACAATTACTACCCTCCCCTAGGTTCATCCCCTTCCCTTATAATGCATGTTTTTTGAAGTTTCTCGGTCTTTGAAATATTTTCACAACTCGTTTCTGTTTTATTATGACCTGCAACTGTTCCTGAATGTGTTTGGATGCATTTAGTTCCATTACGATGAGATGCGTGTCTGTCCGAATAAGAATTACGAAGGCTTTTCCCCAGCTACGATTTAGACATTTACTTAAAAAAAGTTCCTATCAAGAACCTCCCTTTTACTTTGTATACTTATAATGTATAACAGTAGCCTCTAGATTGACAGGACAATTACTACCCTCCCCTAGGTTCATCCCCTTCC